>CM044113.1:4667625-5166283 GCA_024174645.1 Lemna minuta | reverse complement strand
CTCAAACTGGCTGTGGAAGCTGATCACCGCCTTGCAGTTATCGAACGGTCTCGGGTGCGGAAGATAGCGGACTGGGCACCCCCGGGTTTAGCTGAGTCAGCCTGAACCAAACAACGGAAGTAGACCCAAGTCAGTTTAATTTTTACAGTTGGGCCAAGCCCGACCAGGCCCATCATTTAATATTAAGATGAAGAAATAAACTTAAAACTTACTGATACTTCATGAGAAAATGATGCATAAAAATGGAGATCTCCATCTTCGCCAGATCGTTGCCCGGGCATAGCCTGCTTCCCGCACCAAATGGAAGGAAAGTTCCGGCTTAGGCGTCAGTCCTGAAAATATGTCCGTTTTTCAATAAGTTCCAATGGTCCCACGTATACCAAGCTCACTACTTGAATAACGGAACTACGGAAGGAGTTAGCGGGTTGACTACTTACATCCCACCTAGCTGGATTGAAGACCTTTGGCTGGGGATAAAATTGAGGGTCCAAATGGACGCCCCTGTACCACAGCTGGACTCTTCCACCCTTTTTGGTATCATATAACCTTCCAAACGTGGACATGATCACAATTAGCGTTCCCAGAGGATAAAAGTCAACGGTCAAAGTATGATGGATAACAAGCTACTCACCGTTGACTCTTACGTCAGAAGTGGCCTCTCGGAAACCAAGAAATGACATGTTGACAATGCGCAAAGTCTCGTCAATGACCTTCAAAGTCAACGCACAATATTTAGCATCATACTTATTAATTCCACAATACTCAAAGAGTCGAACCTTGGAAAGATATTCCATTTTTTTCGACAATCCTTGAGGAGTCAACCCTGTTTGTGAAGGAGGCCGGTTTTTCATAATCTCCAGCTGTTCATCCTGCATCGAGAAAGGTCAAACAAGGGTCAAATTCAAAGTCTCGGTGAGTCTTTTTCTTCCGTGACATCTCTGAGGTGGGGTACCCTGGCTTTCTGGAGGAATTCAGGGTGTTCCTGAAGGAAAATGGCGACCCACATGGTGATGTGCGCTGATGACTCATGCCCAGCATTAAGATACATAATCAAGAGATCAATGATCTCATCATCCTCTAGTTTCCCTCCATCTTCATCTTCAACCTCTATAAGGATATCCATCATGTCTTTTCCCACTGGTTTGTCGCAGACTCTGGCCTTTCTCTTCTCATCGAGGAACCATTGAAGAGTCGAGACAAGCTTCTGCCGGGCCTGAAAACACATTAATGTAAAGTTACATCCTTGCTATCAGCTATAGCTTTTGGTAAAACCATAGGTCTATGAATCTAATAGGGGGGCTTTAAAATCTGTGATTAGTATCGAATCAAGGATTTAGACCGTACCTTGAGACTTTTGTGGTAAGCAAAGCCTGGAAGATTAATGGCCATGGCTCGCATGCCATAATTAAGATCAGTGTAGAACTTCTCTAAAGAATGCATGACCGAGTCCACACCAGATGACAAAAAGATATGGATGATGATCCGGAAGGTGAAGCGACGGATCTCAGTCAGGAACTCAATCTCGCCCATAGACGACCATTTCTCCAACGAATCCGCAGCCGTCTTGTCGATGAACGTAAGATAAGTGGACAGTGCATCGTGACCGTTGATGGGTGCGGCGGTGAGGCGTCGGAGCCGTCGATGGCGCTCGTAGGGGATGACGAGGAAGGATTTGCGTCCGATGAGCTCCGTAGTGGTCGCAGGCCACCCAGGAACAAAGTGCTCATCGTCCATTAGAATCTGCCTGAGGACTTCCGGCAGAGTGACCAATATAGTTGGACTACCGAACATGAAAGTCTTGTACATCCCGATTTTCCCGAATCTAAATTACACAGAAAGAGAGAGCATTTTCTAAGGATAAAAATCAGTTTTTCTTACTCAGAGAGGGAGAGAGAGAGACCTGGTGACGAAGAGATTGAGGAAGGAATCGGGACGGCCGGACTTGAAGGCGCGGAGGAAGGAGTACATGGTACCCAATAGAGGCCAACCCATGTCGCCAGGAGGCAAACCCAGGCGCACCTCGCTGGGAAGCTTCCGTTCATGGAACCAAGCATGAACCCTACTGATGATCCCGCTCAGCGCCGCCAATCCCGCTGCCGCCGCCACAAGCAGCGCCGCCACTCCCATCATACCCCCATCCATCTTCTCTGCCAAACTGCTTCGGCGTTAGGGCGTTCCGTCTTTACTCATAGCGGAGAGGATGCTCGGGGGACGAATCGCACGGAGGCTTGCCATAAACAAGAACACTGGAGAAACTCTTCACACTCTGTCGCGTTCTTCGCAGTCGTCTCCTCGAGAGCAAGAGAGAGAAACTGGATTCAAAGTATCTTGACTTTAGAGCGAAAATGCAGTTATGAGAGAGTAGAGATTGCAGGCTGGGTTTTTCACGAGGATTACTAGTATTCGAATAAAGGCACACGACGATGGTAATTTCCCAAGAAAAGATTTGCGAATAACTGGCATGTGAACCTCCACCTTTTTTCTACGAAGAATCAAGAATCGTTCTGACAACCCACAGACGGCGCATTTGGGAAAGTTGAATCCGCACGGAAGTAGGTTTGACGGTGATATTTGATGAAAATTGACGATGAGAACACTTCGAATTCAAGAAAATTGAAATGCAAAAATGTTTGAAAAATTTAGTGAAGTTTGGAATTAAGACGAATCGACAAATCCGAGTAATCAAATGAGAGATAAATCAACGAGAAGCGAGGGAGAAATGGAAGATAAAAGATAGAAATATTGAGAGTGAAAATAACAAAAGTACGTCTCGGTCTCTTACTGTATGGAGAGGTCTTCTCGTTGGCGTGAAGTCCAATCAAGCCCCCCGGCGGCCGCCGTGGACATTTTCCCTGCTCGCGGCGAGGCTGGCTCCACTGCCTGGCGCTCTGGTCCTGTCACCGGCCGCGTCTTACAGTCAGGCTGTGGCAGATGCTACCCTATCCTTTCTGGGTGCATCAGCTGCCATCACTTGCCACCTCACGATCGGCGGGACTCCACCTAGGTTTCCCCGTTGAAAACCCTAGCTTTCTCTTTATTCGGAGCCTTCTATGCTAACTTGCCCAGTTGAGCCTTCTATTCAGAGGGTGTGGGCTGAAGGATAATTACTCACTTTACCTTTTATTTAGTATAGGGTTGACTTTGTCATCATACTCTTAGGTCAACCCATTTGACCTATGCTCTAAGACTATCTATCTCTACGTTACCTTAGCTCCCATGTCTCCTTATCTCTATGTTTCCATTATCAATTTCTCTACCTCCTCCATAATACAAGCCCATGCCCATGTCTCTTTCCTCTTTCTCTCTTCACACATACAATGAGAATACTCCATGCGTTTATTTTTCCTCTATCTTTTCTCTTCCAAGCACTAATATTTCTAGGTCAGTTGCTCAAATAATTGAATAAGGGTGATGAAATTCTAATCATCTTCAATCAGACGAGATAGAGCGAGAGTGAGAAAGATGACGTTGGAGCAAGTGGAAAGAGATGTGGGTGAAGGAGAACGAGAGATAGAAAATGGTGAGAGAGAAAGGGGAGTCAAAAAATATAGAAGTAGATTGACATATTTGGAGAGGAAGAGGGATGAAAGAGAGCCACAAATATGGGCAAAGAGAAATGTGGAGTGAGCGAGGGAGAGAGAAAAATAGATAGATAGACATAGAGAGAGAGAGAGAGAGAGAGGTGCGGGCTGCTTCTCTGTACAACCTCGGCTGTGTTCTCCTTGCAAAAGAGGGAGGATGTGGGAATCAGAGGAAGCGGTAGCCATTATTGGGGAGCTTGTTGGACTCGAAGGCGGCGCCATCATTGAGCATGTCCTGGGCATCAGTGTCCATACCGAGCTTGGATAGGGCGAGAGCCTGCAAGTAGAAGGCGGTGGGCCACTCGGGCATGCACACTTGCGCCTGCATGGCATCTCTCAGCGCCAGCTCTGGTTGCCCGTTCATCAAGTAAGACAGCCCCCGCCGGGCAAAGACGGTTGCTGATGGCACTGACATCATCGCCACTAGCTGACCCCTCAGTCAGAAACATGAAAGAGAAATGAGAAAGAGAGAGAGAGAATGTGAGAGAGAAAATTTAGGAGAGGGGAAAGAGAGAGGGTAAAAAAGACAGTATAAGAGAAATTCAAGAGAGAGAGGTGAGTTACGAGGAAGGTGAGTGAAAAAAGAGATAAAGAACATGAGCGAGAGAAAAACATTGAAAATTTTGTGAAGAGAGACGAGTAAGAGAGGAAGTGCGAGAGGAAGGAGAATGAGTAGGACTGTGGCGAAGCCGACCAACAGAAAATTTTGCCGAGAAAGGAGAGAAAGGTGTAAGGAAGGTAGATAAAAAGAGAGAAAATATAGCGCTATGAGAAATCTGTGAGAAAGAGATATTAGGAGTTGAGTGAGACGGAGTAGGAAAAACAGAGAAATATTTCGTTGGCAGACAGAAACCTTGGAATAATAGTCAATGGCGCTCTTGAAGTCCTTATCTCTGAGGCAATGTCCCCAAACTTCTTGGTGTTGAGCATCTCCTGCACCTGCTGCGTCCACTCCTGGAAGGAAAGCTGAACCGCCCAGCCAACGCCAAACAACAAAACAATACTTTAAACTACCCACAAAGAAGATCAAACAAACCAGTTATGAAACATAAAAAGTAAAGAACAACCATCATAAGAGAAAGGATAAGCCAACCCCACCTCATTCTCCGCACCTTCCTCATCTCCTGTAGCCCGTCTTCAAGAGAATATCATGAACAGCAGTGAGATCCATCCTTGAACAGGCTTTGCCAAGGGCTGACAGTATTGTTGAGGAGCAGACACTGCTTTTGTAATCCCCATCAGCGTGTGAGATGCTACCTGAGAAATTTATAAAATCAACCCAAAATGAAATACTATGAGTTCAAATTATTTTTAATGAACCCATCAGCTATCTAGAACCCGCAAAAGGGTTGCATTTCAAAAACTATGATTAACAATTTTTTTATTTTTCTTGAAACGCAAAAAGATAAGATCACCCAAGGTGGGACCAGATACCCCACTAAAACAAATAATTTATAAATTGATTTCTGTTACTTTCCCTGTGATCAGGCCTCCTGATCACAAGGCTGGTCCCATTCCCCCTGAAACTCTGGCCATGGTCAAGAACAGGGGACGGAGAAAGCGAAAATCTCACCAAACTATTAACTGGGCAATGACCCATTCAATATATGGATCCACTTAATGACATCCTTAGATAGAAAAGTGACAAGTAACGAATCCCTGATCCAGTGGCCAAGGTTGTTAGCAGCCCACTACCTTGTCTCTGCCCTCACTCAAGCTCATATACCCTCCTCACGTCACACTCTCCTTAGGTCAATGGTCAATCTCTCTCTCATTGAATCACGATGAATCTTTGTGAACCTTTGAATGTCAAATTGAATTCCCTTTTTGAGTTGCAAAGGACACCTATCAAGAACTGAATAAACCTAAAGATAGAAAAATGAATGAAAAATAGAAAACATGAAAGAATTGACTGCTTCTGGCTACCTCGCATTGTATTAAACTTAGGCTACCTCGCATTGTTTTTGAAGAGGAGAAACTGCAGCGACAAGGAATTTGAATGTGGGTCGGTCCCGGGGTTCTGATTGGAGGCATTTTGAAGCAAGATCCACGAGTTTCGTTGCATCTTCGTTAGTATACTGACCCTCCAGAGAGGAATCCAAGAGTAATAAGATGTTCTTCCCTCTTATCAGATCAAGAGCCTAATAAGAGAAAGAAAATATAATTATTTGAAAAATGAAAAATTTTCTATAGATAAGGACAAAGACGAGCAGTCATACATGGCTTGGCGGTATGTGTTTTCCACTCAATAGATCCAACAGAACTGTACCATAGCTGTAGATGACACTCTCAGGAATCACTCTACCTGCATTAATTACATCATTTGTATACAAATAATTATTTGTGCCAATGAAAGTCAAATGCTGACCAGTGCGCAAGAACTCTGGAGGAGTGTATGCGAGATTGGTACTGTAACTTTTTCCATCTCTGCTATTTTTCATCAAACCAAAGCTTGAGAGCCGGGGATCGCCATCCTATGATTAGAATATGTTCATGAAATCTAAGCTCAAATTTTTTTGTCCATGAAAATTTGAATTTGAAAGATTTTGAGACCTCATCGAATAGGATTCGATAAGCATTCAGATCATGGTAAATCTTCCGATTCTCAGAGTTACAGTGATCAAGTGCTTGAGAGATGTGGAGCGCCACCCGGACACGCATTTCCCATGGCAGAGGCTGCTTGTCCCCTGAGAGAATGAAAGAGTAATCCTCGTCATTGACCTATAGGGGCTGGCTTTTTGTCCCTCAGAAGAGATAAAAAGCTGAAGAATGCCCACGATTAAAGGCTGGAGAAAAATCACAATGGTCCTAGTTTCAAGGGAAGATCAACCCATGCTGCTGTAGTCTCTGAGAAGGATATTGACTTTCACTCATTGACCTTTCAAGGAATAAGGACTGAGGAATAACCACCAAAAGGAGCTTGAGAGAAATCGCCGTTGAATAAAAAGTCAGCTGCATTATGTGAATGGGAACTGACAAAGAAGACTCTGGCATTAACTATCACTCGTCAACTACAGACAAGCAGAAGAAACTCTAGGAAAAACCAGAAGAAAGGTCTGCAGAAAAATAAGGGTGGAAGAGATGCTTCTACTTTGGCAAGGAGGGAACGCATAATAAAGAGTTCCTGGGCGCTGAAATTTTCCTGGGTGTTGACATTTGGGACTTGACTCCGCAAGGTTGACTTTTTACCCACTATCTAGAAATAAGAACTGAAGAAGGGCTCATCATTTCATCTAGAAAAAGTGCATTGATGACAGTAGTGAAAGAAAATAAAAGTCAAGGCATAATGTATTTGTCCCTGACACGGAGAGAATTTCTTCAAAAATTTATTTCACCCGTCTGACCCCATGAGTTTTCTTGTTACCCACTTTCTACAAATAAAGGGCCAATGAAAACCCGTAATAACGGGCCTGCGAAAGATCACGGTTGAAGAAACTCCGATCTTTGAAACAAATATCAATACATCATGCACTCGTCCCCCGAGTTAGAACTTTGAAGCGTACACTTCGCCACTGGAATTGATTTGTCACTCCTTCCTAGGAATAATGACCCACAAGAAAGAACTTGAGACATCACAACCGAACAAATGTCAATCCTTTGGTCTACATCCAATCCGATGAAAGATTGTACCACGAAACAAAAGTCAACGCACAATGCACTTGGTACTTGGCATTGATTTTTACTTCTCCGACTCTCAGACGTTGACTTCGAGGAAAACCCATATGAAGGAACTTGAGATAAATAACGGCGGAGAAAATCGTCAACCATTTGATCTTTCCCGAGAGAAAAAGTCAACTCGACCCCAAAATTCCTCATACATGGGGAACCTAACGTCCTCGATTCTAAGACAAATCAGGGGTAGAGAGAGAAAAAGATGAACCGTGAGACACGCACAATGGAAGAGATGCTTAGAGAGAGTGTCATTGGGCATATACTCTGCGACCAAAAGCCGCTCGTCTCCTTCGGCGCAGCAACCAATCAGGTTAACCAATCTCTTGTGCCTCATCTTCCCCACTCCAGCCGACTCCACCTGCCCATCCAATCAGTCACCCGCCAAAAACTAAATAGAGAAAGAGACAAATATCTAGAGAGAGAAAGAGAACCCGGAACTGCTGCGCGTCCGGCCAAGACTGCTTAGAGAAGCGCTTAATGGCGACGAGACGATTTCCTTCTAGACGCCCGCGGTAAACAACATTGGGAGCTTTCTCTCCGCTCTCCGAGACGATGAGCTCTCCGCTGAAGCCATTAGTCGCGGCTCTGAGCTCCGCCAGAGCGAACTCCTTGAACGCCGGCACGGTTGCCCTCTCTTCCCCGTTCTCTGCAAAACCCACGATGAAAAAGAATCCAGGAAAAGGAAATGATGAGAGATAAACAAGAGCCCACGTAGATCTGATTTCTCTGCTTCGAGTGATTCCGCGTCTGGCGACTGCACGTTGCTCGTCTTCGAGTGAAAGCAGCCCATTTCTTCTTCCTTATCGTCCTTCGTCTTCCTCCACTTCTTGTTCTTAAGAATGAGAATCACCCTACAGTCTAGAGTCTACAGTGAACAGTTTAATCTGAAGGAGAATGAGCAGAGGAGGAAAATGAGAGGGAACGCTTGAAAAGTAAAAAGTGAAAAACCCACGATGAGTTGGCGGCGGCGGAGAAGAAGGATAAAAACCCAGAAGAGGAGGATAGAGAAAGCTGAAGTGGAGCACGTGAGCAAAGAGGGAAGGCTCCTTGTGGGCTCTGGGATAGCGTGCCGTGTCCCCTGGCTGTTCCGCCGTGACTTCCAGTTGTGGAAACCGCTCGATATTACTCTAAAGCCAATTAATCCGCTGAAACCCGAAGAAAGAAGGATTAGATAAAACTTCCAACTCGCTGGAAGTTCGAGATATAGTTATATAAAAGACCTTTTTCTTCGTCTTTGGAGGACCCCGGTAAGAGGATTTTTTTTCAGTTTTTCTTGCCCTGAGGTCTGAGGAGGGCGCTGACTTGGAGAAAAGACGTTGACAGAGAGCGCGGCTCAAGGCTTCCTCTCTCAGATGCTTTGCCCAAGCTGACAGGTTGACGTCTGAGGAGTATTTCACGGACGGCTGCGATTGCCCGGTGAGGCAGGGAACATCGGAAGAGTCCACCGAGGCTCGTCGTCTAAGGAGGACGATGATTCGGTGGTGGGCAGGGGAAGGGCCGACCGGGTACGGACCGACCGTGGTCGACAGTTTGGTCTGGGGAAACGAGTCGGGGGCGTGAAAAATATATAAATAAAAACTTCTCTTCCTCTATCGATTTATCTTTCTACTTAAGCATCATAATGATCATTACCATGATAGACTAGAATTAGTGGTTTTTTTACATAGTATATCCCATATCATCTCTAACTATGTCCACATGTGGCAAGTTATCGATGAAATCCATCAATATTCTACCATGATGAGAAAAATTGGTGTTGAACAAAGCAGTAAATATCTAAATCTTCTTGCATCTTGTTCATGGTTTCTCAAGTTCATCAAGCGTGAGGATTGCCATGACATCTCTTGATTCGCTGATTGCATTGATTAAAGGGCTAGTGCATGTAGATAGCAGCCAATGTATATACCCAAGTCCTGATCAGGAAAATCTGTTCTTAAAATAATCGGCCGAGGTCTTCAATCGATCCCCTTCGCGTTCAATCATGTACAAGGAAGTGCATTTCATGGAACAAAATCATTCTCTAGATTTGACTAGAACATAAGGAAGAACTTCATATGATTTTTTTGGATTTTTTTTGGATTTTTTTCGATTTTAACTTTGTATGATTTTAATATATGAAGCTGATAAAATTATAGAAAGATAAAAAAAAAGGTCTTGTTAGAATGGCCCATTAAGTGTGTCAGACTCTGGCCCAATGGGGTTAGCCTAACACTTGACCTTTTTCCCAATATGGGACATATCTATATTTCTTTTTCAATAATATATACCTTTCAAAGGCCTCATATTAGGAGGATAGTCTAGCAAAGACAAAACATATAATATCGAAGATAAAAAGTAGAATATACTCATTCCTCATACAGTAAATATTTGGTGGGCTTTAAGTCAATATACTATCAAAAATAATTTTCTAAATTTGGTTTAACTATAGTTGAAAATAAATATTTTATGGGCTTTGAAGGTCATACAAGACCAAACATGAAATGCAAGTCAAATATGGGATGTAACAATATGAGAACAGATACATTTAGATGAGTGTATATCTCTTATATTTTGGCGCTTGTTCTTGTACCCCTTATTAGACCTACTTAGTTGGGCCCACTCATTTCTTTTAAGCACATGATTCTCTCTCTTAGAGGAGATATTAGAGCCCTAAGGCTCTCCATGGGCTCTTTTGGTTGGTTCCTATTTCAATTTTTCTCTTCCTACCACCTTCATGAGATCCCTACTCCAAGAGCTTTCCAATATCTATACACATGCCCTGATTGGAGTTCATTTGGCCCTACAATAGTCATTTCTAAGTTTCTATGAAATAATTCAAAAATTTTAACTGAATTATCCAAGCCTCATGAATTTTCATGAAGATTCCTAAATTTTCATCATTTTTGGATGTCAAATCCATAAATTGTTGTGGAAAAGTGATATCAATCATTAGAATTTCAGCTCAAAGGTAATCATTAACATTATCATTACCTCAAGTTGCTGAATTTTTTTGGAGCGACTGATTGGTCAATCAATGATGTATTACATACTCATCTTTTGATATTGGTGCCCAAAGATTTGGCTTATCAAGTTTGTTGTACCAACCAAGCTAATGAATCCGAACCCGACCTTTTTTAATTCTTCTCATTAGGCTTGCCAGACATGACATGTCAGAAAATTAGATCCAAACCTTTTCAGATCTTGATAATAAAGGCTTGGCCGACCTAGTCTCTTAGTAGATTAGATTCTCTCTTTTGGTCCCCTTGTTGGACTTGAGGTTGTCCCATTGACAAAACGAATCGATGTGGTCGTTAATTGCACACCGATTCGTGTAAAAAATAATACCAAACTGACCAATTTTATGAAATTAATACGAATTGAAGGGTATAGGGGTGAATAAGGGTCGAATCCACAGAGAAATAAGGAAGTTTTTAGAGATCTTTTGAATTTAGATCAAATCAGACAACAAATTGAGGTGAGAAATTAGGGGAACTGATAGATTTAGAAAAAGAACTCAAAGACAAATTCACGGAATCAAGAATCACTCAATTTGGATCAAGATTCGCGAAGAAATCGATGAGTGAATTAGAGAGAAATTTCCGAACTCGAAAAGAGAGAAATCCGAAATAAAATCTAAAATTATCTAAATGTACGATTCGAAATTAAAATCTAATGATACAAGACAAAATATTAGGATGAAAACACATAATCTAACCTGAGATAGCGATCGAAATGATCCAATTAATCGCCGGATTCAAGGCTTTTCATTTCGCGATTTCGAAAACGATCTTCGGTGTTCAAGAAGCGAATTCTCCCTATTCCATTGATAAAATTTCACTTCCAACCACTCTGTCGATGCGGAAATGAGTCTAGAAGTGATTGAAAGCAAGATATTCAAGGATGGTGGTGTCTACACAGTTCAATTGCTCAAAATCATCCAAGAATATATTACAATGTTGAAGAACATCTCAATTTCTAATGAATTTGGGCGTAACCGTTTGATCTTGCGTTTCATCTTCGATCAATGGCTCTGATGAAACGTATCAATGCGAATCGTTATGATTCGCCGATGAATCAGAATGTACCACGTACCCTGCGCTTTAAGTGAAGATCGACGATCATGATTTAATCGCGCGATCAGACGCTCCACGTGCTGCCACGTCATCTCCCGCTTTTGATCATCAATCACGATTGATCACACGTTCCAGATTGCACCACGTCACCTCCGCACTTAAAAAAATTTGAAAAATCAATTTTTAATTAGAAAAATCGATTTTAAGTCTGAAAAATCTTGAAAAATTCATTAAAAATTTAAAAAAATTCAGGAAAAATTTAGAAAAATCCCTAAAATTTAGAAAACTCATAAATTTTAAAATACAACTTCAAATTAATCCAAATTTATTTAATTGAATCAGAAATTCAATTATCTATCATTATAAAAAGTCAAAATATTGAAATAAGAGGAAAATAAATTATTATTTAAAAAATACACTCATTTCTTCTTGAAAAACAAAACTTAGAAAAATAAATGAGTGTATATAAACATTTTCTCTTATTAGTTAACATTAAAACCTAATTATAATCTCAAATTTAGATGGGAATAATCCATTCTAAAATCTATTCTTAATTACGCATAATTATCCCTAAAATAGTGCATTTTGAGATTATAACTTAAAATTGCATGAAATGATAGAGATGCACTCAAAGTATGATAACATGCACAAAAATGGAATGTTTTATGCCTAAATTTGCTTTAATAATCATATTTTTGCATGTTAAGATTGCATGTTATCACCCATTCAGCCCAATAGGACAAACAAATTCTATAATGGGCATATATTCTCCAATTTGACTTCGACTTTAGAGATTCAAAATTCAAAAAATTCAAAGGAACCTTTTTAGAATCCCAAAATGGTAAAAAAAAAGGTATTCATGATAAATGATATAATTTTTTCCCTAATCAGGTAATGGACGTGAACGAAGGCATCTCGATAAAAATATGCAATATATATCGCAAGACATCCGCTCATAGTAAGCATTGCGGTAAATCATCTTCGAGACCACTTTTGGCAGCGATGGATATTATGTGTTTTAAAAGCCAATTACACTTACAATCTCTCAATGATATTCATTGAAATGAACTTTTATTTATTCTCATTTTTGTATGATGCATAGAATGAAGTCAATAAGTAATTAAATTACGATGAGATCATAATATGACAATCACTTGTCTTTAAAATATGTTTTAAAAATTCTTATTTGAGGTAAATTCAATAAGGCCGTTGAATATCCAATAGGAATAGCACTATCTGGTCTCACTCATATGATGAGTATGGTTTATCTCGTGGCCATTAGATGGAGACATCAATTATAGATAGTGGGTATTTTTTGGAGGAAGAGTTCACTCTCTTAGTCCATCTGAATCCTTGAATGATATTATACCTATCTATCAATCATGTATGTTTGAGTCACAATTATGTAAGTAATACTAAAACTTGAGACACCAAAGACACCTTGAGGATGGATGATTATTCTTTGATTAAGAATTACAAATACCTAGCCATGAGATCTCTTAAATTTCATAGATTAGATATGACATCAAGTCCTCAAAGGTGATTGAGTGTTCAAGACTGGGTCATATACCTTTGATATAAGAGGAAACTGACTCATGGAGTGAGATGCAATTAAATCTTTGGCCAAGATACTGCAAATATCATAGAAGATGTTCTTAATAATTTCTTTATTAATCAATACTAACTTGAGTGACTGATTAGGGTTTGATAGTTGACCATACCCTCATTTATTCATGTGTCTCGTGCAAATGAAGGATTATTCATATATAGGAAGTGATGATGACAAGGTTCCATAATGGAGTTCATATACATTCCCTACTCTTAGGGTACATGGTGTAGCTTGGTGCCCACTAAGTTGGCAACTCAACCTATTGATTGGGTGAAAATTGATCCATGATTAATTAATTTACATGTATGTATTGATAATTAATAAAGTTGACCAATAAGTGTAATTGGGTCTATGGAGTTATTTACTAGAAAGATATTTGGACATAGAGGGTCACTACCATAAGGTCGACGAATGCCAATGGATATAGATATAATTATAAGGAATTTTATGAAAATTTTACAATATGAAAGTGTATAAATAGAAAGAGAAGGGATACAACTAAGGGTTCCCTTACAAGCCTTCTTAAAAACTTTCCCTTTTCTCTCTTCATGAAGAGCATTGAGGAGGAGACCAAATTGTCTAGAATAATCACATGGAGATAAGTAGAGGCTGAACACTTTAACTACTTCAAGAAAAATTTAAATGAAACCTAGAAGTATGATAAGATCATAATAGATGATAAGATCATACTAGATGATAAGATCATTTGTAATAGATGATAGGATCATATTTTCTTAGTGCTTCATTTCTTTGAATTTTTATTCAACATCTTCCTCTGCGTTCATAAAAAAATTTTGATCAAAAATTTGGAAGGCTTATCAAGTTTCAAATCCTAGAAAATATGATATGGTCACCATTTCTAGTGATGACTATATGTAGATTTATGTTACAAGGAAACTCGGGCATCTATTTATTCTTAAATGATGGGAGTGCTAACTATCCCAAGTACCTCTATATTTCATGCCTCAAGAACTTGTTTTGGACAATAGAATTTGGACACGCACGCCTGCATGTCACCATAGGGCAACGCATAGAGTGTCACATTGCGCACACTTGACACACATTAAATAAGGGCTAATAATGTCAAGTGCCCTTAGTGGGCTGTAATTAGTGAATATGATCACTCCCCCTTTTATACCTGTCGTATTCCATTAATATTTTCAATGTGGGATCATTTTGATTTTATGCAGGTGTTGTGGCAACATTGGGAGCATCCAATAGACACAAAGAAAGGAGATCTAATTTGGACAACTGATGATCACTTAAAGGCAAGGGGTATGTGGCAATGTTTCATTGAATGTCAATTTTCTTTATAAGCATCAATAGAACTAAGACGTCCATTGAGGGAGTTATAATGACCTAGATTTAATCTACTCGATGGGCTTGACGAGATGAATGCATGACGTCGTTGAAAATACACAAAGACATGTCAAAATAAGTTCCAAACTCACCAATTTTAAGTTTTAATTAAGAATTGAATAGTATAATGGTGAATGACGGTTGAATCTACAAAGAAATAGGAATTTTTTAGGTGTTCTTCAAATTTGATCAAATCAGACAAGGAATTGAGGTGAGAAATTAGGGATTTAGGTAGATTTAGAAAGAATATTCCAAGAAGAATCCACATAATAAAAAAATCACTCAATTTGGATCAGTATTCGCAGAGAAATCAAGGAGCAAAATCTAGATGGAAAATTCGATCTCAAAGAGAGAGAGAATAGAGAGAAATTTGACTAATCTAGGCTTGGAAATTAAAATATAATGGTTCATGATGAAAGGTTAAGAGGAAAAAAACATAATCTAACCCGCAATTGTGCTTGAAATTATCCAATTGATCGATGTATCAAAGGCTTTTAATTTTACATTTTTTAAAACAATATTCGGCATTCAAAAGGTGAAAACTCCCTATTCTTTTGACAAAATCTCATTGTCAACCACTCCTTGGATGTGGAAATGAGTCTAGAAGAGGACGAAAGCAAGGGATTCAAGGATTGAGATGTCTAAAAAATTTAATTACTTGAAACATCTAAGAATATATTTTCCATCAAAGAGAGAGAGAGAGAGAGAGAGAGTACAAATAGGCAAAATTTTAGGCGCGGCCGTTCAATCGTCTCTTCATCTTTGATCAACGATAGTGATTAATCCTTAGGAGACAAATCGCCATCATTAAGTCTTGATCGTTGGATCTTCGATGGAGAATCTGGATTAAGACATATCATCGCATGACACCGTGAAGGTCAATCACAACATAACCGTAATTGTTCGACCTTCATCTAACGTGTGAAATGATAACACGCGTCCACGGAAGTCCATAGGGCACATTTAATCTCAGTTGTTATACTCGTCAGATGAACGGTTGAGATTAAAATAATTTTAAATTTTAAATTGTTGCCCACTTCGAATGTGACGAGTACCTTTTTGAGTAAGTGAAAATCAAGGGCTAAGATTAAACTTAAAAGTATGAAGCCCTCGTTTCGCTATGTCACATGCGATAAAATAAACAAAAAAGATAGTCCCACATGGCAAAAATAATAGCGCAAATCATGTATAAATAGAGGGGAGTGGTTAGTGCATTAGCTGATGTCTTGAAAGGACGCTTAACCCACTAATCACACACGTTAATAAACGCATAGAGTGACACATCGCGCACACGTTTATTTAGATTTATTTAGATTTCTTTTGAATTTATTTGGATTTAAAAATATTTATAAAATGTATATAATCATACCAATGTGGTAGCTAATCTCAAGTAAAGATGGGTCATGAAATTATTTATCTTTACTTCATCATAATTAACCCTAAATTAAAGTATTTGAGATTATATTGAATTTTTTTATAGAATGATAGAAAAATACTCATAAATATGTTACAATGGATAGGAATGAAATCTTTTATGCCTTAATATGCATTAATAATCATGTATTATCATGTCTAATTTGCATGTTATCAGTGTCCACGGAGTGCTTGAAAGTGAGATTTCGTTGAGAGAATAGGAAGAAATCAGCTCTTAAACATCAACGATCGTTTTTTGAATTCGGGAATGAAAAGCCTTTGATCTGGCCAGTAATTGGATCAATTCGAGCGCAATCTTGGGTGAAAGATCGAGTTTCATCCTAATCTTCCTTCGTATAGCCTTAGATTTTAATTTTGAATCATAATTTTAGTCAATTTCAATTTTGGTTTTTCATGATTTTAAACTCTGGAAATTTCTATCTCATTCACTTGGCGATTTCTCTCCGAATCTTGATCCAAAGTCCGTGATTTTTGATTCCATGGATTCGCCTTCAAGTCTTATTTCCGAAAATATCAATTTCCTTAATTTCTTACCATATTTCATCATCTGATTTGATTGAATTCCAAAATTCCCTTATTTCTCTGTAGATTCAACCCTGATTCACCACTATACTTCTTAATTCATGATAATTTCATAAAATTGGTGAGTTTGATATTAGTTTTGACATGAATTAGTGTGTAATCAACGACCACACCAATTCGTTCCATCACTCCACCGATATACGTGACATGATCCAAAGTGTCCGAGGAAGATCCAAGGGACGCAATTTAGCGACGATCCTTCTTCACGTAGTGATGTGATGAAATTGTAGGGCTTCATCTCAAATCTAGCAGCTATGACTTAAAGGCATCGATTCAAATTCCTAGCATATCATTGGGACCATTCATTGAAGATGAAACATCAATCCAATGGCCACGACCAATTTTAGGTCTATTTGTACTCTCTTTTTTACGACTTGATCCAGAAATTGTGGGTTAAATTGTGTTTTTCTCCTAATTTGTCCTCATTTAGGATTAGATTTAAATTTCAAATATTAGATTATGTTAATTTTAGTTAATTTTGTCATTTTTTCTCTCTTCAAGAATCATTTTCTATCTCTTACTTTGCCGTTTGATTTCTTTTTGGATACAAGTCCAAATTGAGAAATATTTTATTTTGTGGATAGATTTTCGAGTCAATTAATCATCCAATTTGACTGAATTTGAAAAAATTCAAGAACTTATCCTAATTCTACATGGATTTGACCCTTACTCGCCTCTATTCTAATTAAATCCTAATTAAACCTTATATTATGTGAGTTTGGTGTTTATTTTGACATGTGAATGTGTGTTTTCGACGATCGCATGAACATGCCGCGTAAAATGGCTACAATATAAAGACATCATTTTTCCTCCTCATTTTTAATCATAACCATTGATCTCATCAACGAGAAGATCTGATTGTCACACACAATTCCACATTCATTTAAATTCTCTCTTCGACAATGTATATATTCTTGAAAAATCTGATTAGTTGGACCATATGGACAGATTCTTTCTTGAACATCTTGGTTTAATCATGTTATAGACTCAATTTTTCATCTATAGAGCATACACAATTAATATTTTGATGAAAATTGGGGATAAATTGCCACTTGAATTTTAAAATTCTACTTTGAAATCATGGAATGAAAAGCCTTTGATCAAGCGATTAATCAGATTATTTAAAGCATAATTTCATGTGATTTTATGGTTATTCTCCCTAATCTATCATCATTTAGCATTAGATTTCCATTTTCAATCATAATTTGATATAATTTCTTAAATTTTTGTTACTTTTTCTCTCATCACAAGTAATTTTCTCTCTCTAACTTCTCTCTTTGATTTGTTTATGGATTTAAATCTGATTGCTGTGATTTTTGATTAAGTTGATAGATATTTTAGTTTTCTTTCAAAAAAAAATTTTTCCCTCATTTTCTAGGCAATTTGCCATCCAATTTGATCAAATAAGACTGCACAATCATAGTCTTTTAGTGTGCCACATTCTAGTGGAGTTTGAAAGAATTATTATTGCAAGAAATCTAATGACCATCAGATCAAGATTTGGCCTCTTTGGAGCGCCACACTATTGCACTTTGATTGTCAATGATAAAGGTGAGGTCTCCATCACTTCCCTTTACTGAAATACCGTGGACTTGATCCATAGGATCAGGTAGGTCCAATTGGTGCCATCAATTGGAGTGCTTGCAAGTGACCCATGAGGGTGAAACCTTTAGTCGCACATAAAAATCAGCAAAAATATTTTTAGATAAGAAATGGGGGACCAATGTTATCTATCAAGAGGTGTGCTATGCACAATAGTGAAAGTCCCTTTAGGGTGGTTGCTTAACCTAAGAAGGGGGGGTTGAATTAGGTTATGTGTAATTTTTAAAGTTATCTAACTTTTCTTCCTCTATTTAGATTCGTTGACTTAGTCACTCACTTCTTGTCCTCTCAATTGCACCGGATATTATTATACTGGTTGGGGGACCTACTGTCCCTTAATCCAGTCCCGAGTACTATAGACTCGGAGCCTCCTCCTCACCAAATAAAACCTAATCCTCTCACCACTCAAAGGGTGAAGGATAATGTTCAGATACAAGGTTTTAGGTTTGCCCCCTACGGCAAACCTAACACTCACCTTTACCTTTCCCTACGGCACTACCCACTAGGCCTCGATCTCCTCGGCTCCTGGACACCCTGACTCCCTCAGGCCGATCTCCACTCGATCGCTCGTCCCTTCACGCCCTGTCGTGCCTCTTCTGCTAGTGCCGCCAACCACTGGTAAACCGTGACCTCGTCTTCTAGCTTCACTCGGTCTTCCCGCTCCTCAAGTATATACGCCTCGTCTCAACGAATGAGACGCTCCTATCTTTCGTGTGTGTGTGTGAATCTGAAACGATATGTCTGACTGCTCCTGTCTAAGTGTTTGGCTCTCCCTACTAATGATGACTTTCTGACCAGTGTTGACTCTCTGTTAATGTTGATTTTTTCCTGACAGAGTTGACTTTCCGAGTTCTGTTGACTTTGAGTTGACTTCTAAACTAAAATTGACTTTTTCTATCTTTGATTGACTCTGGGTTGGCCGTTGACCTAGAGTTGACTTTCTACTAAAGTTGACTTTTTCTGTCTTTGGTTGACTTTGGGTAGACCTTTGACCTAGAGTTGACTTTCTGCTAAAGTTGACTTTTTCTGTCTTTGGTTGACTTTGGGTTGACCTTTGACCTAGAGTTGACTTTCTGCTAAAGTTGACTTTTTCTGTCTTTGGTTGACTTTGGGTTGACCTTTGACCTAGAGTTGACTTTCTTAACTTCTGTTGACTCGGATTGACTTTTGACCTAGAGTTGACTTTCTGATGATTCTAGGTTTCAAAGGTGAATTCCGCTGACTCAGAGTTGACCTTCCGATGAAATTGACCTTTCTACAAAATTAGACCTTCTTCTGAAAATTTAATACTCAGGGTTTACCTTCTACTGAGGATTAATCTTATATCAATATTGACTTATCTAGCCTTGTGAAACTAATCTGTACTAACACCAATTACAAAACAAAGAAGTTCGATTAGTAAGAAATATTTAATTATTGCTAACCCAAGGATAAAATCACAGAAGTATACAGTTAATATACTCACGGAGATAGAATCACGGTGATGTGCAATTAATAATATATCAAGAATAAGGTTAATAACAGATAAGCAATTTGTAATACTGCAATTAAAATTGAGAATGTTAAAGGTAAGCTTACTGACAAACTCCAATTCGATGATTCCTGCA
The DNA here is from genome assembly GCA_024174645.1 of Lemna minuta. Taxonomy (NCBI): domain Eukaryota; kingdom Viridiplantae; phylum Streptophyta; class Magnoliopsida; order Alismatales; family Araceae; genus Lemna; species Lemna minuta. The sequence continues at coordinate 5,146,785 of CM044113.1, read as the reverse complement.
ACTATAATTAGTATATCTATAGAGCAGTCCGATGATCAACAAAATAATACAAAATAGAAGAGTGGAAATCGTAGATAAAGATACCCTTTGTCACGTTCCCGATTCAACCTGCAAACACTCTAAATTCAAGCTCCAAGTCAGTCTGTAAACAGTAATTAGTCCACCACACAACTTACTGCAATGAATACAGTTCTATTTTTTTAACTTAGCCTAATTTGATAGATATATAAACTGAATAAATGCGATCAACGAAATTTAGATGACAAGTGGAATAAATAACTAAGATCACCGAGAGTTAAATTTATAACTACCTGTTGGCAAATAGAAAAATCTGAAATTAGGATACCAAGGAGGGTTTCTAGATGTCTTAATAAATCAGTGAACTACTATACTAGACAACACGCGGATACTGAGTAGGATAACTGAAAAAAATGTAAAACACACGAAACAGAAATCTAACCTAAAAAAGACCTAAATTTAGTAAGGTTAAAAGAGTTTTTTAGAAATTTGAGTAGGACACTAAAATCCAAGGAAGTAGCGATAAAATCCACGAAGAAGTACTGACTAGCCGGAATGGAACTAACTGACAAAACAGTAAATAAATCTTCCAATACAGAATGAAACAAATTTATTCGAAGAATGGGTAAGACGACGTTAAGGAAGAAGAGCCAAACCCCAACAGGGAAAACGAATGCGAAAACGACACAAGAACCGGATGCTATTTGAACAGTTTCCAAAACAAAACTTCTGTGGATTTCTGAGAAATGCTTCAGATGATTTCCGAGAGCGCTTCAGTGGATTTCCAGAGATGCTTTAGGGATTTCCGAAGATGCTTATGAAATCTGCAGGTAGTGAGATTCGTCTCCCACTGTGAGGACGTCTTGACAGCCCAGATTTCTTGATCGTCGAGGAGGGTTTTTCTTGCGTCGTCGTCGGGAGCTCAAGTCTTTTTCTTTTTCGCTTTCTATCGGGGTAACTACAAAAAACGGAACCCTAATCCTTATGTTTGGTTAGTTTTTTAAAATCAATTTACGATAATACCCTTAGTGTATAAATGTTAGCTGATGGAAGATGATAAATTAGACTATATGAAATAAGATAAGATGTAAATCATACCTACTGCTTTCCAGAAAATAGTCACATTCGTAAGCCTCATAATCCAATTATCAGTGGAAAATATAAAATAGTAAATGTTCATACTGAATAGTGATGTAATATATGAATGACGTTTAAGAGCAAGTGAAAATTAAAGATTAAATGTACTCAGCTCAATGGCAATTCAAGATAGATGTGTACATCAAAACTATCACTCTAACAAATAGAAGTAGGTTACACATACATATCATCCATGCCACATGGGCCCAACAAGCAATTGGCATGGCAGACCCCCATGATGTGCATACATGAGGTGCAAGTGCCATGTTTGCACAGTGTGCTTCGCTGTGTTTAGGTGGCTCATCCCCAAGGTGCCCCATATCATTGTCCCATTGCTTGCCACACCCTTTTTAGCACAACTATTACTCTATAAAATCCAAAAAACTCCATAAAAATTCTAGATAAATCCCTAGTCCCTAAAAACACAATCTCTCTAAATAAAAACATTTTCCCATCAATTTTTGTTCATTGGATCAAGGGTTTATGTCATTTTATGACATTGAATTTCAACATCATGAAGTGAATTGAGGGGGTTTCTACTTAAATAGGATTAAGTCCTATTTAGAAGGAAATTAGGCCAACTTCCCTATTTTTAGGAACATTTGATCATTCTCATAATGATCAAACTAACACAACTCTTATGGAACTTGTTAAGGATTAAAAGAGGACAAGAAAAATCAGGAGTTGATCACTGAGTAGAACTTCATGAAAGAGATGATGATGGAGATGGATAAGCTCAAGAGAGGCAAAGGAAAACAAAAATCTCATTAAAACTCAAGAAACCAATCAAAATGAACACCACATAGGTGAACTCCCTACTCAACTTCTTGTGAATCCTAAAAATTTATGTTCTACAAATAATGGCATGTCTTTGTTTGTAGACAATCATGATGAGAACTTAACTGAAATCCCACCTAATGTTGATGAGTTTGGGGGAGAGAGGATATGAATACAATTTTAAAACTTAGGAATGGGAAGAATTTGAGTGATCCACATGAGAGTAGAGTAGAAAAGAATCCTAAAAAGGGAGTGGGATGATGTAGAATGTGCGAAGATCCTATTGGGTTCTGATGTCGATAAACTTTCAAAATATTGATTTAAACATCGAATGCAGCGGAAAACATTGAATCGGATATTCAAAACACCAAGCCACAAAGAAAAAATGATCATATCATCTAGTATGAATGAGAAAGCATACTTATAGGGTTTCCTTGAAAGAGTTCTTGAAGCTATTCAAGTGTCTAACCTCTAGCAGTATCCACAGCGTCTCCGGATGGTTGGATCTCTTCTTCAAAGCTCTTCACCAAGAGAGAAAGAGAATAAAGGAGAGAATTCTCATAAGGCTTGTATGAGCACCTTGAGTTTTAGTCGTTCTCCCCCTATTTATAGACATTTGGTATGAGTTTTTTTCATAAAAAACCCTCATTATTATGTCTATATCCACCAATATCTATAGACCTTAAGTGTGTGACCCTCTAGGTTCATATATCTCATTAGTTAATAAATCTATAGACCAAATAACACTTTATTTGTCAACCTTAATTAATTATCCACTTCCACATATAGATTAATTAATCAAGGATCAATTTAACCCACTCGATAGGTTGAATTGCCCGCCCGTTGGGTGCCAAGCTACACCACGTACTCTAGAAGATATAGAGTATGTGAGAACTCACTCATGAAACCTTTCCATCATCAATTACCATATATGTATAATCCTTCATCCACATTAGACTCATGAATGACGTAGGGTACGGTCAACTATCAAACCCTAATCAGTTACTCAAGTTAGTACTGATGCGTGTAGAAATCATCGGGAACTCATTCTCTGATATTTTCACTACCTTGGCCAAGGATTTCATCGCATCTCATTCCTTAAGTCAATCTCCTCAAATAACGAGGGTGGATGATCCCATCTTGATCACACAATCATCTTCGTGAACTTCATGTCGTATCCAATATATGATGTTTTAGATATCCCGTGGCGAGGGATTCTTAAGTCATAATCAAAACACGATCATCCATCCACAAGATGTCTTTGGTGTCTCCAGTCAAAGGACCACATACACAACCATGACATGAATAAACCTGATTGATAGTTAGGTATAATACCATTTAGGGATTCATACGGATCAATTCAGTGAAATCTTTCTCCAAAGAGCACCCACTACCTATCCTTAGTGTATCTACACCGATGGCTATAGGATCAGCCATACTCATCATATGAGTTGGATTAGATAGTGCTATTCTTTCCGGATAATTCGATGTCTTTCTCGAATATCCCATGAATAGGAATGTTTAGAACATATGTTTAAAGACTAGTGATCACTATATTATGATCTCATCATAATTCACTTAGTCATTGCACATGCTAATGGACTTCATTGCAAACATCACACAAGAATGACAATGAATAAATTTCATTTCAATGAACATAAACAAGATACATGACATTGTGATTGGCTTATAGGCCACATAATATCCATCAGATACATGGAGACAGGTAGGAAGAGGGAATTTGGTTGTGTGAGCACTCTTTTTTTGAGTCAATGGTGTGGAGAATGTTAGATAACCGACGAGTTTTGACATGAGAATGGGAATTGTGTGAGTCAAGATTGGATGGAGATAGTGGATCAGATGATGGAATATGTCCTGTCGTGGAGATTTTGGAGGAATTGGTAACTAGAGATAGATTTTGAGAGAAATAATATGAATTATGAGATTCAGATGAAACTAGTGAGGACTGACTTTGTTCGAGTAATGCAGAGGATGACACAGATTGTTGAGATGATGTTGAGGTCACGAGTGATGGAAGTATAGATGGTGGTGAAGGTGGAGATGTATGAATTGTATTCTTGATTGTCGTTGGAGAGGATCCCAGAAGTCCAAGGGTGATCTGTGCGTCTAGATTATTAGTTAGAGCGTGTTCCTCGTATGGATATATATGCTCCATGAAAATCACGTCACCGCTTATGTATATATACATGATGAAATGCACTATAACCAAGGAAGATACATCTTTCTGACCAAGATTCCAATTTAGAAGTGGTATATGAATGTAGACATGGATAACATGTGCATCCTAAACTCTTTAATAAATTGTAATCTGGTTCTTGATTATAAACAAGATGAAATGGAGACCTGTTTTGCAAATTTGGTGTAGGAAGTCGATTGATTAGGCAGACTGTTGTGCACACGGCTTCATCCCAGAATTGATGTGGTAGGGATGACTGATGCATTAGAGAAAGAGCAGTTTCAATTATGTGGTGATGATTCCTCTCAATTATCCCATTTTTCTTTAAGATGCTCAGTGAGTGCTTGAAATTCACCTCCCCAATCAAATTGGAGGTTGAAAATTTTGTGATTGAAATTTCTCTCTATGCGATGGTGAAACTCAATAAAGACTTGAAGAACATCACTTTTTAGCTTTAGAGGATACAACCAAGTGTATTTGGTAAAGTCGTCAATGAAACAAACATAGTATTTGTTTCCGGTATGTGATATCACAGGTGATGGACCCTAGAGATCAGAGTGAATCACTTCTAGTGGTTTGCTTGTCTGATGAGTTGAATTTGAATAAGGAAGGCGATGTGATTTAGAAGAAAGACATGCATCACAGGAGAAACTTTTATTTTCTAAGAATGTAGGAAGACCATATTTTGAGATAATATTCTGTAGTATTCTCATATTGGGATGCCCAAGTCGATGATGCCAAATATTGAGATTAGACTTCTCGCCTATGTTCACCTCAGGCTGATGAGCTTGACCAAGGAGGTACAGACCATCCTTAACTGTTCCCCAAAGCAGTGGTCTCCCTGTTTCCTCGTCCTTCACAACACAGTAAGTGGCATGAAATTCAATAAAGACTGCATTGGCATTAGTCAATCTATATACAGAGAGTAACTTCTTCCGAATCTCTGAGACATGAAGAATATTGGCTAGTTTGAAAGGGTGAGATCGTGAAATTAAGGATGAGGAACCAATTGAATGAATTTTCAAACTTGATCCATTTCCGATTTGAAGTTGATCAGGGCCTTGATATATAGTTGGATCAGTCAAATTTTGACCATCATTGGTCACATGTGTTGCTCCACTGTCTGGATACCACGATGAATGATCCTGAGATATAGGTGAGTGAGTTAGATTGAGGTTATAAGCTTGGGGACTGATAACATGCATTTATAACTTAAATTCTTATCTTATTTAACTACTATTCACACTTATTTTATGTAATTATAATGCATGTTATCCTAATTTTTATGAATTTTCTCCATTGGTATGCTATTCTACTAAAGTTCATATTTATGCATAATTTAGGGTTAATTATGTGCTTTCTTGATAATTAATCGTTTACAATATTAAATTAATATAAATTAATTGCCTTATTTTGACTTTAGTAGATGATCTAAAGGATTAATTTGATTTAAAGAATTATGGGATGATTAAAAGATCTAAATCTTAATGAATGCCTTTATGTTATTTTTATTCATCCTATATTATTCTTTAAAATTATATTTTAGATGGCATAATATTAACGATGGAGACATTTGTGATCCAATGGAGAAAATTTGGATTAAAAAGGAGTTGTATTTCTTAAGTTATGAAGTTTTGAATTTTTAGATATTTTTATGATTTTTATCTGATTTTTAATTGGATTTATATTAATTTTTCGGGATTAAAATCGCGGATGACACGTGGCGCGCAGAGCTGATGTGGCGTGCGGGACCAGCACGGATACGACGCGACACTGAGGCCGCGTGGCAGGGCCGCGCATGGCCCACGAGAGGTGCAGGTGGCGCGGACACATGGCAGGAGGCCACGCGAGTCCACGCGGATGCCCGTGAGGGGCGCCACGTGGCAGAGGGGGGGGCTGGTAGTTGGTAGGCCCACGGGTTAGTGGGCCCTGATTATAGGATTGGGGCGGTAACGCAATAGCGTTAAACCGCCCCGCATTTTAAGCTCACCCTTTTTGTTTTTTTTTCTTTCGTGTGGGACTATGTTCCCATGCATTTTTAATGTGCAGGCGATGTGGCGGCATCGCAGACGTCCGATGCGATCGCGGGGCGTCGATCGCGTGGACCCGAGTCCACGCGATCTTGATCAAGACACGTGCGTAAAAAAATTCATAAGTGACGCGATCGATGGGCGATACGTGGCTTCGCGAGGAGGCGTCAATCTTCATCGAATGTCTCTGGTTGAATCACGATCAACTTCGGCAAAGAGGATACGTGGCTTCATCGGATGGTCGCGATTCATCAAGATCTTGGCACATCAAAGAGGGACACGTGGACACATCTGGTGCATTGGACGCAATGATGCCCGATCGCCACGCGATCGTGGTCCAATCGCCGCGTGATCGTGGTCCAATCGCCGCGCGATCATGGCTCATTTGATGCGCAATCAAGACCACAATTTACTTGCATTGATGGCCCACGATCATCGTGCGATCCTGGCCATCAATTCCACCTATCACAGGATCAAACGGCCCGAGATTTTCAGGCGAAATCTCCTTGAAAAACCGATGTATTCTCTCTTGTTTCTCTTAACTCTCGATTGAATTGTGAAGGAATTAAGCAATTTTAAAGCAAAATCTTGAGTTCTTCATGATCTCCCCGCGTTTAGACTCGATTGCGATCCAATCGGAGCGGGATTGATCACAAATTTCCATTGAATTTCATCGAATTTTCCCCTTGAACGCCGAACGTCTGTGAGGAAGAAATCGAGCAAATTCACTTCAATCCGCGTGAACTGAAGCTCCATCTTTGTGGCAATGGGGTTAGTAGTGAGATTTGATCTATTATCTGGTGGTAATTTGAGTTTTTTATTAGTTTTAGACCGCTAATTTTGAGTTTTAAGTCATAGTGTTCTTCAATTTTACATAATTTCAGTCCGAAATTTTTCTAATTTTGAAAATAGGATCTCTCTCTGATTATAACTACGAATCACCTAATTCTAGTTTTATTGGATTCTTTATTTCATCAGCTTTCTGTGGATAGAAAATTTGTCAAATTCTGAGATCATTTGACCCCTCAATTTAACATTTGACCGAGCACTATTCATTTTCAATCCGAATTTGAGCATTGACTCTTGGGGTCAATTACTTTCAAAATATAAATCAGAATTTGATAATTTAGGTCTCTTTGGAATACTCTGGTTCTTCACTTTCTATTGACATATAAATTGTAAGATTTGGATAACATTTGACCAGTCAATTTGAAGATTTTTTCTGAAGTGTTCATTTCACGAATTTTCTGATCTTTGATTTTTAATAATTCATAATTAATCCATTTCTTATCGAAAAATCACGAATCTTATATCAATAAATTTCATTTTCTCAATAGATTCTGAATATATAGTTTTCATAATCTTTTGACATCTTTTGTTTCTCTGAATTTATAGAAATTTGACTATTGGTCAAAGTCAACGCTTTGACTTTAACTTTTGACTTTTCTTTGTTAAATCCGAGATCTTAAATCTTAAAATTCCCTATTTAGTATAATTATGTGATTTATATTCATAAAATCTCATTTGTACTTCTTTAAAACCTCTTTTAAATCTAAGTTTGAGCAAGTCAACTCTGCAATAAAAGTCAACTTTGTTCTCTGTGGATCGACCTGATACTTACACTTTACTTGATTTTACATCTTTATCATTGTGAGTTTGGTATTATAAATTTTGTTTGACTGACTTTTGTGTGTTTTAACGACCACATAAAATGCTTCGTCAGGGACCCAATTGAGGACTCTGCACAGTAGGAGAATTCTGATGACCATGGAACATCCTATTGAACCGTTCTCTGCATTCCAAGACACGATGTCCATATTGCCCACACAGTTGACATCGTGAAGTGTACCTCCCATATTTCCGACCCCTTCCGTGAACATTTCTGCCATTGTTACAACCTTTGCCACGGTCAGAGGAGGTAAATTATGTTTGGTTTGCGATGGGTGGAAAGTCTGTGTTTATAATATCTTTGACTGGATTTGAGAACTTCATCAATTCTTCATATGAATTGATTTGAGAAATTACATCATCAAGACACAGATGAGATAGATTCTAGGAAATCCCTACACATAATGCTGAATATGAGGAGCCTTGTCCTTGAAGCAGAGCATAGATGGAGACAATTTCTTGAACTGGATGTCCAGCCGCTGCCAATTCGTCACATGTTCTCTGAATGTCCCGCACGAAATCAGTAATAGATCGAGTACCTTTCGAAGTGTTGTGAAGACGTTTGTGCAAGTTCATGATGCATGAAGGATTGGTGGATGAGCAATTCTTTGAGAGCGCTGACCAAGCTTCCTTGGCTGTGTTCTTTCCTACCACACAGGACAGAACATATTTGGAAAGAGAAGTAACTACTAGAGATAGGACCTGCTGATCTTGACGCCACTAGACTTGGTATGCAGGATTGACGGTAATTCCGCCTTGATCATCTAATTGAGTAGATATCAGTGGATCTTGCATGAGGATGTGAGCAAGATCATGATAGTTGAGCAATGGGAAGATCTGTGTCTTCCAGAGAAGAAAATTTTCCCTCGTGAGTTTGATAGGTACATGGAGACCTACCAAATAAGGTGTAATCGACATCGCAGTGGTGATTGCTTTACTTCTCTCAGAATTCGTGATTTCCGACGTTGAATCTGCCATGGTCAAGATCTTGTCCAGCCACTGGCTCAGATACCATGTAGAGAATTGAAATGTGAGGAGAGATAGAGAAGAGATAGAAGAGAGAACACGTAGTCATGAATTCTATAATTGGAAAACTGTATCTCTTGAGAAGACATTACATTGTGTATTTATTAAGAGAGAAGAACCAAGAAACGGTTATAACCATTTCCAATTGAATGAGGGAGAGAGAGATGGAATGAAGAGGAGAGGGAAGATCATCTCCCGCGATGGAATTCTTTTCCACCAAGCGAGAGAGTAGAGAGAGAAGTTTTATGCATGAGAGACAAATAAAAGGTGTGGATATGGAAAGAGGAAGAGAGGGTGGCAGACGAAGAGAGAAGAGAAAAGAAGAGGCAGAGATGAGGCTGTTAAATGCGACGCTGAAGCCGGTTTAGTCAAACCTCCAATTCAACTCAGCGGACAGGAGGGTCAGCTGAACATATCACTTAAACTACATGGATAGGAAGAGAGGGTAGAAGAAAATTTTCTTCTATCCTCCCTTCTCGCTTCTCCCTCTTTGCTATTCGTCATGCATTTCTCTCTCAAGCATGCGCGGAGAAGAGCTTTTCGTGCCCGTATTCTTTGCGATTAAGAGAGAGAGGAGAGAAAGGCAGATGAGAGAGAATGAGAGAGAAAAATTCTTTCTTTTTTGCAAGTTTGACCCACGCCCTAATATAAGCAGTTTGACCGGAGTAATTAAAGGAGAGAGAACACCAAATCAATGACTAGAAATGCTTGAAATTAAAATGACGATAGCTCATGATCTTGATGAAGTCACAGGCTGAAATTTCATGGGCATAATCATCTTTTCAAGTTCTACAAATCTGCTGGGCTGATTTAGATTTAGATGCGAAAAACTTAGGGTTCTTAATATTTCATTGTATACTTCTAGCATTGGCTATCTAGAAGGAAAGAAGACAACGATTGATCATTCTTTGTTTGTAGAACACCATTCTCAATGGGTGAAATATACAGGCTCTCAAAGGTATGATTTGATTAGGGAGTATCACTAGATTTTGTTTTCATCATGAATCATCATATTAGTACCATTTTCCATCATCTTTTCTATTTTCCCCATATTTTTATCAATATTTTCACATTTCCAAATCCTAAAATCACTTTTCCACCATTGATAAAGGGTTTTCAACTTTTGCAAGGATTTTAGAAGTACTTTCTTGGTTCATTTCATTTCTATGCACATTTTCTTCCTTTCGTCGTTCATCTCCACTTCTAAAAAAAACAAAAAATATCTCTTGATTTCAATCTCATAACCTTCTTGCCAGTGGATTCAATATCGACTCGCTAGTGTTCTAATTTCAAAATTAAGATTTGAAGAGTTCAACATATTTTTTTTGATATGTAAATTTGTGCATTTAACGACCATATTTTTACGTGTATCAATACCCTTTTTAAGGCTACTAATTAAACAATTTATGCGGTCGTTGAAAACACACAATCGTCGGTCAAAAAATTTATAATTCCGAACTCACAATGATTTAAAGATATGAAATCAAGTACACTGTAAAGATTGGGTCAATCCACAGAGAACACGGTTGACTATGATCGAAGAGTTGACTTTGTTAAACTTAGGTCTAATTAAGGTTTTTAAGAAATGAAAGGGATATTTTATCAATAATAATGACATGAATATATGAAAGAAGATATTTTAAGAATTTAGGAAAATATTTGAAGAAGAAAAGTCAAAAGTCAAGGTTAAAGCATTGACTTTGACCAACCATTGACTTTATGTGAAATCAGAGAAGAAAAAGGTGAGAAAATATTACGAAAGTTATATTTTCAGAAACTAGACAGAAAATGGAAAATTTTGATATATAATTCGTGATTTTTACACAAGAATTGGATTTATTATGATTTATTGAAAATCAATAATAAAAAAAATCCTGAAATAAAGATCTTGGTCTAAATCATGAAATTGACTATCCAAATGATATCTAACTCAAACAATTCACATATGAATAGAAAGCTAACGATCAGAGGATTCCAAAGAGATCAAAATTGTCGAATTTCACCTTGTAATTTAAGAGTAATTGCCCCCCCCCCCATGTAAACGCCCAAATTCGGATTGAAAATAAACAGTTGATGGTCAAACATTAAATTGAAAGGTCAAATGTTGATAAAATTTTATGAATTAGATATCCATAGAAAGCTGATAAAACAAGTAATCCAATGAAAGATCAAAATCAAACAATTTAGACTTAAGATCAGGGAGAAATCCTTATTTGAAAATCAGCAAAAATCTGTACTCAAATTTAGGCGAAAAGATAAAATTTCTGATTTCTAAACTGAAATAACCTATCTAAATCTAATATAAACTACATAAATTTCAAGGAATATGATCGAATCACACTACTAACCTGATTGACGCAAAGATTGGACTTCAAATTGCTTCAAGTGAAGTGTATTTCTCTTGTTTCTTCTTCGACATGCGTTTGGCGTTCAAGGGGAGATTCCGATCGATTCTTGCAACAATTCATGATCAATCATGCCTCAATATGATCACAATTGAGTCTAGAACGCAGAGGGATCACAAAGAGCTTAAGATTTTGCTCCAAAATTTCTTAATTTCTTCACGATTCAATCGTTTACAAGGAGAATGAACAACTAATTATAGAAAATTCCTCACAAAATATGTGGGCCTTCGAATTCGCTGAAGGACGATTGGACGATTGAGATTGCACGATTTTGATGGCTCATGATTCCACGATCCCACGATTATCGTCCGTCCGATCTTCATCCGAGTCTCCTTTTGAAGCCACGTGTCACTCCATGAGTCGCCGAAGGTGCGATTAAATCGCGGCCGTAGGATCTCACTTATGCGATCAACGGTTGCAAATATGTCACGTGAGATTGATGACGATCCGGTGGACCGTGATCCACCCGATAGATGTGTGATGTTCTCCGCATTTTTATCCAATGCCTTGCGGGTTGTCACATCGCCTGCACATTATGAGAATAAGATAGTCTCACACGGAAGAATTTAAAGGGATGTGACGGGTATAAAAGGTGGGGCGCCCATTAGCCTTTGTGTCGCCCGCATGGGCCTAGTATGCCTCCTCTCTCTAACGTGGGCCCACTAACCCGTGCGCCCATCAAATGCCAGCCCAACTGTTCACATGTCCACGTGGCTTCGCGTGGCTCCACCAAGTGTGCACGCCACGCCACGTCAGCTTCGCGGGTCCTTCGCGAATAATAAAACCCTTTTTGCGATTGTTTTATGAGGAAATAATTCGAAGAATAGTTGAAAAATCAAAATAAAATCTAGAAAATTCCTTAAAATTAAAAAAATCATGTCTTCATTTATATAACTCCTTTTTGACTCAAATTTTCTCCATTTTATCACAAATTTATTCATCTTTAATATCATGCCACCTAAAATATAAATTTAAAGAAGAATAAATGATAGATTCAAAAATACTATTAAGTGAACCCTATCATCCACTCATTTTCTTTGATTCCTCTATCATCTTTTTCTTCTCTTTCTTCTTTTACTCATCTTTACTAAAGACAAAATAAAAATCACTAAAAGGTGGTTAATTTTGATTTGTTTAACCTTATAAAAGGTCAAAAATTAATAAAACACATAATTAACCCTAAATAATGCATAAATATGGACTTTAGTAAAATAAAATATCAATGGAGAAAATTCATAAAACTATGATAACATGCATTATAATTACATAACATAAACGTGAATATTAGTTAAATAAGATAACAATTTAAGTTAAATATGCATGTCATCAGCTACCTAAGATATTTTGCTACCATAAGCCACATGTGTTTTTTACCATGCTACAACCCGAATTAAAACCTTACCAAAAGTAGGATTATTCGATTCCCAATTCATACATGTTTCCCTCATGGTCAACTCTGTCATATTTGACTTCATCCCAATGATTAATCCCACTCATAGTAATAATCCATTAGCACTCACAATTATCACACATCAAATGAACATTTTCCATGCTATCATGGTTTTTGACTGGTCTTCTATTTATGCGTCTAAATCTTGTCATATGAAAAGTACTTCTACAAAAAAATTTGACAAAAATTTGAAAAAATGAAGAAAATTGAGAGAATTTGGAAGAAAAGATATTTGTGTATGGTCTCCGTTTAAGGTGCATTCATGGAGGTTTAAAAGTCATGCATTCCATCCTTTGATACCCTATTGGTCTGCTATGATTCACCATGGCCATCTTTTCTTTCATCTTCATTGCCATTCTACTTTCATCTCATACATCTCTCTATTGCCATTCCACGACCATCTTTCCCTTTCTTTCATTTTAACAATCCAAAGCTTTTATTTTCTCATTCTTTTGAAGGCCTTCCATCTTTCTTTTCTCTCTTAAAACATGTAGATAGCAATCACCAATATCAGCCTCATCAGTAATGATTTTTGGGTTACTTAGATGATTTTATGCCTAAAGGGTGAAGAGGAGGGCCTCTCTCCTATTTTCATGTGGGAGGGAGAATACAAGAATTTCAAGAGGGAGAATAGAAAATTCCCAAAATAAAGTGAGCATCCTTTTCATGAGAGGCGTGAGCCTCACCACTTCATATGCACAGAGAAGACATTTAGGTTAATAGTGTCATAATTGGAGAGAAGTAGCACCATTTGTTTGTCTTCATTGGATCTTTTACGTTTTCTCACATGCTCAGAAGGGAAGTGTCTCTAGGTTGCTGTGACACAATAGTCAAGCTAAGCATGTGAGGGATACTATTAAATGACTTCATGAACATGAATTCGTGTTCCTTTGGTGATGGGGTAATCTTGAAGAAGATTCTGAGGACATTACTAAGGGACTAGAAATGCTTAAGATAGGGGATATGATAACTAAAGGATATTATTGATAACATGTATGATTATTAATGTAAATTAAGACATAAAACATTCCATTCTAATGCATGTTATCATATTTTTTTTAGTGTGTATCTATCATTCTATGAAAAAGTCATTATAATCTCAAAATGTAATAATTTAGGGCTACTTATGATAAATTAAGAAGAATATTTTTTAACCCATATTTACTTGAGATTCTAATTAGTTTTTAAGGTTAAATAATAAGAGAAATCATTTTATATACGCTCATATAATTTTCTAAGTTTTAAAATCTAAAAGAAAAGAGTGTATTTTTTAAATAAAAATTTATTCTCTTGTTATTTATTAAATTTTACTTTTTAGAATGATAGATAATTTAATTTCTGATCCAATGAAAAAAAATTGGATTCATTTGGAGTTATATTTTAAAGATATGAATTTTCTAATTTTTAGGGATTTTTCTAAATTTTTTCCGAATTTTTTTGAATTTAAAATTGATTTATTTGATTTAAATTCATTAAAATAACATTTTTATTTTCACGTGCTAATGTGACAGCTGATGTGGCACGAGCGGAAAAAGCGCGCCATGTAGCAACATATGAGACTACCATGTGTTGCACACGTGTACATGTGTGTGCGTGTGCGAGTGCATGTGTGCGCGCGTGTGCGCACGTGTGCGCGTGTATGTGATTAAGGAGAAAGCACCCTGTTAAGGATTTTTTCTAACTCCTTAAGTGCGCACACCTTATATACACATCTTTTCCCTTTAATTTTTTCCATGTGGGACTTTGTTTTGTTTTAAATGTGCGCAGGTGATGTGGCGTTACGAGAAGTGTTCTATTCACTATTTAAATAAAGACCATCGATCTTCACTTATGACGAGGGGTACGCGGCGCATTATTATTCATCAGAAAATTATTTTTAAAATGATTTAATCTCAGCCGTCGTTCTGAGGAGTTATAACGGCTGAGATTAATACGGATAGAAACGCATCTTAAGTGTCTGATCAAGATCAAACAGCGAACGTTTCACGCGTTATTCATAACGCACACGATGTGGCGAAATCTCGACGGTCCATCCAAGATCCAACAGACATGACTTAATCATAAAGATTTGAAGCCTGATGTTTCATCAGAGCCGTTGATCGAAGAATTAAGTCTCGATCCAACAGTTACGCCCAATTTGTCCTATAAATTGAGATGTTCTTCGACGATGTAAAGCATTCTTGGGTTCTTCGAGTAATCGAATTGTCTAGACACCAAATCCCTTGCATCTCTTGCTTCCAATCGCTTCTAGATCAATTTATGTGTCCACAGAGTGCTTGAAAGTGAGATTTTGTTGAGAGAATAGGAAGAAATCGACTCTTGAACATCAACGATCGTTTTTCGAATTTGGGAATGAAAAACCTTTGATCCGTCGAGTAATTGGATCAATTCGAGTGCAATCTTGGGTTAGAAATCGATTTCACCCTAATATTCCTTTGTATATCTTTAGATTTCCATTCGAGTTGTAATTTTAGTCAATTTCAATTTCAAATTTGATTTTTTGTGATTTTCAAATTCATAAACTTTTATCTCATTCACTTGATGATTTCTCTGCAAATCTTTATCCAAATTCCGTGATTTTTGATTTTGTGGATTTGCCTTCAAGTCTTCTTTCCAAAAATATCAATTTCCTTAATTTCTCATCACATTTCATCATCCGATTTGATATAATTTCAAAAGATATCTCACAATTCCCTTATTTCTCCTTGGATTCAACCCTGATTCACCACTATACTTCTTAATTCGTGTTAATTTCATAAAATTGGTGAGTTTGATATTAGTTTTGACATGAGTTTGTGTGCATTGAATGACCACACAAAATCGTTTTGTTAATTATGCACCCTTAAGCCAATCACTCTTTCATGTTTGTTGTTTATATTCATTGAAATGAAATTTCTTCATTGTCGTTCCTCGAGTGATGTTTATAGTGAGGTCCATGAGCATATGCAATGACTAAGTGAATTATGATGAAATCATAATTAAGTGATTTCTAGTCTTTAAACATATGTTCTAAATATTCTTAATCTTAGGATATTAAAGAGGGACATCGAATTATTCGAAAAGAATAGCACTATCTGATACGACTCATATGATCCTATAGCCATCGATTTGGAGATACTAAGGATAGATAGAGGGTGCTCTTTGGAGAAAGAGTTCACTGAATTGATTCGTATGAAACTATGAATGGTATTATACCTAATTTTCAATCAGGTTCATTAACGCCACGACTATGTATGCGGTCCCTTGACTTAAGACATCAAAGACATCTTGTGGATGGATCGTGTTTTGATTATGACTTACGAATACCTAGCCACGTGATCTCGAAAATGTCATATATTAGGTACAACATGAAGTCCTCAAAGATGATTGTGTTGTCAAGATGGGATCATCTGCCCTCGGTATTTGAGGAGATTGACTCAAGGAATGAGATACGATGAAATCCCTAGCCAAGGTAGTTAAAATATCAGAGAACGAGTTCCTGATGATTTTCTACACACATCAGTACTAACTTGAGTGATAAATTAGATTTTGACAGTTGACCATACCCTAAGTCATTCACGAGTCTCGTGGCGATGAAAGATTATACATATATAGTAACCGATGACATAAAGGTTCTATAAGGGAGTTATTACATACTCCATATCTCTTGGAGTACGTGATGTAGCTTGGCACCCAACGGGTTGGCAGATTAACCTATTGATAACGTGCAATTTATGCATGAATCGATATGGATCATTTGATAAGATTAATGCAATTTAAGGCATTAAAGATACCATTTGTATGCATGTAATCATATTTTGAGTGCATTTCTATCATTTTATGTAATTTTAGGTTATGATCTAAAAATATATCATTCTATGGATTAAGCATAATGAAATAATGTAATGCTAATTCTAGTTATATTTGAGATCATAATTATATTTTCATGATTAAATGATGAGAGCAAATATTTTTATTTACACATGTATTTTTCTAAATTTATTTTCTAAGAGGAATGAGTGTATTTTTAAAATTAAAATTAATTATATTATTATTTAAATATTTTTACTTTTTATAATGATAGATAATTCAATTTTTGATCCAACAAAATAAATTTTGATTAATTTGGAGTTATATTTTTAAAGTTATGAATTTTCTAAATTTTAGGGTTTTTTTGGATTTTTTTTGAATTTATTTAAAGGTATTTTCGATTTTTAAAAGACCTAAAAGAACTTATCAACCTCAGAACCCATCAATAACATGAATTTTTACACATTTCATTTATTATTCTTAGATATTTTAAGCCATAATTCACATCATTATAATGCCAGTTATCACGTTTTTATGAAAGTTTTACATTTTAAATATCCTATTATTCATAAGCTGGATTTATATTAAATTGTGATGAATTTATATAAATGATTAAACAAGTTTCATGATCTCACGTTATGAATAAACGACAACAAGGACAAAAGGCATGGAGAAAACAAGCAATTTTCAATAAAGATTTAATTTTTATAGCTTGTTTATATATTTATTTCAAGTGATATGATGAAAAAGGAAGACAAAACAAGGATCAAGATGTGACAATTTCATATAAAAGGGAGTTTTTAATGAAAAAGATATAATTATTTTAAATTTATGGATTTTTGTAGATTTTTCTCATTTTTCTAGATTTTTAAATAATTTTTCTAAATTTTCTGAGGATTTTCTGAAATTTTTTTAGTTTTCCTAATTTTTTTACAATCTTCGAACGATTTTCTATTTTTTTTTTTTTATGGACATTTTTAAAGATTTTTTTAATCGTAAAAATTAATTTTAGTTGCATGCTAATGTGGCAAGTGCAAATATTTGATGAGACAAGGCGGTGCCATGCTACACTTAGCCTATGCCTATATGGTGCCATCAAGGGGAGTTTTAAGTCTTAATCTTTGATTTAATGGCTAATAGGGCTTAGTGGGCTTTTCTATTTAAAGGGAATTATGTAACTTTATCATTGTGGGACTATTTAACCTATTTTCTGCAAGCACAAATAGCGGGTTGTGGAGCCCCTAAATTGGGTCATTTGAGTCCACCAGATCCCCTTTCTTTAAGCATATCCATTGTTCAAATATTATTATCAAACTGGTGGTGTACGACCCCTGCCGCCACCAAGGCACAACACCACGATGCAGGAGGAGCCGACACCCACGCCCGTCCAACCCCCACGACGAGCGAAGACGAAGGATGCCGACTTCCGCTATATTGCATGGGGACTTCGTCTTGCCAAGGTCAGTCCCACTAGAGCTCGCGCGCATAGACCTATCTTTCCTTTTCCGTTGCTTATGAAATTTTCGGACTGCACGTGTTTAAGCGGGTCCGCTTTTTTCTCTCTCCCCCTTTGGGTTTCTTAGTGGACCCTCCCTTTCGGGCCCCACTTAAGAAGCCCACTCTTTGTGGACCTTTTATTTTATTTATGTTGGGCTGTTAGGTTCGTGGGCCTCAAGTGGGCCCTTTCCCCTCTCGGCCTATTTTGGGCTCTAACCCTTCTTGAAGAGCAAGGTTTGTGGATTCAAGCCATTGTTCTTTATTTTTCCTTCGCTAAGGTTGTGTCACAACTTAACTGGGTTAAATTGACCCTTGATTAATTAATTTATATAATGATATACATAATTAACAAGGTTGACCTATAAGCATGATTAGGTCTATAGAGTTATTAACTAGATATATATATATATAGTCATAGAGGGTTAAACACTTAAGCTCATTAGATGTTAGTAAATATAGACATAATTATGAGGGTTTTTATGAAAAGTTTATATACCCAATGTTTATAAATAGGGGGAGAATGACCACAACTCAAGGCTTCTATGCAAGCTTCATGAAAACTCTCTCCTTTCTTCTCTTTATCACTTGGCGAAGAGCATTGAGAGTAGATCCTATCATTTAGCAATTACAAGGATACCAATAGAAGTCTGACACTTGATATGCTTTGATAACTCCTTCAATGAACCTTGTAAGTATGTAATTTCATCTTTCTTAGATGATATGATCATATATTCCTTGTGCCTTTGATGTTTTGAATGTTCAATCTCATATCTTCCATTGTGTTTGATGTTTTGGGCAAAATTTTGACGGCCTTTTGAGTAACAAATGCCAGCAAGGTGGACCCATCCTCAAGTTTTGGGTGTACTGATATGCTCGACTTCCATATGCAAGGCCATTAGGATTTGGCAACCCGAGACATACGTACAAAAACACTGATCACTCATTGGATTATTTGATGGCTCAAGCCTAAGGTAGAACGTCCCAATAGAATCTTGGACTTGTAGGAGAAGGGGGAATCCTATGTGGCAAATTCTATTTGCATTCTCTTATAATGTTTGGACAAGCAATATAGGATGGTCTACTTCTCTGTGAGTAATGAAACCTTCATAATATTGTCCTAGAATCCAACTCATGGGCCTTGCTTGACAAGTTTCAGAGGGCGGTATGCCTGTTCCCATTGGAGGCTTTGGAGCATTTGGGCGAATATCATATGATGCCATCGGTAGATTAGATCCATCACAAATCAGCTCCGCAAAGGGAACATACATCTATATGTATGCTCTTGTCTATGATCTATCTTTTCCTATAGGTGGGACATGCTTGTAATTGCTAGAGGCTCACACCGCCTTGAGCAACTCAGCATGCCATCTCTTCGTATCTGATGCACACTTGTACCTACTTCCCCTCGGCGAAGGTACATTGTTTGGAGTGGCCCAACTCTACCATCAACGCATAATGTATCATCCACTAGGAACCCCTACTCGCCGTAGATTGTGACATCCATGGGTGAATGTCAGGGATGAAACCTTGATACTATGGTTGGGGGCATCCAACGTCCCAGGAAAAAATAATTGGTTCCACCTAGTACCTCGAGTTCATGAACTGTCATCTAGGAGTGATGCATTGAGCGGTTCAGCAAGCACCAAGGGTCATGTGGTGACACAAGGAACTAGGGTAGTGTCACATTCCCTTGTGGATGGCTCAAGGACATCTCATCTTGCCGTTATCTCTTTTCATACTTTGTCATGAGGAATCCCATACCCATGCCCCCTCATTGTGCATCAAACAGACCCACTAATTCTTTTGACTTAGCATCCCTTACATCTCATCTACTCTACTTCTTGTAGGGGGGAAACCAAGGGAAGGTAATGTCCCATGTTTAAACTGCGAAAAAAAGTTGTTAAATCATAATAGAAAGGTATACATGGATTTAATAATAGTGCTCGCTTTCCTCTTTTTCTGTGATAACTTGGCTCTTCAGATCTTCTTTACCTGCAATAATCAAAGCATACCTTTCTCACTAGATTGGCTATATGCCTAATCAATTACATGATATAGGTATGCTTATCAATTTAAATCATAGAGATAAAGATTTAATTCAACAAAATCATACTTGCCTCATTATGGATATATTAGTCTTATAGGAGTGAAGTTGTCATTCCTTGTCCCACATTTTCTTTGCCTATGAATAGGAATGGGCTAGATGCATAATGGATTCGTTCTTGCCATTCGAGCTTGTTAAACCTTTTATATTATCCTTTGGCTGATCACCGTAATGGATGTACGTCTCGTGAGATTCCACACGTGGAGAAAAGGATTTTCCCATTGCCAAAATGTAAAGCCATCAAGCTTGACATGGCTGCCTTTGTGGTAGACCAATTCTCCACACAGTACCGAAAGTTAGTTTCTTTGGTCTCCAATCTCCATTGTGCCAATAGTGGGCTTATTGGGTCTAATTGGATTGTTGATTGAATATAAGGCCTATGGTGACATTGAATGAGTCGGAAACTGCAGCAAACAAGGGGTTGGACATGAGCTGGCCGATAATTTCGATTGATTTTCTCTCTCAGATATCCCCATAATCAGTGCAGAATGACAAATGGGGTAGAGAGAGGGAGAGAGAGAAACAAAAGACACGTGTTTCCTTCATGGTCTGTTCTAGCCTTTAAATACTTTTACTCTAGAGAGAAGATTACAGAAGAGGGAACTTAAACAAATCATATTAAAAAGTGCCACAAGAAAGTAAGATCTCAAAACATTAAAACATGTTTACCGTCCACTGACCCTGGGAAAATCATACCATGAGAAAAACTTTGCAGAGATAGAGCGAGAAGTCAGGCTTTCCGGTTTCATCTTCTCCTGTGATCCAGAAGTAAGTTCTACATTCTTCTGCTGAGGTTTGCGACGGATGCTACGTGGGCAAGCAGGGAACCGTGAAGGGATAAGATCTAAGTCAGCCCACGAGAGAAACAGCTCAATATGATGACGACAGTGGAATCCAGCTTGAGGATCTCTCGCGGCACAGTTGTCAAGGGGGACCGGGGGCGGAGAAGATGCTTATTCACAGGCCTTCATAGCCTGCACTAATCCCAAATCTGTCTCTTGTCAGTGCCAGAGAAAAGTCAAATTTTTCCTCAAGAACAAGACACGTCAATCCTTCTCCACCGATGATCTTTCATCTCCCAGGAGTCCAGGATACGTCCAATTCTGATATGGGTATTAAATGAATAATCTCTTTGATAAAGCAGTTTCACTCGTTCATCCGTCAGAAGGACTGCTTGTTTAGATTAAATTTCCGATTTATTTAAGTCCATAGGATCTGCTGTTATTTCCTTTATTATGGATTCATTGTGCGCAGACTTGGACTCGCACTTTGATTGAATTTCCTCCCGAATAACTTTCCATTTGGATCAAAATTCTCACAGTTCTTGGTACTTGAAGATTGAAGGACCAGAAGACATATTACAAGCCAAATTTGATTAGATATTTAATAAATAATCACCATTTTAAAGTAGTTTCATCCGTTTAACGCTCAGATTCAGTAATTTTTAAAACCAAATTTCTGATTTATCGAAGTACGTTAGTTCTAGCACTTCCTCGACTCATCGTGCGCACTTCGATCGAAGATTCCTAGTTTTAATCATTTAAAACTTAAGGACAGGGAGGCCGACCATCAGTAAAAATGCGACAAGAAATCCTAGAAATGAAAAAGACGTCAAGAAGCGTCCAGGTTCGACATCGAACCTGGAATGGCGGCGCCGTCATTCTTATCGTGCTCCACAATGGGCAATCTAGACCGCTCGTTTGTCTGAGAGTCTGAAGAAAAAGACAGCTATAGACTGCAGCAACTTACGCGCCTGACGGCTACTCTCTGGCGCGTAGTTAGCGAGGAAATTGCCGGGAAGGAAGGTGACGGCTGGCGTGGACGATCTGATAAGCTTGCCGTTGATCTCCCTTTCAGCTTATACATCGCGACAAAAGGAAAAAGAATCTAAACTAAAGGAAAGAAATATTCCTGTTCTCGATGATAAGCCGCGAGACGTGCATACGCGCGGCTGCTTCTCAGTGGCCCCGCCATTGACGGCGACGTCAACGGCGATAGAGTGCTGACGCGGCGCCCAATCCTCATTCGGCGATATCACAGAAGGGGACAACGGCGATAGCCCCTCCACGCACTACTCTGTTTTCTTAATGGGCTTCGCAGCGTGGTCGCCATCTCTGCCACGCCCTTCTCGTATCAGACGTGCTATATTTTCTGAGCACGAGGGGATAATTTATGGAGCGGTAAAACGGACGAAGAAGAATACTCTGGAAGCTCGGCCAGCTCACGCTCATGGTGGTCCTTCTTCCGTCATAGAAGCGAAACGAGTTGTCTTCCCGGGAAAAAAATATCAAATACACTTCTATTCATCCAGGCATCCAGCTGGCTCTCATTGGCTCTATATGCGTCCTCGCCGCACGCTTTTTGAATCACGTCACTCAGTCATTCAGTCAATGCTCAGATTGGCCGCCGCAGCGATCAGCCGTCAGACGGCAGAGTCCGACACGTGTAGAGCTCAAATTTCGATGAGCCCCCAGCGATTTCCAGCACATTCACCTCGGTAAGCGCTGACGTCATCGAGCGCACTGTGGATCCCATTGCAGACTGACCTCGAGGATTCGAACTCGAGAGTGGAGCTTTGAGACTTGGATTTTTAGGTTTGGGAAAGCTTTCTAGAGGCACTTTCCAAACCCAGAAAACCATGTGCTTGACTTTAATACGACAGCCGGATGTGGTTTATTACGGGGCAGAGAGCTGATGATTTCCGAAAGAGACCTCGTCTACCCGAGATGACAGGGATGAGAAGAGAAGAGAAGGGAAGATGTCTGTATTGATATCCTTTTCGCTCAAGGGGCTGATGGCAGATTTGTCTTTCGAGGGGGGCAAACAGGGTTTAAAAAAAAGGAAAAA
The DNA here is from genome assembly GCA_024174645.1 of Lemna minuta. NCBI lineage: Eukaryota > Viridiplantae > Streptophyta > Magnoliopsida > Alismatales > Araceae > Lemna > Lemna minuta. Next base: position 5,123,840 of record CM044113.1, on the reverse strand, counting down.
AACTCCAGGACAAAGAACATGAAGTATTTTCTTAATACTGACCAGTTGAAAAGAGACAAGGGAAGAAAAAAATAGAACTCTGCAACTTGAGACAGCCGTATTCTCCGGTCATCCGTATATCCTCGGCGTTTTCGATCGGGGAATCCTTCAAGGTCAAATCATCTGCTACAGACCTTCTCCCGTGCTTATCCAGTTATCCCTGATAAGCTCAAATCTAGCTCCATCCATCTGAACTTTCGTTGACTTCTTCATCAACTCTATGATCCGAGACTGTCTAACGTCAAACTTGACATATTCTCAAGCCCGCTATTTCGGATCAAATTCAATGAACTATTTAAATTTCAGAAGATTCTTGTCCGATCGCAGGATGAAGGCGCCATGATAGTTGTTCTATCCGAATCTGAGTAGGTTAATCGTTCTTCTCTCTAAGGTATCCACGTCGAAAGAACTGGTGGGATTGCATGAAAATAGAAGAAGATTGCTGATTGAATGCTTTTGACGCTTTAGAAGTTGCTTTTATGAGTCGTCTACAGAGAACTCTTTCCTTGAGAGTGAGAACAGCCTCGACAGCGACTTCCATTATCCTTTGATTGCACATAAACCCGACTCCTCTCTCTCTCTCTCTCTCTCTCTCTCTCGCGAAGGCAAAAACTATTTTTAATATCTCGCATGTGGCGAGAAAAGTTGAAAGCACGCCCTTCTCTTCCACCTATGCCACTCGTTTCCCTGCCTCTTCTTCTATATAAACCCTCCATACTCCCCTCTCGTTCACCACCTCCCTCTCCTTCTCTCTCTCTCTCTCTCTCTCTCTCTCTCTCTCTCTCTCTCTCCCCCGCCATTCCGACAAAGGAGCGAAGAATGGTCAGTAATACCTCCTCCTCAACCGCCATAACATGGGCTGGAAACTTAGTTTACAATCCTCTGATGAACTTTCTTTCCTCTTTAATGGCTTCAGGAGGATTCTTACAGTTGCAAAGACGGGTCTGTGGATTTCAAGGGCCGCCCGGCCATCAAGTCAAAGACCGGAGGCTGGAATTCAGGACTCCTCATCCTCTGTAATCTCAATCTCCGATCTCCTATTTCAATGTTCTCGAGAAATCTAAATCTAATACATCAACTTCAACCGGCCCATTTATATGCAGTCAATCAAGGGCTAGCGACTCTGGCCTTCTTCGGCGTGGGGGTCAACTTGGTGCTCTTCCTGACGAGGGTGATGAAGCAGAGCAACGCTGACGCAGCGAACAGCGTTAGCAAATGGACAGGCACCGTCTATCTCTTCTCTCTCGTTGGTGCCTTTCTCAGCGACTCTTACTGGGGTAGATACAAGACCTGCGCCATCTTCCAAGTCATCTTCGTCGCCGTAAGTCAACATCTTCGTCTTCCCTAATTTTATATGTTTTTTCCTTTAACTGATTATTTCACTTACCCATAATTATCTCGGTATTAACAGGGCTTAGTGATGCTCTCCTTATCCTCATACTTCCTCCTCGTCAAACCTGCTGGGTGCGGCGACGGACACGACTTCTGCGACCCACACACGTCTGCAGAATCTGGAATCTTTTACCTATCCATCTACCTTGTAGCTTTAGGCAATGGCGGGTACCAGCCAAATATCGCCACTTTTGGGGCGGACCAGTTCGACGAAGAAGACCCGGAAGAGGCTCACTCAAAAATCTCGTTCTTCAGCTACTTCTACCTTGCGCTTAATCTCGGCTCTCTCGTCTCCAATACCTTTTTGAGTTACATCCAGGATCGGGGTTTATGGATATTGGGTTTCTGGGCTTCAGCGGTGTCTGCTTTCATGGCTCTCGTCCTCTTCCTGTTGGGAACGCTTCGCTTTCGCCACTTCAAACCCGGGGGGAATCCTCTCTCTAGAGTCACTCAAGTAGTAGTCGCCGCCTCAAAGAAATGGACCCTCAGGCTGCCTGAAAGCCCTAATCACCTCTACGATGAAGATATCAAGGATCTTTCCTCTTCCGGAACGAGGAAAATTCTCCACACTGAAGGCTTCAGGTGAAGTTTCACATCGCATACTTGGAACGCAAAATAAAAAACTAACTTTCGGTCATTTTCTCAGGTTTCTTGACAGAGCAGCAGTAGTGGGTACCGAAGATTTCTCCAAGAAGGGAACAGAGAGAGATCCATGGAGCCTCTGCACGGTGACTCAGGTGGAGGAAGTAAAGTGTGTACTCAGACTACTTCCCATCTGGCTCTGCACCATCGTCTACTCCGTAGTGTTCACCCAAATGGCCTCCCTCTTCGTCGAGCAGGGCGCCGCCATGAACACTGAAGCGGGAAACTTCCACGTACCCCCCTCCAGCATGTCGGCCTTCGATATCATCAGCGTCGCGGCTTTCATCTTCTTATATCGCCGCTTAATCCACCCTTTATTCTGTAAAATCAAGAAAGACCCGAGAGGGTTGACTGAGCTGCAGAGAATGGGGGTGGGCTTGATAATCGCTATCGCCGCCATGGTGGCCGCGGGAACGGTCGAGATTTTTCGTCTCAGAGCTGTTACGGATGACGGGAGTTCTTCACTCAGCATCTTGTGGCAGATTCCTCAGTACGTCTTGATCGGAGCTTCTGAGGTTTTTATGTACGTGGGGCAGTTGGAGTTCTTCAACAGTCAGGCCCCCGACGGGCTCAAGAGCTTCGGGAGTGCGCTCTGCATGACCTCGATATCTCTGGGGAACTACGTCAGCAGTATTCTGGTGACAATCGTGATGGATATCAGCACGAGAAAGGAAAGACCGGGATGGATACCGAGCGACTTGAACAGAGGACATATGGACCGGTTCTACTTTCTGCTTGCAGGGATGACGGCAATTGACTTTGTGATTTACGTGGTCATCGCGAGATGGTACAAGTCAACGCGGTGGGAGAGCCGCGATGGGGGTTCGGATGAGGCGGCGGTTGTGTGAAAGAAGGCTCTGTTTCGGCCTTAAGTTTGTCGGAGATTGAGAATTGAGGCCGAGAAGGAAAAAGGGCCTGCACTGGAAGGGATATTGACGTCGTCCAGAAGAGCTTCATTACGAGGCGCGGCCCGGTGTAGATACGTAGAGAGGAAAGCAGACTAAGAGATGGAAAGAGAGTTCCTTCTCCTGATTGTGGCGTGGCGTATGCGTTTATTTATTGTAAATTTGGAATAAAATGCTTTCTTTTATTTTTATCTGCTTATTGGCCACTCACGCTTTTTAATTATCTTGTCGATAGCTAATTGGGCCATTCATTTTTTCCCCATCTCTTTGCCTTTTTCTCTCTCTTCCATAGCCCATATCTGGGCCTCCTCTTTCTTTCTCTCTCCACTTCCTGTGATTGCTAATGGGGCCTACGGCCTCTACCCCTCTATTTCTGACGTCGATAAGTCAAGACGACTCTGGCAGACTAGCACCTGTCATGAAGTGAACTTGAATATAAATGATTAACTCCTGGACTATCTCAATGATTCATAAATCTAATCTATGAACCAGAGTTGCAGTACTGTGATGATGAGATTGTTGAGGTAGGATTCGGAGCAGCAACTCTCCGGGATGACTGCGAAGGGGAGAGTCGCTGATGTCTTCTGTTGACCTGAGGCTTCAGACCTCCCTGGAGCTTCTAGCCACAGAGTTATGGCTCAAGTTGGAGAGAATCAATCGATGGAGGCTTGGAGATCAAGATTGCAAGGTTGAAGAAAGTAAAATGGGGTTGTATTGACTTTCCTTGGAGATCGAGATCGTAACAGAATGTGAATTGACTTTCTTTATTTTACTTTGTATTCTTTGCTTTGACAGCACCCGAAATCTTCAGCTCACGATCAATAAAATGTGAATTGACTATATCAACAACGAGCTCGAGCCAAGTAAAAAGCGCCCCTGGATAAAGCTTAGGGGGTTCAATTCAACTACATAAACAGAGTTCTGTACAGATTTTACCCCAATAATCAATCCCCTCATAAAATCTATCAGAGAAGATTAGAAAGTTTTATAAACGGCCAGAGGAGGAGAAACGGTGAGAGACGCGGACGAACGGGAGTAGAAAAATGGGGAAGAAAGAAAAAAGAGAACTGTTAATTTAGGGACGAAGCCGGGCGCGGAGACACTTGGACAAGAATGGAGAGGAAGGTAAGAGAAAAGGCTAAATAGATACTGATTAAGAATGGGGAGAGAGATGGATAGAAAGAAATTCAGAAGGAGAGTTCGATAGAGACGGGATAGGTATAGACAACAAGAGAGGGAAAGAAATAAAAATGCAGTGGAAAGTGGGTCAGGACAGAGAAGATGAACTAGAAGGAGAAATAAGAAAGGAAAAGAAAGCTCGAGATCCTAAGAGAGGCCAGATAGAAACCAGAAACCTAGAAAGTAGAGAGATCAGACCCAAGATCAGACCCGGCCCCAGAGCACTCAAATGAATGTGCAAAGGACTCAGCCAGGCTCCTAGCATCACAAACCCGGAGGCGAGTTCCCTGCTGGGCAACAACAACAGAAGCAACTCTTGAAGCAAGCATGCCCATGCTCTTAAGATCAGATGAGCCTCGGAGGACAGAGTATAGAACTCCAGCAGCATAAGCATCACCGGCACCAGTGGTGTCGACGGCTGTGCATGGTGTGGGGGGAATGTAGATGGCCTCTCCTTGCAGACCCATGTAGGAGCCTTGGGGCCCATCGGTGACCGAAACTAAGGGCACAAAGTGGCTAAGATAGCGAGTGGCAGATGCAACTGGGGAGGATGGCGAGAGCTCACAGAGGGCTTGTGCTTCGGTAGCGTTGGCGAAGAGGATGTCTGCATACCCTCCAATTATCTCCCTGACGAAATTCATTGAGAAAACATGTAGGATGAAGAATGATTAAGATGAAAAAGCTAGTTAAGAAGAAGAGGCTTTAGAAGCTTAAGAAGAAGATGAAGAAGCTTTCAAGAAAGGAAGAAGAATAAGATAGCCACGAAAAAGAGTCAGCAAAGAGAAGAAGAAAGATAGAGAGATAGAGGAAGACATCAAGTAGAAAAAGAAAGTGGACATTTAGATGAAGAGGACAAAAAAATACAGCTACAAGATGAAAGATGAAGGAAAAACAACAGAAATAGGAAGAAAAATACTGAATCATGGAGTATTCAGGAAGTACCAGAAATTGTCATAGCAGCGGTTGATGCAGGAGACATCTGATGCAGTGACAGCGACAAGGGCCCCAAGGTCATGGGCAAGCTCGCAGGCTTTGACTATTGTCCTAGCTGTGTCTGGAAGCTCAAACAAATACCCCTCTACAACAAGTACATTTGTTTTTGAGATGAGGCTCTCCAGTGACGAATCAAATAGGACTGTAGAAGAAGTCCCCTGAACAAGTCAAGCTCTTTGGTCAAAACCTCGTCAACATTAAAAGTCAATGGGAAAGATAGTAAACAACCTGGTATGCTAACATGGTACGCTGAGCGTCTGTTGTGGTCAAAACAATGACTGTTCCTGTAGTCCCATCCTTTACAGCAGGCGAGAGGAAATTCACATTTGCCCGCCGCAATTTGGATCTAAAAAACAAAAACTCCATTGATCAATGAAGCTTTTTGCACTATGATTTCCTTCTTAGTTAATAGATAAAGATAGCAGGGAGTCGAGATAATCACCGGTAGAATCCACCAAGGGGGTCACTCCCCACACTTCCAGCCATGGCTACATGTAGATCAGGGCCACCAATAGATTGGCGCCCTAGTCTAGAGAGAGCAACAAGAGTGTTAGAGAGGGAGCCACCAGCGGCAGCCTTGTAGCTGCAGCCATCCATTGCCTGAAGTACACTGCCTCTCTCCTCGTGGTTGACTACTTTTCTTGTGCCCTTTTCTATGCCCAGTCTCTCTAAGAATTCATCATCCACCATACCAGAAAAATCTACCTGAAAGTGATAAATAAATGAAATTTCTTGTTTATGCTTTGAAGAAATAGTAGAGGAATGTGAGATCAGACATCCATAACATCGAGAGGATGAAATTTCAGAATGACAGGTGCCATTAACAGCCGCAATAAATTATGAATTTCACTAGATCTGCATCATTGAACCTGGCCTTCAATGAAGCAGATGTTGATATATCATTCGAAAAGCGTTATTCAAAATTAAAACGCTAATTCAGCTTAATTCCAAGCGGCCGGTTCAGCCATTTTGCCACAGAACCCGCGGGCAGGACCAAAAACACAGGAAATATAGATATTCACATTCTAGAGTTCGAACTTTAATGAAAGATTGTCAAAGAACAGGTGTATGGTAAATTTCTGAGCAATGACGCATCATAACCCGAATATCAACAGAAAAAGAATGTCCACGAATTATCCAACGGTCTGGAACTCCAAATTTAATCGCGAAGCACCTTAAATGGGTAATCTCAAAATTAAAACGCAGGGAATCTTCAACGGGTAAAACCCAGGGGACTAAACGCGAGAAATTTTTTAAAGTAAAATATACATCTTGAGTCAGTTTATCGTACCATAGCCTGGCCGAGCCCAAGCACGTCCCATCGCTCCGGGGATTCAGAACACTCCATCTGGGATCCTTCCAAATCGTCTTCTTCCTCCTCTCCAGAGATACCGGCCGTCGAATCTGCGGCGAAACTCCGCATCGGACTCATCTTCACCTTCCGACGGTAACTGGCGCCGCGGCGGCATCGGTGGCCCCCAGAAGTTGGAGGCGCCGCGAGAGAGGAGGGGAAACGGAGAAAGAGATGGGTTTCGGTGCGGGAGGACTGGCGGCAGAAGACGGCGGTGCCGCCGCAGTGAGGAAGTGGATAAGATGAAGCCATCGGCGGGGAGGGGGCCGGTGAGAAGGGAACCTCGTGGCCTCGTCCGCGTCTCAAAAGTTGGCCGCTCGACTGATTTATGGACCGTGTGACAGAAAATCCCCAAAATACGCCGAGATGGACTTTTAAATAATTACTCGACCCCAATATTTGAGCAGGGTAAAATCGGTATATCGAGTTTAAAAATAACAGTGTATTTTCAAAGAATTTGCGCAAACGGCATCCTCACTTTCTCTCCATCGTTTAAATTTTAAGAGGTCAGTGACTTCAGGTTTTTAAATCTCTGACTTGGTCAACGGCAAACGCCCATTGTATAAAGCTTCAAGCCTATTGTTGAGGTGAAAATTTATAATTTGATTAAATGAATTTTTGTTTTAGAATATTGAAACCATTGGCTAACATGTTTATAACAAGGGAAGGTAGAGTTGTAAAAATGGAATAAATTATGCATCTTCTAAATTTTCAAGCTGCCGACGGCCCGGGTGACTTAAAAACTCGTTCTCGTGCTGCGTCATGATAGATGCAACAAATCAATAAACTCGCTCGGTCATGACAACTAGTTCCTGAATATTTATGGGCATGATGACCAAAGTGTTAAACAACAGCTCCCTTTCTCCAACGCCGACGTGAGTGACAAGTCAAGTTTGATTTTGATAAATGAAACAATTTTTCACTATGACTCGAGTTCATGTGTATATTCAATTTCATGTTCGTGACTATTCTTTAGCCAAACTATATGAGAAAGGTATCTTCTTGTGACCGAAGGTATCAAAGGCTCAAGCAATCGACCCACCCTGATATCAGAACCTAGTTGCCTATGGAATAAGATTTTCTATCTCTTATTCTCATAGAGTAAAGAAATAGAATTTCATTAATAAACCTCAATAATTAACCTAGATTATAATATTTATAAATAAATCTCATTCTATTTATATTTTATTTATTTTACTAATGATTATATTAATAATCATGAATGTTTCATAATTACTGTGAATGTTAATAGTCTAATGGTGCCTTCTAATTAGTATGAATGTTTCATGTTTCATATAGCAGCCACAATATTTATTCATATGCCATTCCTTATAATATATACTCCATATTATATTTTATATATGTATTAAGCCTGCACTTTTTAAGTTCACTTACAATATTTAAGTGATTATTTTTTATCTCAAATACATCTAGTGGTCATGTTGACAAGCAGGGAAAGGACCAGGTAATTTGAGTGCAAAAAATTGGAGCTTGATAGCTCTCTCTCTCTCTCTCTCTCCCCCCCCCTCTCTTTTTGAAAGGCTAAAGAAAAAAGACAAAATTTATGGTTCTCAACCAATCAATATCTCAAGCTTTCAAATCTCTCAAAGCTCCCATCTATTTCAAAAACAATCTCAAGCTCTCAACACATTCTCTCTCAACCTCATCCCAAGGCCATCCAAGTTTTACATTTTTTGTTTTGTTGGAGTTTCTTTAACAAGTAATAGTGGATGTATGTGGTTAGGATTAGGCATCTTGGAACCTATTTTAATCAGCTTATTGTGAAATAGGGTTGAGGACTGCATTAGGATTGTCTTTGGTTCTTAGGGACTCCTTTGAAACTGATGAAGGAAAAGTGTTCATTCTACGGTTTAATTTTAAGATCAATTTCTAGTAAATATCAAGATCAAGTTTACTTGAGTAAAAAATTAGTTTTGATTTTTTTGGTCATTGTTGATCAATACTTAGTAATTTTGAACAATATTGACGCTAACTAACGTGTGGTGTTGCCAAATGACAACACGCCAAGGAAGCCAGCTCGCCACACTAGACATTGTGTGCACTTCTATGGCACCCTAACATTGGGCTGATGACAAAACGATTGCATGCATTTGTTGAATACACACAAATTCATGTCAATTTTTTTTTCAAACTCACCAATTTAAAGATTAAATCACTAATTAAAGAGTATAGTTGTGAATAAGGGATGAATTCGCGAAGAAATAAGAGAAATTTTGGGATGTCTTTGAAATTCGATCAAATCAGACAATGAATTGAGGTGAGAAATTAAGGATTTTACTATATTAAGAAAGATAACTCAATGACGAATCCATGAAATAAAAAAAATCACTGAATTTGGATCAGAATTCACAGAGAAATCAAGAAAGAAAATCAATCGTGATTCGTGATAAAAACCAAATATAAATTTTAAAATCTAATGCTACAAGAAGAAAGATTAGGAAGAAAACACGTAATCTAACCCAATGTCGTGCTTGAAATGATCCAATTAATTTCCCGATTCAAGGCTTTTCATTCCGCGATTTTGAAAACAAATTTCGGCGTTCAAGAGGTGATTTCTTCTGATTCTCTCCACCAATTCTTGATTTTAAACACTCCTCGGATGTGAAAACGAGTCTAGAAGAAGTAGAAAATACGAGATTCCAGGACAGAGTTGTCTAAACAGTTCGATTTGCTCGAAACATCTAAGAACAAGTTTTTCCGTCGAAGAACGTCTCAATTTATAGAGAAATTGAGCCTGACCGTTGGATGCGTCTCTTCATCTTTGATCAAGGGCTCAGATTAAACACTGATTCATGAATCGTTGTCTTTAAGTCGCGTCCATTCGATCGACGATGAAGCGCCCAGATTTTGCCACGTCGCACATGAAGAAGAAGCGTCGAGATGAGTCCACGTGTCTATCGGGGTGATTTAATCTTGACTGTTATAACTCAGATGAGCGGCTGAGATTCAATCATCTTAAAATGAATTTTTGGCTAATCAAATGCAGCCACATACCACCCCCTCGAGTAAGTGAAATCCGACGATCGTGATTAAATCGCGTGATCGTCCGCTCGAGATTACGCCACGTCACATGCGAATAAAAACAAACATAAATAATCTCGCATGACATATATTCTAATGATTTGATGAGTATATAAGGTATGCGAGTATATTGGAATATTTAATGTCTTAATTTGCATAAATAATCATGTAAATTCATGTATAAATTGAATGTTATCAGTTGACTAGCTTCCCTCGGGCGACATGCATGAGGTGGGACACATGGTGTATGCAAGGTACCAATGGGCCCAAGTGGCACCTAAATTTCTCATAGAGGGTAACCACACAGTCACCTTCTTGAAGTGAGGGATGGAGTTGTGTGCGTGATTTGATTTCACCAAAATTAAATGAATTTAGTTTATAGGTGATAACATGAAATTTAATGCATTAATATCATGCAATTTATGCATTTATTCTTTGAAATATAATCATAAATGTATGTTATCATGATTTAAAATGATTAAATTGATAAATTCTATGTCTTAAAAGATATTCTTGAATTTTATAAATTAATAGCCTTTCATGTGTATTTTAATGACTTTGATTCATCAAGAATATTTTGTTTATATAGAATGAATTAACATTTTTTATGGAGTTTTTTAGAATCTTTTTGAGAATTTTTAGGAATTAAAATATTAAAAAAATGAATTTATAAAATTCATTTTTTTCTCTCTCCCCATTTCACTCTCTCCCTCTCTCTCCCTCCTCTCTCTCTCTCTCTCTCCCGCGCCACTCCTCTCTTCATCACGCGAGAGGGAGAAATCGCTTCTCCCTCTCTCGCGACGTCTCCTCGCGTTCTTCCTCCTCTCTTTCATCCTCTCCTCTCGCTCTCTCTCCACTTCTCTCTTCCTCTCTTTTGATCTCTCTCTCTCTCTCTCTCTCTCTCTCCCGTGCCACTCCTCTCTTCATCGCGCGAGAGGGAGAAATCGCTTCTCCCTCTCTCGCGATGTCTCCTCACGTTCTTCCTCCTCTCTTTCATCCTCTCCTCTCTGCTCTCTCTCCACTTCTCTCTTCCTCTCTTTGGATCTCTCTCTCTCTTTCCCCCTGCTGTCTTTCTCTCTCTCCTTGAGTATCCTCACCACGAAAATGGCTTCCATCGCAAGGAGAACTCCTCTCTCCCGCGCTCTCCTCTCTCCCTCTCCTTCCCTCTCGCGATGGAAATTTTTCCGTCGTGAGGAGTTCTCTCTCCTCTTCTTCCCTTTCTCTCTCTTTGCAGGTTTTGCAAGTCTGACTCGCATGTTGAACAGACTGATTTTGACCAGAGCGGTTTAACCGGGATACTTCAAGAGAGAGGACATCAGATCAATGCCCAGAAATGCTCCACACTAAAATCGTGATATCTCACGATCCTGATGGAGTTAAGGGCTGAAATTTTGTGGGCATGATTGCGATTTCAAGCTCCACGAATCTGCTAGAGCCGATTTAAGCTTTGAAACAAAAAAATAGGGTTATCAATGTTTTGTTGTTTGCTTCAAGCATTGGCTAGCCAGAAGGAAAGAAAGCAACATTGGATCATTTTTCATGTGTTGAACTTCATTCTCAGTGCGTTTCTTTCCTTTTTTGTTCATTCTTCGTGTTGGATGCAAGACGCCAAGTCCGGGCAAAATATACGGCTCTCGAAGGTATGTTTTGATTAGGGAGCATCACTGGATTGTATTTTTATCACAAATATTTATATTAGGATCATCTTCTATCCATTTCTTCTATTTTTCTCATCTATTTATCAACATTTTCTCATTTACAAACCCTAAAAATCACTTTTCCACCATCGATCAAGGGTTTCCAATCTCTAAAAAGAGTTTGGAAGCACTTCTTCGATTCATTTCATCTCCACGCATATTTTCTTCCTTTCATCAATCATTTTCGGTTTCTAAATCTAAAAATACCAAAATAATAGCTTCTGATTTCAATCTTTTAACCTTCCTCTTTGTGGATTCGACCTCGACTTGTCACTGTTCTAATTTAAAAATCAGATTTGAAGAGTTGAGTATAAATTTATTTGATACGTAAAATCGCGCATTCAACGACCGCATTTTTATGCGTATCAATAGGACTATTTGTTTTATAAATGTTTTTTGTATGGGTCTAATATTGTTTCTTCTTGAAGGGACACAATCGCAAATTGAAGTCTTGATTTGGGCAGATATGTTTCTAGCCATATTTTTCCCTCCCCATAAGGGTCATGGCGTGCTCTTTTTGGTTGGAGTTCTTTTGAAGGCCCATCAAATCTCAACATGGATGTGATGGAGTGATGACAACAGTGAATGATCCATGACATTAAAAACTTATTTTTTAGTCAAGCTTTTGAGATTTTTCATTGCACCCATTACTTTCTCCTACTTTATGTTCCAAAAAAATACACTAGGAACTGTGGCTTCGTCTTTGTAGTGCTAGTGAGTATAGACCATTAGATTACACCTCTAGCACCAACTCAATGGTATTGATTCCACTCTTCTCTATCTCTCCCCTCTAAATAAAGGCAACATGGACATCATGTGGTAGATCTGCCCTAGCCAATGACCTAAAATGGATGCGATCACCTACATAACTATTAGTTTCTGTAGGGTCCTGAGATCAATAATGATGGATATTATGTTGCCTACAAGCCAATAACACTTCCATGTATCTCTTTATGTTCATTGAACTAAAATTTATTCATTGTCATTCGTGTGGGATGTTTGCAATGAAGTCCATGAGCATATACAATGACTAAGTGAATTATAATGAGATCATAATACAATGATCATTAGTCTTTAAACATGTGTTCAAAATATTTTTGTTCGTGAGATATTCGATAGAACATCAAATTATTAAGAAAGAATAACACTCTCTGATCCAAGTCATATGATGAGTATGGTTGATCTTGTAGCCATCAGTGTGAAGACACTAAGGATAGATAGTGAGTGCTTTTTGGAGAAAGAGTTCATTGAATTGATCCCTATGAATCCCTAAATGATATTATACCTGATTTTCAATCAGGTTTATTTATGTCACGATTGTGTATGTGGTCCTTTGACTTAAGACACTGAAAAACATTTTTTGAATGGATGATCGTGTTTTGATTATGACTTACAAATCCCTAGCCACAGGATATCTAAAGCTTCATATAATGGATACGACTTGAAGTCTATGAAGATGAGTGTGTAGTCAAGATGGGATCATTCACCTTTGGCATTTGAGGAGATTGACTCAAGGAAATGGGATGTGATGAAATCTTTGGCCAAGGTAGTAGAATTATCAGAGGAGGAGTTTTGGATGATTTCCTACACACATAAGTACTAACTTGAGTGACCGATTAGGGTTTGATAGTTGAATATACCCTTAGTCATTCATGAGTCTTGCGTGGATCAAGGATTATACATACATGGTAATCAATGATGGAAAGGTTCCACAAGCGATTTCTTATATACTCCATATCTCCTCGAGTACGTGGTGTAGCTTGGCACCCCACATGCTCACAACTCCACCCGTTGATTGGTTTAAATTGATCCTTGATTAATTAATCTATATATTGATGTAGATAATTCATTAAGGTTGACCAATAAGGTGTTATTGGGCCTATATAGTTAATAACTAGTGAGATATATATACCTAGACGATCACACATATAAGGTTTATGGATGTTGATGGATATAGATATAATTATGAGGATTTTTATAAAAAATCCTCATAAAAAATGTCTATAAATAGGGGGAGAACAACCACAACTCAAGGTACCCATACAAGCCTTATGGGAATTCTCTCCCTTCTTCTCTTTTTCTCTTGGTGAAATTTTTTTAAGAAGAGATCTAACCATCCCGAGATTGTGTGGATACCGCTAAAGGCTAGACATGTGTTCAAGTTATTTATTTAAATATCAATTGGTAAACCACATCAAAAGGTTTTTGATGCTATATAATACAAAAATCAATAGAGCATGTCAACTATGATTTTTTTTCTATTTAGAGAAGTTATCCTTTTAAGTGTTGGGGTCTCTCCATGAATAGGTACTCAGACAAGGATGTGTACTTATAAGATAGAGCAATTTTCACTTACTCCAAAATTGTATAAGATAACTTTATGTCATCATTAGTGAACGTTAAGACAGATTTAAATGGATTCATGATCTTGGACAAAAATCTCACAATTAAGAGATAAAAATTCCTCAAATATTCAAGTAATTTCAAATGAATAATGTTTGTAGAATAAAGAGTTTCTCTTTCTAAAGTACTAGAATCTTGAGATGGAAGAAAACCTTAATTTCAACATAGTAGAAATAAGAAAATCCTTAATATTTAAGAAATAAGAAAACCTTTTAGGATTCAAATTGTGATGTCTTCAATATTTCAAGCAAGAAGAAACAAACTGGAGAAATATTTTTTACTACTAGTAATTCTTAGCTGAGAGGTTCCTTGTTGAAAAACTATTGTGGGACAAAATAGGAGAAATACAATTTCTCAAAGGGAGGCATAAGGGATATCATGTTTTGATGGAGGGATATCCTAAATTTTTAATATTGTTGACATTTAACTCACTAGATTTAATCTCACAATTGGAGAGGAGGGCGATCATTTTTAATAACTGGTGAAGTGGGCTTCGTTCAATGAATCACAACCAATGTGCATGAATCACCCAAATATATGATTGGAAGATATCCTAGGGTTCACAAAAATTGTAAGAGCAATAGATTTTGAGGGAAGGATGATCTATCACTCACAATGATAGGAATATAATACCTTGATGGAGATTTTGAAAAGTGTGATCCTAATATCTTTGATAACATGACCTACTTCTTAGTTCCTACTTGCTTTGATAGAGGAAGCAATAACACATAGCTTATACTTGTATTTACATGATTATTAGTGCAAATTAAGGCATAAAACATTTCATTCATATGCATGTTATCATACTTTGAGTGCATATTCATCATTTTATGTAATTTAAATTATATTATTGAAATACATTATTTGAAGGGATAATCATGCATAATTAAAAGTAAAATTTTAAAGTAGATTATTCTCATTTTATAATTGAAATTATAATTAAGTTTTAATTCAAAATAGTTAGAGAAATTTTTTTATCCACACTCATTATTTTTCTAGTTTTATTTTCCAAAGATAATGAGTATATTTTTTTAGTTAAAAATGATTTCTCTTGTTATTTCTAAAATTTAAATATATCAAATTATAATTATTTCTGATCAAACAAAAAAATTTGGATAAAAGGAGTTGTATTTTGAAAGTTAGAAATTTTCTAATTTTTAGGGATTTTTTATAGAATCTTTTTGAATTTTTTATAATTATTTTGAAATTATTTTAATTAAAAACATTTTTTATATGGTTTTTAAAGCGTGCGCTGATGTGGACAATGACGTGGCATGCGCGTTGCATGTCGCCACGTGGTGGCGTATGCGTGATCAAAGATGAAGATCTCATGGCCACTACTTAAAGATACCGATTTGCCTCCCCTCTTTTAATTGCAATTGTTGATTGAAGATGAAAAGACAATCGAACGGCCATTCCTACATTCAACTCTATTTATATTCCTCTTCTTCGACGGTGGAAACTAACGAACGATTAGTGCGGGCATTGAAACACACTATCATTGGTCAAATAATATTTATAACTCCGAACTCACGATGATTTAAAAGTCAGAAATCAAGTACATCGATAAGATCGGGTCGAACCACAAAGAGCATGGTTGAGTTTTATCAAAGAGTTGACTTGGTCTAATTAGGATTTTTCAGAAATGAGTATGTTATTTTATCAGTGGAAATAGTACTAATATATGAGAGAAGATATTTTTAAAAATTTTGAAAAATATTTGGAGAAGAAAAGTCAAAAGCCAAGGTCACAATGTTGACTTTGACTAGACTTTGACCTTCTATAAAATCAGAGAGGAAAAAGGTGAGAAAATATTACAAAAATAATATTTTTAGAAACTAGAGAGAAAGAGGAGAATTATGATATAGAAATCGTGATTTTTAGAGAAGAATTGGATTTAGTGTGATTTTTCCAAAATCAATAAAAAGAAAATCACTGAAATAAAGATTTCAGTCAAAATCCTTAAATTGACTAATCAAATGATATCCAAATCTAGCAAAATCACTATGCATAGAAAGCTTACAATCAGAGGAATACAATGAAACCAAAAATGTCAAATTTCACTTTCTATATTTTTAGTAATTGCTTTCAAAAGTCCACGACCAAATTCAAATTGATTTTGAATAGTAGTTGGTCAAAATCAAAAGGTCAAACTTTGATGAAAACTTATAAATCAGATATCCACGGAAAGTTGATTAAATATGGAATCTAATGGAACCAAATTCATTTGAATGTGAATTAAGATCAGGGAGAAATCCTTGTTCGAAGATCAGCAAAAATCCGTGACTAAATTTGGGCAAAATGATAAAATTTTCATTCTTAAACTCTAATTACCTATCTAAATCTAATCTTTGCTATCTAAAATGCAAGGATCACGAAGGAATCACACTACTAATCTGATTGACGTAAAGATTAAGCCTCAAATTTATTTGATTACTGTAAATTTATCTGATTCCTTCTCTGTCATTATTTCAACGTTCAAGGGTTGATTTCCAAACGTTTTTCTCACAATGTTTGTGATTAACTTGCGTCAATCCATGCGTGATTGAGTCTAGAATGCAAGAGAATCACAAAGAACTCAAGATCTTCCTCCAAAAATGCTTAAATTCATGCTTAATCAAGAGTTCAATTTTTTTCAAAAGAGAGAACATTGATTTATAGAAGAATTGATCGTGAGAAATTCGGGTAGTCCGTTTCACTAAAAGAGGCTTGAGAAACCACGATGATGTCATGTCGCACGCGTGAAGTGGACCACGATCCCCACGATGTGAGCTCCATGATGCAAGACCAGGCTGGTAAACCTGATCGTGCACGAAATACTAAAAGGGAATCTAGGGAAAGGATATCCTATGTCGAACTATAATGATGAGATGATCTATCAATGCCTACAAACAACTGCCTTCCCGCTCGTCGTCTCCGAAGCTCTTGGAGTACGCCGACTAATGTCAGTCCGAGAGTCCCCCAAGTCCATGTCCTCGCGGGCGTTGGGCCTTGGGTCGTTGAGGGTACCTCGATGATCAACCCGACGGATTGGACCACGGTCTCAATCCACTCAAGTCGTCCTCTCAATAGACCTAAACTAAGTCCCGATGGTGGTGGATGCAAGTGCGAGAAATAATGAAATAAATAAAAGTACTTCAAAGTAAAGAGGAGGGCATGCGTGGTTAACCTACTGGGCGCGAGCCCGATCGGTCGTGATGAAGGAGGTCGTTTGTACGCGGAACAAACGATTAGTAGGGGGGTATGCTGAAATGGCGAGAATGTGGCACGTCAGAATCCTTGGCACGGGAGGGTAGTCAGGATGACGCGAAGGAACGGTCAATGGGCAAGGCGCGTCGGGTTCGCGGAAAGAGAGACGGGACACGGGCAGAATGGGTTAGCGCGGGGAAGACCGGGCGACGCGGGCGGATTGGGGTGGCACGAGACAAGCCGGGTCGGTGCGGGCCAGCTGGTTCGGGGTTGGCCAACTGGGCAATGCAGGCAGGTCGGGTCGGCGCGGGGTAGCCCATTGGGACGCGGACAAACCGCGGCTGCTCGAGTTGGCGCGGTCAAGTCGCGGCGGTGATGAAACGAGACCGATTTTTCGCTGAATGCACATAGTCACATGTCAAAATAAAGTCCAAACTTGCCAATTTCAAGATTAATTTGCGAATTGAGGGGTATAATGGTAAATATGGGTCGAATCTACAAGGAATTAGGGAAATTTTTTGTGATCTCTTCGAATTTGATCAGAACGGATGATGAATCGATGATAGAAATTAGGCAAACTGATATTTTATGTAAGAGGACTTGAAGACGAATCCACGGAATCAAAAATCAATGAATTTGACTTTGATTTCGCGGAGAAATCGAAGATTGAACAGAGATGATTTTTGAAAAATAAAATCGTGAATTTACCGAAAATAAGAGCTAAATTAACTCAAATTACGATTCTAAAATGAAATTAAATGCTAAACAAAGATGGATTTTGATGAAACACGATCGCTAACCCTTAATTGAGATCGCATTGATCCAATTAATTTCCGGAATCAAGGATATTCATCAAAATTGGGAAATCACGATTCGTGGAATTCAAGCGTCGATTTCTTCCTCGTCGATCGTCAAAATCTTGATCTTAAGCACTCTATGGACGCGCAAATGAGTCTTGAAGTGATTGGGATGAAGAGATTCAAGAGATTTGGTGTCTAAAAAATTCAATTTACTCGAATTGCTCTCAAATGCTTTACAATATCGAAGAACATCTGAATTTGTAGGGCAATTTGGGCGTAACCGTCTGCTCTTCATTAAATCCGCGATCAACGGCTTTGATGAAACCCATCGGATGTGAATCGTTACCGTTAAGTTGCAGCTATTGGATCGCTGATCGACGTCGAGATGGAGCCACGTTTCATGTGTTATAAAACGCATCAAAATGCTAGCCGTTGGATTGTGATCAAACGCTCTTGATGCATTTTTCGTCGGTTTAATCTCGACCGTTATAACTCCTCTTGATCAACGGTTGAGATTAAAATGCAATCCAATGAATCCGATTTCGTCACGTACCCACTCTCAGTTCAGTTAAAATCAATGGCTAAGAATCCTCGAGCGATTGGACGCTCCACAGGCTGCCATGTTGGTTCCTCGTCTTGACCGTTGATCGCGATATGATCAGACGATCCAGATCGCGCCACGTCACCTGCATGCTAAAAATAATCTGAAAAATCAATTTAAATTAGAAAATTTAAATTTTTAATTCCGGAAAATTCATTAAAAAATAAATAAAATAAAATGAAATCCAAAAAAATTGCTAAAAACTATAAATTTCATTACTTTCAAAACATAACTCCAAATTAATCAAAATTTCTTTCATTTGATCAGAAACTTAATTATCTATCATTCTAAAAAGTCAAATTTAATAAATAACAAGAGATTTAATTTCTATTTTAAAAATATCTTCATTTCTTTAATATTTAAAACTTTAGAAAATTAAATGAATGTTTATAAAATAATTTCTCTTATTATTTAACTTTAAAAACTAATTATGATCTCAAGTAAAGATGGGTTATGAAATTATTCATCATAATTAAACCTAAGTTAAAGTATTTTGAGATTATAATGACTTTTTCATTAAATGATAGATAAATACTCATAAATATGATAACATGCATAGGAATGGAATTTTTTATGTCTTAATATGCATTAATAATCGTGTATTATCAAGTCTAATTAGCATGTTATCAGGCGGCCCGGACAACCCAAGGTGGTGCAGCTAGCCGGGGCAGCTAGGGACGGCGCGGTCAGACCAGGGCAGCACGGGTGAACCGGGCAACGCGGATCAAGCAGGGGCGGTGAGGTCAACCCGGAGCTGGACACGACGGTGCGTCCAGGGCGGCATGGTGCGGTGCAGGCAGGGCGAAGCGCGGGTGCGTCCTGGAACTGGGCGCGGAGCCGGCCAGGTGGCAGAGAGCGAGCGCGGCCCTGGGCTAGGTGCGGCCGCGTCTTGGAGCAGGGAGGGAAGCAGGCGTGTCCTGAGCCAGGGGGAATTCAGGTCCGCGAAATAGCGCGCTACCTGGAAATGCCCAGGACGGCCCGAGGTAGGCCGTGGGTAGGCGCAGGGGGATTTCAACAGGGCGACGGGGGGTGTATTTTGGCAGGGTGACGGGAGGGGAGTGGCTGGGCGCAGAAGGGGAAAAGGCAGGATGGCGGGAGGGCGAAGGGGAGAGAAAGATTGAGCGAGCAATTAATTCTGTCGGAATTAAATTCAGTAATATGACAAAAATCAGTAGGGCGACGGCGGAATCTGTTAGAGCGTTGAGATGAATTTCGGCAAGATGAATGGGGGTGACGACAGTGGGCACTGGGAGAGGGAAGGATTGAGCCGGGAGGGAGAATGTCTGGATGATGGAGGGGATCGGTGGGGCGATAGGAGAAGGTAAGCTGGGCGTTGGTGGGGAAATGGCTGGGGCATGCGGTAGATTGAATTCTACAGGGGGAAATGGAATTCAATAGGGCAGGGAGGGGAAGCGTCGAGGTCACAAGAAGGGAAGGGAAGAGGCGATAGACAAAGAGTGAGGGAATTCGGGCAATGGAATTGGAGAGGGCAAGGTCTTGAGATGGGATTTGTAGGGCGGTGGAAGGGTGGCGTCGAGATCACGTGATGAGAGAGAGAGAGAGAGAGAGAGAGAGAGAGAGAGAGAGAGAGAGAGAGAGAGAGAGAGAGAGAGAGAGAGAGAGAGAGAGATTGAGCGATGGGGAGGGAAGGGCTCATGGAAGGGGCCGCGGGAGGGCACGGTTGAAGGGAGGGGGGGTGGCAGGGTCCCGGGGCAATCTTGGGCAGCGGCTTGAGAAGGTCGGGAGGCAACAAGTAGAGCGCGGCGGCACGGGAACGCACTTAGGCGGCGTATGTGGGATTGGGGCAAGGGCGGCGGCATTTGTGGCGGGCGCGGCGGCGGCATGTGGTCGAGCGACGGCGGCATCGTTGGCAGGTGCGACGGCGGCGACGGTAGTAGAGGCGACGACAGCAGAGGCGACGGTAGGTCTCCTTCCTTGATATTCCTTGAGTAGCCACTTGAGAGGGAGTTCACTCCTTTCTTTCTTCAAATGACGGCTAAGGTTTGTTGGGGGGGGGGGGTCCCTTCCCCTCTTATAGAGCCCAAGATGGGCAGAGAGGGGAAAGGGCCCACTTGAAGCCCACGACCTGAAAGCCTACCATGATCATAAAAATAATAAAAGATCCACAAAGAGGGGAGAAGGAGATAAACGAGGGCCCATTTTAACATGTGCGAGCCGATAGAGTTCAAAACGAGAAAATAAGATAGATCCACCCACAGGACCTTGGAGTGGGGCGAGACGAAGTCTTCAAGCGGTGTAGCGGAACTCAGCATCGTTCATCTTCGCCTGTCGTGGGGCCTAGACGTGCGTGGGTGTCGGCTCCTGTGGCGCCGTGGTGTCGTGCCTTGGTGGCGACGGGGGTCGTACGCCACCACTCCACTTCTCTTTAATTTCTGTCGTTCGATCTTCATCGGAGCGTCCATAGGCAGCCGCGTATTACTTCACAATTCGTTGATTGCGAAATTAAGTTGCACCCGTTAGATTTCACTAATGAGATCAACGGTCGCGCATTCGCCACGTGCATTTGATCAAGATCTGATGGATTGAAATCCACCAGATAAACGCGTGCCTTTTGGCGCGCTTGATTGGATGCTCCATGATCTGCCATGTTACCTGCAAAAAAGGGTGAAACACATTAGTCCCACATGACGAAAGTCAGAGAATTTGTTGCCTATAAAAGGGAGAATCTTCTTCTCCATTTGCGTCGCCCGCTGGGCCTAGTACACCCCTTTCATTCTCCTGGCTCACTATACTCGTGGGCCCAATAAGCTTAGCCGTTTCTTTTGCGCCACTTAGGCGCCCACGTGGGTCTGTGTCGGCCCTAGTGGCACTGCCACATCAGCACCGTGTAGGTCCTGGGCTTAATAAACCCCCTTTTGCATTTTTTTGGCCTTTAAAAATTCTGAAAAATTAAAATAAAATCCAAAAAATATATAAACTTAAGAAATTCATAACTTTCAATTTAAAAGGCCTTTTTGACTCAAATTTTCTCTATTGGATCAAAAATTTCTTTTCTTTAATCCCATGCCACTTGAAATATAAATTTAAACAAGAAATTATGATGAATTCAAAATAATATTTACTTGACTTTAAAAGCCAAATTAAGTCAACCCCTAAAAGTTGACTTTTGATTCATCCCATCATTTTCTTCTTCTAATCATCCACTAAAGTCAAAATAAAATCAAGGAAAATGGTTAATTTCAAGTTTTTTGACCTTGAAAAAGGTCAAACATTAATAAAGCACATAATTATCCCTAAATAATGCAAAAAATGTGGACTTTAGTAAAATGGCATACCAATGGTGAAATTTTTTATTAAACTATGATAACATGCAACAGAATTACATAAGATAATCATTAATTTCAGTTAATTATGATGAAAATAAGAGTTAAACATGCATGTTATCATACCCCCCAACTTGAATCATTGCTAGTCCTTTACCAATGGAAACAAAAAGAATGTATAAGAGGACTAACAAGTGACTTCAGAAGATCATGGGTTAAGCATTGATAAAATCTAAAATGAATGTTCTACATTAAATGACGTCAAGAAGAAGGTAGTGCGCTAGAAACTTTAGGATCATGGCATTCCTCCGGCGACACTTTAATCCACCAAATGAACCAAGAATTCCTCTTGCTTTTCATACTAATAAAGATATAAATACATTAAGGAAACAATTCACCTCACCAAAGTCAATTGTCAATTCCCCCTTGCACTATAGAAACAAATAATAAAGGCCCAAGAAGTAGAAACAAGCATCATACTTTCCTTACATGATGGCTATAAAATAGAATCGCCTAAAACACATGGGAGGGAGCTTACCATTCAAACTTGATGCAAGCCTTTTTTAAGGAAAGGGATTAGATGATGAAGAG
This sequence comes from Lemna minuta, assembly GCA_024174645.1. Taxonomy (NCBI): domain Eukaryota; kingdom Viridiplantae; phylum Streptophyta; class Magnoliopsida; order Alismatales; family Araceae; genus Lemna; species Lemna minuta. Next base: position 5,101,732 of record CM044113.1, on the reverse strand, counting down.
CGAATAAAGGTGAGAAGTTGTAGAATTACAACTTTCTAAGGATTTTTATGAAGCTTATTGGAAACAACATTCACATTTACTCATTCAATGGCTCTCATCCTACCCATGTATAGTCCTTAGTAGACATGCAGCTTATTCCCCCACTAAGGTTTTGATATCTCTATGGATCAAGGAGCTTCACTTTGTCAATAATAATAGTGCTGAGAAAAGGATGATACAAGCTATGACTTGCTATGGAGGGCGGAAGGATGTGCGTGCAAAGAGTACTCAACTCATGATTGAGAAGGATGAATGAGTGGATGAGAAGTATAGAAGTTTTTGAAAAATCATATAATGAGCCTGAGTAGATTCTTAGATTGGATCTTATGGCTCCCCAAAAGAATATCTAGATCCATAGTTCCATTAACTCTACAGCCTCCTCAACATGACACTTAAGGTTGCTCTTCCCATGGCTTCACTAAAGCATTTGAGGATGTTCATATACTCTATGTTTTTTTTTCATATTTCATGTGATTTTGGAAAGATCATGTTTCTGTTCACATGGTTTATAATCATATCATACATAGAGTATTGAATGAAGGAATGCAGTAAATGAAATCTTTTTAAGTTTTCTAGAAAACTCCTATCGCCTTTGCCAGGGATGGCGCCATTAATTTCAGTTAATTATGATGAAAATAAGAGTTAAACATGCATGTTATCATGAACCATTATTGTATTTTTTATTAATCGAACCTTAGGACAGTATATTCCTTGAATCTATTGTTTTCTTCCTCTTCTAGACTCATTTCCACATCCAAGAAGTGCTTGAAATCAAGATTTCGTTGGAGGAGTAAGAATTTGCCGCTTGAACTTTGAATCTTTTTCAAAATGCAGGATGAAAAGCCTTATATAGGCGATTAATTGAAATATTTCTAGCCTAATTTTGGGTTAGATCATGTGTTTTCTTCCTAATCTTTTGTCTTATACTATTAGGTTTTAATTTTGATAAGTAGATTAGTTTAATTTTATGAAATTATATCATTTTCTCTCTCTTCACGATAGATTTTTCTCTCCTTATTTTGCTCTTCGATTTCTCTACAGATATTAAGCCAAATTAAATGATTTTTGATTCCGTGGATTCATCTTGGAGTCTTCTTTCTTAAAAAATCAATTTCCCTAATTTCTCACCCCAATTCATTGTCCACTATGATCAAAATTTGAAGATATCTAAAAAAATTTCATGATTCTCTCGTGGATTCAACCCTTACTCATTATTATCCTAAAAATGATTTTAGTGAGTTTTGATAACACGCAATCTGAACATGATAAAACATGATTATTAATGCAATTTAAGGCATTAAACATTACATTCATGTGCATGTTATCATACTTTGAGTGCATTTCTATCATTCTATGCAATTTTATGTTATAATCTCAAAATGCATTAATTTAGGGTTAATTATGATGAATTAAAGATTAAAGATTTTATAACCCATCTTTACTTGAGATTATAAGTGGTTTTTAAAGTTAAATAATAAGAGAAATCATTTTTTATAAACATTCATTTAATTTTCTAAAGTTAAAATCTTAAAGAAATGAATGTATTTTTGAAATAAGAATTAAATCTCTTGTTATTTAAATAATTTGGCTTTTTAGAATGATAGATAATTAAATTTCAGATCAAATAAAAGAAATTTGGATTAATTTGGAGTTGTATTATGAAAGATAAGATTTTTACAATTTTTAGGGATTTTTCTGGATTTTTTTGATTTTATTTTCTATTTAAAACCGCTTTAAAATAAATAAAAAATTACAAGAAGAGTTTATATTTCGCGCGGGACCCGCGTGGATGCGATGTGACACGCAAGGCCACGTGGCAGCGCCACGCGGACCCACGCAGGGCCTACATGGCGCGTTTTATATATCTATAGGTTTTAGGGTTTGGAAATGGCATAGCCAAATCAAGGGAGGTCTTTCTAGGGTCTAGGGTCTAGGGGTTGGGGGGTGGCTCCCCCATCTTCATGGATTTGCTCCTCTTAGGTTCATAAATTTATTTGTGTATGTCTTCCCATGATAGATCTTTGACTTCTCGAAAATGATCAACATGTTATTCACTTGATGTGGATGTCTTCTAATCCTTAAGTTTCTCCTTAAGTTGTATTTCAGTGGTGACTCATTGGATGCTTCAGTTAAGGAGTCCCCACAACAAAGAGTCATGTAGCAAGCTCAGGAAGTAAAAACAAGATTTATAACCAACAGGGAGCCAGCTGCAGGGCAGTAGCTTCTTCCAAGGTTGGGAGGAGGCGGGTTCCATCAAGTCATTGACATCGACATATCTCTTTGCATGCCCGATTGCATAATTTACATGCCAATTTATGATTAGAATCAATACCTTTACGTTTAGAAGTCATGCAACGGTTGTTTTCCGCGTTTATAACGGGGCTAGATAGGCATGTAATAATCGAAGGAATCCCGTCGCACGTAGTGATCACCACTACATTTTGGGGGTGTGATATTAAAAAAATTATGAAATTATTTATTGAGAAATAATGTAGAACATCTAAGTCAGCAACATACCAGCAGCAGCGATTGCAGGTTCCACCAACCCCAAACTCCACCAGCTTTCATTTGGCTCCGACATGCAGTCTGAGAATCATTCCAGTACGTTAGGCTGTTTTGTGCAAAATTTAATAACTTCAAAGTTCAAATGAAATTTGGCCCCATAAACAATGCTCTGTTCAGGGAGTGAGCATTATGATAATGGTAGGTAAGAAATGTTTGTTATTTGGTCTTTTCTCGAACGAACAACAAGAATGCAAACATAAGCATTGAAGATCAAGATGAACAGAAGCAATGAAACAATCGTTATTCATGTTCGTTTTTTGCGAACAAGCCGTGCTATTTGAAAAATAATCGTCGTAATTCTCCCTAAACGAAACTTGGCTTCTCTTTCCCCGGGGGGTTGGACGGGAACGCAGATGCGTAGGATGGCTGGTCGAGGGGCCAAAAAGAGATGTTTTCAAAGGAAAAAAACTTGGTTTCCCTCGCTGCGTTTAATCCCAAATTTTTAGTACGCTTATTCTGTCATCGATCACATCCCGGCCTATGTTCTACCACGCAGGCGGGACGGGTCACATGTCAGTGACGGCTTGGGAATCCCAATCCATTCCTCTAACCTTAGTCCAAACCGACGGACTTGATGGCCCACTGAGTCTCTTGTCAGGCGGCGGACACAAAGTGTGCGATCACGAACCCGCAAAGTATTGCCCCTTCTCATGAGGGACCTAAGTTCCCACAGTCCTTAAAAGCTGTCAAAAGGTGGTTCAGGCCCCTCACTGGCGGCAAGTGCCCTGCTCCTGCTATGGTATCTTCGGGGATCCCTGCTAGGAGGGATGGTCAATCAAAAATTGGTCTTCGGAATATAGATGCATCAAATTTCCATTTAACCAAATCACTGTCGACTTTCGTAGATCGAGCAAAGATGATCAAAATCAGCGGAAGAGAGAGAGAGAGAGAGATCCATTACACTGAGCTATTGGACCAATCCAGGCTGCAGGAAAGGTCCTCCTGCTGGCGCCTCCATGGCCTTCCTTTTGCCACTGCTCTGCAAATCCGATGTACACAACCAGGAGAATCAGATGTAGTCTTCTGTCGACGGGGGTCATCTGAAGAAGACATGTTTTAACAAGACACCAAACGGACATATGTCTACCGTAACAAGCATCCCACAAGATGAGTTGGTCTAGTCTCCCCAGCTAATGGAACCCATGTAATGGAACAAGCCAGAAAAAAGCATTCCACGACCTTACAGGGAGGAGATCACGGAAATTGAGGATTCAGATGCCGAATAAAAGACATAGGGGAGTAGAAGGAGCGGCAAATAACCTTTGGATCTTTCTCTCCTCTAAACTTATCATCTCACCTAATCCTCTTTCCGTTATCTTATATTTACATACCTCTTTTCCATCATGTTATTCTTCCTTTGATGTTCTAGAGCAACTTCAACTTGGATATTTTTTTTCTAGCTTCTCATTTCCAATGGCTTATTGAGAGAGCCCATAAAAATTCTAGAGGTCTCAAACCCTAGGGTTTCATAATGCACGCATTTGAGTCAGTCAGACTTGGGAGGGTTCCACTCCCAAGGGCACCTCATCAGCCCAGCCCTGGGGCAGTGAAAATCATACTGGGCCTACAGGCTGCGGTCTGATTTCTGGGTTGTTTTCTGCACATGAGCGGGGTGGGACCCCTTTATGGTCCACCCTATTATGAGATCTCAGGAGACCTGCTCCAATCCAGGGGGGCCCTATCCAATTTCACATCTTGGCGATTGCAGAATGACACCCTGCTGATATTTAGGCAGGTAACCTCATTTGGCAGGGTGGCCAGTCCTCTAAAAAGCCTCCTAGGAAGCCTACTCTGCGGCTAGAACGGTGTCAGGTGGCCTGCCACTGATACAGTCCCAAGTACGTGCCCTACTGCCAGCCCAGCACCCCTTCTTCGTCGGCTCTCCGTTGCCCTAAAGACACAAAGATCAACCAGACATCATCAAGCGGACGGTGGCATTCGGTTGCCAACCAGATGGCCCCCTAACGAAGATGTGGATCCCCAAATTCCCTGAACACCGCATTTCCTCCTCTGCACAACCAACCCTGTGATTGGAGCAAAGTGTAGCCTCACGAATGAAGGCTCTAATCTGTACCGTTGGATCGGAAATAATTGGCTCAGATCAACGTGAAGAAGTAAGTGAAGGTGGAAGTGCTCTGGTGACCGTCAGATTCAAGCGATTATAACGGCGATCGTGAGGACACGTCATCGCCCAGACCGTTACGGTCGTTATGTTTCTTTTTTTGTTTTGTTCTTTGTTTTTGCCTATTTTAAGGCGTGTACGCGAAGAACTTGTGTGAGTGCGTGTGATCAATAAACAAGATTTCAATTCTGGTTCTTTCCTCCTCCCAACTCCGATAGTGAGTGAGTGTGTTTCCGAGTGCTAGAAACCAACAAGTGGTATCAGAGCTTTGCGATCCACCTGTGGAGATGCCGCGGAAGGTTGGTGAAGCGAGCTCGTCGTCAACGGGTATTCTGCAGAAATTGGAAAATCAGGTGATAAATTCTAATTTCATTTTATCGGATACGAACTATCGTCTCTGGGCAATGCGAATGGAGGTCTACCTAGAGGCTCATGGTTTGTGGGAAGTGATTGGAGGAGAAGAAGAAAACCGGAAGAAAGATCGATTGGCGTTGTCAACAATTCTTAGTTCGATTCCCGAATCGGCAAGTTTTCAAATGGATATAAAGAAAACGGCAAAAGAAAATTGGGAATCCCTAAAGAAACTACACGTCGGAGCAGAACATGTGGTTCAATCAAGAATTCAATTCTTGAGGCGGGAGTTCGAAAATTTGTCTATGCGGAAGGATGAAAAGGTGAGTGAGTACAGTTTAAGATTTACTAAAGTTCTATCTGAACTGAGAGATTTGGGGGAGAATCTTGAAGAAAAAGAAGTTGTATCTAAACTTCTGAGATCTTTACAACAGAAGTTTGATACCTTAACTCTTTCTCTCGAATACATTGGCACTATCAAACCCATGACAGTTGAAGAGGTGCTCGGTTCATTGCGTGTGCATGAATCAAGGCAAATTGAGAGAGAAAGTCGTGAAGAGGAGCAAGTATTATTGTCAAAGGCATCCAAGATGTCAAAGAAAATCGACAGAGGTCAGACTTCAAGAGGAAGAGGAAGATTCGGTCAGAGAGGTAGAGGCAGAGGGCGTGGAAGAGGAAGACAGCAAAAGGAGGACAGTGATGAAGGTGAGAAGAAGCCTTTTGATAAATAAAAAATAAAGTGTTATAACTGTCAAAAGATGGGCCACTTTGCTGATGAGTGTCATGCTGAGAAGAAGAAGAAAGGAAAAGAAGAGAAAGCAAACTTAGTAGAAGAATCTGATGAAGAATCGGCTTTAATGATTCTATCAGATAGAGATTTCAGTGAAAATTTGCTTCAAGGGGGTGATGATGTAAAGTGTGATGTATGGTACCTTGATACAGGGGCAAGTAGTCATATGACAGGTATTATTTCTTTTTTCCATTCTATTAACAAGAATGAAACAGGGAATGTGAATTTTGGAGATGGATCCTCAATTGAATATGAAGGACGTGGAAATATTGTAGTTATATGCAAGAACGGTGAAGAAATAAAGCTAGAGGGTGTTCTATATCTACCAAAACTGAAGACAAACATTTTAAGCCTCGGTAGGCTTGATGATCAAGGGTGTAAGACATCATTAAGTGGAGGATATCTCACAATTCGTGATAAGAAAGGGAGGTTACTTACTAAGACAAAGAAAACTCGAGGTAATATGTATCAAATTAAGCTTGCTATTGGTGAATTGTGCAATTTATCAAGAGAAGATGAAGCTTGGTTGTGGCATGAGAGGCTCTGCCATCAAAGTTTTTTCACTCTTGATAGTATGATAAAAGGAAAATTAGTAAGAGGATTACCTGTTTTTGATAAACCGAAAGATCTGTGCTCTACATGTATATCTGGGAAGCATGCTAAATCTTCATTTCAATCATCGGTTTTTAGAGCAGAAAATTCACTTGATTTGGTACACATGGATTTATGTGGACCAATCAAACCAAAAACTTTCGGAGGAAGGTCTTATTTCCTGCTCATAGTTGATGACTCGACGAGATATATGTGGATTTATTTGTTATCAATCAAGGCTGAAGCTCTAAAGTTTTTTAAAAAATTCAGAGTGATGGCTGAAGTAGAGGTAAATAGGAAATTAAAATGTGCAAGAAGTGATCGTGGTGGAGAGTTCTTGTCAACTGAATTCATTCTTTACTGTGAAGAGAATGGAATTCTAAGACAGTTAACATCACCCTATACTCCACAACAGAATGGAGTTGTAGAGAGAAGGAATAGAACGATTATGGGACTTGTAAGAAGCATGTTAAAAGGGAAGAAGTTACCTTTGGAATTGTGGGGAGAAGCAGTGACAACCTGTACTTATGTTTTGAACAGGTCTGCCACCAAAAGTCTGAGAGGTAAGACTCCGTATGAATGCTGGTTTGGAAGGAACAAAACATGGTGTTTAGTGAAAGCCCCACCCGGAATTAAACCCATTGGAGTTAAATGGGTATTTAGATCAAAGAAAGATCAAACAGGAGCTGTAGTGAAGCATAAAGCTCGGTTGGTAGCCAAGGGATATAGTCAAAAATTTGGAATTGATTATGAGGAGATTTTTGCCCCTGTGGCTAGGTTTGATTCCATCAGGATTTTGATTGCAATAGCAGCCCAATTGGATTGGAATTTGCATCATCTTGATGTTAAATCCGCATTTTTAAATGGGGAGATTAAGGAAGATCTTTATGTAATGCAACCTGAAGGTTTTGTGATAAAAGGGAAGGAGTCTCATGTGTTGAAGCTCACCAAGGCTCTGTATGGGTTGAAGCAAGCTCCTCGGGTGTGGAATTCAAAACTAAATAAGACAATGGATGATCTCGGTTTTGAAAAAAGCAAACTTGATGCTGCTCTATATTATAAAGGGAGTGATAAGGAGAGAGTGCTTGTTGGGATATACGTAGATGATTTAATCATTACTGGTCCAAGAGAGGAGAAAATTGGGAAGTTCAAAGAAGAGATGAAGAAAAAATTCGAGATGACAGATTTAGGTTTATTGAGCTCTTATCTTGGAATGGAAGTAAGACAAACCAAAGCCAATATTTTCTTGAGTCAAAGAGCCTATATAAACCATGTTCTGAAAGCTTTTAAGATGGATGAATGCAATGCTATTCAAACACCAATGGAAGTGCATTTAAAACTTCAGAGAAAAAATCAAGGAGAGTTAGTAAATTCCACAAATTTTAGGAGTTTAATTGGCAGTCTTCGGTATCTCATGAACACCAGGCCTGATATAACGTTTTGTGTTAGCTATTTGAGCAAGTTTATGGATAAACCAAGCTCAGAGCATCTTGCAGCAGCTAAAAGGATCCTGAGATACTTGAAAGGGACAGTAAATTTCGGTGTTTCATATAAAAAGGGTGACAGAAATATGAAGATTACTGGATTTAGTGACAGTGACTTTGCTGGTGACATTAATGACAGGAAGAGTACCACAGGTCAAATTTTCTTCTTGGGTGGACTTCCAATTACTTGGAATTCGGTGAAGCAACGAGTGGTTGCTCTGTCAACATGTGAAGCAGAGTATATTGCAGCTTCTTCAGCAACCTGTCAAGGCCTTTGGATATCACGATTAATCAAGGAATTAATGTTGGTGGAAGAAAATTTGGTGAGAATTTTAGTGGATAACAAGTCAGCATTGGAGTTAGTGAGGAATCCAGTCCATCACAGCCGAAGCAAACATATAGACACAAGGCATCATTTTATCAGAGATTGCTTGGAAGAAGGACTTGTCAAGTTTGAATATGTGAAGACGGAAGATCAGTTAGCGGATTTGTTTACAAAATCGCTCGGGAGAGTTAAATTCTGTGAAATTCGTGCGAAGATTGGAGTTTCGATCGTCGGCACGGAAACAGATTAAGAGGGAGTTTGAAGGCTCTAATCTGTACCGTTGGATCGGAAATAATTGGCTCAGATCAACGTGAAGAAGTAAGTGAAGGTGGAAGTGCTCTGGTGACCGTCAGATTCAAGCGATTATAACGGCGATCGTGAGGACACGTCATCGCCCAGACCGTTACGGTCGTTATGTTTCTTTTTTTGTTTTGTTCTTTGTTTTTGCCTATTTTAAGGCGTGTACGCGAAGAACTTGTGTGAGTGCATGTGATCAATAAACAAGATTTCAATTCTGGTTCTTTCCTCCTCCCAACTCCGATAGTGAGTGAGTGTGTTTCCGAGTGCTAGAAACCAACAACGAAGACTAACCTCTAGAAGACGTAGCATGCGCACATGTTGGATTAAAAAATATTTGGCCACAATGCGTTCAAAGTATTTCCAATTCAGCATGCTGCCAGACACCAAGTACCACCGGATCATCTCCCCAAATCTGGAGGGAAGGCGACACGACACCGGAGAAACGAGGGCTGCGAGGACACGGGTGGAGCCACGGATTGCCATTAGGGAGCTGTGGAAGACATTGTGTCACTTGTGGATGCGAGCGGTGAAGCATTGGTAGAGTTGCAGATCTTTGTCAGCCTATTGTGGAGCAAATGGCTATCGGAAGAAGATGATGGAGAGCACACCACCGGAAGTCTGATGGGCACAACGAGACCATAGTGATAAGGGTCAAAGAACAAGAGTAAACAACCAGCCAGAGTTCGTAAATATGATCAACCACGCCGGCAGAGGAACGCCAAGAAAGAGGACAACACGTTCATCGTAGCCAAACGTAGAGGATGGCTGCCATTTGCTTTAATGGAATTTAGCTTTATGCTCTGATGTAATCTCTATAAATCCAAAGTTGGATGAAATGGGAGAATAGAGATGAATAAAAGTTTTTTTATTGTAATGGTTGATGAGATATCTGAGAGTGGACACAGCCACTATGGTATATTCAATTCAGCGAGAATCTTTGGAATTTGATGGGGAGTCATGACTCTATGAAAACAACGTCAACGGACGATATTTTTCGTAACGAGTAATCCTCCACCCCTTACGATGCACCACAATGAGTCTTCTAACCCAAGTGCGCAGGTGCATTTTGAGTTCCCCGCGTTTCTTCTAGCTACTTCCTTTGCTATCCTCCATGATTTCGCATCAGAAGCATCAGAACGCCTCTGCATGGTTCTCGAAACCAAGAGGATTGCCATAAGAAGAGAGAGAGACAGCTTACAAGTAACGACTAATCCGGAATGTTTCGATAGACTGATAAAGCCCGACTCGTGGGCCATAAGATTCTCTCAATTGAGAAAAGCCTAACAAGGAAGTATCTTTGGTAAACTAGATGATTTGGTCTCTTGAGGCTCACAAACTGGGGATTCGAAACCATTGACCGGTTCGAGCAGTTCGGCGGAAGAGTTTATTTCCTTGTACGATTTCTCTCTCATGGATATTCCTTCAAGTCCTCTCTCTTCCCTGACTTAAAATCTATCTCATCCTCCTATCTCTCTTTCTCTCTCTAAACATCTGTGTTTACATAGCATAAAAATATTATATTTATGTATATTTGTGTGTATATGTGAAGATTTTCTCCCACCGCAGCCTCTCTGTCTTTTTATTTATCAATATAATCTCAAAGGTAGGGGAAGTGTTTAGTGGCCTCTCATTTTGTCTAATATTAAGCATGTGAATAGATGTAAGTGTCCTCCTGTACTCATTACCTCAGTCTCTTCAATTTGGTTATTACATGTTGTTCTTGTACTCCTTATTGGGCCTACTCTAGTAGGCCCACTTATTCTTTTGAAACTCTCTCTCCCTAAAGGAGTTAGATCCTCACCTTCCATTATTCTTTCTTTTAACTTTTATCAGGGCTCTTGGGATTCTCCAAGGGCTTTATTTTCATTTTCCCCTCTTCACATCCTTAGTCTATTACCATTGTGTTCCTCGTTTCAAGGCAGCAAGCTTGGTTTGAGAAATGTAGCACAATTACAACCTCTTTGGATTTCCTTTGTCTTATGGTGGTTCCATTTGTCTTTATCAAGAGCACCACTCATGAAAGCATTTTTCTAGCAGAATGTGTTCATGATATTTTTTTGGCAGACTATAAAGCCATTTATCATGTGAAAAGGAATTATCAAGCTCACATTATTGTCAAGGATATGGGGAAGCCATAGTTTTTTTGGGTATAGAGTTTTCTTATAAGTCGATCATGATGGTATTATCCCCACACAAATATATGGTGGGCTTGCTGTTGGACACTTAGCCCTGGGATACAATCTAAAAGGTATCTTTAGTCAATTGAGAGATAATTTTTTCGATGATGAGTCATCCTTAATAATGAAAATCCTATGCCATTTTCTCAAGTTCTGAAAGTGGTCTTTTAATCTTAATTTTGTGTAATTAATGAGTTTGATCTTTTAAGGTCAAATATCTTATTTATTAGCCTATTTAATTGATAATTTGGGATTAGAGACTTGGGATGATTGAATTTTGAAGAATAAAGAGAAGAACGAGGAATTTTGATCTAGATGTCATTTCTAAGTTGATGTAGCTTCATTTTTTTGGCAAAACCCTTTGATTTTTTTATAATTATGAAATTTAATGGATATATACATATAGAAGATTAAATTCCTAATATGATGAAGAAAATTTTTTAAAAAAGGATTAATTTTTAGAAAGATATTGAAATTTTTAGGTTAAGCGATTTTTTTAAGAATTTTGTGAATTTTTTAAGAATTTATTTTGAAGGAAAAAGGGCAAAAGTGAGGACCTGCCTCAAAGCTAACATGGAACAAGCCCCATGTGGCACACAACTAATGAGCCAATGCTATAGGTGGGTGCCCGAGTGACGCTAACTCAATACTTATATAATGGTTATGTCACATGCTTGTGGTGCCTCATGAGTGCACACATGGCGCTTCTTCATCGCCTATGGGGCACAATGTTAAGAGATCATTAGTATTATTACTAATCCAGTATATCCCAATGATGATGAACTTAAATCATCTAGTTATTTATAGTCTTAATAATAATAAAATATATTCCATGTGGGAGTATTTTGTCTCTTTTTCTTTGCAAGTAACATAGCTCAACAATAGGTGTTAGATGGAGTAATTAAACCATCACTATTGATCTTCACTTACTTGATGAGGGGGTCGTGGCCACACTTGATTCACCAAGCATAAGATGCGTGCCATGGCCCTAGGTTTCTAGGCACGTGGCTTCATTTGGAAATGTCATATTGAGATCCAACTACTGCAATCAATATGACAATGCCTCTTTGAAAGATTTGATGCTTGACATATTCCTTGGGCTTCAATCAAGATCTAATGGTTATTATCAATTCATTAGTTTAACTTCTTTAAACCACAGAATTGGAACATCTTGATAGCCTAGAGTGATTAAGATGTTTTTTAAAGCCCTATACCTATCATTTTAGCATGTGTCCCTTGGGAGGACAATCCAATGGCTCAGTCTTAGAATGGCCCATTTTAACCCCAAAACTCTAAATAGGGTCTTTTCTCTTTTTCTCTTTTTTGGATTTATAAGGCCTTATTCTTGGCCAAATTTGTTCCTCTCACCCAATGGATGATTATTTTGTATTCCTTGCATGTTTTTGCTACTGATGGCGTACAGACATCTTCACAACTCCTTTGAGTTAGAAGGAGCCATCTCTATTTATTAAAGGTTTAGTCAGCATTAAATTAGGAGTAGGAGTAGGATTTTATTGTACTTTTTATGATTTTTCCATGATTTTCTCTCATATGATCATGATAACTTCTTTCTTCATCATTTAAACTTTTATTGATTCCCATTTTGTCTTTTGGGATTCTTTTCTTCTCCCTCTTTCTAAAATTTCTATTGTCTTTATTTTTTTGCCTACTTTTGTCATTTGATTTGTGTAATTTTAATTGAGTTTTCATCCAGTGTTGTTAGCCCAATTCCTAGTGGGTGCGACTTGTATTCACCATTGTACTTAAATTTTTAGTATCTTGTTACTAGAGTGGATATGCTGTATTTTTCAGTGTAAACATGTGCTATATTATGTGCTTAAATGAGATTGTGTTTAGCATCAATTAGTAGGTGATGTATATTATGTGGCCTATAAGCCAATCACACTTTCATTTATCTTGTTTATGTTCATTAAAATTATATTTATTCATTTCCATTCTTGTGTGATCTATGTCTTATCATTTTTTATTTATGCAATTCTTGCGAATCGTCATATATTGGATACGACATGAAGTCCATGAAGATGATTGTGTGATCAAGATGAGATCATCCGCCCTCGGTATTTGAGGAGATTGACTCAAGGAATGAGATGTGATGAAATCATTGGTCAAAGTAGTGGAAATATCAAAGAAAGAGTTCCCGATGTGTTCCTACATGTATCAGTACTATCTTGAGTGACAGATTGGGGTTTGACGGTTAAGCATACCTAAAGTCATTCATGAGTCTCGTGCGGATGAAGGATTATACACACATGGTAATCAATAACGAAAAGGTTCTATATGGGAGTTCTTACATACTCTACATCTTCTAGAATACACGGTGTAGCTTGGCACCCAACGGGCTAGCAACTCAACCTATCAATTGGGTTAAATCCATCCTTGATTAATTAATCTATATATTAATGTGTATAATTGCTTCAGGTTGAGCCAATATGATGTTATTGGGCCTATAGAGTTATTAACTAATAAAATATAAAGACCTAGAGGATCACACACATGAAGTCTATGGATGTTGGTAGAAATAGACATAATTATGAGGGTTTTTATGAAAAATCCACTACCAAATATCTATAAAGAGGGGGAGAATGACCACAACTCAAGGTAGCCATACAAGCCTTGTGAGAATTCTCTCATTTTTTCTCTTTCTTTCTTGGTGAAGAGCTTTGAAGAGGAGATCTAAACATCTAGAGATTGTGTGGATACCACTGGAGGCTAGACACTTGAATAGCTTCAAGAATTCTTTCAAGAGAACCATGTACGTATGTTTTCTTATACATACTATGTGATAGAATTATTTTTTTCTTAGTGCCTCAATGTTTTGAATATCCGATTTATTGTATTCCGTTGCATTCGATGTTTAGATTAAAATTTTGGAAGGCTTATCGACCTCAAAATCACAACATTGGATATGACATGAAGTCCCCAAAGATAATTATGTGTCAAGAAGGGATCATCTGTGATAACACAGAAATCTATGACCTTTAACTCTGTATTTTTCATGAATATTTGGCTTAAAAGAAACATATTTATGTGTTATCATGATTAAATTGCTTTATTTTGTCTTCATTATAATTTTGTGGTATTTCCTGGCTTTTATAATATTTGAATATTTCTCTTAGATTATAAAATGACAAGGAAATGAATTTTTAAAGCAAAATACATCTTTTAGGATTTTATAAATGATTGAAATGAGTTTTAGAGTATCTTGAGGACATATTTATAATTAATCTAACTATTTCTTGCATATTTATGAGCGTCAGGGGCATATACACAATTTTTGGATCTGCAAGGTAACTCAGACAAAAGCCACCAGATCGCGACACGTGTCGCGATCTGGTAGTGTCGTTTTTAATCCTTTTTTTTTTGTTTACTCACCCGTGCAGATGACGTGGAGCTCTCTCGCTAGCGTCGCAGGGTCTGACTGAGCGTGGAATAAGAGAGCGACGTGGCCCTCTCTTATTCGCTAAAAGAAGAGATCTGCGGCAAAATTAATCGCCGCAGATCGTTTGCCTCAATTCCTACTTTGTCATTTTGTCGTTTTGTTCTATTTGCCATTTTGTCGTTTTGTTTTATCGTTTCGTCGTTTTGTCGTTTGTAGTTCTTCTCCTCTTTGTCGTTTTGTTCACTTACAAGTGACGTGGACTCCCTTTTCTCGCGCCGTATTAGTTGACCTTAAGGAGGAATAAGAGAGCGGCGTGGATCTCTCTTATTCGCACGAAGGAGAGAATTTGTGGTGAATTTAATTGCCGCAAATCGTAAGTGTGTTTTGTTTTGTCACTTTGTATTACTTTTTGTCGTTTTGTTTTAGTTAAAATTGCGTTTTTCATTTCGTTTGTTTTGTCGATTTGTCGTTTTGTTGTTTTCTACCTAAGGTAAAATAAGAGAACGACATGGTGCTCTCTTATTTGTGCTAAAAGAAGGAATCTGTGGCGAAGTTAATCGCAGCAGATTCCTCTCACTTACCTTTTTGGGACTTTATTAATTGTTAATTACCTTGCAGGTTATGTGGCAGAAATCCAACGGTCGACTGGATGGTGACATGACGCGATGTCGAGAGCTTACTGATGGAGGACTGCTGATGCAGGAGATCATCCGATCGACGGCCAGAAACGGTCGGAATAGAAACGTTGATATCTTATGATTTAGCCGTCCGATTGGGCTGAAATTTTGATGACAGGCTTATCTCACCGTGCTCTTCCCATCTGCACGGTTGAATTTTCCATCGGATGCTTGAAGGTCCCGAAAATCAATCACGTCCGTAGGTTTGGGTGGAAGCCCGTAACTCCTAAAGTTTGCCTCCTCCCACTCCGAATTCTCTTGTCTTTTGGCTCTCTCTTGAGACCAGGTCACCAGCAGGACGAGGGGAGAAGCTTAGGCCCAAGCTGGGAATCATCGAAAACCTGAGTTTGTTCTGGAGAAGGAGAACAAGAGAAGATCAACATCGTAGCAAATCAAACACCACCCGAGCTAGGATTGGCACCAACACGGGGTTTGTGTGAAGATTCTGATGAAGGATTCTCTTGTAAGCTTTTCCATGGATAATGTAGTTCCTTTTATTCTATTTAAATCATAGGTTATTTCATTTGTCTTCATAAGTTCTACCCAAATCTTCATTTTTTTCTCGATACCATTATACCTCTACTCTCTTTTCCTCATCTTTTTCTTCCATCATCATTCAATCTCTATCCACCTAGTCATCATTCCTTCTTCCTTAATTAAAACTACAGAAGCCTAATCCATCAAATTACATCCACTATCTCAATAAAATTTCTCTTCTAACTTCTAATATTCACCACAATAGGAATTCCTCCTTTCTTCTACCTTAGTCTCAACCCTCATTACCTAGATTGCCTGAGGATCAACCCTTGCTTACTTCTGTCCTAAGTGATGTATTATAAATGTATTGCATGAATTAAACACAACAACGATATAAATAACGCAAGTTTTAGTTCATCAATCTGCCCTTGGTATTCAAGAGATTGACTCAAGGAATGAGATATAATGAAATCCTTGGACAAAGTAGTAGAAATATCAGCAAAGGAGTTCCCAATGATTTCCTCTACATGAGTACTAAATTAAGTAATTGATTAGGATTAGATAGTTAACTATACCCTAAGTCATTCATGAGTCTCATGCGAATAAAGGATTATATATACATGGTAATCGATGATGACAAGGTTCCATATGAGAGTTCTTATGCACTCCACATCTCTTACAATATATGGTGTAGCTTGACACCTAACGGGCTGACAACTAGACCTGTCGATAGGGTTAAATCAATATTTAATTCATTACTCTTTAAGTTGATATGGATAATTAATAAAGGTTGACCAATAATATGTTATTGAGTCTATTGAGTTATTAACTAGTGAGAGACATAGACCTAGAGGGTCCCACACATATGGTATACGAAGGTTGATGTATAAACACATAATTATGAGGATTTCTATGAAAAAACTACATACCATATGTTTCTAAATAGGCAAAAAAAGACCACAACTCAAGGTGCCCATGCAAGCCTTATGAAACTTCTCTCCTTTCCTCTCTTTCTCTCTAGGTGAAGGGCATTGAAAGGGAGATCCAACCATCCGGTGATTGTGTGGATACGTCTAGAGTCCAGACACTTAAATACCTTCAAGAACTCTTTCAAGTGAACCTTGTAAGTATATCTTCTCAAACATACTTGATGATAAGATCATCAGTTCTTGGTTTCTTGGTGTTTTGACTATCCAGTTCAATGTATTTTATCGTGTTCGATGGTTTGATTGAAATTTATAAAGGCTTATAAACCTTAGATCCCAAAAATAAGTAAATTTATATTTATAAAATTAATATTAGAATTCCACTAAGTTCAAATACAATTTCTTTTCAATATCAAGAAATTTGGAAAACTTCTATGTCAAGAAAATTTAGTGAAATCCATGATTTCACTTTTTCTAAGAATATTTTCATATTTCAAAGGTATTAAGTTGACATGAAGTGATTTCTTGATTTTTTTGTCATGTTTAGATCTATTTCTAGGATGCTCAAATTTTTCCCACAATTATTATTTTTTACATAAAATTTGGGTTTTCTTTGTTCAATGATTCTAACATAACTTGCCTCATGTTTTCATTCTTTTCTATATTTTTCTACAACTGATATTCCTTTAAAAATTGGGTGTTACTAATCAACAGGATACTTCCATTTCAGAAACTTCCATTTAAGCAACACGCGTTGTGAATAAAAAGGATTGTTCAAAGGACTGAACATCAAACCATGACCATGATACAAGGGTTATACAACATTTTGACCATATTGATGCTTTTTCAAAAGGGAAAATAGGTCAATGACCCATAATGAGGAAAATAGGTTTCCAAAAGGGATTTGAGAACACATCAAGCCCAACAAGGTCATCATTGAGTCCACTAGGCACAACTTTGGGATCAGCAAGTCAACTCCTTGAGAGTCAACCAAGACTTATCGCTTAGGTCCATTAGACCATATCCATACAATTGGCTCCACTATTGAACCTCCATGAGTACTATATTTTATATAGTGGACATAGATAACATATATTTTCTATATGACTTTCTATCGCTATTAGCTTATGCACAACACTTGTTAATAGGATGCACACTATCACAATTATACTTTTTTACATTTACCATTACGTTTCACTTAAATGTCCAATTTTCATCCACTTAGGGTTGTTTTGGTGCATTGAACACTATTGAAATTTAAATGGTCAAACAACATTGTATCAGTCATGTTTTCTAGAGTTTCCATGTAGTTAGTTTGGGTGAAGAATATAATGGTGAAACATGAGAAGAAAATAAAGAAATTTGGTCAACTTTGAAAGTTAAACCAAATATTTTATAATAAATGATCCATTTTAAATCATTTCAAGAACATAACAAATGGTTCTCTAAAAAATTATGAAATTTTGTGGATTTTTGTGGATTTCTTCAAATTCTATTATGGATCATATGAAAATTTTTTTCTGAAATGTTTCATGAAAAGGGAGCTTTGTCCCTTGACATTCGACCCCTACTTAGTGATGATGCATTAATAGGCTACCAAGGCCTACCTAGGCCTAGGGAAAGGGGGTGTTGCATGGTGCAAGGTAATTGGCCTACACAATGCATACATGGTGCTAGATAGTCCCCACAGTGGACAAAGAAGATATCTTGTTATTTTATGTTAACGTTATGAAAGTTCCTAAATTTATATTAGTTGTATTTTCAATTTACTTTTTAAGGGTGGAAATAAAAAGAACTTGGATTCGATAGAATTGGTTCCCACCGTATCACTTGAATGACTTGGGTAAGTGGAAAAATGCTACTCTGTGCTGCCATTGTTTTTTACATGAAGAATCAAATAAGGACATGTGTTGTCATGTAAGTAGAATTGAATTTACCTCCTTGTTGGGAAAATTACATAGCTTCACATGGCACAGTCGTAGAGCAAGCAATGGCATATCATAGATGGGGTGCTTAGAGATGATCCAAAATTTCCCTTCTCTCTCTTCTCCATTCAGACTACAATGTGGCACAATTTGGAAGCTCTCAATCTTGATGCGTCAATATCTAACAGCTAACATTCCTCCCCATCAACAAAAGAAGATCTAATCCTCTTTCTCACTCTTCTCTCTACTCCCCTTAGATTATGACATGGCCAAATCCTCACCATCTGCACCTTATAGAGGTGATTTGATTGCTAGGAATTCATGCGATCATCACACAGCTATCTCATTCTTTTTTTTTGGTGATTTCCTTACTTGTTTTCCCTAACATAATTTTTCTATTCATCTCTTCGCTTGACGATTGGTCCCCAAGCACCATCAAACATGTTCTAGATGAAAAAACCAAATAGAGTAGGTTGTAAAAAACTAGGGAGTAGTTTTTTACATGAACAAAATTGCTACTTGAATCATTGGAGCTTCCACAAAGCATTTCTTTGATTAAGACCCTTGATTCAATGTTAAGTATGGACATTTTGTTAAGCATCTCCATTTTAGGGATGAGAAACCCACTAGAGTTTTCCTATTTAGATTTTAGTTTTACATTTTGGTATTTAATTAGGTTTTAAACCCAATAGAAGCCTAATAGATTCTTTCTTTTCACATATCACTTTTTCTCTATAACTTCTCTCCACAATCTTTCATTCCATTCCATTCTCGCACACTTTGCATGATCTTGGGATCATGGGAAGGCTTGTTTCATCTTATTTTGAAATCTCCATATTTTTAATTGGATCACATTTTATCACCCATTTTATCGAAAATTCTTATGAGTGACCAAAATGATCATGTTCTACACCTATGCTAGTCTTTAGATTAGACCACAACTTGCCTCTGTGCTAGTCTTTAATCATTGTTCGAGTGATTTGACAATGTTATTGAAATATAAATTTGTGTTCTCAGTGACTCCATTTTACTCTTTCAAGTCTACCAAGACATGTCTTATGAGGCCATCGCGCCACTGTGAAGCACAAGTTTGGCTTAAATTTTCTTTAGTCAGCATCACTCTATTCTCTATGAATTGAGAATGTCAGCTAGCTCTATCCTCTGGCATGAATAGGAAAACTGGTTGAGAATATGTTTTTTTTAGTTCTCATTCATATCACTCCCCACTCAAAGTTAGGAATAGAGAAAATAATTATTCATTAGCTTTATGAAGAGTAAGGGATATAAAGGTATTTTCAGAATTTTTAATCACAGAGCATTTTGGTCATTTACAGCTAGTCAGGCTTCATATGAAAGTCATATCTCTTTTGGATGCAGCATGACAGTTCAATTATAGGACCAGGTAGAGGGTGGCTCCTACCCCTCACCAGCTTATCATAATTGCTCGGCCGAGGTTCCTACTCTTGTGCCATTAACTCGATACGCACGCATGCATGCATCCATGCATCCATGCCTAATTCATGTCAACATTCAGCTCCTGCTTCTAATATTGACTTATGAATTAGAGCCCATCATTGCTCATTAAGATACCGACATGCTGAGCCATCTCTCTCTCTATCAATCAACTTATTGTGTGCAAATATTTTTCTAATTAAGGTAAATGAGTAGCCACAAAGGATAAACACTCGACACATCCTCAGTCAAGGAGAAGCTCCAGGGTTTGGCCCTTCGTTTGCTGTCGATAGTTTCACGCAACTGAAGCAAAAGATCATTCTCTTCAAGAAGGGCTTCTTCTTTGCTTCACGCTTCTCTCCAGTAGCCTTCGTCACCTCTATAATCTGCGACTCGTCCATTCCTTGCTTCCGACAGACTTCTCCAGCGGAGCAAAATGCCTGGAAAGCGTCTTGAAGATACTTAGCGCCTTCCTGCACCGTCTTCTCCTCAACAGAACTCTGCAACTTCTCCTCCTTTATATGGTCACCCTTAAGCACCGCCGCTAGCTGCACAAGCGCAGCCTGAAACTCCGTCAGCTTGCCTTCCTCTCCCGCGCTCGCAACCCCCTTCATCTTCTCCGGCTCCGGCAGAGTTAACGGGCAGTCAATTCTTGGGCTCTTCCTCGTTATAACATTATCAAAAGTACCAGCCCAAGCGTCTCTCTCAGTCAAAAACTCCTTTAGATTAAAAATCTTTCTTCACAGTTGCCGGGATGGAAGAGTGCTCGTACTGAGAATTAGGGTACGGCCCGCGCGGTTCATGAAGCACTGCACGAAGGATAGAGAATTATTTTAAAACGAGGGTAAAAGATCCTGGCGTTTTCGGGTTTGTACTACCAGTTCCCTTTTCTATCCAAGGGGAGATGAAAATGGCGGGAACTCGAACTCCTAGGCGGTCAAAGCGGAAGTTGAATGGCTCGGGGCCGATGATGCCGTCGGGGCTGGGAACGTTGACCGGAGGGGGAACGTGGTCGAAGAAGCCACCGTGTTCGTCGTAGGTGATGATGAAGAGTATCTCGTTCCACTGGGGGCTTGAGCGGAGAGCCTCGTAGACTTGTTTGACGAATTTCTGGCCCTCGGAGACGTCGTGAGAGGGGTGGTCGTCGTTGCCGGGGAGGAGTTTTAGGTCGAAGTATCGTTGCTCTATGACCGTGTAGTTAGGGAGCTTTCCCTCTTTGCAGTGCTTCTTGAACGTAAGGTCGAACGGATGGAATTTCCCCAGGTACTTGAGCTTCCTTAGGTTCCTGAGTCGTTGATCATCGAACCAAAATAAAGATAACGAATAACGAGCGACGGAGGGCGATTATCGAGAGAGTGTGTGTAAGTGTGTGAGTGAGCTGAAGAGGGGAGAACGGGGGGAGAAGACGAAGAAAAAGGAGAGAGCGAGAGATAAGATACGAGGGGCGAGAGAGAGAGAAAATATGAGAGATAGAGAGAGATTAAGAGACAGAAATAGATACATGAGGAGGAAGAGAGAAACAGAGATGGGGTAATACGGATGGGGACGAACACAAACACCGAGCGTTACCTATAAAACAACGTGGCGGGAGGAAACTGGTAGTAAATCCCAAACGAAAACCCCGCCTCGTCCAAAGGAATCAAAAATAGTTTTCTGCGGAAACCCCGCGGCCAGCTTCTTCCTATCATTGCTCGTCGCGCCATGCGACGTCGCCGAGTGCACGAACAACCGATTCGGCTGCGTAGATGCCGGCATCGACGCAAACCATCGATCACACACAGCGAACTCCCCCACCAATTCTCTATACACAGGCACAGCTCCAACCCTAAATCCGCTCATCACTGTCTCCGACATCCCCTTCTTTTCCTTTCTCCGCTTGTTGGGCAAAACCCATCATCGTTGCAGGAGTGGATGGCGTTGATGGCATCCCTGGTAAATACTCAACCCCGTAAATTTGCTCGTAGATTGCCTGGAAAGAGTGGCCAGGATCTGGGTCGACGTATTCGGAGTGATCGGTGAAGTGGACTAGTGGCGAGTTGGGGTCTTGGATGGAGATCGGGTTGGATTCGGAGCCATCCACGCCGTCGATTTCGGGGTTCAGAGATTTCATCCAGCCGAGCATGTGGTCGAACGAGCGATTCTCTTGGACGAGCACTACTACTGTTTTGATGGGGAACTCCATGGTTGAAGCTCTACTAGTTAGATGCGAATGAGAAGAATGGTCTCGTAGCTTGGTTTTAAAGAAGGTGTGGTAGAATGAGTGAAGCAATGAACTACTAGCGGCTAAATTAAGTAATGGAGTCGCACACTCTCCCCGAAACTTTTCCTTTGACCGACCAACTTGGCCGGCATATGGGGATTCGACTAACCGGGGAGAGCAAGGTCGATGAAGAGATATTGGCGAAAATTGAAGGAAGTGGAAACCTTTTGCACGTGTCACTTGTTGTTGCGTCTACGGGAACAGGAAGACGTTAGCGGCGGGTCTAGGAAGGCAAGGAATGGGATATTCCATGGTGAATGGTATAGCCGGCTTCCATGTTGCGTTCTCAGAGCTTAGTCTGTGATAAGGACCACGCAATGTAGGAAAGAGAAGGGGGGGGGGGAGGGAGAGAGAGAGAGAGAGAGAGAGGAAGAGAAAGATGCTCTCAAAGAATCACATACCTTATGGAAAAAATGAAGTTTTCGCTTCAAAATCTGACGATATTCTCGAATTTTTGTTATTGCAGGAAATAGGTAATTGAGAGGGTCAAAAGAAGAAAATAAGGATAAGAATTGAAGTCAATGTTATTTTTGACTTATTTGATTTTTCAAATCAACTGATTTTCTCATTACTAAGTGTTTATTTAGCCTTTAAAATTCATGATGATTTAGGGCTTCAAAATTGTGTTCTATTTTCATTAATTTCATTAAAAATGGCCTAATGGTTTTTCTAATTTTCTATGATTTCAGAGATTTCATCCAGCCGAGCATGGTGGATGAAGAGATAGTGGCGAAAAGTAAAGAAAAGAGGAAACCCTTCGCACGTGTCACTTGTTGTTGCTTATACGGGAATAGTAAGATGTTAGCGGCGGTCTACGAAGGCAAGGAACGGGATATTCTATAGGGAATGGTAAAGCCGCCTTCCATGTTGCGTGCTCAGCGCTTAGTCTGTGATAAGGACCACGCCATGTAAGAAAGAGAAGGGGGGGGGGAGAGAGAGAGAATCAAAGATCACTATCCCCAATATTATTTACAACAACACGTTTGCATTATCTAACTTGCAAGACACACAAATGACCTGATTGGGGGAATCATGAAATCTGTTTATATTCTATATCTTTCATGTTTATGATCTAAAATGGCAAATAAGATCCTAAAGGATGAGATTGAAGCAATATATGAGGGGAAAATGACACAAGAGCCAAAATGAAAACTTCAGTGCATAGAATATACCTTCTTAAGTTCCCATAATGTCCATGCCTAAGATTAAGAATATGAGATCATGATGGAGAAAATGGTAAAAAAAAAAGTCCTACCATAATGATGACACCCTAGTGCAATGAAAGTTTGTGAAAATAAATGACTGTCAAAGTTTAATAAAGTGAACCCTGAGAAGTCAAGTTTGGGTATCTACCCACATATTAGAGTATTACTTAGTTGTGTTCCTAATAATATCCTTTTCATTCATATAGTTACGTATTTATTAAACGGCTTTAATGCATAATTGATAAAAATATTATACGTGTTATCATTCAATTCATGCATTTTGAGTATATCATGCCAATTTATCTAAGCTTTATTTTTTTCATTATTTATGGTGAATTTTCAGATGACATGAGAGAAAAAATGAAGTTGTCGCTTCAAAATCTAATAACATTCTCGAATTTTTGTTATTGCAGGAAATAGGTAATTGAGAGGGTCAAAAGAAGAAAATAAGGATAAGAATTGAAGTCAATGTGATTTTTGACATTTGATTTTTCAAATCAACTAACTTTCTCATCATTAAGTGTTTATTTAGAATTTAAAATTCATGATAATTTAGGACTTTAGATTTGTGTTCTATTTTTATAAATTTTTTTAAAAAGGCCTAATGAATTTTCTAATTTTCTATGATTTCCTCTTATTTTTCTTGATTTTTATAATTTTTAAAGCTTTAAATTGATTTTAAAGGGATCACACACACATGTTGTCGTGGCTGCGTAGCCACCTAACGAAATGCCATTGGGGACTACATTTACATGCAACACATAGATGATGCTTGTGTTGGACTGCATCACTTACGCAACCAAGGAGTTGCGGTAACACCTTATTTGTAAAATAATGGAGTGGAAATGGACAATCATGCCCACTCCATTAGCATGTGGCACAATGAAGATTACTGATCTTCATCAAAGCTAAATCTCCTAATCCAAATTTTTGCAAGATCTAATTCTCATGCACAACATTGCATAAGGGAGCTCTCTACAATCCGACACCAATGATATTTATGGAGGTTTCAACTTCTTTTTATAATTTCTCTCTCCTTGCAACGTGAGTATTCTTAAATATTTGAATCAATCAAAGTAGAAGAATATGCCTTTTACTTAAATTTTCTAATTATTATTGTTTAAGACTAATAAAATACATTTTTACTAGAAAATCTATGAATCTTTAGCAGTATTAAATGCCTAATTTGTATCATTATGATGCATATTATCACGTTTTTATGAATTTTTGCATTCATCATGTCATCTCACACATGCTCATTCTTCATTAATTTAGGATTTTTTTCTAAGCAATATTTGATATTTTTCCTATTTCTCACATTTGTGAACTGATCATATTTTCTTTAGTCTTCATGTTTGTAGGCCTTAAGTGAATAAAGAAAGCATTTTGGGGATTAAAATGTCAAAATTTCAAGCCAAAATGAGTTTTGGATAAAAAGATTTAAGCATTGGAATTTCAAAGGATTTTTCTAGAATGTAATCAGATTTAAAAGAATTTTTTATAATTATTTAGAATTATTTAGGCCCAAAATTGACAAAAAGGGGCCAATATTATAGAGTTGCATGACATAGGTCAACTAGCCTTTCAAAGCTTCAATCAAAACAACGAATGCAAAAAAAATACATTGAATGGAACATTCAAAACAATGAGGCACCAAAAATTGATGATCCTATTATCTAGTATAGATTATAATCCATACTTACGTGGTTCACTTGAACGAGTTCTTGAACTTGTTTGAGTGTCCAGCCTCTAGTGGTATGTACCTGATCGTTAGACAAATGGATCTCCTCTTCAATATTCTTTATCAAGAGAGAAAGAGAAGAAAGGAAAGAATTCTTAGAAGGCATACATGGGAACCTTGACTTGTGCTCGTTCTCTCTCTATTTATAGACATTGGGTATATGAAATCTTCATTAAAACCCTCATAATTACGTAAGACTTTAAGTGCGTGACCCTCTAGGTCTATATATATTGTTAGTTAATAAATTTATAAAGCTAATTATACCTTATTGGTCAACCTTATTAATCATCAATATCAACATATAGATTAATTAATTAAGGATTAATTTCACCCAATCAACAGGTAGAGTTGTTAACTCATTGGGTGCCAAGCTACACCACGTGCCCTAAGCGATATAGAGTGTATGAGAACTCCCTTATGAAACCCTATTGCCATTAGTTATCATGTGCATATAATCCTTCGTCTACACGAGACTCATGAATAACTAAGGGTAGATTGGCATCTGAGGTTGATAAGCCTTCCAAAATTTTGATCAAAACATCGAAATGAAGCAGAATACATTGAATTGAATATTCAAAATAGTGAGACACCAAGAATAGATGACCTTATCATTTAGTATGTATGTGAAAATATATTGATAAGGTTCATTTGAAGGAGTATAGCTTCTAGAGACATCCATATAATTTCTTGATGGTTAGACCTCCTCTTCAAAGCACTTCACTAAGAGAGAAAGAGAAGAAAGGAGAAAATTTCCTCAAGGCTTGTATGGGCACCTTGAGTTGTGGTCGTTCTCTCCTTATTTATAGACATTGTGATAGCTATTAAGATAAAATGTAATATATACATATAATTATATGATTATTCATGGAAATTTTTTCATAAAACATTCTATTCTTATGCATGCTAGCATACTTTGAGTGCATATCTATCATTTCATGCAAGTTCAAGTTATAATCTCAAAATGCACTATTTGAGGGATAATTATGAATTTTTAAAATATGTATTTTAGAGTAGATTATTCCCATCTATAGTTGAGATTATAATTGGGTTTTAATATTAAATAATAAGCAAAAATTCTTTTGTAAGTTTTGATTTCTAAGAGAAATAATTGTATTTTTGAAATAAAAATTGATTCCTCTCTTTATTTATTAAATTTTACTTTTTAAAATGATAGATAATTAAATTTTTTATCCTAAAAACCAAGTTTGGATTAATTTCGAGTTGCATTTTGAAAGTCATGAATTTTCTAAGTTTTAAGAATTTTTCTCAAATTTTCTGATTTTTTATTAATTTATTTGGATTTATTTTGAATTAAAAATAGGAAAAAAAATCAAATTTTTATCACATGCTAACATGGCAGCTGACGTGGCACGGCAAAAAGGGTGTCACCATATGAACATGTCACATGGATCACGCGTATGCATATGCACGCATGTGTGTGCGCGCGTGTGGTTGCATATGTGCTTGTGTGTTCTTGTGTGTGCGCGTGTGTGCGTGTGTGTGCGCATGTGTGTGCTTGTGTGCGTATGAGTGATTAGTGAGATAAAGCATCCTTTTCAGGATTTTAGATAACTCACTTACCACTCGCATATTATATACTCGTTGATTTGTTGCTATTTTTGTCATGTGGGACTATTTGTTTCTATTTTTATACGCATGTGACATGAACAAATCTCGAGCATGCGATCGTGTGATTAAATCACGATCATCGATTTTCACTTAAAGTGGGGGTACGTAGCACGTAATGATTCGTTGAAGAATCATTTTAAATTTTTTAATCTCAGCCATTAATCTGAGTTATAACGGTTGAGATTAAAACTATTTGATGGACTCCTGTGGACATGTGGACGCATCTAGAGCGTCAGATGAAGATCTAATTTTCTCTCTCTTTGCGTTCTAATTTTCTACCAAATTTTTGCTCATTAATTTATGAGCAAATCTTGATCCAAATTCTGTGATTTTTTTATTCCATAGATTATTCTTTGAGTTATCTTTCTAAAAATACCATAATCCCTAATTTGTCACTTCATTTTATTGTCTAATTTGATCGACTTTCAAGAAGTTCTTCGAAAAAATACCTTAATTCTATGTGGATTCGACCCTTATTGACCTCCATTCTATCTAATTTGTGATTATTGATCAAAATTGGTGAGTTTGGAACTTGTTTTGACACATGTCCACATGTTTTCAATGACCTCGAAGATTTGTCTTGTCATATTATATGACATATAAGCCAATCGCACTTCTAGATGTTTCATTTATGTTCATTGAAATAGAACTTTTTCATAGACAGATTCTAAAAAAATTGATTTATAGATTTTAATAAAAAAACCTTTATAATTATATCTTTATCTACCAACATCCATGAAATTTATGTGGGTAACCCTCTAGGTCTATATATCTCACTAGTTAATAACTATATAAATCCAACAACACTTTATTGGTAAACCTTTATTAATTATCTACATCAGAATATAGATTAATTAATTAAGATTTGATTTAACCCAATGAACAAGTTGAGTTGCCAAGATATTGGGTGCTAAGCAACGTCACCTACTCTAGGAGATATGGATTATATATGAACTTTTGTATGAAACCTTATCATTATTGGTTACCATATATATATAATCTTTCCTCCTCACAAGACTTATAAATGACTTATGATATGGTGAAGTGTTAAACCCTAATAAGTCACTCAAGTTAGTCTTTATAGGGAACTCTTGCTTTGATAAATTCACTACCTTGGCCAAGGATTTCATTGCATCTCATTATTTGTGTCAATCTCCTCAAATACCAAGGGTAGACGATCCCATCTTGACCACACATCATCTTCGAACACTCCATGTTGTATCTAATATATGAAGTTTTGGAGATCCTTTAGCTAGGGATCCCTAAGTCATAATCAAAATACAATAATCCATCTATAATATGTCTTCGGTGTCTCACGTGAAAGGACCACATATGCAACTTTGACATGAATCAACTTCATAGACAGGTATAATACCATTCAGGGATTCATATGGATTAATTTAGTGAAATCTTTCTCTAAAGAGCACCCACTATCTATCCTTGACATCTCTACATCGATGGCTATAAGATCATTCAAACCAATCATATGAGTCGAATCAGATAATACTATTCTTTGTGGAAAATTCAATATCCTAAAAAAATTTAACAAATAAGAATTTTTTGCACATATGTTTAAAGACTAGTATCGTTGTATTATGATCTCATTTTAATTCACTTAATCATGCATATATTTATGAACTTCATTGTTAACATCACACAAGAATGATAATGAATAAATTTTATTTCAATGAATACAAATAAGATACATAGAAGTGTGATTAGCTTATAGGCCACATAATATTCATATCGGTTAACTTTCAAACCCTAATAGGTTACTCAAATTAGTATTGATGAGTAGAGGACATAATCAAGAACACCTTCTCTAATATTTCTACTACATTAGCCAAGAATTTTATGCATCTCGTTCTGTGAGTCAATGTTCTCAAATACTAAGGCGAACAATCCCATCTTGACCATGCAATCACCTTGAATGACTTCATGTCATATCTAATATATGACGTTTTGGAGATCATATGGCTAGGGATTTTTAGTCATAATCAAAAACACGATCATCCATTCATGAGATGTTATTAGTATCTCAAATCAAATGACCACGTATACAATCATAACACGTATCAACCTAATTGACTATCAAGTATAATACAATTGAAAGATTTATATGGAAAAATCAGTGAACTCTTTCTCCAGTGAGAACCTTAATGAACTCGATTTTGGGAGGTTTTTAATCGTTGTTTTTAAATCTATTCCATAAAACAATGTTAATAATTCCTCACTTTGTATAATGGTATAGAAAGGGTTGAATTATCAAGGAATCTAAGTAATAAAATTAGCGCTTTCATTAGGGAGTAGAGATATTATTATCAGGGAACGAATTATTGGAGAAATATGAAAAGATGAAGAAATAGAATATAGTATGAAAAAAATTATAAGATAAAATTTTTCTTCTCTGAGAAATAATGAGAAAATTATTGAGATGAGAATGATGGAATGGAAGATAATGGAAGAATGGTGAAAAATCCGGTAATCATGTAATCAAGTAATGATGAGAGATTGTTTGAAGAAAATATAACAAATCTCAAATGTAAAATGAGAAAAGGGTTTAAACTGTTCATGGAGGGTATTGCAAGGGTTTAAACTATTCACCTAACTCCTTACATCTACATAACTCTTAAAAATGTGAGAATTCATCCATTTGACTTCTAAGAAGTCAAATGTGGTTAGTCTCATAATATAGTCAAAACGTAAAAATGATCCATAATCAGACTGTCATATTTTCACCATATTCAACCATATAGAAATAGATATCCTCATTTTTATAGTCTTTATCCATACTTAAACATAATAAATGATGCACGAATGTGACTTATATTTGAGAGTTATCATAATTCACTATTAGTGATGTCTCCACACAAATGGTCATATGATCATCCATACTCATCATATAAGTTAGACTAGATTGTATAATTCGTTTAAGATATTTCAAAGTCCTTATTGAATATCCCTAGAATAGGAATATGTAAAAATATTTTTAAAGATTTGTGATTGTCCTGTTATGATCTCATCATAATTCATTTAGTTATTGCATATGCTCATGGACTTCACTGAAAATATCACTTAATAATAAGAATAAATAAATTTAAATGAATATACATGTGACTTGATAGTGTAATTTTCTTGTAGGCCACATAATATTTATCAAGTTAGACCAATCTATAGTTAGTTCTCATTTTATTACCAGAAAAACCCTTCATACCCACTCATCCCTCATTATTCTCTCACAATCTTCGTTCCACACCTCTGATATCTCTATTCCTTCATTCCACTCCAATTATCATTCACATTCTTCATCAAATATAGATATAAGCGTATACATATATATTTAAAATCTCATCCATACCCAATCCATCCTCTCTATCTTTCATATTTCCCATAATCTCTTATGCATTCGTCTTCTTAAAAGCACTAATCTCGTTACCTAGGCTCTGTGAGGTTTCAAAACTTACTTAACCTTCTATTGATTGAAGAACATATAAATAATATTGCGAGAATTCAATATAAATCAATGACTAAGAGTACCATGAAATTGAGTTCATCTTCTTCTCTAGACATTGTTTGGGTTGTCATCAAATGGGTTGACAACTCTTAATAATAATAGAGGTTTAAGTTGTAGGCCCCAGTTTGGCAAGGGTGTTCGTGGCAGGCAGCTAAGCTAAGGAACCACGGTTCCAAATAATCGCCTTTCCCTTATAAATTCTAGAGAAAGGGTTTGATTGGCCAATTTTAAAGATCATTATGACAGAGCCATGGGTGACCAAGAATGATCTTTCCCACTTTCATGTGTAGTATGTCACATATGACCTAACCATCATACAATTGCACCTCGAGTGGTATAAGACACTAGTTTTCAATGGAAATAGAAGTAGTGTAAATCAAGGAGATGTGATTTGGACGAGAGTGATTAATCAACGGTAGTATCACAGATGTGGAGTCGTGATATTTGTTATGTCATTAATGAAACTTTCACTATCAAAAAGCATATTACACATCTTTTCACCAAGATTAGTGTAAGGATAAAATATGGAAGTTCTCAAGATACTGTCATCTATGGCTGGCTAGGTAACGGTGCAATTACCTACCTCTATAGGCATCAAAGAGGTAGCACTACCAAGTGACATGGGAGAGTAAAAAATTGGGAGAAATCTTGCTAATCCATTGTTATTAGCATACTCATATATGACATTATCCTAAAGTCTGTATTTTTTTTCAAAGTTGGGTCACTTCTATAAAGCTTGATTTCCAAGTCATCATTACCAATGCATCATAATTGGGACATGCATTAGTTATCTTAATGCCACGTTCATGGCACTAGACATATGTCACTTTAGAGAGGTCAGTTTGAGGTGGTGAGATCTAAGTAGGTTCTCAAGCAATGAAATTCATAAGGTGAGAGGGAGTAGAGGAAGTAAGAGATGGTAATGATTTCTATATGCATTATGTGGGGCCATGGTCTTCGTTGTAGGTGGTTGGAAAAAGTCAGCTTCCATGACCACAATTTGTCAAATGATGGTTGTGCTCACTGATGAAAAACTATTTCTAACTTGTGCCACATTTGGTGACATAGTTCGACAATATGTTCATACCAAGCTAGAGAAGGCTTTGCCTTCTAGAAAAGTCAAATGCAAGGGATGGCTATGAGTAGTGGGTGGAGTTTTATAGGAAACTAAATATTATACATTGATGGTGGAGCTTATTCCCTACTTGGAGGGTAGATCAATGACATAGGCAATTACATATAACATATACATTCAATTCAATGATCATCAGTGCAATTAAAGGTACAATTTGTAAATTTATGATGCATGTTATCGTATTTTGAGTATATTTTTATCATTCTATCCCAATGATTTTAAAATCTCAAAATGATATATTTTATGTCTAATTTTTCACAATTCTTACGTTTGAATTTTCAAACATTAAAATTCCTTTGATATTAGTTTCATTTTATTTTTGGTTTTCATTTCTAAATATTTACATGAGAATAATACTTTATATAAACTTTAAAAGTTATTTACTTTTAATTTTCTAAGGGAATTTATTGAATTCTGGAAGTTAAATATTTTCTTCTCTTTTTATTTCATAAATAAAAAGACATATAATGATATATCATTCAATTATGATTGGATGAAGAAATTATGATAGAAAAGAGTTATATTTTGAAAGATGAGAATTTTCCTAGGTTTCTAGGAAACTTTTATAGAATTTTTATCAATTTATTTTGAATGTTTTAAGAGAAAATACAAAAAAGTATGTGTCACCTTGGGCGTCTAACATGGCAGAGTACACATGTGTGGCAACACCCAATGATGCATTAAGGTTATACATTACGCATAGGTGAGGCTTGCAAGGCACCTACTTCAAGGGAGCTTTAAACTATAACTATTTACTTATATAGCACAATGGCAATAATGCTCGATTTGCCAAAGTTCTACAATCACAAATAATTATCATTTTCCCAATGTAGGGACTAATAGAAAACATTTTAATTTTTAGGTAATGTGGCGGCAACAAGAGCATTGAATTGTCTAAATCATGTGATAATTAATCTCAGCCTTCCACTTTCAATTAAATTGAGGGGGTATGCAATGGCTTCTTATTCAATGCCAATTTGTCTTTATTTTTTTACGAATTGTGGCCACTAATTTGAGGAGGTAGAAGTGACACAATTAAATACATTGTTCGGAGTCTAGCACAGTGCATGGTGTGATATGAAGTGTTGGATCAAGATTCAATAGATAAAATTCCAAGGGGATCTACCTTCATGCAACAACAAAGGAAAATCTCATCAATCAATTTCAGATTTGACAACCATGACGTAAAAGTGTTAATTTGCCTCTAGAAATTTTAATTTTGGCCATTGATCAATGATAACTCTAAAACATAAGTCACATTCACTCAAAAATATAAGATCTAATAAAGATTGTAACAATAAGAATATCTATTTCTGTATGGCTGAATGTGGTGAAAATATGTCTAAGTCATGTCATGTATCATTCTTAAATTTTGATTCTATTATGAAACTAACATAATATCATTTATGCATATGCAAAGACTTAGGTGAAAATTAATGGGAGCTTGGATGTAAACTATCTAGAAGGAGAATAATGAAACGAGTACTCCACCTTTTTAGGAGATTAGTCAACTGTTTTCCATCTTTTTAAGAAGTTAGTAAAAACATTTCTAACTTTTAGGAGGATGGTCAAGCCTTTCTACCTTTTTTGGAGGTTATTCAAGCCATTCCACCTTTTTAGGAGACTAGTCACTCCATTTCTATTTGAAGTCAATGATAGTCAAAGATGGTCAAAGGCATTCTTGAAGGGTCAAGGAGGTCAAATTTATTCTCTTTTACTTATTATTAATCAATGAATATATTAACTATTTTTTAGGAAGAATCCATATTTATAGGAGGAGAGAGAGAGGTAATCTCACCTCTTAGGGAAGTGGTAAGATTGCTACCTCATAGAGAGTGGTAAACCCACTCCCTAAGGTAGGTGCTTGTGGGGTGCACCTCCTTAGGATGGACTTTCTCACCTCCTTAGGGGATGGTTATGGCTGTGGCTTATGGATTTAATCTCCACCATTTATTTGGTAGCACTCAAAAATAGTAAATATCTACCATTAATCTAAGAGAGCATTTAAACTGAACATATAAAATAATCTTCTTCTTCCCTTTTTGTTATTTTTTAATTCTCTTAGCATCATTCCACCAAAAGGAGAAGGAGAGGCTTAGGCCCAAACTTGGAATTATTTGGTGTTCAAGTTTTTTGTGGAGGCAAGATCAAGTGGAGGATCAAGATCGTAAAGAGTCGAGCATCACCCGGCCTAGGATTTGTGTAAAAATAGGCTTTGTGTAAGGATTTGTAAATGATTTTATCTTATAATCCCATATATGGATATAATAAATCCTATTTCCCTTTAAAAATTTAAAATTTTTTCTCTTTTCTTCAAACACTCTCATTTTTACCTGATTTCCTGACTAATCGATTTCCTTGTTTTTCACCATTCTTCCATCATTCTCATCTCCCCATTCCATCATTATTTTATTAATCTAATTCTCATTATTTATCATTTAATTTATATATATAGTTCTAATTTCGTGCATATCATATTCTATTCTTTGTCCTTCAATATTTCTCCAAAAATTGCTTCTATCGTTGTTTTTCTTTATAGTAGTATCTCTACTCCTTAAAAGCACTAATCTCATTGCCTAGGCTCCTTGAGGATTTGACCTTTATTTTATAATTATAAAAAGTGAGAAATTATAATTATTTTTGCATGAAATTGATTAAAAAATACTTTGAAATCAAGTTCATGAATCACATACAAGGAGACGATCCAACAACTCGTCCCTAATTTTCATCTAATTATACTCTCTATCTTTGGCTCTTGATACATTCTTGGAATATATTGATTTATCATCCTTTGCAAAGTTTTTTCCTTGAATCTCTTGATCTATAAGTGTTAGTAACTCAATCTTGTACCTTTTGAGCATTTAAAATCAAAATGGTGGCTTTCTTTAAAGAAACCTACAATATCAAGGGACTTTCTTTAGTCTCATAATGATAAAATATAATAATTATATATGTTATACACTAAAGTCTTAGGGGACATTAATTCGACCCATCAAGGCACCTTAATTAAAACTATCACTTCCCTTAATAGAGCATCAAATCGTGTAAAAGAAACGCACATGGCTACATTAATTGTTCAATTTGGTCCCCATTTCTTGCCAATTTTCATTTCAATAAATTCAAAATAAATTAAAAAAATTTCACTAAAGTACCTAAAAATATAAAAAATTCATATCTTCCAAAATATAACTCCTTTCTATCCAAATTTTCTTGATTTAACTAGAAATTAAATAATCTATTATTCTATGCCATCTAATTTAAGAAATTCAAATAAAATAAAATATTTTAACTAAAAATTGATTAAATTCCCTTAGAAAGGTAAGAGTAAATAAATTTCAAAGTTTATTTAAAATGTTTTCTCTAAAAATTTTTAATTATAATCTTTAGAAAATTAAAAATCTGAAATGAAATTAGGCTGATATGGAAGGAATTTTAGTGTTTGAAAATTCAGACTTATGAAGTGTACAAAATTAGCCTTAAAATAGATCATTTTGAGGTTTGAATGATTGGGATAGAGTGGTGAAAATATATTCAAAATATCATAACATTCAACACAAATGTATGAATTGGAACTTTATGGGCACTAATTATCATATAATCGAATGCATATGTTGCATGTTTTGACTATGCATTTTCTCCAAATTATTTGAGGATCATGAACAATCCAACACTGCAAGAATGAAGCTCAATGGGGTTCCCATGAGAAATTCCTTGAGATCTGATTCTCACCATCACAAAGATCTCCAACTTCAAAGGTGAGAAAATGGCTCTAAAAATTAGTAGCTCATTCACATGATGTGTTGCTATTCATGATGCAATGATTAATGTCCTCAATGAAACTTCAAATATGCTAGGAAAACAACATGACATCATCAAAGACTCTACTATGCCTGGCCTTAAGGGGGAGGTTGCTTGGCTTCGTTAATATGTAACCATATATAATTTCAAAATAGCCTATGCTAATGGTTGATAACATGCTATTGATATATTCATTGCCATCATTAGTAACCAATTCTAATGCCTAATTAGCATGAACTTTCTATCATTTTTGCATACATTCTATATTTTCCCTCATTTGACTAATTTTTCATTAATTGGTGTTAAAATTGTAAAATTTTGTATTTTTGACCTCTTTCAAGGTCAAAATACATTCATCTAATCATGTTTCTTGATTTTTTATGGTTTTAGGGCTTGAATGGAAAAATCCCTAAGAACGGCAAAATGAGGATAATCATTGAGTGAGAAAATTGTAAAAGTGTCCTATTTGGAATGATTTTTAGTTTCTCTTCCTTGCATATTTTTTAATGGGAAAAAAATGAAAGGAAAGAAGGCTAAAAAATAATGGTTTGGCAAAAATTTTATCCAAATTGAAGTTCCATATCATAAAGTTATTCAAAGAAAATTCTGAAGTGATTCTCAATTTTGCCATGCTTTCTTTTGGTTTTTTATTTTTATTCGGGAATGTTGCAAAATAGGGTGTTGTGCTGATGTGGCAATGTTACCACATGGTGGCCTATTGACATGCTAGCTAGCGACGAGTTAGAGCTTTCAAGCTGGCATGGAGTGACAATATTTGGTGAAGACAAGCTTAAGGGGCGAGAATGAGCCTTGCCTAGCCCATGACCACATGGAGCCTACATGGCACTTGTGTGGTGGTGGTATTTGAACATGGCCAAATTTGTACATCATCATGAAGATCATTGTCTTATGGTAAATTTTATCATGTGGGACTAAACAACTCCTTGGTGTAGGTACACATGGGGCATCATGAGGTAGTCCTTTGACTTGAGCCACAAAAGATGTCTTTTGGATGGATAATAGTATTTTGATTATAATTCATGAATCCCTGACATTGGGATCCCCACAATGTCATAGATTGAATATGACGTGACGTCCTCGAAGGTGTTTGTGTAGTCAAAATGGGATCGCCCCCTTTTGTATTAGAGGATATTCACTTAATAAATAAGATGCAACTAAATCCATGGCCAATGTAGTGGAAATATGGAAGAAGGTTTTTCTAAATGACTTCCTCCTAGTATTGATACTAAATTAAGTGAAAAATTAGGGTTTGATAGTTAACCATATACTAAATAGTTCATGAGTCTTTCTTAGATGAAGGATTATATAAACATGGTAGTCAATGATAGAAAGGTTTTATCATATAATTTTTATGTAATCTATATCTCCTAGCACATGATATAGCTTGGCATTCACATGGTTGGAGGCTTAACTTGTTGATTAGGTTAAATCAATCTTTGATTAACTAATCTATATGTTGATATAGTTTAATCAATAAGAAGAATTAATAAGCTTTATTGGGTCTATGGAGTCATTAACTGGGAAGATATATGAACCTAGAGGGTCGCACACATAAGGTCAATAGATGTTGGTGGATATAGACACAAAAATAATTTTTGTGTGAAAATTTCACAAGTTGAAAGTTTATAAATAAGGAGAGAATAACCATAGCTAGGGTTATTGACGAGATGAGACCGCGAGGTCGTCGATTTCACACGGTCTCGTGTCAAAAATTAATCCGAACTTACCAATTTGTGGAATTAAGAGTGAATTGAGGGGTATAATGGTAAATAAGGGTCGAATCCATAGGGAATTTAGGTATTTTCGAGATATCTTTTGGAATTTGGTCAAATTGGAAGATGAATTGAGGTGAGAAATTAGGGAAAATGGTGTTTTTAGAAAGAAGACTTCAAAACGAATCCACAGAATCAAGAATCATCGAATTTGGACTTGATTTCGCGGAGAAATCGAAATTTGAAGTGTAGAGAAATTTTCGGACGTTAAAATCGTGATTTAGAATAAAAATTTACGAAATTGAAATCTAAAACCTAATCTAAACGAAAATTAAAGATAATATGAAGATAATCTAGGAAAAACCGCTTCCACTAAACCCGTTTAGCGATCGAAACGAGGTGATTGAGCTGATTAATCACCGTAAAACGCCAAGAACGTCACGCCGAGCTTCAAGCTGCGATTTCTCTTTCGATTTTCCACCAAATCTTGATTTCAACCCCTCCGTAGATGCGGAATTGAAAGAGGAAGAGGATGGAATCAAGAGAAACGAGAGGATCGGTGTCTATACAAGTCAATTTGATTGAAATCCAACTCGAATGCATACATCGACGAAGAACAAAGTCTATTTAAAGGAAATTTGGGCGTAACCATCCGATCGTTTGGATCGACGGTTACGATGAAACGGTCCACGATGGACCGTTTCAGTTAAGTCCCAGCCGTCCGATCTTGATCGACAGCTCTGATCATCCGCGCGATTAAACGTTTTAAAAACGCCTTGATTTTCACCGTCGAATCGCGATCCAGCGGTCACGATGCTCCCCGCCAGATCAAATCGTAGCCGTTATAATGCTCCTAATTAAACACGTGCTCCTGATCTGATCCGGTGGTCCATGGCGCATTCGATCGACGCGCCTCGTTTGATTGCTCGTTCAGTCCGGCGCTCCTCATCGCGCCACGTCGCTGAAATCAGGGCAGTTATAACGCCCTTAAATGGCACGTGTTTTAATTTATGATCCGTAGACCGCGCTCACGCGATCGACGCGCGAGATCCTGCGCGCCGCCCAATCCAACGCTCCGCGCGCGTCGGGTTTATAACACCCGACGGTTTAAAGGGTTAATAGCCCTTCCCATCTAGGGAAGGCTGAAGACCCATTTTATATATATAAAATAAATAAATATACTATAAATATAATACGCGCCACGTAGGCGCTGCGTGGGTCCGCGTGGCTCTGCCACATCGCACCCGCGTGGGACCCGCGCACTTTTTGCCTTTTATTTATTTATTTTAAACATTTTTTAAATAGAAAATAAAATCATAAAAATCAGGAAAAATCCAAAAAAAATCCCTAAAAATTGTAAAAATCATATCTTTTAAAATACAACTCCAAATTAATCCAAATTTCTTTCATTTGATCTGAAATTTAATTATCTATCATTATAAAAAGTCAAATTATTTAAATAACAAGAGATTTAATTCTTATTTTAAAAATACATTCATTTCTTTAAGATTTTAACTTTAGAAAATTAAATGAATGTTTATAAAAAATGATTTCTCTTATTATTTAACTTTAAAAACCACTTATAATCTCAAGTAAAGATGGGTTATAAAATCTTTAATCTTTAATTCATCATAATTAACCCTAAATTAACGCATTTTGAGATTATAACATAAATTTGCATAGAATGATAGAAATGCACTCAAAATATGATAACATGCACATAAATGTAATGTTTTATGCCTTAATTTGCATTAATAATCATGTTTTATCATGTTAAGATTTGCATGTTATCAGTTATCCATGCAATCCCCATGGAAAACTCTCCCTTCTCTTCTTTATATCTCATGGTCACTAGCATCCCAGAGGAGATCCAATTGTCCATTGTCTATGTCGATACTGCTAGAGGCTAAATGCCTAGACAACTCCAACAACTACTTCAAATGATTCATGTCCCTAACCTACTCCTAATATAACTCTTAATTCACCTCTAGTACATGAGAAAGTTTATTACTAACTCAGAGGCATTAAAAAATGATCCTATTTTTTTCCAAATCAAAGGTTGTAGATAGTGATTCTTCAAGATGAGCATTGGCATTCAAGCATGAACTCGTCATGCAAGGGCAACTTATAATGATTCCACAAAATCATGGAAGGAATGCAAAATTATCATAAATTGAGTGAAAGAAACATATTTGGCTAAGAATAAGGCCTTACATGTTTAAGAACAAGAAGAAGAGGGGAGAGAATGGATATTTATAGTGGTTTTGGTCTTGAAATGACCTTAAATTATGGATATTTATAGTGGTTTTGGTCATTTCAAGCTCAGTCATTCGATCTAGGCATTAAGATAGCAATGACTAAGATTTCTCCACGTCAATACTCCACAAACCTCAAAAAATGGCTTTAAAACTCATCAAAAGTACTCTCAAACGTCAGCCATTTTTTAAGATGAATCGTCGAGTATCAATAGTGATTTGCAATTATATCACGAAGAGAGAGAAAACACCAGCGAATCAGATGCAACCATAACCCCTCTTGAGTAGTGAAGATCGACACTCTGTACTAGATCGTGCGATTTGAGGCTCATATTTT
The DNA here is from genome assembly GCA_024174645.1 of Lemna minuta. Taxonomy (NCBI): domain Eukaryota; kingdom Viridiplantae; phylum Streptophyta; class Magnoliopsida; order Alismatales; family Araceae; genus Lemna; species Lemna minuta. Next base: position 5,062,524 of record CM044113.1, on the reverse strand, counting down.
TGTCACGTCTCCTGCATAAGAGAAAGATAAACATAATCCCATTGGGACAAATAGTGGAGTATTAACATCTTTAAAAGGCTAGATGATTTTGATAACTAATATGGCCTACTAAGGGCTCCCTTAAATCTAATCATCTCCTAGTCTCACTGCCACGTAAGCACGAAGACACACATCACATTTGCACGCCATGAGGCACCACTAGACGTTGCCATGTGTCACCACATCGATATGTGCCGACACTTCAGCTTGCCACATGAGCACACGCATTTAAAACGTTTTTTTTGACATAATAAATTCATTAAAAATTCAAATTATATTTAGAAAAATTCTAGAAAATTTTCAAAAAATTAGAAAATTTATAACTTTCAAAATATAACTCTTTTGAATCCAAATTTTTTTTTTCATTCCTTAGAAATTAAATAATTTTCTTATCTATCATTTTAATTTAAGAAATAATAAGAGAATAAATTTTGAACTTTAAAATACACTAAAGTACTCAAGAAACATAAAACGAAATAATTTTAAAGTGCATTAAAAATATTTTTCTGATTATTTTGAATTTAAAATTTAAATAGAAATCTCAAATATAATTAGAAAAATATGTCTAAAACTTATTTTTCAATTTATGCATGATTAACCTTTAAAATAATATATTTTGAGATTTTTAATAAAAATTATATGGAAGGATGAATATACACTCAAAGTATAATAACATTCATATGAATGGTATGAATTATGTGTTAAAAACATACTAATAATAATATAATCTCAAGTATAAATTAAATGTTATCAGATTTTGACACACTATGACAAGGAAGTAAATGGTTCACTGAATGTAATGTTGAATTTAAATAATCTACCAAATGATTCTTGTACCAACAGAAGTATTTCCTCTTAAGTGAAAACATTTTTTTTGAATTTGAAGGGCAGGTAACAGCCCAATATTGGAAGCAAAATGAGAGATACTATCTGATTGTTCTTGTTATATAACAAACTTATATAAAGAGAGATACGCATAGAGAGAGAAATACATGGAGCGTTGACTTTTGCATGGTTTTCAGAAATTAATTGAAGAACACTACGATATAATCTTTTTGTTTAAGACTCGATTCAAAACTGCTCTTGTGCCCCTGAAAAAGTTATGGACAATTAGATTTCGCCGGGACCATGCTCCATCCAGTCTATCCGCCGCCATTTCGCCGCTAGACACGTCGGTGTCACCGCTGTGTCCTGTCATATAGGTCAAACGCCGTTGACCGCCATTGGCTACGACCCTGACATGGGGACAGTCACCTCTTGTCGAGAGGACTGTCTTCCCATTGTACATGGATGGACTTTTTGGAAGAGAGAGAGATGGATACATAGAGAGATACTGAAAGTGAGAGAGTGAGAGAGTGATGGGATGTTGTGCCTGCGTGTGCGACAGCGTGAGAGAAAGAGAGAGAGAGAGACTGTATTAATCTGTTTATTTGAGAATCTGAGACAGAGATACTGTGTGCTTGTTTGTCCTTGCGAGAGAGAGAGATAGAGAGAGCAATCGTGTTCATGTGAGAGTCTGAGACAGAGATACTGTGTGTTTGTTTGTCCGAGAGAGAGGTATGGTTGATGGGATTCTGACAGAATATAAGCCATACCGCGCAGCTCCCGTTGGAGCGGATTCCAAAGCCCATGAATAGCAGTCCTTACCGTTAGCTGCCGAAATCTGATATCCTATTCGTCCCCTCATCAACCATTTTTCTCCATACAGAAAAAGTAAAAAAACAATAATCGACTACAGCTTAGATTTTTCTTTCCTCGGAAAGTCTACACTCTTGATAATCCTCTCATAGATTTCAAAACATTAATCTACCGGGCAGTTGCAAATCGAAATCCCAAGAACACTTGGAGTTTTCCTAATTCTCCACTGTTCTTCCGATCTGCCGGCGTCCTCTTACTGGAAGAGAACTATAGGGCCTGAGAGTCCAGAAGCAGTCATGGTTGATGGTCCCCTTGAAAATACCTTCTCTCTTGCATGTGCTCTCATTCCCGCTCGATGCCAAGCCCAAATTAGGACGCGCGTCTTGGATGAAACCCTAACTGGCGACAGAAAGAAGGAAGAAAGGAAGATGCGTCCAACGTCCGCAGAATCGTTTTCCCCTTCTTTTACCCATGCTATTGTGGAGAGACAGCGAGAGAGAGAGAGATTTAGGTCACGAGAAGGGGAGGAGCGAGAGGGGAGACCGCACAGTCGCTGTTTGGTTCACTCAGAGACAAGGATGGTCCACTTGGTTGTCCACACACGCCCTAAAACTGCACCAGAGTATAGAGGCTAGAGAGAGAAAGGAGAAAGGAGAGAGGGAATAGCTAGAGTGTTTGACATTACAGGGCCAGTAGTACTGCTAAGAGGATCCGGCGGCTTTACGAGCGGTGGATTCTTCGTGTTCCCTGGAAACAGGAATGTGAAGGATGCGTGGAGATGTCGAGTCTCTTCCTCTTTCTATCTCTAGTCGCCGCTGGGGGAGCAGCCTCTACGGTTCCTAGTCGAGCTCCGGTCTTTCCCCAGCGTGAACCGCAAGTCCAGAGCGGCCCGACCGGGCTGGTCAGGCGGTGTGCTGCAAGGGAAAAAAGAGCTCTTCCCGGCTGTCCGGAAGAAGAAAGAATCCCCCATTTGAAATCCAGGGAAAGCTTTTACGTACAGGAGAGTGCGGGAAAGGGAGAATCCTGCGGGACCCGCGCGAGATCTCCGACACTGCGGATCGGACGGAAGAGATCTCCTCACCAAGTTGGCCTTGTCCTCGACGGAAAATGGGGCCCACGGCATTATGGGCAGCTAGCGGCGATCAAGGCCGTTCGATTAGGCCCATCTATCGGGCGGTGGATTTGCTCCCGAATGTGATGTTATCTCGTCATCTCCGAACTATCATGATATGACGTTTTGATTTCGACGAACATTGCTTCTCATGATCCTATCATGAGATCATGAGTACTGAATCGCCTCTCGCTCTCACCTAATACCCTTCAGATATGCTCATATTGGGAGCTCGGGCGTGTGGGATATGCGATTGAATTTCAATACCCGAGGGTCCAGGCTGAAAGCCAGAGAGAGAGAGAGAGAGAGAGAGAGAGAGAGAGAGAGAGATAATTACTGGAGACCGGCCTAAATGCCAAATAATCAACTCACCACTCCCATGAAGTACATTTCGGAACCCGGGCTATCCAAATCATCTGATTCGAGCTTCGCATATCTGCCTGACACAAGAGTAGGAACATATGTATAGAATAATGGAGATGTCGATTGAGTCAGATATTGAGGATAGAGAGTAATAGAGAGAACGGATTCTAATCCGTAGATGAGGGGTTGGACTCATCTTCTCTCTCTCTCCGCATCGTAACCTTTATTTCAATAACAAGTTAGAAAGCTGTGGGCCGGATCTGTCTAGAAGATCTGATTCGACCATCATATATCTGCATGAGATAAGACAGAGAGAGAGAGATAAACGGATAGGCAAAGAGATAGAGAGAATGTATGTGAGGAAGAGAGAGAATGGTTAGCAGATGGAGATGACGGGAGGTGGAGTCACATGGATTCCCTGACAGGTTGGACCATGGTCCAAGGCCTGCCGCTTCAGCTCTCTTCCGCGTAGAGCCAGCGAGATGCGGCACTGATCAGCGCTCTTCTCAAATCTCTCCTCTACCGCGTCGGCACCCCCACGTTGGCATTTCACTGTTATCGCTGTTGTTCTCAGAAAGCTAACTACAGCAAGAAAAATTTAGCCTTATAGTTTAGAGATGAGAGAGAGAGAGAGCTCTGGTCCGCAAATCTGTGGATTCTCAGGCAACTTTCCGGCAGAGGAGACGGCCTCTCGGGAAGTGCACCTCGCCGGAAAGGACACCATCGCCTTTTTTTCCTTTTGTTGGGAATGGCAACCGCACGTCGTTCTCCGGCCAGCCTCGCCGGCGATAAATTGCCGGAGAATAAGACCGAAGAAAGTATAAAATTTACTCAATTACTATTGCACCATAGTTATTACCAGATAATTATTCTTTTCGATGGACGCGTAGACATGTCTTCTTCGTCTTTGAGTCTATCTTTCCGTCTTTTCTCTCTCTTTCTCTGTCTTTCTGTTTCTGATAGTAGACGTGTCTTTCTCTCTCTAGTTTATTTTATCTTCGTCGAGGGAGCCGGCTTTTTGCAGCAGGGAAAAGCTCGTCCCCTTTCCTGGCTTCTCACGTGTGAACTTTTACGTTACCCCACGCCGCACCGGGCGAGCTCGGCCAAGACTTGGAATACCCACCGTGGATCAGCTCTCCTCCTTCTCTCTTTCTCTCTCTCTCCAGCTTTCTCTCTCTACGCAGCAGTATCTGTATATCTCTTGGTCGGGGGTTGTTTTATGTCTGCGAGGGGATGGAGAGAAAAAGTGGGTTTTGGTGCCAAATGATTGTAAGGTAATGAGTTTTGGGGTGGGGGCTGCGGAGGAGCACAACCAGAGGGAAAGTCTTCGGAAAGCTACATGAAAAGGTAGAGAAGATTTCGTGATTCATTCCACCTGAGAAGCCGAGGAAGAAGAAGCTCTCAAATAGAGAAAGCAAGAAGAGATAGATAGAGAAAAGTCACCATTGAATGCCCGGCATGTCTCTAGAAGCATTAACTTCTAGCGAGCTCCCGAGCTTCATTGTCTACGACACAATCTCTGCAACAAGCCATCATCAACCTTACGGAAACTCTGATCTTGAAGCTTTCTATCCAGTCGACAATGGGGAATCTTTGGAGCATGGGTACGTTCCTGCCATTGGAGGAAGCCCACAAATGGAGCAACTGAGCAACCGTAATAGTTCCTCGTCAACGGCGATTCAAGCGAGGAAGAAGAGAAGGAGAAGACCCAGAAGTTGCAAGAACAAGGAGGAAGCAGAGAGTCAACGAATGACCCACATTACCGTTGAACGCAACCGCCGCCGTCAAATGAACGAGCATCTCGCCGTACTCCGCTCCCTCATGCCTGAATCCTACGTCCAGAGGGTTCGTTTTTTCTCTCTCAAAACAATTCTTGTGGGTCAATCTGATAACCCCAAAAAATGCAATTTCCCGTGGATTCCAGGGCCGCAGGCGGGTGACGTAACGCCTGGCGAAACAAAAATTTACCTAAGAATTTTTCTCTCAAGAGTGATGTTTGTCTTGGTGCAGGGAGATCAAGCGTCGATTGTAGCGGGAGCCATAGATTTCGTGAAAGAGCTTGAACAGCTGCTGCAGTCATTAGAAGCTCAAAAGAGGACATTGCAGCAGCAAAGAAGAAGGATATGCGGAGTAGGCTCCGACGCAGATGAGGGAGTTTCAGGGGAAGGGGACTCAGCGCCATTTTCCCAGTTCTTCGCTTATCCGCAGTATATATGGTGCCATGGAAGCAGAGAGAGATCGACATCCCCGGCAATGACTGAAGGACAACGAACGCCAGCGGGATCGGTCGCGGACATCGAAGTGACGCTGATAGAGACTTTCGCTAGTTTACGGATATTATCGCCGAGGAGGACGGGTCAGTTACTGAAAATGGTGGCCGGGTTTCAGGCGCTTCAGCTCAGTGTTCTTCATCTTAGCGTCACCTCGTTGGATACCCTCGTTCTCTACTCCGTCAGCGCCAAGGTATCTCTCTCTCCTCGCGTGCATCATACCTATCTCTTTCTACGGCAAGTAAGTTTGCTCGTCCCTGCCCGTGTTTTTTTCAGCGTGTTTTCTGCGTGTGTTTTTCTGCGCAAATGATGATAGAAATTATCCATGGTCTTCTCTCTCTTTCCGACCATGTTACTCTCTCTTCTCTATATCACACAGTTCTCCCCCGGCATGCCAGCGTGATTCTCTCTCACAGACTCGTACTTACTACTCACGTTCTCTTAAATTCGGCAAGATTTTGGTTCTTTCGCCAGAGCTTTCTTGCGACCAAAGACCGGGGATTCCTTGAACTCCGAGTATCCCCTCTCTCTAGTTTATTTTTTAATGTCCGCAATAAGAAATATCCTCTAGTTCATGTCTTCCTCTCTATCTCTCTCCTACTAATTAAGGAAAATCTTTCTCTCTCTAGTTTATTCCTCGGCTCTCGCGGCATGCTCCATGAAGATGCCTTTCTGTGTCCCACTCTCATAAAACGAAGCCCGGAGGAGATTCCTTCTCGGGCTTCTCATCATCCGCCATTAATTACACTGGATAAGGTCCACAGAGCACCCGCCAATTCCCTCGGAAACCCTAACCAAAAACATTCCCTCTCCTCTCAGGGGGTCCAGTCCTAATAAATTCCATGATTGCCTCCGGAGTTTACACACTCATGTCGCATTAATACTCCATCTCCCATGTCAGCCATTTGCAGACCAAGGTAGAGAGAGAAGAGGGAGGGTAGAGAGAGACAGATTGAGGTCGGTTTTTCCGGTCATGGTCAAGTAGTCAACCGAAAAGGTCGAAAGGGTTATGTTTTTTGAGTCTTCTTGGTAGTGTTGCGGCGGCCATTAATGCAGCTGCGAGCCGAATGTGGGTTGGTTTGCCGTCAATGAGAGAGAAACTCACGCCAGAAATATTCTCCCTGTTGCAGGTGGAGGAAGGATGTAGCCTGACCTCCGTAGACGACATCGCCACCGCAGTCCACCACATGCTCTCCCTCATCGAAGCAGAGGCTGCCCTAGTCTGAGAAAGACGGAGAAAGACGACAACTCTCTCTCCCTCCCTATTTCCCCTCTCATTTACTCTCTCCTTCTCTCCCCACTTGGCTACTGCCCTATCGTTTACTCTCTTTCTCTCTCCTACTTGGCGTATTCCCTATCATTTACTCTCTTCTCTCTCCGACTTGGCTTCTTCCCTTTCATTTACTCTCTCTCTGGCCCCTGCCTTCTCTCTCAGAGCTCTCTATCATCTCTTTCTCTTCCACCTCCTCTTTATGTTGCTCTCTCTCTCGCTCTTTCTTCACTATTCGCTCAAGTTTCTCTCTCCTTTTCCCGTCTAATGGTCTTCTCCACCGCTGTATAAAGGGAAAGCCCGTGCGACCGTCAGATGGGAAACACGGTTGATCTAACGGCCTACATAATTCTCACTTAAATTCTGTCCTAATCTAATGGCTATTGACCATTTATCATTTGGGCTTTTCAACTTGAACGATCGCGATTGAGGTGACGTGGCATGAAACATGATCAGCGCGGCATGTGGGGGTGTTCAAGTCTCTGTCATTTGCGGGGACCTTTCGGGCCTTAAAGAGATTATATCGAGGCCCGAATCGAGTCTCGGAAGCCTTACTTTGGGCTACATTATTAAATAATTAAATATACATAAATATATTCACCTAATTAACCGAGAATATTTTTTATATTTTTAAATAATCAAAGATATTTTACTGACCTGTCTCTTTATTTTTCAGATTTTCTGAATTTTTGAGGCAGTTTAAACGAAGCACATATCTAGTTTAAACTTCAAAAATTAAACCAACATATTTTCCTGTTAAGAAATAGTCCACAATATTTTCCATTAATTTCTAAGAATGAAAATCACTGAAATTAATTTTTCTCGAAAATTTTTTTAATGAGTTTGTGAAAATATAAGCTTAAAAGTTCCAAAATTTCTCAAGAGCTTGAGGTTACTTATTTTCTATCACTTATACCTGTACTTTTTGGATTTACCAAAGACTAGTAAATCATCAAAAAAACTGTTTCCAATGAATTTTAAAACAAACTGGTCAACATATCAAACAACTCCTTGTCTTTAAGAATATTTCAAAAAACACTGAGATAATTTATCTAATTTTGGATGTTGCTAGAAATTGCAACCACAATCAGAGCACAGCTATCATAACACAAATTGAGTTTGAATAGATCTTGTGAAAGATTTGGGTTGCCATTCCTTTGATCAAGATCAGTTGTTCTTGTGCTTCCACATTTATGTGTTGTAGGTGTCATGGCCCACACTCTCAACCAACAAATCTAGGGGCACCAAATACCCCAAGTTAGAATAAGAAATGATGAGCATCATAAAGTAAGTTGAATCATTCGATGCTCATTAATGTACTACGTCACCTAAAAATAAAAAATGGACTGACAAGAAAAGCTGAATAAAAACAAAGATAGCATTGAATTACCTCTCAAAAGTCCTTTGGAAAACATCTTAAGCCAGACGTAATTCAAAATGATGACATGATCTTAAAAGATATGAAAGATATTGCTACAATCCGCTAGTTGTCATTGATGAAGAAGGAAATCCAAAAGGGAGAGGAAATGTTCCTTTTCGAGGGTACTCATGGAAGCCTAGCCAAATAGGCTTGAACCTATTTTTTTGCCTAGTGAACCCGAACATAGTGCATAGGTCCTCTTTGACATAGCCGGAATGAGATGACATCGAATATTATATTTAATTAACATAAATAACATATATTTAATAAACATGACTTGTGACATAAATACTTGATCAGAAGAATTTGTGCGGTCATTGAAAACACATGAATGCGTCTCAAAAAAATTTCTAAACTTACCAATTAAAAGGATTTAATTAAGAATTGAATAGTATAATGGTGAATAATCCACGGAGAAATAGGAAATTTTTGAGGTATTCTTCAAATTCGATCAAATTGGATGAGGCATTAAGGTGAGAAATTAGGGATTTTATTCGATTTAGAAATGAAGAATCCAAGACAAATCCATGGAATCAAAAATTACTTAATTTTGATTAATATTCACCGAGAAAACAAGGAGAAAAAATTAGAGAGAAAAATCGATCACGAAGAGAGAGAAAATCAGATAAATTATGTATAATTTGACTAATCTATGATTCAAAATTAAAATCTAATGATATAGGAAGAAATATTAGGTAGAAAAACATGAAATCTAACCCAAAATCATGCTCAAAATGATCCAACTCGTCGATCAATCAAGGTCTTTCATTCCACTTTTTGAAAAACAAAAATTCGGTGTTCAAGAGACAAATTTTGCCGAATTCTCTCATCGAAATCTCACTTTCAAACACTCCTTTAACGTAGAAGAGGAGGAAAGTAAGAGATTCAAGGATTGAGATGTCTAAATAGTTTGATTGCTGAAAACATTCGAGAATAGTTTACATTGTTGAAGAACATACATATAAATAGGCAAAATTGGGCGTGACAGTTAAATTTGTCTCTTTATTTTCAATCAACGGCTTAAATGAATTTTTTGGATGCAAATCTTCACCATTAAGTCCTATCCATTCAATCGAAGATAGAGAGCTCAAATTTTGTCATGTCACATGTCAAGAAGAAGTGTCGCGAAACACTTGTCGTTTGATCTTCATCGAGTACTCAAGATGTGGCCACGTGTCCATGGGAGTCCATTAGGCACATTTAATCCCAGTTGTTATAACTCTTTAGATGAATGGCTGAGATTAAACATTTTAAAAGATAAATCGTCTCCCGATCAGATGTCATCGTGCACCACTCGACTTAAGTGAAGATCAACAGCTCTCATTAATCTCACAAATCAGACATGTCTTGTAAGGACACATCACCTACATATAAAAAGAAACAAATTTAGTCCCACATGACCAAAATTGACACAAAATTCGAGTAAATCTATCTGCAATCTTAGTGGGTTTAACTAATATCCATTAAATGAATGCTTAACCCACAAATGATATCCGCGCACACACGCACGCATGCGCCACGTGGCACGTACATACCTCGCCGCGTGGCGATACGTCATTCATCCTGCAGCGTCAATTATCACATTAGGATGCAGTAAAAATATATATTTTATAATTTAAAAATGAAAAACAAAATAAAAAATAAAATCAAATAAACTCATAAAAATTCTAGAAAAATCCCTAAAAATTAAAAAATTCATAACTTTAAAAATATAACTCCAAATTAATATAAATTATTTTTTTTATCAGAAATTAAATAATCTATCATTTTAAAAAATCAAATTTAATAAATATCAAGAGAATACATTTTTATTTAAAAAATACAGTCATTTATGTTAGAAAATAAAACTAGAAAATAAATAAGTGTATATAAAAATACTTTCTCTTATTATTTAATATTAAAATCTAATTATAATCTCAAATATAAAATGAGAATATTCTTAATCTCAAATATCTCTCTTTAATTATTTATGATTATCCCTAATTTTGTGCATTTTGAAATTATAACTTAAATTTTCATAGAATCATAGATATGAACTCAAATCGTGATGACATGCATAAGCATGGAATGTTTTATGCCTTAATTTGTATTAATAGTCATATAATTACATGTACAAATTTCATGTTATCAATACTGAAATCAATGAAGTCAATTGTATATGGAACTTTCACTTTAAACTTTAAAGTGGGAAATAATTCATGTTCATTGAAGTTCCTCTTTAGTGGTCTTGGAAAATTGAAAATTCACCTTTTAAAAAATGTAAGCAGTTTTGATTTGAGATGAAGGGTTGAGACGATGGTCATTAAACTTGAATTGCAAGGGAATAGCATGTGAGAGATAAGCACACATCTATTATGAAATATTTCTAGAACTGCGATCAGATAATCCCACCATAAGAACAAGTTTTAAGAAAAGAGCTTAAGGCAAATACCACATTACCAAAACTTGTCTTAGATCTTAATAGTTTTCCTTTGAATATGCTTGTCATGAAGGGCGATATCCTTTGTCTTATATATCTTAGCATTTTCGTAAGTGTCATCCCTTAAGTCTCATAGTTACTATATGAAGATAAGTCTATGTTTACAAGAATTATCCAAAGACAAATTGAGATTTTTAATAGCCCAATGGGACCCATGTTCAAGTTCAACTAGAAGATGTCATGCTTCACCATAAACAAGACATAATGGCGACTTCCCAATTAGTGTCTCATATGCAGCTAAATTAGCCACTAAAAGCCTCATAAAGTTTAGTGGCCCATTCGTTACCTAATTTAATTGTGTTAGGTAAAATATGATTGAATTTCTTTATTATACATGCCCATTACCTTGGCAGTGATAGGGCTTTGTGATGTAATGGTGCACTTTGAATCTCTTCAATACAACACCAAATAGGGTATCATTAACTTGTGATCCTCCATCACTTATCAAAATAGAGGAACTTTTAAAGTGATGAGTACTCCTCTTGAAAATGATTTCAAGTTTTCTATAGTATAGTGCCCAAAGAATTAAGATGGTATGGTATAAATGAAGAAAAGTACATCATGCTAGCTGACGAATCGAGACCGCGAGGTCCTTGAAAAAAAGCGATCAAGAGTCAAAATAATATTCAAACTCACCAATTATAAGATTAAATCACGAACTGAGCACTATAATGGTAAATTATGACCAAATCTATAGGGAATTAAGGTAATTTCTAAAGATCCCTTCGAATTTGATCAAATCTGATGATGAATTGTGGATAGAAATTAGGCAATTTGATATTTTTAGAAAGAGGACTTGAAGATGAATCCACGGAATCAAAAAACACTGAATTTGAATTTGATTTCGCGGAGAAATCATCGAATGAACAGGAGAGAAATTTCCAAAAATTAAAATCACGGAAAACCGAAATTAAGATCGAAATTGACTCAAATTATGATTCTAAAATGAAATCTAAAGATATACGAAGATAGATTAGGATGAAACACAATCCCTAACCCAAGATTGCGCTTGAATAGATCCAATTACTCGCCAAAATGAAGGCTATGCATCAAAATTTGAAAAAACACGATCGTGGAGTTCAAGCGTCGATTTCTTCCTCGTCGATCGTCAAAATCTCACTCTCAAGCACTCTGTGGATGCGGAATTGAGTCTAGAAGCAATTGGGAGCAAGAGATTCAAGGGATTTGGTGTCTAAATAGTTGGATTAAGTCGTATTGCCTTGGGATGCTTTATATCGTCGAAGAACACCTCAATTTATAGGGCAATTTGGGCGTAATCGTCCAATCGACATTTAATATGCGATCAACGACTCTGATAAAACGCATCGGATGCGAATCGTTACGATTAAGTCATGGCCATTAGATCTTCGATTGACTGCAGAGATGATGCCACGTCGCGTGCATTAGAAATAACGCATCCAACGCCCTTCATTGGATCTTGATCAAACGTTTCAGATGCGTTTCTGTCTGTTTTAATCTCAGCAGTTATAACTCCTTTGATTAACGGCTAAGATTAAATCTATTCACCGACGAATCAGATCACGCCACATACCCCATGCCTTAAGTGAAGATCGATGATTGTGATTTAATCGCGCGATTGGATGTCTCACGTTGCGCCACATCATATCCCCTCTTAGATCATCGATCGTGATTGATCGGACGCTCCAGATTGTGCCATGTCACCTGCGCGCTAATAATAATCCGAAAAATCGATTTTTAATTGGAAAAATAGATTTTTAATTCCAAAAAATCCTAAAAAATTCATTAAAAATTCAGAAAAATTCAGAAAAAATCCCTAAAAATGAGAAAATTCATATCTTTCAAAATATAACTCCAAATTAATTCAAATTTCTTTCATTTGATCAAAAATTAAATTATCTATCATTCTAAAAAATCAAATATAATAAATAATAAGAGATTTAATTTCTATTTCAAAATACATTTATTTCTATAAGATTTTGACTTAGAAAATTAAATGAATGTATATATAAAATGATTTATCTCATTATTTAACTTTAAAAACTACATATAATCCCAAGTAAAGATGGGTTATAAAATTATTTATCTTTAATCCATCATAATTAACCCTAAATTAATGGATTTTGAGATTATAATGAATTTTTCATAGAATGATAGATAAACACTCATAAATATGAAAACATGCATAGGAATGAAATCTTTTATGCCTTAATATGCATATCAATCATGTATGATCATGTCTAATTAGCATGTTATTACTAGCCCCTTTTATTCTCTCATGTATCTTATGATATGTATGAGGTGATAACATGTAATTATATGATTATTAATATAAATTAGGGCATTAAAACATTCAATTCGTACGCATGTTATCATACTTTCAGTGCATATTTATCATTCTATGCAATTTAGAGTTATAATCTCAAAATGTATTCTTTTAGGAATAATTACGTATAATTAAAGAATACATTTTATTATCATATTTATTTGAGATTATAATTAAATTTAAATATTAAATAATAAGAAAGAAGTATTTTTACATACACTCATTTATTTTTTTTCTAGTTTTATTTTCTAAAACAAATGTGTATATTTTTAGAGTAAAAATGTATTCTCTTCTTACTTCTTAAATTTCACTTTTAAGAATAATACATTATTTAATTTCTCATCCAACAAAATAAATTTAGATAAATTTGAAGTTATAATTTAAAAGTTATAAATTTTTTTAATTTTTTAATATTTTTCTAGAATTTTTTGAATTTTTTTAGATTTATTTTAATTTTATTTCTATTTAAAAAATCTTAAAAATCGGTTTTTATATATGCATTGACATGGCATATGACGTGGCGAGTGCTTACGTGTCAGCGCATGGCGACGTGTGTGCCCGACACGTGGCATATGTGCACGCATCATTCGTACACGTCATTAGTGGCTAAGCATCTCGTTTAGGGGCATGAGCTAATCACTAAAGATCACACCCCTTTTATATGAAATTTCTGCCTTGATTTTTGTCATGTGGGATTATGTTTTTATATATTTTTTACACGGGTGATGTGGGGCGCTAAGAATCGTTTGATTGGCGGAAATAAAACGGATTTAATCTCAGCCCATCATCTTCACTTAAGTGAAGGGGGGTACGTGACAGCATATGATTGCACAAATATTCATTTTATTTAAGGAATCAATCTTGGCCGTTCATCTCAGGAGTTATAATGACAAAAATTTGAAGAGCCATATGAGAATTTGAAATGTTGATTCATGATCGGACGGACAAGATTTCACGGCGCTCTCTCTTCACGTGATCATGTGGCACGATCTTGACAATCTGATAAAGATCTGACGGTCCTGATTTAACCATATTCAAACTCGGCTCTTCAGATTCCATTGCAACCGTTGATCTCATCAAGGAGAAGATCCAACGGTCATGCCCAATTTCAGAACATTACAAATTCTCTCTTCGGATGAAAAAATTTATTCTTGGATGTTTCGAGTAATCGGGATGTTTAGACATCTCAATCCTTAAATCTCTTGTTTACTCCCACTTCTAGACTCATTTCTGTGTTCAAGGAGTGGTTGAAAGTGAGATTTCACCTCTTGAATGCAGAATATTGTTTTCGAAAACGTGGAATGAAAAGCCGTTGATCTGGCAATCAATTGGATCATTTTGAGTGTGATTTCGAGGTAGATTATGTGCTTTCCTCGTAATCTTTTGTCATGTATTATTAGATTTTAATTTCAAATCTTAGATAATATTAATTTTTAGAAATTTTATCGAATTCTCTCTCTTTGCAGTCAAATTTTCTACCTAGATTTTGCTCCTTGATTTCTTCACAAATACCGATCTTGATTTTATAAGATTTTTTATTCTCTAGATTTGTCTTGGAGTCTTCTTTCCAATTTTACTAAAATGCCTAATTTCTCACCTCAATTTCTAATCCAATTAGATGAAATTTGAAGAACACCTAAAAATATCCTATTTCTCCATGGATTGGACCCTTATTCAGCATTACACTAATTGATTCTTGGTTAAAACTTTAAATTGGTGAGTTTGATAATTTTTTGACACGCATTTGTGTATTTTCAATGACTGCATGAAAATGTCTCGTCACGAGGCCATATATTTCTCTTTCAATAGGGCTTATCAATGTATTTATGAGAACATAGGGAAGAAGTATCAAAATAAGCTTAAGTGGATCATTCGATATCTAAACGGCTATGTAAATTAGGGAATTATGTTAGAGAAGCAATTTTTTATGTTTTTCCAAAATTGGGTTTCATGATTCTAAGAGATCCACAATGGGGTGTGTGTTTACGTTTGCTAGAGGTCCTGTGGGCTAGAAGTCAACACTTCAATCTGTTTTCACTTTATCAACGATTGAACCTGAGCACATGGCAGCCATTAAAGGGCTAGGGATGCATTTTTCTTATGGGATTGATGAAGGAACACAAAATTCACGAAGGTGAAGTTCCTTTGCTTTGTGAAAACTAGAGTGTGATTTCTTTGGTGAAGAATCAGATTTGTCATGTGCATTCAAAGCCCTGATGTGTGATATCACAAGATTTAAGAGTTTTAGAATTTAGGGGAGATCACTCTTTAGAAGGTGCACATGAAGTAGAATGTCGTGGACATGTTGACAAAGGTTGTCTGAGTAAAAAAATTCAAACACTATTCAAACTTACTTCACGTTGAAGGTAACTTGAAATAAGTGGAGCACTTGCAATGTGGAGGAACAAAAAGTCTAGGTCCACCTTGTTTGTCTACAAGCTTGAGTTTATTAGTTGCATTTCAAACACTCTTCTAGACATAATGATATGATGCAAGATATCCTCTAAATTTTTTTATCAAAACATCAAAGGCAATGAAAGACATCGAATCAAACACTTCAAAAATTGAGGCACATAGAATGAATAATCTTATAATCTAGTATAGATTAAAATTCATGCTTATAGGGTTCATTTTAGGAGTTTTTTAAGTTGGTCAAATGTTTAACCTTCATTGATATCTACATGATTTCTTGACAATTAAATCTCCTCTTTAAAGCTCTCCACTGAGAGAGAAATAAAATAAAATAGAAAGTTTCCCACAAAGTCAAGTTAACAACTCCATAGACCAGATAAGATTCATTGTTTAACTTATTAATTACCATATCAACATATAAATTAATTAGTAAAAGATAAATTCTATGATATTGATAAGTTATATTACTAGCTCATTGGGTGCTAAGCTACATCATGTGCCTTAGGATATATAGGGTGTATACGAATTTCATTATAAAACATTGTCATCATCGTTCATCATGTACTCATAATCATTCATTCATGCGAGACTTATGAATGATTTAGGGTATGATCAATTATTAAACTGCAAGGGGTCATTTGATTTAGTATTAAAGTGTTGAGGAAATTATTGAGAATAACTTATGTAAAAATTTACTAAATTGGCTAAGAATTCAATTGCATCTCATTCCTTTATTCAATCTCCTCTGATACTAGGTAAATAATCACATCTTGACCACATGATCACATTCAAGGACTTCATGTGGTATCCAATCAATGAGATTCCATAGATTTCTTAATCAGGGATTCATGAGTCATAATCAAAATACGATCATACATTCATAAGATGTCTTTTATGTCTCAGGTCAAAGGACCACATACACAACTTTGAAATCAATAAACTTGATTAAAATTTAAATATAATAATATTCAAGGATTCAGATCGATCAATTCAATTTACTCTTTTTCCAAAGAACACCCACTATCAATCCTTGGTGTCTTTACACCGATAGCCAAAAGATCAGCCATACTCATCATATGAATTAGATTGAATTCTACTATTATTTTCATATGTTTTGATGTCCTTCTCAATATCCTTTGTATAAAAACATTTAGAATATATATCAAATATTTGTGATTGTTGTAATATGATCTAATCATAATTCACTTAGCCATTACATATGTTTATAGACTTCATCACAAACATCGCATAAGAATAATGATGAATAAATTTCACTTCAATAACTAGAAACAAGATATGGAAGCATGATTGGCTTATAGGCCACATAATATCTTTCAAATTCATCATATTTTTATCTTGATTCATTATTTAAACACACTTTTACATGTACATTGCATCATCCACACATATAGAGAGAATTGGGAAATAGGAGAAATCTTAAGGGAGAAGTGGTGGCGTACGACCCCCGTCGCCACCAAGGCATGACACCACGGCGCCGGAGGAGCCGACACCCACGCGCATCTAGCCCCCTCGACAGGCAAAGACAAAGGATGTTGACTTCCGCTACACTGCGTAAGGACCTCGTCTCGCCACGACACTTCACACCCCGGGCTCGCGCGCGTGGATCTATCTGCCTTATTTTGTTATTATGGACTTCCTTAGCCCGCACGTGTTTAAGCGGGCCTTTGCTTATTTTCCTCTCCCCCTTTTAGGCTTCCGAGTGGGTTCTTCCCTTTTCGGGATCCTACTTGTGAAGCCCTTCTTCTTTGTGAAACTTATTTTCTATGAGCATGTTAGGCTTTTGGGTTGTGGGCCTCAAGTGGGCCCTTTCCCCTCTCGGCCCATTATGGGCTCTATAAGAGGGGAAGGGTTCGCCTACCGTCATCCGGTACTGGTATCTCTCGATACCGTCATCCTCTGACTGATATTCAGTACTCGATACCGTCATCCAGTTCTGGATGACGGGTATCGGATTACTGTGGAGTTCTGGTGCGGTACTGGATGCTAACAGTACCGATCCGGTACCGAATGACGGTACCAGATGACGGTACTGGATGACAGTACTGGATGACGGTCCGGATGACGGTAGACCACGAGCACAATGCATCCACCTGATCTGGGGGGTTAAAACCATTTTCGATCATGGCTGCGACCGAGATCTCCAGGAAGAAACCTTGCCTCGAATCCATCCTCCTCGCGCTCATCTCCCTTAGATGCCTCATGCTCGTCTTCTCTTTCCTCCAATCCTCAAATCCTAACAGGAGTGCTATTCCAGATAGCACCACGATTTCGTCAGATTTAGTGAAATTAGAGGAATCCGGTGGAAGCAGAAATTGTAATTACTCGGATGGGAGATGGATCTGGGACTTGAATCGCCCTCCAATTCGATATGATAGTTCCTGCAAGGAACACCGGAAGTGCGGAACGCCGGAAGAACGCCGGAAGTGCGGAACGTCGAAAGAATGCCGGAAGAATGCCAGAAGAATGCTAGAAGAACGCCGCGTAGAGAGTGAGAGAAGATGGCAAAGAAAAATCGGAGAAGAGAGAGGGATGTAGAGAGAAATGATCGGAATTTAGAAGCTCGGGTGAGTTAGGACTTAGGATTTATTTTATTTAGTTAAACATTTAGGTTAAACTCGATGTCGGTATCGGTATCAGTTCTGATATCGATATCCCGTACCAACATCCAACAGTAGCCGTTAACAGATGTCGGTATCAGATATCGATATCGGAAATCGATACCGACATCTAGTAATTGATACCGACATGTGGATGTCGGTATCGGGTATTGTATGTATTGGGTACCATTTAGGACCTTAACGGTACCCGATTCCGTTATTGTTACAGATACTGATATTCGATACCGGTATCTGAATGGACGAACCCTACCCCCACAAACCCTAGCCATCATTTGAAGAAAGAAAGGAGTGAACTCCCTCTCAAGTGGCTGCTCAAGGAAGATCGGGGAAAGAGACCTACCGCTGCTTCCGCCGCCGCCGCCGCCTCTCCTTGCCCCGATCCCGCTACCCCCGCCGCCATTGATCTAGTTGCCCCCGCTGCCCTAGCGCATCCGCCGCTGCCCAGCGCCACCACCATCATTCCGACCTCCTGTCATCTTCCCCCGCCAAACCTCCCCGAAACCCCCCACCGTCCTGAGCTTCCTCCCCATCCGAGAATCTCGCTGAGCCCCGTTGACACCCAGCCCTGTCTCTTCTGGTATCGACCCAGTGTCGTCCAACCTCTCCCCTCCACTTCCCGACGAACCTTTCCGTCCTCACCCAGCAATCGCGATCCATTCCCCGACTGCCTCCCTGCAAATTCCCGTCGCGCTGCACTGCCTCTCCTCTCCATCAACGACATTCCCTCATCCTCTCGCCAACACCCTTCCACCCCAATGCACCGAATTCTCCTCCAGCAACAGATCCGCCTCCCCTACTGCTCGCGATTGTCTTCAGCCATTTCCTGATTTCTCGATTTGAAACCCCCTCCCTCGACTCTGATTTCCCAATCCTGATATCTCCGCATTATCCCGCATGAACCATCTCACTGTGAAGAAACCGAGAAGGTGGAGAGAGATGAAAGAGTAGTGTAGTAGAGAAAAGAATATCTTCCGTAATTAATGATGTCGCGGATACATCTGTATTTATAGCAGCAGTGAGTGCTAAAGAAGAAGAAGTTAAACGTGGAGGATGAGGCGACGAGACGTTGTAACAGACCGGACGGTTATAACCGTCTGGTCGAGAGAGACGACGCGTCAGGAGCGACGTCGTTCTTTAACACCCTCCTGCAAGTGAAACGTTGGTAAGATGTTGAGCTTTGACCAAAGTAGCTGAAAATGCTGTTTTGGTAAGGCCTTGGTGAGAAGATCGGCAGTTTCATCTTGATTGGAGATGATGCATACACGTAGTCGGCGTGCGGCGACTTGTTCACGAACAAAATGGAAATTAATTTCAATGTGTTTCATCCGAGCATGAAACATGGGATTAGCTGATAAGTCTGTTGCCCCGATGTTATCGCACCATAGGATGGGAGTGGGTAAGGAAATACTCAACTCACAGAGAAGAGAATTAATCCAAATAAGTTCGGATGATGCATTAGCGACAGTTTTGTATTGGGCCTCCGTGCTTGAACGTGCTACAGTCGGCTGTTTTTTTGAACTCCAGGAGATGAGGTTGCTGTCGAGAAATACAAGGAATCCACCAGTTGACTGACAATCTAATGCATTGCTGACCCAATCAGCATCACTGTATGTAGTGAGCGAGAGATTGCAGTCACGTTTGAAGTGGAGGCCATAGTCGATTGTTCCTTTTAAATATCGTAGAAGATGTTTAAGCCTCACCTAGTCGGTAGGCTGTGGTGAGTGCATCGAGCGGGATGCTTGATTAACTGCAAACACAATGTCCGGACGAGTCATGTTGAGATATTGTAGTGCACCGACGATACTCCGGTAAGTAGAGGGATCATCATATGTCTCGGACTTAGAGTTAGGAGTGGAAACCGGAGAGGGAGTAGCTACCGGTTTACACTGAGAAATATTCATGTGTTGTAGAAGAGAGGCTATGTAATGTCCCTGGATAAGAAAATAACCAGTAGGGAAGGGCCGGAATTCAACTCCAAGAAAATGTGAGGCTGTGCCAAGATCTCGAAGAGTGAAGAGCTCACTAAGAGACTTGACGAGTGCACTGATTTGTGTGGATGACGGTCCGAGAATTAAGATGTCGTCCACATAAATGAGGACATAAATTGGACCGGTATTGAGAAATAATAAGGACGTGTCAGTCTTTGAACCAGTGAAACCGAGGCGGAGGAGTTGACCGGAGAGTTTATGAAACCATTGTCGCGGTGCTTGCTTAAGACCGTACAATGATTTTCGGAGGCGACAAACATGATGTGGGAAAGCGATATCTTTAAAACCTTGAGGCTGCTCCATATAGATTAATTCTTTTAAATCGCCGTGGAGAAACGCATGTGAGATATTGCCCTAGCGAATTTGCCAATTTTTACTGATGGCGAGAGAGAGAAGAAGGCGAATGGTCGTTACCTTGATCACCGGACTAAATGTTTCATGGTGGTCGATACCTCCTTCCTGATGATAACCTTTGGCGACTAACCGAGCTTTGAAGCGATCAACCTATTCATTGGCGGAAAATTTGGTCTTGTATATCCACCGACAACCGATGACAGGTCGATTGGAGGGACGAGGAACTAGTGACCAAGTCTGATTCCGGCGGAGAGCAGAGTACTCTTCCTGCATGGCTTGAACCCAATGGGAGTGTTTAAACGCAGAGTGATAATTCATCGGTTCTTGGATAAGGTTAGACGTGATGGAGTAGCACTTAGGTAGAGGATATCTTACGAGATGTGTAGATGGGGGATTATCCAACGACTGAATAATTGTTGAGAGTGATTTAGTTCGTATATGAGAGGGTGAGGTCTGATGATCAAGATTGGAGGGGGATAGAGGATTGGACGAAGGTATATGTCCAGATGGTGAATTCAAAGTGGAACATTGATGGGGAGAGTCAGGAGAATCAGGAGAATCAGAGGTTATAATGAGAGGCGAGGCTAGGGAGGATTCGGTGTTAAAGGGAGGAGCAGTGGGAATGTTAGTAGACGTTTGATTGGATTTAAGTGGTTCAGTTGTGAGGAGTTGAAGAGATTCGTTACGAGGTGACGACCCAAGGATGCTTTGCTCTAACTGAGGAAGATCTATGGAATAAGAATTGTCCATCGATTTGGCAGCAAACGGATAAACCATTTCGGAGAAGATAACATCGCGGGATATGTAAAGCCGACCAGAAGTCATGGAGATGCAACGATATCCATGATGAAACGCACTGTATCCTAAGAAGGTACAACATTCTGATCGAGAATCCAACTTGGTGGCTGCATAGGGATGAAGATACGGGTAACACATACATCCAAAAGTGCGAAGAAAGCTGTAGTCGAGATCTTGATTGAAGAGGAGCTGATACGGAGATTTGAATTTTAAAAGAGGAGTAGGCATGCGATTGATTAAGTATACTGTGGTGCAAGCTGCCTCATCCCAAAATTTATGAGGCATTGAAGCTTTCTTCAGTAGTGAGAGGGCAGTCTCGATGATATGTCTGTGTTTTCTCTCGGTGGTCCCGTTTTGAGTCGGGGTATGAGGGCAAGACAGACCATGATGAATGCCACAACTGGTAAGATACTTGCTCACGGCCTGAAATTCTCCGCCCCAATCCGATTGAAAATTCAGTAGTTTCAAGTTGAATTGTCTTTCTACCTTTTGGTGAAAATTCATGAAGATATTCAGTACATCACTCTTGAGTTAAGGGGATACAGCCATGTATAGCGAGTGAAATCATTAATGAAGATTACGTAATACTTGTGTCCAAGGTGCGATAGGACTGGGGAGGGTCCCCAAAGGTCCGAGTGAATTAATTCAAGCGGTCTGCGTGTGGAGTGTTGAGGAATGGCATATGGTAATTTGTGTGATTTGGACGACAGACATGCATCACATGGTGCGATTTTATTGTAAGCAAAGGCAGGAAGACCATAGGTTGAAATAATACGATGAAGTACTTTAAAATGAGGGTGTCCGGGTCGTTGATGCCATTGATCCATTGCAGCCTTCTCTGCAGCATAGGCAACTGGTGATTTATTATCGTGGTTCAGCAGGTAGAGTCCATCTCTAACTGTTCCCTTGAGGATGGGTCTCCCTGTGCCCTTTTCTTTTATGATGCAGTGATCAGCATGAAATTCAACATAGACATAATTGTCGTTAGTTAACCGATAAATTGATAGTAGATTTTTCTTGATAGCCGGCACATGAAGAGTATATTGATGTTTCAAAGGAAATGACCGAGAAGGAATTGAAGAAGAACTGGTGGATTGGATAAACAGACCTAAGCCATTTCCGATCTACAATTGTTTGGTTCCTTGATACACCGTTGGGTCAATCAATGCTTGATGATAGTTTGTGACATGGTGAGTTGCTCCACTGTCTGGATACCAGACAGTGTGATCAGATGATCCTGTCGTTGGCGGTAGAGATAAATTATAAGCATGTGGACTTGGTTGCGGATTCGCCGGGGAACCAAATTGACCATAAGTCGCCGGGGGATTTTGCCAACCGTAGAAGTTTCGGTTAAATGTCTCTCTGCATTCTTGCGCTCTATGACCAAATTGGCCACAAATTTGGCAGCGCGGTGTGTATCTTCCACCATTACGCCCTTTGCCACGATTATTTCGTCCGCTATTCCATCCTCTACCTCGATCAGATCCCGAAACTTGAACTTGATTAGCCATTGGAGGAAAATTCCGATGCAGTGTTTTCTTTAGAAGGAGGATTAAGGAAATTGAGAAGCTCATCATGCGAGTTGATTTGAGCGACAACGTCTTCGAAGGTGAGATTATATAGGTTCGAGGTAATTCCCGCATTGAAGGCCGAATACGTAGGGCCAAGACCACGTAGAAGAGCATATACGAAAATGCTCTCTTGAACAGGATAGCCTACCGCTGCAAGCTCATCACACGTTCTCCGAATATCCTGCACATATTCCGGAATAGAACGTGTACCTTTTGAGGAATTATGAAGTTTGTTGTGAAGATGCATGATCCGCGACGGGTTTAACGAAGAACAATGTTTGTTTAGCGCCTCCCATGCCTCTTTTGAGGTTGTTTTGCCAACAACGCATGGCAAAATATTTTCGGAAAGCGAGGAAACTAAAAGTGAAACTACCTGCTGGTCTTTCTTTCTCCATGGCTTCTATACAGGATTCTCTATCATGTTGTCGGCTGAGTTTGTACCCGTCGGTACTGGTGGATCTTGCGTGAGAATATGCGCAAGATCGTTGCAATTTAAGATGGGAAACAGTTGCGTCTTCCACAGAAGAAAATTTTCCCGAGTGAGCTTTGTGAGAGAGATAGTTTTGACATCAATACTAATCTTGAATTGCCACTGATCGATTGGATGATCTAACTTAATTCTGGATGATATTAATTTTAATTCTCTCGTATTTAATTTAACTCTTTCGTATTTCTAATTATACATTTAGTAAGGCTAATATCTGTGTTTGATTTCAGGCAAAAGCTGATTATAAGGGTCAAAATATAAGTTGATATGGGGCAAGGCATTATTTCGTTTATTCATCTAGTTTAAGTTTGTTTTCACTAACATAAGAGTTAAATATTTATGTCGTTATATACTAACTATATTGAGGGTGTTTATATTTTTTATTTCCTTTCCTCTCTCTCTAACCCGACAGTATATAAGGAAGTTAGGGTTTTGAAAAAGGTGCGGATCGAGAATAGAGAAAAGAAACGAAGTTCTGTTCGGCGATTTGCAATTTTCTCCTCTCTGCAATCTTTGTGAAGACAGAAGAACGTGCGAAGAGCGATCTTCATCGGGCACCTTCCTCTCTGCAATCTTTGTGAAGACAGAAGAACGTGCGAAGAGCGATCTTCATCTGGCACCTTCCTTCCTGCGATCTTTGTGAAGACAGAAGAACGTGCGAAGAGCAAGTTTCATCTGGCATTTGATTCTGGCCCTCTTTCATAGTGACTACCACGAAGAGAAACCATCTCTAACGGTATTGTTTATTTTTCGTCTTCCTCAAATTTGTCGTTAGGTAAACTCCAATCTCGCAGTTTTTCGTCTCGCGTTGATTTAGGTCTCAGTCTGTCAATCCGAATAATTTTTTAATCATTCAGTTATACATATTGTGTTTAAAATCCTGATATCGATCCTTTCATCCTCTGAATTAGTTACCTAGTTCATTGGTTAGATTTTGGATTCTACTAACACTACATGTTTTAAGGAAATCGATTTCAACACATTGTCAAGCAGTCGCATATCTTAATCTCCGCTTGAATCTCTTAAATAAATTAATTTTGAGTATAGCTTCTTATCATTAGATATTCATACTGTGTTTTTTTTAATTTCTGCCTTCAGCGAATTGTTTCTCAAATACAATACAGATTGTGTTCACCCAGGTTTCTGCTGTCAGTGACTACTCCTCAGTTGGTTTTATAAATTGAGTTATGATTGAAAATTGATCCTTTTAATCAATTTCTGATAATTTATATCTGTCAAGTTCAAGTTTTTTAGTAACAGTGAAGTACCATTACTAAGGTATTATTGCAGCAACAGTCATTCAGCAAAGGTATATTAAGTTGAATATCATTTTATGTCTACTGCAATTTTTTTATTAATCTTCCGTGGAATCCTGTTATTACTTAACTTGATAACTGCCGTATCTGACAACGTGGTATCAACGAAGGTAAAGCAAGGTACAGATTGTCATCTTCTTATCTTATATAAATAATTTGCATATCCTAATTGCTTAAATATTTGTTTTGCTTAAAGTCTGAAAGAAAAAGGAGCAGTGGTACGTATTCTATCTTATTAGAGTATCTCATTTCATCGCATATCCAGTTTTTGAATTAAAGCTTATCCTTCACACTTAGCTCAGTTCATTTTAATCGTTTACTAAGCTCCTTATATCTCGCAACATTATCTTAATATTCTTCATCGAGCCCGGGAGTTAAATCGGTTAGTGTTAAGTTCGATCTATCCAACGAGATTAGGTGGAGTCAACTCGTTAGGACAAAAAGTCAATCCAGATTTAGTATAAGTCAGAAGTCAACTCTATTACCTCAGAATTCAACCTTAGGTCAAGTCAACCCTAATCAGGTCAAAAGTCAACCTTGAGTCAACAGAAGTTAGAAAGTCAACTCTAGGTCAAAAGTCAACCCTAAGTCAACAGAAGTTAGAAAGTCAACTCTAGGTCAAAAGTCAACCCTGAGTCAACAGAAGTCAGAAAGTCAACTCTAGGTCAAAAGTCAACCCTAAGTCAACAGAAGTCAGAAAGTCAACTCTAGGTCAAAAGTCAACCCTGAGTCAACAGAAGTCAGACGGTCAACTCTAGGTCAAAAGTCAACCCTGAGTCAACAGAAGTCAGAAAGTCAACTCTAGCTCAAAAGTCAACCCTGAGTCAACAGAAGTCAAGAAAGTCAACTATCGTAAGATAAAGTCAATTTTAGCAGTAAGTCAACATTTGACAGAAGAGTTATCCCTAGTCAGTAGGCTCACCTTCTAGGAAGCAGCAGTCAGACACACCATTTTGCATTCACACACACGCAGAGGACCAGAGAGTCTCATTCGTTGAGACAAGGAGTCTACACTTGGGGAGCGAGAAGATCCGGTGAAGCCGGAAGACAAGGTCTCAGTTTATCGGTGATCGGTGGCATTAGCAGAAGAGGCACGACAAGGCGTGAAGGGACGAGCGATCGCGTGGAGGTCAGCCTGAGGGAGTCAGGACGTCCAGGAGCCGAGAAGGTCGAGGCCTAGTGGGTAGTGCAATAGGGACAGGTAAAGGTGAGTGTTAGGTTTGCCGTATGGGGCAAATCTAAAACCTTGTATTTAAACATTGTCCTTCACCCTTGAGTGGTGAGAGGATTACGTTTCATTTGGTGAGGAGGAGGCTCCGAGTCCATAGTACTCGGGACTGGATTAAGGGACATTAGGTCCCCCAACCAGTATAATAATATCCAGAGCACTGAGAAGGAAAAGAGTGAGTGATTAATCCACGAATCATAGTAAACTATTAATCAGAGTTTGATAATTTTAAAACAACTCATAAACCTAATTCCCCCCCCCTCTTAGGTGAATCCACCACCATCTTGGGAAGTACAAGCTTGATCGGAATATTCAGTCCAATCGTGCTGCCGGTTGACGGAAACAGGTTGTTAACTCCTGGACCGGTGATTGCCGTCGACGAAGTTTCGTTTGCCATTCATCGAGGAGTTGTGTCTGGCAGTGGCTCTGATACCATGTGAAGAAACCGAGAAGGTGGAGAGAGAGGAAAGAGTAGTGTAGTAGAGAAAAGAATATCTTCCGTAATTAATGATGTAGCGGATACATCTGTCGAGAGAGACGATGCGTCAGGAGCGACGTCGTTCTTTAACACTCACCGCCACCCTACCTCCCACACCCTCTCTAACCATCCACGTTCCCACCCCAATTCCGACGATCGTCAACTCCCCCACCTCGTCATATCCGCATCTCCTGCATCATCCCACAACCTCCCCCCATCAACCGATCAATCCATCTCCGCTTTCCCCACCATCTCCGACGCCACTGTCCAGGCGAATTCCCCTCTCCCCTGTTGATTTCGCCCGCCCGCTCAGCCTCTTCTTCACCCCGACGATTCCCCCTTCCTCTCTTACCATGACCGTCCCGATTTCCATTCCTTGCCCAGCCGATTTCGTCCCCTCCCAGGCCGAATTCGCCCATTCCGCTCTCCCGCGTCGCTCCCTCAATTCACCTCTACCTTCCTTCCTGCCCCTCCTCCAGCATTCCCGGAAATTGTTCCTTCGCCGATTTTCCCCGCAAATCCGCTCGCATCGCGACCCAGCGCTGCACGGTATTCATTTCCGCGAAGTTCGATCCCCTCCGTGGAATTCAATCGTCTGCGATCTTCAGACTTGCCCGAGGTTCTACCGATCGCGGAATTCTACCCCTCCACTACGCGCGATCGAATTTCTCTCTGTCGCTCTCACGATTCGCCCCCATGCGCGGTCGGATTCCCTCTCACGCTCAGTTGAGCCCTCCCTCACACTCAGCCGACTCCACATCTCCACGACCCGCCCAACATTCCCCATTTTCTTGGTCGAACGCTCCCCGTTCCTCCCTACCGATTTCTAATCCGCGAGCCTTGAATTCATGACATTGTGAAAGGAAGGCGCATTCGTCACTTCTGGAGGGCCGCGACCGGCCCGTTGCGTTGCCTCTGACCGTGCCTTGCGGTCGCACCTTCCGCGTTGACAACAAGGTTGACCACCCTCACCCCCTCCCACGCCGGCATCAACCTTCCCAGTCTCGCCCAACGGTGGGGCCAGCATCCCTTGCGGCTCGACCGGGTCACACGCCTTGTTGCACCTGCATTCCGTGCAAGCATCAGGACTCGTGCCCGGGTTGCATACGGACCAGCACGCCTGGTCCACGCCCGTGCCCACTGTCCTCGCCCGCATCCTCTTCCCACGAGGAAATTGGTCGTCTCGACCCGTCTCGCACCAATCCCAGCCGCGCTCCATTCCGCGTCGCCGATCCAACCCATTTCTGCCAACCGTCTGTGCCACGTACGAACGATCTTCATCGTCATGACCGACCGGGCACGCGCCCCGCAAGTTAGGCTCGCATCCCCTCTCTTTAAGAGGCTCCCCATCGACGACCAGAGGCTCCCTGCCTGCATGGACGTGGACCGGGAGGTCTCCCGAATTGACGCTTCTCGGCGCACTCCAGAGCTCCGGAGACGACGTGCGGGAAGGTATTCTGCTTGTTGGCATTAGTAGATCATTACATCATAGTAGTTCACCCTATCAGTATCCCTTCCCCTAGACTCACCCTAGTAGTTCGGTGCACGACTGGTCTTGCACCCTTGTCCTGCATCAAGAAGATGAAGGAATATCGGTGCAAGCTAATCAAACTTCCATGTATTTTTTTATATTCATTGAAATGAAATATATTTATTATTATTCTTTTGTGATATTTGCAGTAAAGTCCATGCACATATGTGATAACAAAGTGAGTTATGATAAAATTATAATATAACAATCTCTAGTTTTAAAACATATGTTCTGAATATTCCTATTTAAGGAATATTCGACAAGGACATCGAATCACTTGGAAACAAGAACATTGTCTATCTTGACTAATATGAGCATAGGCTGATCTAATGGCCATTGTGGTGAAACCACTAAAGATGGATAGTAGGTGCTCTTTAGAGAAAGAGTTCACGAAACTAAATTCATATGAATCCTGAATGATATAATACATAATTGTTAATTAGGTTAATTCATGTGATGGTTGTGTATATAATCTTTTGACATTAAGACACCAAAGACATCTTGTGGATGGATGATTGTGTTTTGACTAAGACTTATGAATCACTAACTAAAAGATCTCCAAAATGGCATATATTGGATATAATTTCAAAATGATACTGGGTCAATATGGGAGTTCTTTGACACTTTGTATCTCTTATAGCACTTGGGTGTAACTTGCCACCTAACGGGATGCCAACTCGATGTATCAATTGGGTGAAATCACTCTTTGATTAATTAATCAATATATTGTCATATATAATTAATAAAGTTAACGAATAAGCGTTCTTAGGTCTATAGAGTTATTAATTAGTAAGATATATGGACTTAGAGGGTCACACATATAAGGTCTATGGATGTTGGTTGATATATATATAATTATAATAATTTTTGTGAAATTTCATATACCTAATGTCTATAAATAAGTGTAAAATGATCACAACTCAATATGACCATGCAAACCTTGTAAAAATGTTCTCCTTTTTCTCTTTCTCTTACGGTGAAGTGTAAAAAAAGAGATCAATTTTTTCAAAAATCGTATGGATACCGCTAGAGGCTAGATCTTAAACAATTTTAAGAAGTCCTTCAATGAGTCCTGTAAGTATGGACTTTCATATATTGATTCTTTGGGCCTCAATATTTTAAATATATGATTCAATGTCTTCCGTCGCGTTTGATATTTTGATCAAATTTTTAAGAGCCTATCGAGCATTAGATCCAATCTAGAAGGAGGAGAGAGAGAGAGAGGCGAGGTTATAGGAAAGAGAGACTAACATAACCATGGCTCATACAATTCAAGGTAACCAATTGATAGAGTGCCCATTGTAATCTTAATGAAAGCACGATTTGCTTTTTCACTTTATTTTTTATGATGCTGGTTTGGTATAAACTACGTTCGGCAGGTTTTTTAAAACTCTCTAACTTCCACTTTAGCTAGTGATGACCAAATCCCTTATGCAAAGTGGTTGCACATTGAATACATTTTCCTTTGACAAATTCTTATTACCAACATAACATGTATTAGCAAAGTTGAAGCAAACATGTGTAAGAGTCATCAATGTCTCTTGAATTAATATCCAATTATTGAGATAGGCTGAAAAACGCCATTGATACACATTTGCCAAAGAACTCTTTGGTTTGAGAGAAACTTGAGAGAGGGAGCTGCTCATTTGACCACAAAACTGATATAAGTCTCTCTCCCACCAACGATGTCTCTCTCTCTCTATCTCTTCGTCTCTTTCCCCTCTCTATCTGCCGCCCTTCCCTCTTTTCTCTCTCTCCTCCCTCCTTAACTCCCTCTCTCTATTCCCCACTTACTTTATCTCTCCCTCTCTCCCTTCCCTAGATCTCTGTTCAAGTCTTACTCTCTCACCCACCCACTCTCTCTCTCTCTCCTCACTCCTCACTCAGAATAGAAAAACGCAACGGCAACCTCATAGATGGGTAAAAGACCCTCTTTCTCTCTCATATCTCAGAAAGGCAAAACATTGTGACTCCACCGACCATGACCACTGAATCCAAACCTTCCGCATGAGTAGGACCTCTTCATGGGTTGCTCCGCCATATCTCCGCCGCAAGAACTCTCTCCTCCGGCGCCTAAGCCTCTCATTATTCTTCCCTCCTCCATCAGAGAGAAAGACCTCGTAATAACTTCAACTCTTTTCCCCTCCTCATCTCTATAACTTCTCAGCTCCTCTCCAGCTCCTTCTTCCCCTTCTTCCTTTAGTAGCTCTCCGGCAGAAACCACTCTGCTCCGGCAAAGCGGGCACGTGGAATTCGACCTCAACCAAACATCAACACAAGAAACATGGAACGGATGATTACAGTTTGGAAGAACCCTTAAAAATCCTCCCTTGAAACTCTCCCAAACAAATAGAACAATCGGAGCATTCCACCTTCTCTTCCACGGAAAAACTTGACTACTCTGATGGAATTTATCAGAGATTCTTCAAGTCCACCGTCAGATGGAGAGTACCACCAGTTGACAGCGACGTTGACTCTGCGGGTACCTGGAATTTCGGACCGGTTGAAATACCTCGAGAAAAGAGCGTAGTAGAGTAGAAGCAACAGAGCGCTAGTAAGAACACCGATGATTGCAATGAAGAAGGGAGAAAACTCTGTGCTGGAAATGCTTTCTTGAGGAGTGAAGGAAGGAGGGGAAGGCTGCACAATGAAGCACCACTGAGGGCAGTAAACGCTGCAGAAACCTTGAGAGCAGTCCGCTGTCTTTCCTCGGAGCTCCGCCATAGTTGCTGGACGAGAAGATTCTTCTGGTTTTATTCCGGCATGAAGAAAGTTGAAGGAGATTCCTCGAGGGTTGTGATTCGTCTTGCTCTTTTCCCGAGAAAGTAGAGAGAGAGAGAGAGCACGCTGATGGAGAAGACGGTGCTCCTTTTGAAGAGGATTTCGTGCTGGAAAAATACCTTCCACGTAAAGTTCCTCGGCGCGGATGTGACTCGCTGATCAAGAGAGAGAGGAGAGTGATATTTACACGTCACGCATTGTAAAGTTTACGCTTAAAACGCATAAGATTCAGAGGAGAATGTTTTTGACCTGCTTTAGCTGTTGCGAAATATTGAGGAGAATGGCGTACGATAGCAAAACACGTCCGCGATTCTCCTCAGCTTTAATTCCAGTCAAACAGTTAGTCTCCCTGAAATGTTGACTGAAGTTGATGGTTCATGCCCACGCCACGTAAGCAGATTGGGTGACAATACCGGAAATGCCCATGGTTTGCTGGAAAACCAAAAATGCCATTCTCTTATCCACAGAACCTTGGATATTTTGGTAAATATTTGACCGCTCCAGGGTCCATCTGTGACTTCCTCACAGCCACTGTAAACCGTACTGAGATAGAGAGGGTGAAACAGAGGAAGAGTAAGCGGGAAATAAGGCGGTCAGAGCGCGAAATCGGGGCACTCTCTCTCCTCTTTACCGTTGCTTCTTCTTTCTATGACCCTATCCCTCCCCTTATCCCTGCCATCTCTATCTAAACATTCTCTCTCTCTCTCTCTGCAAGTCTTCTTTCCCTAATGAGTTTCTAAACCCTTTCTCTCACTTTCTATCATCTCTCTCTCTTTTATCTTTCTCTTTCTCTCTCTCTCTCTCTTTATATTTTCTTGTTTAACCCTGGATACTTTTTCCCTTCTCTCTA
Source organism: Lemna minuta (assembly GCA_024174645.1). Taxonomy (NCBI): domain Eukaryota; kingdom Viridiplantae; phylum Streptophyta; class Magnoliopsida; order Alismatales; family Araceae; genus Lemna; species Lemna minuta. Next base: position 5,031,196 of record CM044113.1, on the reverse strand, counting down.
TATCCCTTGATTCATCTTCTATGACTTCTCTCTAGGATTTCATGGCTATCAAATAACGTTAAGCTTCTTTCTTAATAGTGTCCGATATTGGTATCTCCAAAGATACCGGTATCAATTATCATTGTCAAGATGATCCCCTCGATCAACCAATTGGGTACGATTAATTAGCAGATCAAGGAGTGTCAATCACTTGCTTTGTTCAATGATTGGATTGAGGCCCCTCAATCCAATTGAGAGGATGATAGAGGAAGTGAATGTTGATCATAGCAATAATTAGCGCTAGAATTTCATTCAAATTTAAAATATGAGGAAACTAAGGGATGATATATTCAGAAGGCTAGAAAGAGAGGGAGACTGTGACGTATCGTTTTCGTGCGTCGTTAAAACACAAAGACGATGGTCAAACAAAATTTATAAAACCGAACTCACAAAGATAAGATATAATAATCAAGTATTGGGTAAGTATCGGGTCGATCCACAGACAGCAGGGTTGACTTTAATCGCAGAGTTGACTTGCTCAAAATTAGGTTTAAAAGGAGCTTTCAATAAGAGAAAATAAGATGTAAGGAATGGAAATGATATAAATAAGCTAAATAAGAATTTTTAAGAATTGAAATCTCGGATTTGACAGAGAAAAGTCAAAAGTCAAAGTCAAAGCATTGACTTTGACTACTAGTAGATGTTCTGCAAAATCAGAGAATCAAATAGAGTCACAAGATTACGAAAATTAGATATTTGAAAACTAGAGAGAAAATGGAATTTATTAATATATATTTTGTAATTTTTGGATAAGAAATGAATTTATTATGAATTATTGAAAATCAACTATCAGAAAATCCCCGAAATTAATACTTCAGAAGAAATCTTCAAATTGAATAACCAAATGAAATCCAAATCTTGCAATTTCTATGTCAATGGAAAGCTAAGAACTAGAGGAATCTAACAAGACCAAAATTATCAAATTCTGATTTGTAAATCAAAAGTAATTTACCCCGAAAGTCAATGTTTGACTTCTGATAAAAGATGAACAGTCCTTGGTCAAACGTTAAATTGGAGGGTCAAATGAACTCGGAATTTGATGATTTTGCTATCCACGAAAAGCTGATGAAACGAGAAATTCAATGAAAGCCAAATCAAGTGATTTGGAATTATAATCAAAGAGATATCCTATTTTCAAAATCAACAACTTTTCAGACTAAAAATTTAGAAAAATGAAGAACACTATGAACTACTTTGCGAAATTAAAGATCTAAACCTAATAAAGATACAAATTACCTCTTGATAATCGATCAAATCTCACTATTAACCCGATTGACGCAAGAATGGGGCCTCAATTCTCGTGGATTGAAGCGAATTTGCTCGGATTCTTCCTCGTGGACGTTCGGAATTCAAGGGGAAAATTCGATGAAATCAAGAGATGAAATCGTGATTATCATGCTTCAATGGCTGCGTCTCTACACTCTTGCAAGCAGAGGTTCACGAGAACTTAAGACCTTCCTCGAAACTCGCTTAATTTCTTCATGAGTTGATCAAAATTAAGAACAAAGAAGGAGATTACATTGGTTTTAAAGAGAAAAATTGGCTCGAAATCGTGGGCGATAGAGTGGGTCGTGGGCGCGGATTTGCAGCGTCGAGGGAGCGATTCCTTGGGCATGGATCGTGGCTTCAATTCCGTGACGAATCGGTGATGGCCAAGGCTTCAATTTTGCTTCCAAATCGCCACGATTTCCGTCACGATCGGGCCACGATCGGGTCGCGATCGAGCCACGATCATGGTCCTAATCCTTCGTCGATCGGATGCCGATCGACTGGAGACGACTCCACAACGAGAGACGTGTGATTGCGGCTCGATCGCGCCGCGATCGCGGCTCGATCAGACCGCGATTGTGGGTTCTTCCACGTCTTGTCTGCGCCGTCCGATAGCGCTTCAGGTGAGCGGATGGTCATGATTAATATGATCATGTATACCCCGATTATGGGGAGCGTTCGCCGTCAGCTGTCAGATGAATTCTTGATCGCCTCGCGATGAAAATCGGGCGCTCCTGGAGGCACCACGTGGCGATCGAGTAACTCTCCGATCGTGGTCACTTAAGGTAAATAATTATGCACGTGCTAGATCTACGATCGCGCGGACTCGGGTCCACGCGATCTAGGCCGTCTTGATGAGATCCGACGCTTGTCTTCAGTCCATGTCGCCTGAGTAAATCGCGTGGGACATAGTCCCACACGGAGAAAGTAGTGGAAGAGTTTGCGGTTAAATAGGGGAGCTCCCCTGCATAACCATAGCGTTACCGTCCCCCCATGTTACCAGGGCCCACTATACCCGTGGGCCCTCTACTTACCTGCCTCGCCACATGGCTTCCCTCACGGGCGTCCGCGTGGCCCGTCCGCGTGGCTCCCTGCCACGCGTCAGCACCACCTGCGCCCCGCGTGGGCCACCCGAGCTTTGCCACATGGCCTCAGTGCCGCGTCGCGCCCCGAGGCCGTCCCGCGTGCCACGTCAACCGCCGCTTGGGCCCGCTCACCACGTCAGCGCCTACAGGTACGTAACCCCTTTTTTTGCGATTTTTTAAATAGAAATTCAATTTATAAATCAAATAAAAATCAAAAAAATGCATAAAAATTCAGAAATTCATAATTTAAAATATACAACTCCTTTTTAGTCCAAATTTTCTCCATTGGATCAAAAATTCTTTTCTTTTTAATATTATGTTATTTAAAATATATTTTGAAAGAAGAAATCAAGATGACTTATAATTTACTTAAATTATTTCTCATTAAACATTCTAAATAATAAATTCATCCTAAAATCATCCTTCCAAACATCTACTAAAGTCAAAACTCATTCAATAACAGATATTAACTTCTATTAATTTAAATAAAAGATTAATCATCTATTAAGCATGAAATTATCCCTAATTTATGCATAAATATCAACTTTAGTGAAATGACATGCCAATGGAGAAAATTCCTAAAAAGTATGATAACATGCATCATATTCACATAAAATAAGCATGAATATGAGTTAATTAGGATAAGAATTAAAGTTATAAATGCATGTTATCAGACTGCCCTTCTTATATAACATGGAAACCCTACATGAGAAAAGAAGAGATCTATAGAATAGCCATTTTGGGCCCATATTCTCTCACATTCTCCTTCAAGTTGGAGCGTAGAGATCAAGCAAGGTCAGCGGGCAAGAAGAGTCATATGAAGTTATACTCAACCATTTGTGCTAAGAATGTTGACCAACTAGTAGGATGATCTAATGCAAGGAATAGATATGAGCCTTGTAAGGACCCAATGATGAATGGTGTGGTAGTCAATCTCAATGTGCTTGGTGTGTTTATGGAAGGTCAGGTTGTTCGCAAGGAAAATGGCAACTTGGTTATCACAATATATTGATGTAGCACCTTGTACCAAAAAACTGAGCTCTTGAAGTAATCAACATACTCAAAACATCTTAGAGGAAGTATACCGCATAACACAATATTCGAGTTTGATGCTAGAAAGAGAAACAATGTGTTGCTTCTAAATCCACCATGTGCCAAGATCTCGCTAATAAAGTTACAATAATCAGAAGTAGATTTCTTGTCACCTCTATCACTAATTGAGCTGAAATTAGAGTAGGCCTCCATGCGAATATGACCGTGTCACTAATAAAGAAGACCATGTTCAAAAGCAAGCTTAAGATATATAAGTATGCGTAGACTAGTGATGAGACGATCTTGTGCAATCATTGAAAACACACAAATGCATGTCAAAACAATTACCAAACGCACCAATTTAAAGTTTTAGTCCATAATCAATTAGTTTAATGGTAAATAAGGGTCAAATCCACAGATAAATAAGAAATTTTTTAGGTATTCTACAAATTTGATCAAATTAGATAATGAATTAAGGTGAGAAATTAGGGATTTTAGTAAATTTGGAAAGAAGACTCCAAGATGACTCCACAGAATAAAAAATCCCACGATTTGGACCAGTATTCATAGAGAAATCAAGGAACGAAATCTAGGTAAAAAAATTAGATCACGAAGAGAGAGAATTCGATAAAATTTCTAAAAATTAATCTAATTTAAGCTTCAAAATTAAAATCTAATGATAAATGACAAAAGATTAGGATGAAAACACATAATCTAACCTGAAATCGCGCTCAAAATGATCTAGATGATCACTGGATCAAAGGCTTTTCATTTCACATTTTTGAAAATGAATATTCGGAGTTCAAGAGGTGAAATCTACCTATTCTTTCCACAAAATCTTGATTTCAAGCGCTCCCTAGACGTGAAAATGAGTCTAGAAGAGGAAGAAATCAAGAGATTTGAGGATTGAGATGTCTAAACAGTTTGATTCCTCAAAACATCCAAGAATACATTTTTCATCAAGGAGCAATAATTTATAATATTTTGAAATAAGTCATAAGTGTCAAATCTTCTTCTTAATGAGATCAATGGTCATGATGGAATCCGAAAAGGTGAATCGTTTTGGTTAAGTCACAACCATTGGATCTTCATCGGAGCATGAGGATTGCTCCACATGATCGTGTGAAGAGAGAGCATCGCAAAATCTCGTCTGTCCAATCGTGAATCCACATTTCTGATCTCGAGATGGCTCTTCAAATCCTAGTCATTATAACTTCTCAGATGAATGTCTAGAATTGATTCATTTTAATAAAACAAATCATCGTCCACTTAGATGATGCCACGTACCCCCCAAGTGAAAAATGACAAGATGAGATTAAATACATTTTATTTCTGTCGATCCAACAATTCTAAGCCTGCCACATCACCTGCATAAAAGAAAACAAAAAAATAGTCTCACATTACAAAAAAATTACGGAAAAATCACATATAAATATTGATGTGGTTTTAGTGGGTTAGCTTCTATCCTTACAAAGGATGCTTAACCAACTAATCATACACACACACAAACACACGCGTGCACCACATGGCGCGTGCATACATCACCACGTGGCAACACATAAGCATGCTCCCTTGCATCATCTGCCACGTCATCACATGATTAAAATATTTTTTATGTCTTTGAATCAAAATAATTTCCAAATAAATCCTTAAAAATTCCAAAAATTTCAAAAAATCCCTAAAAATGAGAAAATTCTTAACATCAAAGTATAACTCTAAAGTTATCTAAATTTTTTTTGTTCGATGAGAAATTAAATAATCTATCATTCTAAAAAGTCAAATTTAATAAAACAACAAGATAATAAATTTTTAGTTCAAAATACACCTGTTTCTTTTTTAAAATAAAACTAGAAAAATAAATGAGTGTAAAAAAATATTTTCTCTTATTATTTAACATTAAAACTTATTTACATTCTCATATAAAGATGAGAATAAAATATATTTTTAATTATTCATAATTAGCCCTAAAATAATATATTTTGAGATTATAATTCTAAATTGCATAGAATGATAGATATGCACTCAAAGTATGATAACATGCATAACAATGGAATATTTTATACCTTAATTTGTATTAATAATCTTATAATGACATGTATAAATTGTATATTATCAATCAACATGCTAATGAATTTCTCAAGACTCATGTATAAATTGGCTTAGAATGCCCATTGTATAGGTGATATCTAGACGTGTGACGATCAAATAGATGAGCCTCTCAATGAACTGATAATAAGAGTAGACATCTGATAACATGCAAATTCATGCGTTCATAGAATGCATTTTATGTATTTACTCCTAAAAATATGATCATAAATGCATCTTATCATGGATTAAAATGATTAGAATGATAATCTTTATGTTTAAAAGGATGTTTTTGGTTTTTCATGATTTGATAATATCTTACGACAATTTTATGATGTTGATTCAACAAGAAAAGAAATTATCAAGGGATAAAATGAAATATCAAATTATTTATAATTTAAAATGCATTAATTATATAAAAATATTTATGAAAGCATGATTAATATGCTTTAAAATGATTTAAATTAATTTTTTTAGAAGAGATTCCTAATTATTCTCAATTTTTTGAAATTTTTTAGGTCAAAATCATTGAGAAATGAATTTAAAACTTATTTTAAAAGTAAAATAAATAAAATAATAATAAAATCTCTCTCTCTCCCCCTCCTCTCTCGTGCAATGGGAAAAATTTTCCATTGTACATAAAGCTCCCTCTCTACCGCACCTCCCTCTATGTCACCATGACTCTTATCTCACTCTCTTTCCCACTATTGTCCTTCTCCTTCCACCATTCTCTATCAAGAACATGAGAATTAGGCAGATGATTCTTATTCTTCTTCCTCACCACCTTCTACTGCTCATCTTCTCCTCTCCCTCTTTCTTTCCAACACGATAAAAAAATAATTTTTATGATGCCTCTGGACTCTTTTTCTCTCCCTCTCTTCTTTTCTTCTTTTTCTTCTTCCTCTTCTTCTAATTGTTGTATGGCCTCTTACCTTTTTCACCTTTATGCTTTCTCTCTCTCTTTCATGTGATGGATATTATGTGGCCTATAAGCCAATCACACTTCCATGTATCTCGTTTATGCTAATTGAAATAAAATTTATTCATTGTCATTCTTGAGTGATGTCTGTAATGAAGTCCATAAGCATATGCAATAACTAAGTGAATCATGATAAGATCATAATACAGTGATCGATGTTCCATAAATATACATTATAAATATTCCTATTCATGGGATATTCAAGAAGGATATTAAATTATTCAAAAAAAGTAGTACTATCTGATATGACTCATATGATGAGTGTGACTGATTTTATAGCTAGCGGCGTGGAGACACTAAGGATAATAAGTGTGAAAGAGTTCATTGAATTGATCCATATAAATCCCCGAATGGTATTATACCTAACTACGAATCAAGTTGATTCATGTCATTATTGTGAAAGAGGTCCTTTGACTTGAGGCATCATAATATGTTTTCATGCAGTCATTGAAAATATACGAATGCTTGTCAAAATAATGACCAAACTCATCAATTTAAAGTTTTAATCAAGAATCAATTAGTATAATGGTGAATAAGGGTCGAATTCTCCCTAAATTATAGGAAGCAATTTTAGATTCCCAAATTTTAAGTTATTTGCATCATAGATCCTTCTTTGACCAAGTCAACCTGAACCCATGATTTTAGGGCAGATTACTATACCCGAAATTACCCCTAAAATTTTTTACCAATTAAAAACCTCCAAGTGGCACCCTCACATCTTGACAAGTGGATTTTTAAGGCATCCTTTCAAGAGGGTTGAAATTTCTCCTCAAAAGGTGGCACCCCTTGAAGAGACACACCCCTTCAAGAGTTGAACAATTCTCTCTCTTCCCCTATTTATGTGGATCTTGTGAAACTCTCTCTCATAATTTGAAATTTGAAAAAGTTTGAAGTTTTATTGTTCCCCTCATCCTCCACGAATTTCCCCCTCTCTCTCATTTTCTCTCATCCACACACCAATCCACAACTTTTTCCTCTCCATCCCTCTTCTTCTTCCTCTCCACAACACACACTCTTCATTTCTCATTCTCCCTTCTCATTCTTCTCCTCCTTCCCTCTTCATTCCCTTCTCTCTTTTCTCTCAAATAAAGGAGTAATCAAGAAGGATATTTCGAATTTTCACCAACAAGGTCACATCAGTCAAGAATCTCCATCAAGGTACTCTCATTCCTCTCATTTTGCGTGATAGATCATCCTTCCCCCAAAATCTCTTGCTCTTAAGATTTGTGTGAGCCCTAGGATAGCCTTTATTCATATATTTGGGTATTCATGCTATGAAATTTGGTCTGATTTATTGAATAGAAACTCCACTTCAAGGTTATTAAAGCGATCTCTCTCCTCTCCAATTGTGGGATTAACCCTAAGGAGTTCAAGGTCACCAATATTAAAAATTCACAACATCCCTCCATAAAAACACCATCCATTAAACTTCTATTTGATAAATTTTGATTATCCTATTTTGTCCCACATCAGCTTGTATGCCCAATCTTTCTTGTCTGGTCGAATGATCTTCTTCAACATATTCTTGACTTCTCTGTTGCTCACTTCAACTTGCCCATTTGCTCAAATTTATCACGAGGAACATCTTCTCCCGATATGTATGTCCGAGGATCATCATCAGTCATGGAGGCTTGCACTTCAATAATGCACACTTTCGTGCATTGTTGAAGAAATATCGAGTACATCATTGCATCACCACACCGTACCACCCCCCGATGAATGTTTGTCCTAGTGGGGATAGCCTCAACCCACTTAGACACATAATTAACCGGTACCAAAATATACTCTTTCCCATCTGAAGGTGGGAAAGGTCACATGAAGTCAATCCCCCATAAATCGAATATCTCTACCTCAAGAATAGGCCTAATTGGTATCTCATCTCACTTGGAGATGTTTGATAATATGTATATTTAACTTGTATTTTCATCATAATTATTTGATATTAATAATGATGCATATTATCATAATTTTATGACATTTTCATCATTGGCATGCATTTCATGAAAATCCATATTTTTGCATTATTTAGGGTTACTGACAAAGCGTTTTATATGGTTGTTAAAACACAAATGTCGGTCAAAAAAAATTTATAATTCCGAACTCAGAATGATAAAGATATAAAATTCAAGTAAAGTGTAAGTATCGGGTCGATCCATAGAGAACAAGGTTGACTTTTATTGCAGAGTTGACTTGATCAAACTTAGGTTTAATTAGGGTTTTAAAGAAGTGGAAATGATAAATAATCAATATAAATGATATAAATATATGAGAGAAGATGTTTTAAGATTTAATTCCTCTTATTTGACAGAGAAATGTCAAAAGTCAAGGTTAAAGCGATGACTTTGACCAATAGTTGACTTTCTATAAAATCAGAGAATTAAAAATTCTCAGAAGATTATGAAAATTATATATTCAGAAACTAGAGAGAAAATGGAATTTATTGATGTAAAATTCGTGACTTTTCATGAATATTTGAATTTATTATGAATGATTGAAAATCAAATATTAGAAAAATCCCGAAACGAAAGACTTTGGTGAAAATCTTCAAATTGACTAATCAAATGATATCCATATCTTTCAATTAATATATCAATAGAAAGCTAACAACCAGATGATTTCAAAGAGACAAAAATTGTCAAATTCCACTTTATATTTTAAGAGTAATTGATCCCGCAAGACAACGCCCAAATTCAGATTGAAAATAAATAGTGGTTGGTCAAACATTAAATTGAGGGATCAAATGATCATGAAATTTCACGAATTTGCTATCCACGGAAAGCTAATGAAAGAAGGAATCGAATGAAACCAAAATCAAGTGATTCGAAACTTAAGATAAGAGAGATATCCTTGTTTGAAAATTGACAAAAATCCATTACTAAAATTGGACAAAAATATGAATTTTAACTACTTCTACACTTTAATTACCTACCTAATTATAATCTAAATTACATGAATTTACAAACGAATCACACTACTAACCCAATTTACGTGATGATTTAGCTTCAATTCACGCGGATTGAAGAGTATTCCTCAGTTTCATCTTCGACGTACATTCGGCGTTCAAGGGGAGATTACAATCGTTTCTTACAATCAATTCGTGATTATCATGCTTCAATGGCTGCAGAATTCGGCTCTATGAAGCAGAGGATCACAAAGAACTTAAGACACTTCCTTCAAAATTGCTTAATTTCTTCATGATTTAATCAAAAGTTAAGAGAAGAAGAGAGAATACATCGATTTTTAAAGAGAAATTCCCCGAGAAACACGGACCGTCCACCAGCGCGATGAGATATCAGCCATTGATTTCCCAAAATTGGTGGAATCGTGGCCCACGATGCGAGACCACGATCTCCGTTGATTTTTGCGTCCGATGATGATTGAAGCCTCCTCGCGAAGCCACGTGTCGCCAGGTGAAATGTCGATCGCTTCACTTATAAACACCTTAAGTGCACGTGTTTTGATGGTGATCGCGTGGACTCGGGTTCACGCGATCGACGCCCCCTTCATTTATCGCGATTGCATCTGACGTCCACGGAATTGCCACGTCTCTTGCAAAAAGAATGTCACAGGAACATAGTCCCACACGGAAGGAATATCGGGAAATCACGCGTGTATAAGCCTGGGCGGCGTAACGCATTTGCGTTACTGCCCCAACTATCTAACCAGAGCCCACTAACCCGTGGGCCCTTCACACGCCAGCCCTCAATCGCCACGTGGCTCCCCTCGAGCATTCGCGTGGACTCGCGTGGCCCCCGCCACGCATCCGCGTCAGCTTGGGCCACCTAGGCTCCCGCGTGGGCTCGCGCGGCTCTGCCACGTGGCCTTGTTTGTCGTATCGTATCTGCACGGGTCCCGCGTGCCACGTCTGCTCTGCTCGCTACGTCAGCCTCGCGATCTTGCGGAAATAAACCCCCTTTTTGAAATTTCAATTAAGGAATAAAATCGATAAATAAATTCTAAAAAATCCAAAAATATCCAAAATATTCATAAATCTATATCTTTAAAATTATAACTCCTTTTAATCTCAAATTTTCTCCATTGGATCACAAATTTCTTCCTGTTTAATATCATGTCATCTAAAATATTAAAAGAAGAATGTAAGATGAATTCATAATTAATTAATATAATCTCTTAAAAAATCTTTTTTATATCATCCTAACATTCTTATTGAAATTTATTCTTCAAACTATCTACTACAGTCAAACTAATTCAAAGAAAGTGATTAATTTAATCTTGCAAAAGATTAAACATTCATAGAGCACATAATTAACCCTAAATAATGCATAAATATAGACTCTAGTAAAATGGCATACTAATGGAGAAAATTCATAAAAATTATGATAACATGCATCATAATCACCTAGAATAAGCATGAATATGAGTTAAATAAGATACGAATTTAAGTTATAAATGCATGTTATCAGTTACTTATGTGTTTTATTGATGTTTGACCTTTTTCAAGGTAAAACAACTTGAAATTTATTATTTTTTCTTGAATTGATCTTTTAGGACTTGATAACATGCCATCTTAACATGATAAAACATGATTATTAATGCAAATTAAGGCATAAAACATTCCATTTGTATACATGTTATCATACTTTTGAGTGCATTTCTATCATTTCATGCAATTTTAAGCTATAATCTCAAAATACACTAAATTAGGGTTAATTATGATGAATTAAAGATAAATTATTTTATAACCTATCTTTAATTGAGATTATAAGTGGTTTTTAAAGTTAAATAATGAGAGAAATCCTTTTTATAAACATTCATTTAATTTTCTAAAGTTAAAATCTTAAAGAAATGAATGTAATTTTAAGATAGATAATTGAATTTCAGATCCAATGAAAAAAATCTGGATTAATTTGGAGTTATATTTTGAAAGTTATGAATTTTCTAATTTTTAGGGATTTTTCTATAATTTTCTAAATTTATTTTCGATTTAAATCTATTAAAAACAATTAAAAAAAGGATTAAAAAGGGGGTATAGTTTCGCGTGGGACCCGCGTGGATGCGACGTGGCACTAGGGCCAGGTGGCAGAGCCACGCGGACCCACGCGAGCGCCTGCATGGCGCGGATGTGACACGTGCCATGCATATTTATATTTACTCGTAATATTAATGTTATAGTACATATAAGCATTTGATAGTTCTGATTTAAGCTAACATTCACATCCGTCACACCTTTTAAACTGAAACCTCTCTTTCATTTTCACCGTGTGGGACTATGTTCCACGTTTATTCTCTTGTTTCAGGCGATATGGCGGCATTACAAGCGTCGGATGTGATCTAGGTGAACATCGCGCATCGATCACATGTGCCTGAGTCCACCGGATCATCAAATCGCGCACGTGCTTTTAAACAAGAGTTATAACGGCTCAGATCTAACGTGCGGGAGTGCATCCTGATCGTCGGATCACGATCCAACGGGCGCAATCTCACGCGTTTAATAACGCATAAACGCATGGTTCATCAAAAGCGTCCATCCGCGATCCAAAGGCCAAAAATTAACCATAACGGTTCACCTCCACGCATTTAATATGGACCGTTGATGGAGATTAAACACCTCCATCGGACGGTTACGCCCAATTCGCCTATAAATTAAGGCGTTCTTCGATTTTGTAAGACATTCTTGGATGTATTCCTCAAATTGATCTATCTGCACCCTTCCATCCTTGAATCTCTCGCTTCTAATCTCTTCTAGACTCGTTTCCACGTCCATGGAGTGATTAAAAGTGAGATTTTGTCGATCGATTGAGGAGAATTTGTCTCTCGAACACCGATGCTCGCTTTCAAAATCGTGGAATGAATAGCCTCAATCCGGCAAATTAATTGGATCGATTCGATCGCTATCTCGGGTTTAGAATACTTGTTTTCCCTCTAATCTATCATCATGTATCATCAATTTATAATTTAGGATCGTAATTTAGTTTAATTTTGTTTTTAATTTCGGTTTTAGTTCTTCCGATTTTCGAGAAATTTCATCCCACTTCGCTCTTTGATTTCTCCGTGATTACTAATCCAAATTGAGTGATTTTTGATTCCGTGGATACGTCTTTGAGTTATCTTTCTAAATCCACCATTTTCCCTAATTTCTCACCTCAATTCATTGTCCGATTTGATCAAATTCCAAAAGATCTCTCAAAAATACCTTATTTCCATGTGGATTCGACCCTTATTTACCATTATACTCCTCAATTTGAGATGTTTTCATTAAATTGGTAAGTTTGGAATTATTTTTGACACGAGACCGTGTGAAGTCGACGACCTTGCGGTCTCGTCTCGTCAGGACTCTAGTGGATGATTAAAAGAAGAGATTAGAAGAAGAGAATGATGGGATGAATCTAAAGTCAACTTTAGGGGGTTGACTTAATTTGGCTTTTGAAAGTCAAGTTGGAATTATGTTAGGTCATCATATTTTCTTCCTATTTTTTATATTTTTGGTGACATGAGATTAAAGAAAAAGAAATTTGTGATCCAATGAACAAAATTTGAGTCAAAAAGGCCTTATAAATTGAAATTTATGAATTTCTTAAGTTTATATATTTTTATTGATTTTTTTATTGATTTTTTTCAGGATTTTTAAAAGGCTGAAAATGCAAAAATTGGGTTTATTTAGCACGGGACCCGCGCGATGTTGGTGTGGCAACACAGCCACGTGGCAGCGCACTAGCAAGCCATCTGGACCGACACGGACCCGCGCGGCGCATATGTGGCGCGTAGGGCTAAGTGGGCTATGCAGGTTGGGCCCACGAGCATAGTGGGCTCAGAAGATCGCATAAGAGAGAAGGGGGGCGTCATAGGCCCATTGTGCGATGCAAAGCTATAAAGCCGTTCCTCCTTATAAAGGCATTGCATTCCTTAATTTTTACCCATGTGGGACTAATATGTCTCTACGTTTTCGCATGCGACGTGGCAACTCCTGCAGCATCGAATTAAGCACGCGAATAGGCGTGGGTTGATATGGTGGATCTCAGTCCACCAAATCTCAATCAAACGCACGTGATCAATTCAAAGCTGTCGATCTCATTAGTGAAATCCAACGGCAAGGACATAATCTCACAACCGGCGAATGATGGAGCGACACGTGGCAATTTGTGGATGCTCTGATGAAGATCAAACAATGAAAATGAAGGAGAAGGTGGAGCCCACGTCATGAGGATCATGGCCCACTTCTCCCACACAACGTGGCATCATCTGAGCCGTCTGATTCTCTTGAAAGAAAACGGACAACCAAGATTTAAATCGTGAAATTTATCTATAAATTGATGTTCCCTCTTATGAAAATATAACTCTTAATTAAACATTAAATTGAGCATTTTTGGAGGAAGATCTTGAGTTCTTCATGAATCCTTTGCATTCTAGACTCAATCGCGCATGGATTGATGCAAGAAAATCACGAATACTGTGAGAAAACATTTGGTAATCGCTCCTTGAATGCCAATATAATGTCGAAGAAGAAATTGGAGGAATTTACAACAATCAAAGCAATTTGAGGCCCAATCTTTGCATCAATCGAGTTTGTAGTGTGATACCTTCTTAAACCTCACTTTCTAGATAGTTTAGATTAAGTTTGGATAGGTAATTAGAGTTTTAAGATCCAGAGTTTCTTCATTTTCCCCAAATTTCTTTGCACATTTTTTATGATTTCCAAACATAGATTCCTCCCAGATCTTGAGTCCAATTCTAACGAAATTGGTTTCATTAGATTACTTGTTCAGTCAGCTTTTTGTAGATATCTGATTTGAAATTTTTTATCAAGGTTTGGCCCCTCGATTTGTCTTTTCACCAACAACAATATTCTTAAAAATCAATCCAAATCTGGGCGTTGACTTTCGAAGGCTATTACTACAAATATAAAACGTGAAATTTCTCGATTTTGGTGTCTTTGTAATCCTATGATCCTAAGCTTTCTATGTGATAAAAGCATACAAAAGAATTTATAAACACCTAAGAATTGCTTTTATTTAACTCTATTAACTTGTAAACATATCATCATATCTCGTTGTCTCATGAGTTAATAATTTTATAATATAAGTACATCAAAAAGAACTTTTGTACATGATTTTTTTGGTCTTCTTGATTTCAGGAACCTAAAAGCAAGAGAAGTGAAGCAAGATCATCTGAAATGGGTGTTTAGAAGATGAATGGGCTGTCCAAGGCACTTCTATTAGAGCTTAGTCAAAGAAGAACCCGCGTATCTCTCCTCGCATGGGTTTAAAAAGAAAAAGGATAGAGAAAAGGGGGCTCTTCTTCATCTTTGGTTTCTTCTTCTTCTTCTTCTTCTTCTTCTTCTTATTTTTCAGCTTCTTCTTCCTCATCGAGCATTCTCTCTCTTAGGTTTCTTCTTTTTAGGAATTTTTTCGCCAGCATTCTTCCGGTCAAAAGGCTGTAATAGAAATGATGGGCTCTTCTACTTGTTTTTTCCTTCTTCACCTTCTTGGCAATATTTCCTTCCCCGATCTCTGTCTCTAGTTCTCCCATTCTCTTACTCTCTGTTTCTCTCTCTCAACCGTTCCGCCGCTATTCGATCCCCCTACAACCCTCTCTATTCTTCCATTGAAATCAATCCTTCCTGAAGAAACTGAGAAGATAATTGAGAGGGATGAGATGAAGGATGACGAGAATGACAAAAACTCAAGAAAGAAATTTTGATGTATCTTCTTCTTTTTCTTCGTGTCAATCACAATGGCTATATATAGCCAAAATTTTAACGTTTCAATATTTAAAAAGTTTCCGTTGTAACGGGACTTTTGTCAAACACGTAACGATGCACTTATTGTTACAGTATGTTATTGCCCTCTCTTATTTGCGACTTCATTCGTCCACCTGTACAGCTTATGTACACTGTGATTGGTCCATGCTGGTGACCGTTACATTATATCTTTGTTATGTTAACCAACTATGAACCAGTTCTGAATCGAATGCGTCCTCTATTTGACGAAATGTCTCAACACCCTCCCTGCAAGCTTATCGTGGGGCAAACGGTGACCTTGGACTTTAATTGAAGGAGACAACTTTTTGGTAATGGTTTTGTAAGAATATCGGTAGCCTGATCTTTTGTTGACAGGTAGGCAATACGAAGCTGGTGTGAATTGACTTGCTCACGAACAAAATGATAATCAATTTCGACATGCTTGGTCCAAGCATGGAAAATTGGGTTTGCGGCCAAATAAGTAGCTCCAACATTGTCGCACCATAAAATCGGGGTAGTAGACAGCTGGAATTGAAGTTCGTGCAGAAGAGACTTAATCCAAATAAGCTCGACAGTTGCATCAACTACTGCATTGTATTCAGCTTCAGTGCTAGATTGCGAAACAATCTGTTGCTTTCAAGAGCTCCAAGAGATAAGGTTACGACCAAGGAAGACAAGATAAGCTCTTGTAGAACGTCGATCGAGAGGAGAGCTTGCCCAACCTGCATTACTAAAGACCTCAAGAGATAGAGTAGATAGTGATGAGTAGAATAAACTATTAGAAATTGTTCCCTTAAGATAGCGTAGAAGGTGTTTCACTCGTTGTCAATTGAGATGAGAAGGATTGTGCATAGTTTGACAGGCATGATTAACAACAAAGGAGATGTCAGGTCATGTGATCGTAAGGTATTAGAGAGCACCTACCGTACTATGAAAGAGAGTGAGATCGACTGAACAATGATAATTTGTAGTTTCGGAGAATGAGCAGGGATTAGAAACAGGTTTAGTAATCTCCATTTTTAATATTTTTTTAAGATAGAGAGTGCATATCGAGATTGAGAGAGAAAATAATCTGTAGATTTTTCAGTAATTCAATCTCAAGAAAAAAATTTGCTGATCCTAGTCTTTCATAGTAAAAACCTTCTTTAGAAGAGAGATAATCATAGTGATGCCTTCATAATCAGGACTAATTAAGAGAATGTCATCTACGTAAATTAAGAAAAAACAAGGAATAGAATTATGATATTTAAAAAATAATGAGGAATCAGTCTTAGATCCCTGAAAACCAATAGAAATTAAATATAGTGATAATTTTTTGAACCATTCTCAGGGAGCTTGTTTTAAACCATACGAGGATTTTTTTAATTTGCAGACAAAATTGGGAAACTGTGGGTTAATAATACCCTGTGGTTGGCTCATGTAAAGTTGTTCCATGAGATCTCCATGTAGAAATGCATTTGAAACATCCAATTGGTGAATATGTCAATTTTGACTAAGAGCAATAGAAAGGAGTACTTGGATAGTGATGATTTTGACTACAAGACTAAAGGTGTCTGTGTAGTCAAAGCCATCTTCTTGTGTATAGCCCTTAGCTACCAACCGTGCTTTATAGCGATCGATGAAGCCATCAGATTTAAATTTCAATTTAAAAATCCATCGACACCCAATGTTATTCATAATTGCATTTTTCAGAACAAGTGACCAAGTGTTATTATCCATTAATGTTTGGTATTCATCATGCATTCCTTGTATCCAATGTGGATCCTTTAAGGCTTGATCATGAGTGGATGGTTCCAGAGGATTAATTTTGGAGGCTAGGAAGTAGGTTGGTAGAGGATGTTGAGTGCTGAGTTTGATTGGTTGCCTCTAAGCGTAAATGTCTGCTATTGTTTTTAGCTTTTGAGGAGGTGAAGTAGGAGGAGTGACGACAATTGGGTTTGATGGTGATGGAGAAGTATTTTGGAAAATGGGAGATTTAGATGGTGAAGTATTGACAAAAGAGGAGTTGATTGCTGATTGAGAATTATTCATCGGAGAAGAAGAGCATAAATGTGCAGGATCGACTGCAAGATCGACAGGTTTAGTGATTGAAATAGAAGATTTAGGATCTAATATAGGATCAGAAGGAGTGAAGAGGTTAGGGGAAGTGTAATAATAATGGGACGTGAACCTAGTATTTCTGCACTGTCGAGTGTTGAGACAGAGTTGGAGTGTTGACTAAAGGGAAAAACACGTTCATCAAATATTACATCATGAGATATATAAAGTTTACCAATAGTTAGAGATAAGCATTGATATTCTAAATGCATTGAACTATATCCAAGAAAGACACTTTGATGCAGGACCGGGTGCGAAACCGGCCTCACACCGTGATCCTAGGGGTGGACTAGGGGGACTCTAATATGATGAGATAACTAATGATGCTATCAAGCAGAGTGTCGTCTCGGGCGTCGCCTCCGTAGACCCTGGGGTGCGCCGAGTAGGATTCGCCCGGGAGTCCTTCCGAGCCACGTCCTCGCGGACGATGGGCCGTGAGTTCTCGAGGGAGCTCGACCGTCAACCCGAGGGGTTGGACCACGGTAAGAACCCTATCAAATCGTCTAAGCACTCTTCCTAGTCTAAGTTCCGATGGCGGTGGAGACAAGTGCGGGAAACACTGAAGAAGATATAAACTTCAAAGTAAAAGGAGGGGGGATGTGTGCCTAACCTGCGGGGCGCGAGCCCGGTCGGTCGTGACCGGGGGGGGGGGGCGGCAGTTTGTACGTCGCACGGACGGACAGCAGATGAGGGTCGAGTAGACGTCACATAGTTCTGAAGGTGGTCCCTGATGCCGAGGTGGCGATCCGTCGAGGGAGAGAGGGCTTCAGCCGAATGACGGAGTGTCGTCCGGTATTCGTTTCCCACGGAGTCGACGGGCACTCAGGGCAGATGGTGCGGGGCAATGGGTGCCGCGCAGCAGGAGCAATCTCGCGAACCCAAAGGGAGCGTCTCTTCAAGCTGCAGATGCCACTCCCTGTCGGAGGGTGTATTTATCTCCCGATCAACGACCTTGGAGGGAAGTCTAGTTTCCGAGGAGAGGGACGTGAGCGGGGAGGTGACGCGGAATCAACTGGGGAATCACCGTCAGGGTCGTCGAGATAGGTTCGTGGAGACTGTACCGCGGGAAGAATTCGGCGAGGTCTGCCAAAAACTCGAAACCGTCGCGAGTGAAATTTCAGCAGGGGGGAAAGTCAGTGGGGAAATTCAGTACGGGTTGAGGTTGGGGAGGATCGAGGGAATCACCGAATCCGGAAATTCGGGAATATGCGCGGGGGAAGACGGAAATTGGGGTGTTGGAATAGTGGGGAGGTGGGAGGTCGGGAACGGGAGATGGTGGGTCGGCGTTCGAATTGAAGGAATCTGAAACGGATTCGGCGTGGGAATGGGAGAAGCGAAGGCAGTGTGAATTCGGGGCTGGGGCGATGGCGTTGGTAGGTAGAGGTTTCAGAGAAGATTGGCAAATTGGAGAAGGTGACTGGGGAATCGGGGAGGCACGGCGGTGTAACTGATCGTGGATAAATTCGGGAAGGGGAGAAGTCGCAGGATTGGGGAAGAGGGTTGGTGTCTGTAGAACCGAGATGAGGAGACGGGGAAAAGGAATAGTCGGCAATGGAGAGTGGCGGGGTGGTTGGCTGATGCGTGGAAACGAAAGGGGAAAATCGAACATCGGGGAAAGCGTGGGGATGCGGGGAAGGGGGAAAATCGGGGTAGGTGGAGAGGACGACGGTGGGGAATCTGATCGGACAAGGAGAGGGGTGAGGGGCAGGGAGGAGAGGGGCTGGAATGACGGAAATGGGGGTGGAGGAGATGGAGGGGGTGGTGCGGCGATTTGGCGGCGGCGGCAGCGGCGGCTTGAGGCGGCGGCAACGGCAGCGGCGGCTGGAAGGCTGCACGATGAAAACCAGCGAACAAGGCAGGGGGAGGCGGCGGGCACGGCGGCCGCACGTGGTGGTGCGGCGGCAGTGGCGGCGGCGGTGGCGGCGGTTGGTCTCCCTCCTTGTTCTTCCTCGAGCAGCCACTTGAGATGAAGGATGGTCCTTTCTTTCTTCAAATGACGGCTAGGGTTTGTGGGGGGGTCCCTTCCCCTCTTATAGAGCCCATAGTGGGCCGAGAGAGGAAAGGGCCCACTTGAGGCCCACAACCCTCACCTAAACATACTCATAGAAATTTAAAGGTTCACAAAGGAAAATGGCCTCACGAATGGGATCCCGAAAAGGAGAGAACCCACCTAAAGGCCTAAAAGAGAAGGAAGAAGAGATGCGAAGGCCCGCTTAAACACGTGCGGGCTAATAAAGTTCATAATAAAAGAAAAGACGGAAAAGATAACTCCACGCGCGCGCAAGCCCGTGAAATGTGTCGTGGCGAGATGAGGTCCTCACTTGGTGTAGTGAAACTCGGCATCCTTCGTCTTCGCCTGTTCGAGGGGCTGGATGCGCGCGGGTGTCGGCTCCTCCGGCGCCGTAGTGTCATGCCTTGGTGGCGATGGGGGTCGTACGCCACCACACTTGTCTCAAACCAATAATCTAACTTATGTGAGGTATAAGCCCTCAGATGAGGGTAGCATAAGCATCTGAAGGTTTTTAAGAAGTTATAATCAGGGAAGTGTTTGAATAATATTTCATAAGGTGATTGGTTTGCCAAAAGTGGAGTAGGCATTCTATTGATCATGAATGATATTGTGGTGACCGCTTCATCCCAGAAGGTTGTTGGCAAGGAAGCTTGTTTAAGTAGAGCCAAAGAGGTTTCAATAATATGTCTATGTTTTCTTTCAGCAGTGCCATTTTGTTCATGAGTGTAGGGACAGGAAACTTGATGATGAATACCATGAAGTTTCAAATATTTATTTAAAGACTGAAATTCACCTCCCCAATCAGACTGAAAGGCGCAAAGTTTTTGAGAAATTTTCTTTCTGCCTTTTTATGAAATTCAGTAAATATGTTAAAAACATCACTTTTATTTTTTAGAGGAAATAACTATGTATATTTAGAGAAATCATCCACAAATATCACATAATATTGAAAACCAAAGTGAGATGTTAGGGGAGCTGGTCCCCATACATCTGAATGAACTAATTCAAGTGGTCTAGTAATTTTGTGCAAAGATATTTTAAAGGACTATCTGTGAGATTTTGAAGAGCAACATGCATCACAAACATAATAGGAAAGCTGATGAGTTAATGGAAGTTCAACGTTTTTCAAAATATTTTGTAGAGTTTTGAAATTTGGATGGCCTAATCTGTTGTGCCATATTTCACTGGGTGCTTTTTCCCCCTAGGTAAGCATGATGTTTATGAATGCTCTGCTGAACATAAAGGCCATCTATATGGGTTCCTAATGGAGAATTATTTTGAAACATGAACACAAGGGTTCCAAGTGAACCTATCCTCCTCCTCCTCCTCCTCCTTATCTACCAACTTGAGAAATTATCCATTTATTAAATGGATGAAGAAGACCTCTCTAAATAAATAAAGAGGGTGTAGATCTTAAGGGAATTATTTTCCCTCCTTCTCTATTTTATACTGATCTAAAGATTGACTTGGTCAAACATTTAACCCTTATCTTTAGAAACCAAGAATTCCTTTAATGGACCAAGTCAACCACCCTTTTACCTTTGATATAGGTTCCTAATTGTCTAAACCATAACCACCATATCATAGGCACCTTGTATAATTATGAGTAATGATCTCAAGAACGATCAATAGGAAACCTTTTGCTTTTAAACTCTCTTTCCTTGAAAGACCACCCTTAGTTAGAATTGTAGGAGAGATCTACACATCAATTTCATATGGAAGACATTATCCTTTAGTTGTACTTCAAGATAAAATCATGCATGATTACACCTAAAGTCAAGGCTGTCCAAGAGATTATGAAGATCATCCCAAAATGAAGACTTTATGAAGCCTAAGTGAAGCCACATAGATGAAAGAGAGACTCAAGCTGAAATATGGAGAGAACATCAATGAACTTCTACATGTCATTCTCTGACCAGGATGAAAGCAAAGAAGATGACAAGTCTATCATGAAGAATTGAAGGAATAACCCACCAAAGAGAATTATTTCTCATCTTCAAAACTTCCTCACACGAGTGTAAGATAAGACCAAAGGATCCTCTCCAGCGGAGTTCACGTTTTTGTTGGAACACCTGGCCGTTTCTTTGACATACTTAAAAGGCAGTCTCTCAGGGCAGACCATATCAAGATGTTTTGTTTCCAGTTACTTCGCGGCAGGGTTCAGGTTGGAGTTTTCTCCGCAACAATGCCGCCAGACGCCCTAAACATCACGCTTCTTCGTCCACGAAAGTTGACTGGCTCACCGACAACATGCGCGGCCGCAATTCTCCTGTTACTCACGGAAAGCACACCATCTCGACAGGCTTCCAAAGACTTGCGGAAACTTTCCAAAATATCTATCATGTACACGGAACGTCCCTAACACCTGAAGACCTTGAAGATTCGCCCGACGACTCCTACCGACTCCAACACACGAACGCGTGAATAAGCAGCCATGATATCAATGCTATCGACCGATCCATCCCGGCGTATTCTCTCCCTACAATACAACGCGACGATAGGAGATGCAGCTCGACTGGATTTCTACGAGGATGACGATCAGGATTGTGAGACAAGCGGAATGACAAATGAACACGGGCGTTGACTTACCGAGGGGACGCACGGATGGTCAATGATATCAAAAGAATCCGACGGTGGCCATTGCGGAAACCGACGAAAAATAAGAAGCTTCCGAAAACTGTTTCGCACGCAGAAAATTGAGGCGACGCGTCCTCTCGCTATTAGTCTCCATCTCCGTATTCTATAAGTAGAGATTTGTAAGAGAAGAACAGATAGTTGTTTTTGAATAGAAAATTGGTTACCCGTGGTTTGTTTTTACCTGTGTTCATCATCGTGTTCTTGTGTCTCCATCAATCTCTCCCGCACCTTCCTTCTCTCCGAGATTCTATCTCCCTCTCTAATCTCCCTCCCGCTCTGTCGTCTTTCTCCACTTCACGTCCGAAGCCTGCCGAGGAAAATCCGGTTCAGTGAAGCGATTCGGGAGCATCGCTTCTTCCTTCCATCTCAGGTATCATCCTCCATCCTAACACCGTGATTAATAGTTTCGGATATTATATCTAAGTCCAACGTTCACCCATATGAAGTTTAATCCTTCTTCGCCACATGACTGTTATCCGAGATTCCCCTTCAAATACCTTCCCTATTTTACATTATAATAACTACATATTATATATATTATCTTCCTGTTATTCCCGTCTATTCCCGTCCATTGCACGTTACACCATCACCTTCTATCTCATCTCTCTTTCAACGCATTCTCTGTCATCCTCTTTATCCTACCCATCTTTGATACCTCATTCACACGGTCATCTCTCTCCACCTCTTTCCCTCATCTATTATCTATCTTATCCAAAATAATATCACTCCTAAAACATTACCCATCACGTCGTCTTCTCTCTTTCTTCTATCTATTCTCCACCTCATTACTATCTGAGATTTCCTCTCCCTCATACTCACTAATATCTACTTATATCTCATTATATCATTAATAATAAAATTGCTCTCCTTATCATTACTAAGCCACTCATTATTCTTAGTATCCTTATCATATTCTATCCTATCTATTTTATAATATCTCTTCATATTTCTGAATTATTCTCTAATTTATTCTCACTGATTTATAAAGTCATTTCCTAGTGATATCATTCATAGATCCTCCCCAATTTGTAGGAATATTAGTACTTCTCAAATATCCTACATCAGTTCCTTTCTGCAGTACATGCCTCGTCTTGTTGTCATTTATCAAGTAGAAAAATGGATGAAATTCAATGAAAACATTGTTGTCAAGAATAAATTGATGAACTTTTTGGACTGCATGTATTTTAGCCGGTCCGCATCTATCTCTCTCTCCCCTTGGGCTTCTTAGTAGACCCTCCCTTTCAGGCCCCACTTAAGAAGCCCATTCATTTGTAGACCTTTTTATTTCTTTACGTTTGGGCTTCTAGGTTTGTGGGCCTCAAGTGGGTTATTTCCCCTCTCGGCCCATCGTGGGCTCTATGAGAGGGGAAAGGACCCCCCCCCCCCACAAACCCTAGCTGCCATTTAAGAAATAAAGGAGGGAACTCCCTCTTGAGTGACTGCTTGAGGAGGGTTGAAGAACGAGTCCAACCGCCATCTCTGTCACCGCCGCCACCGCTGCCACCCTTTGCCGCAACCACGATATTGCCGTCACCGCCGCCATCATCGCCACTGCTGCCCCGTGCGGCCACTGCCGCTACCGTTGCCACCGCCACCACCCTTTGTCGCCCCGCGCCTTGCCGCCGCCCAGCCTTGCTGCCCCACGCCCTGCCACTTCACACCCTCCCCCTTCGTGCCATGCAACCCCACACCCTCCCACCCGCGCCCTGCCTCCACTGCATAAGAACGTTGGCTTTGAAGCGTTGACTTTGACCAAACTCTGACTTTCTATAAAATCATAGAGGAAAAAGGTGAGAAAATATTACAAAAATTATATTTATAGAAACTAGAGAGAAAGAGGAAAATTATGATATAAAGATTGCCATTTTTAGACAAGAATTGGATTTACAATGATTGATTGAAAATCAATAAACAGAAAATTCCCGAAATGAAGATCTCGGTCAAAATCATCAAATTGACTTATCAAATGATACCAAAATGTAGCAAATCAGAAATGAAAAGAAAGCTTATGATCAGAGGATTCTAAAGAAACTAAAATTATCAAATTTCACCTTTTATATTAGGAGTAATTGCCTTCAAAAGTCAACGCCCAAATTTGGATTGATTTTGAATAGTAGTTGGTCAAGTATCAAATTGAAGGGCAAAACCTCGGTGAAAATTGATGAATCAGATATCCACAGAAAGCTGATTAAACAAGGAATCCAATGAAACCAAATTCATTTGAATTGGACTTAAGATAAGGGAGAAATGCTTATCGGAAATATGCAAAAATCCACAATCAAATTTGGGCGAAATGTCAAAAGTTCCAATTTCTAAGCTCTAATTACCTATCTAATTCTAATCTAAACTATCTAAATTTCAAGGATTATGAAGGAATCACACAACTAACCGGATTGATGCGAAGATTGAGCTTCAAATTGCTCTGATTGCTAAGTATTTATCTGGTTTCTTCTTCGTCATGCTTTCGGCGTTCAAGGGGCAAATCCAAACATTTTCTCGCAATAATTCTTGATTAACTTGCCTCAATCCATGCGCAATTGAGTCTAGAATGTAAGAGAATCACGAAGAACTTAAGATCTTCCTCCAAAAATTCTTAATTTTTACACGTTTCAATCAAAAGTTCATTTTAAGAAGAGAGAAGTTCCATTTATAGAAGAAGCGATCGCAAAAAATCTGGGCTGTCGGATTTGCTGAAGAAGCTTTGGACGGCCACAATGATGCCACGTGCAATGCAATTGGTGGCCCACCATCCCACGACACGGGCTTCACTCCTTGATTTTCGTCGTCCGATCTTCATCGGAGCGTCGTCGAGTAACCGCGTGTTGCGCTATCATTTTCTGAGTGTGTGATTAAATCGTGACCGTTGGATTTCACTGAAGTGATCGATGGCTCTGAATTATGCACATGCTTTAAATCATGATCTGGTGAACCGAAGTCCACCAGATCGACGCGCATCTTTTCGCATGTGAGATCGGATGCTCCACAATCTGCCACGTCGCCTAAAAATCAAAAGAAAATTTTAGTCCCACACAGAAGAAAATGAGAGAAATAATTGGGTATATAATGGGAGAGCTCCTTAAGCCCTTGCATCTCCTAATGGGCCTTAGTACGCCCCCACTTAACCTATTACCTAGGGCCCACTATACCCGTGGGCCCAAAGACTTGGCCTGATCTATCCTCCATGCCACGTAGCCGCCCACGGTTGCCTGCATGGGTTCGTGTCATGCCACATCAGCTCCGCGGGGGTACAGCGCATATAAAACCATTTTTTGCGATATTTTTAACTCTACAAATTCCTGAAAAAATCATTAAAAAATCGAAAAATTATTAATCTTAAAAATTCATAACTTCATTTCTAGAACTCTTTTTTGCCTCAAATTTTCTCCATTGGATTACAAATTTCTTCATCTTTAATCCCATGTCACCTGAAATATAAATCGAAACAAGAAAATAGGATGAATGCAAAATAATATTAAGTCAATCCCTTAAAGTTGACTTTCATTCATCCATCATTCTCTTCTTCTAATTTCTTCTTTTAATCATCCCCTAAAGGCAAAATAAAATCAAGGAAAGTGGTTAATCTCAAGTTGTTCGACCTTGCAAAAAGTCAAACATCAATAAAACACATAATTAACCCCAAATAATGCAAAAATGTGGACTTTAGTAAAATGGCATGCCAATTGAGAAAATTCAAAAACTATGATAACATGCACCAAAATTACATAAAATAAGCATTAATATCAGTTAAATATCATAGTATTTTAAGTTAAATATGCATGTTATCATACGCGTGCCCTGCTGCTTGCCCCCGCGCCTTGCCGCATGCACCCTGCCGCAGCACACTAGTGCGCGTGCCCAGCCACCCCGCACCCTGCTGTTATGCATGCGCCCGCCCTGCCTCCCTCTCCCATGCTCGCCTGTGCTACATGTGCGCGCATGTGCCGCTCGCGTGTGCCCTGCCACCCGCACCCGCGTGTGTCATGCTACTCGTGCCCGCACCCATTGCCTCCCTCGCCTGCGCGCGCCCTGCCTCTCGCGCTCGACACACGATGCTGTTTTGCCCCGTGCTTCAGGTCCTCCCGTGCCCCACTGTCTTGCACCCCCTTGTCCTACTAGCCCACCACTACGCAGAGGATTCCCTCATCCCACAACATCGCCTGACCCGACCTACTTCTGCCGATTGTCCGCGCCACGTACGTACGGCCTCGCTCGTCACAACCGACCGGGCTCACGCCCTGCAGGTTAGGCACGCATTCCCCTCCTCTTTAATTCGAAGTTCCTTTATTTCTCGCAGTATTTCTCGCATTTGTTTCCACCGCCCCTCGGGACCTAGATTAGGTTAGTCGGTAAGGTGATACGAGCGGATCAAGACCGTGGCCCGATCAATCTTGTTGACCGTCGAGCTACCATCGTCGATCCAAGGCCCAATGCCCACGAGGACGTGGACCGGAGGCTTCCTGGACTATCACTACTTGGGGAGCTACAAAGACAAAGTGCGAAGAGGCAGCTTGTTAGACACACTTTTTGAGCAAGCATCTCATCATACTTAGATCACCTTAGATCTTCTTCCTTTGATTTCCCCTTAGTTTTTTTGCTTGGCCGGGTTTACCAGCCTGTCTGGCATCAAAGAAGAGGAGGCTTCATCAACCAAGTTGCTTGGAGTTGCCATGAGAAGATCTCTTTTGCTAAACGATTTAGTGCCACGAGGCTAATGGCCCTGATACCATGAAAAAACTAAGAAGATAATTGAGAGGGATGAGAAGAAGGATGAAGAGAATGACAAGAACTCAAGAAAGAAATTTTTCTGTATCTTCTTCTTTTTCTTTGTGTCAATTACAATGGCTATATATTGCCGAAAGTTTAACGTTTCAATATTTACAAAGTTTCCGTTGTAACGGGACTTTCGTCGAACACGTAATGTTGCACTTATTGTTAAAGTACGTTACTGCCCTCTCTTATTCTTGTCTTCATTCATCCACCTGTATAGCTTATGTACACCGTGATTTATCCATGTTGGAGACTATTACTTATATCTTTGTTATGTTAACCAACTGTGAACCAGTTCTCATATTTGAACCGGATGCGTCTTCTATTTGACGAAATGTCTCAACACTTGCCCCTTTTCTTTGGGTCTCTGCTTGTCTGTCCTCTTCTTCGCTCCCCTCGGCGATCTCTCACACTCTTCTATCCTCTCTTCCGCGAGCCCATTCTCTCTTTCTGATAACATGCAATCTTAACATGATAAAACATGATTATTAATGCAAATTAAGGCATAAAACATTCCATTCTCATGCATGTTATCATATTTTGAGTGCATTTCTATCATTTCATGCAATTTTAAGTTATAATCTCAAAATGCATTAATTTAGGGTTAATTATGATGAATTAAAGATAAATGATTTTATAACCTATCTTTACTTGAGATTATAAGTTGTTTTTAAAGTTAAATAATGAGATAAATCATTTTTATAAGCATTCATTTAATTTTCTAAAGTTAAAATCTTAAAGAAATGAATGTATTTTTGAAATGGAAATTAAATCTCTTATTATTTATTAATTTTGAATTTTTAGAATGATTGATAATTAAATTTCGGATCAAATGAAAGACATTTGGATTAATTTGGAGTTATATTTTAAAAGATATGAATTTTCTAATTTTAAGGAATTTTTCCAGATGTTTCTGAATTTATTTTCGATTTTTAAAGAATTTAAAAACAATTAAAAATGCAAAAAGGGGGTATATTTTCGCGCGAGAACCACGTGGATGCGACGTGACACGCAAGGCCACGTGGCAGAGCCATGAGGACCCACGCGAGCGCCTGCGTGGCGCGGAGGTGACACGTGTCATGCATATTTATATTTACTCGTAACTATAGGGTTATAGTACATATAAGCATTCGATATTTCGGATTTAAGCTAACTCTTTCCATTAATTTTATACGTGTGGGACTAACTTACTCTTGTTTTATGTTTGCAGGACACGTGGCTGAAGGCGATGCGTTGGATTAAAGGAGGCGCGGATTGTCATGCGTTGATGAAGTGGACACGAGGTCCACCGGATCACATCGGCGCACATGCCTTAAATAAAGAGTTATAACGGTCTAGATGTAACGCGCAGAAACGCATCCCGATCGTCGGATCGCGATCCAACGGAGGCAGAGCTATTGCGTTTTACAACGCATATCGCGAGGCTTCATCGGGAGCGTCCATCCGCGATCCAAGGGCCGAGATTTAACCGTAACGGTTCACTCTCTCGTGTTTAAATCTGAACCGCTGATGAAGATTAAACGCCTCCATCCGACGGTTACGCCCAAATCACCTATAAATTAAGGTGTTCTTCGATTTTGTAAGACATTCTTGGAAGATTTCACTCAATTGATCTATCAATACACATCTTTCCTTGAATATTTCCTTCTAATCTCTTCTAGAATCGTTTTCCGCATCCACAGAGTGATTAAAAGTGAGATTTCGTCGATCGATTAAGGAGAATTCGTCTCTTGAACACCGACGATCATTTTCGAAATCGCGGAATGAAAAGCTTTGAATCCGACGATTAATTGGATCATTTTCGATCGCTAATCTCGGGTTAGATTACGTGTTTTTCCTTTAATCTTTTGTCATGTATCATCAATTTATAATTTAGGATCACAATTTAGTTTAATTTAGTCTTTAATTTCAGTTTTAGTTCTTCCAATTTTCGGAAATTTCATCCCACTTCGCTCTTTGATTTGTCCGCGATTACTAATCCAAATCAAGTGATTTTTGATTCTGTGGATACGTCTTTGAGTTATCTTTCTAAATCTACCTATTTCCCTATTTTCTATCACCAATTCATCGTCCGATTTGATCAATTTCTAAAAGATCTCTCAAAAATACCTTATTTCCCTGTCGATTCGACCCTTATTAACCATTTATACCCCTCAATTCGAATTAATTTCATCAAATTGGTAAGTTTGGAATTATTGTTGACACGAATCGGTGTGCATTTAACGACCGCATCGATTTGTTCCGTCACTTTCTCCTTCCGATTTCTATTCTTATTTTTCTTGAGGTTCCCTCCTCCTATCTCAAATCTACTCTCATTTTCAGTCTGTATCATTTTTCTTTCTCTTCTTCTCGCAGATTCTCTATCAATCCTCCCCTATTCTAGTCTTCTTACGCCCTCTAAATTTCTATTTCACATTCTCGGTAACGAATAATTCCCAGATTTCTCTCTCGCATACTTCACCTTCGTTCTTGCTCTTGCGCATCCTATCTTCTATTCATCTTACCCCATTTCACTTCCCCTCTCATCCTCGGTCACCAACATTCTCCTCATTTCTCTCTCTCCTCTCTCTCGATCTCCTCTTTCTTCTTAGAAAAATCTTATGCTACCACGGTCGTCTTGATTCACTCCTTCGTTTGCCTTTCTCTCCCACCTCACGCGTATGCACGTGAACAGCTTCCTCTCCTCGCCATCTCCAGCATTCCTTCGTCGTCCATCATTTCCAAACTCTCCCTTCACCTCTCCTCCTCGTCATTCTCATGAATTCCACTCTGATCGCTCCTCCCCCTCTTTAACTCCATTCTGCTGCACTGCATATCCCTCTCGTGCTCTCTCTTTCTCTCTCTTTCTTTCACCTCTCTCTCTGTCTTCTTTATCTCGCAATCTTGCTTCCTTTTGCTTAATCTTTGCTCATGGTCAATCTCCCTTTTCCCTCGCTCAGTAACTCCCAGCTGCGTCTTCTCTCTCTTTTTTTTGTTGCTATCATTCCCGCTCCCTCTCTCTCTGGTAACTGCACGGATCTCTCTAAATTCATCTTGCGATCTCTCTAAGCGTTTGTCCACTCTCCCTAAGTCTCTCTCTCACCATCGCTCTCACCTTTTATCCCTCTTTCTCCCGATCTTTTTCTTTTCGGTCCCTCTCTTGTTCACCCCCTCATTCTCTTGCTTTAGCTCTTTTGCTATTTCCTCGGAATCCTCTCTTTCTAATCCATGTTCCTCAGTTTCATCCTCGCTCTATTTTCTTCTCGACAAATTTTCTATCATCCCTCTCTCTACTCTCTCTCTCTCGTTCTCTCTTTTACTCCCCCTCTTTGTGTGCATCTCTCTCTCTCTTTTATTCTAAAGTCCTCTCGAGATCTTTCCCTTCTTTTCTCTTTTCTATCTGGACCTCTCTCACTCTTCTCTACATTCCTCAGCCGCTCTCATCTCACCTCTCTCTCTATTCTCTCTATCTCCCTCAGTCTCTCTCTCTATTCTCTACCCTCCTTCGTGAATAGTCAATCTCTTTTCTCTACCTCAATCTCTTGCTCTACGACTCTATCCTCGGTCTCTCTCTATGTTCTCTCTCTCCAGTTTCTCTCTTGGTGATTAATCTCTCGCTATTTGCTCTCTTCCCTCACACACGCTCTTGCTTTTGCCCCTTTCTATTCATCTATTTTCTCACTCTTTCTCTTAAAAGGTTCCTAAAAAGATCCCCTCTCAAGCTCTTTGTTCCCTCCATTTCTCTCTCTAACTTCACCACCTTTCTCCCCTGATTTCCCAACCTCTCAACTCATTCTCTCTTGCTTCCTTTCTTTTTTCACGGTTTAGATTTCCTTTATTATTCCTTCCAATACTTTTTGTACTCTGAGTTTACGATTCTTGCATCTATAGGTTTACTTAAATCATCTTCAATCCATTAAAATCCATCCCTCTCACGGTCAACTCATAGAGTTGACCACCAAACCCTTCACCATTACCTCATCTCAACTCCTATTATTGATATTGGTGTGCCCTAGAATCCCTTTGGATTGGCCTAGAAAGTTATACATCCTAATTACCCCAGTTGCTTCATAGTATCCTAGCCTATAAGTAGTAAATTTTTCGGGCTTAAACACACGATGACATCGAGCTCAATACTATGCATAGGTGATGAGTCAATTTGAATATCATTTGATCAGTCAATTTGAAGATTTTGTTTGTAATGTTAATGTTGGTGATTTTCTATCCATTGACTTTAGAAACATCACAGTAAATCCAATTGTGCTCTAAAAATCATGATATTTATATCAAAATTCTCCTCTTTCTCTCTAGTTTCTAGAAATATAATGTTCGTAATATTATCTCAACTTTTTCTTCTCTAATTTTACAGAAATTCATAGTAGGGTCAAAGTCATTGCTTTGACTTTGACTTTTAACTTTTCTTCACAAAACATTTTTAAAACTCTAAAAAACATCTTCTCTCATATCTTAGTACTATTTCATTTGATTATATAGCATATTCTTTTCTTAAAAACCCTAATTAGGCTTAAGTTTGACCAAGTCAACTCTTTTGATAAAAGTCAACCATGCTTTCTGTAGATTTGACCCGATTGCATCATTGTACTTGATTTCTGATTTTTAAATCATCGTGAGTTCAGAATTATAAATATTTGTTGACCGATGATCGTGTGTTTAAATGACCGCACTTTTCATCGTTCATCAATGTTTAATGTTGCTTGGCATTGTAAGCACTCCATGTACAAACAGTGAGTATCCTTAAAGATGGTGGGACAATAAAACTGCTTTGTATAATCTTATCTAATGTCTTCTGCGTGGCAAAGTGTCCTCCACACGCTGATAAGTGAGACATCGCTAAAATGTCTTCTTGCTCCTCCTTTTCTATGCATCGCCGAATGATATGGTTGTATCCGATATGGAATAGAAGGGGTTCTTCCCAAAAGTAGTACTTGAGTTCATGGAAGAACATATCTTTTTGATGTCAATTCCAATGCTCTGTGATCGATCTAATTATGAGGAAGTTGACGATGTGTGCAAACCAGGGAGCGTGACTTGATAATGCAAGGAGATGCTCATTAGGAAATGTATCGCTAATGTCTCTTGTACCTAGAACGTGGAGACACGACAAGTGATCTGCCACTGAGTTTTCACTACCCTTCTTATCTTTTATCTCCAAGTCAAACTCCTGAATAAGCAGCACCCATCATATCAATCGTGGCTTTGCCGCTTTCTTGGAGAACAAGTACTTTTATGCCGCATGATCGGTGTAGATGATAATCTTGCTCCCCAAGATATAAGGTCGGAACTTCTCTAAGTCATAGACCACTGCCAAAAGCTCCTTCTCCATCATTGTGTAATTCATCTGAGCTTCAGAAAGGGTCTTACTCGCGTACCATATGGTAGTAGGCTTTTTCTCTATCCGTTGCCCCAAAACTGCTCTAACTGCATAGTTTGACGCGTTGTACATGATCTCAAAAGGTAAGTCCCAATTATGACTTTGTAGAATCGGTGCTTCGATTAATGCGTGCTTCAACATGTCAAATGCGCGCTCCCCTACTTTGTCAATGATGAAGTCCTTATCCTTGAAAAGAAGGGTGGTCAACGGCTTGGAGACTTTAGCAATATCCCGTATAAGCCTCCAGTACAACCCAGCATGCCTGATAAGGCTCCGTAAATCTTGTAATGTAACCAGGAGAGGGAGGTTTTTTATGACCTCAATATTGGCCTTATCCACCTCCAGTCTTTTGCTCGAGACGAGATGTCTGAGCACTTCTCCCTCTCACACTATAAAGTGGGATTTCTCCCAACTCAACATCAGTTGTTTCCTGACACAAACCTCGAGGATCTTTGTCAAGTGAGCTAGACATCTGTCGAAGTCATCTCCAAAGACGGAGACATTTTCCATGAAGACCTCGAGACTATTGCCAAGGAAGTCAGAGAAGGTCACCGTCAGGCATCTCTAGAATGTCGCAAGGGCGTTATATAATCTAAATAACATTCATCTAAAAGCAAACGTGCTAAAGGGACATGTAAACGTCGTCTTCTCTTGATTGTCAGAATAAATTGAAATCTAGTTATAGCCCGAGTATCCATCTAAGAAGCAAAAATAACTCTGACCTGCCAATCGATCAAGGATCTAGTCGACGAACGGTAAGGGGAAGTGATCCTTCTTCGTTGCGGTCATTCAACTTCTAGTAGTTGATGTAAAATCACCACTTTGTCGGAAGGCGTGTTTTGATCTCCTTGCCCTTTTCA
Organism: Lemna minuta; assembly: GCA_024174645.1. Classification (NCBI taxonomy): domain Eukaryota; kingdom Viridiplantae; phylum Streptophyta; class Magnoliopsida; order Alismatales; family Araceae; genus Lemna; species Lemna minuta. The sequence goes on along the minus strand of CM044113.1, from coordinate 4,998,266 downwards.
TTCAAGGTCGTTGTAACTCTTGTTTTCTTGGGAACAATGTGCACCAGACTAACCCACTAGCTATTAGATATGGGGTCGATGTTCTCCGCGTTAAGCCATTTAAGGATCTCTTATTTCATTTCTTCCCCTACCTTGGGGTTTATTCTTCGTTGGGCATCCCTCACGGGTCTAAACTCGTCCTCCAAAAATATGCAATGATCACATAATGAGGGTCTAATCCCCTTAAGTCCGCCAGGGTCCAACCGATTGCATGTTCATTCCATCGCAATACGTCGAGTAATCATTTCTCCTACTTCTGATTAAGTTGGGACAACATGATCACCGGCTTTGCTCGTTGCGTGTCAAGAAAAGCATACTTGAGTATAGACGAGAGAGGCTTGAGCTTCATTGTCGGCTCGTTCAAGGGAAGCTCTTTGAAATTGACTTCCTCATTGATCGTCATGACTTCTTCAATGCAAGCATCAATGTCTTGGTTATTTAAAAGGTTGATGGCACCCAAATCTTTGAAAGCTTGTGAAGGGTACTTCAATAGCTTGTTTATGTTAACCTTCACCGTGTGCTCTTCCACCTGCACAATTACTCCTCTTTTTGCCCAATATATGACGGCTTTTGTAGTAACTAAGAAAGGTCTTCCTAAGATGATTGAGGCTTGACTAAGCTCCTTAGTAATTCTCATATCTACTACTAAGAAGACTACTTGGAAATAACAATCTTCAATTGTCACAATCACATCCTCTACTATGTCATGAGGTTTCCGTACCAATCCATCTAAGGAAAGGCAGTAACTCTATAAGGAAAGGCTGTAACTCCTCAACATGATGACAATCAAATACTGCTTTAGGAAGGATATTGATACTAGCTCTGGTATCTAACAAGTATCTAGTAAAGGTCATTCCTCTAATTTCACTTGTGATTATGAGCGCTCCAAGATCTCTCTTTTTTATTAGAAGAGAATTCATCATAATTGAACTAATATTTTTGCTCAATTAGATCATTTTGGGGCTTCTATGGGGTGTGCATATGCCTTTAAGGAATTTTGCATAAGAAGGAATATGCTTAATGATATCTACTAAAGGGATGGTAGTGGTTACCTTTTGAAAGGCTTCTAGTATGTGATCGTCAGTTTCACTCACCTTGGCTCTAGGGAGGCTTAATGCTTGAGGGTAAGGCAAGGACGGTTTGTATGTATACGGATTTGGTTCAGGTCGCACCCATTTTTCCTCAACCTCCAAACTATTGTCTTGCTCTGCTACGACAATCGGTGTTTCTTCATCTATTGAGCTCTTGTACAAAGGATGGTCCACATAAGGATCTAGTAAGTCTTTGCCACTCCGAGGGCTTGATATGCCTAATGCAGTTGACGGAACGAATTGATGCGGTTGTTAACTACACACCAATTCATGTCAAAAATAGAGTCCAAACTTATCAATTTTATGAAATTAATTCGAATTGAGGGGTATATCGGTAAATAAGGGTCAAATCCACACCGAAATAAGGTATTTTCGAGAGATCTTTTAGAATTTGATCAAATTGGATGATGAATTGGTGATGGAAATTAGGAAAAATAGTAGATTTATAAAGATAACTGAAAGACAAATCCACGGAATCAAAAATCACTCGATTTGGATTAGTATTTGCGGAGAAATCAAAGAGCGAAGTGGAGAGAAATTTTCAAAAATTAAATCGTGAATTTACCGAAATTAAAGATGAAATTAAACTAAATTATGATCCTAAATTACAAATTGATGATACATGACGAAATATTAGAGGAAAAACACGTAATCTAACCCGAGATTAGCGATCGAAATGATCCAATTAATCGTCAGATTCAAGGCTTTTCATTCTACGATTTCGAAAACGATCGTTGGTGTTCAAGAGATGAATTCTCCTTAATCGATCGACAGAATCTCACTTTTAATCACTCCGTGGACGCGGAAACGATTCTAGAAGTGATTAGAAGCAAGAGATTCAAGGATATATGTGTATAGATAGATCACTTGAGCGAAATCATCCAAGAATACATCAAAATGTCGAAGAACATCTCAATTTATAGTGATTTTGGGCGTAACCCTCCTATCGGGCGTTTCGTCTTCGATCAACATCTTTGATTGATCGCATTAATGTGAATCGTTACCATTAAGTCCCGTCCGTTGGATCACAAATGGAGCGCTCAGATGAAGCCACGTGATCATGCGTTATAAAACGCTTTGAAACGTCACGTCGTTTGATCGCGATCAAACGCTTAGATTCGTTTCTCGTAGGTTTAATCTCAACCTTTATAACTCGGTTGATGAACGACTAAGATTATATCATTTTTAAAACAATTCGTCGTCCAATCAGAAAGCGTCGCGAACCCCCTTCACTTAAGTGACGATTGACGGTTTAAATTTAACGCTCGATCGGACGCTCCACGTGCTGCCACGTCGTCGATCGCAATTGATCGGATGCTCCAGTTTGCGCCACGTCACCTACGCACTTATAATAAATCAAAAAATCTATTTTTAATTCCGTAAAATCCTTAGAAATTCATTAAAAATTCAGAAAAATTTAGAAAAATTTAGGAAAAATCCCTAAAATTATAAAATTCATAACTTTCAACATACAACTCCAAATTAATCCAAATTTTAGTCAGTAGATCAGAAATTTAATTATCTATCATTATAAAAAGTCAAAATATTTAAATAACAAGAGAATAAATTATTATTTCAAAAATACACTCATTTCTTCTTGAAAACCAAACTTTAGAAAAATAAATGAGTGTATAGAAAACATTTTCTCTTATTATTTATCATTAAAAACCTAATTATAATCTCAAATTTAGATAGAAAATAATCTATTCTAAAATATATTCTTAATTATGCCTAATTATCCCTAATTTAGTACATTTTGAGATTATAACTTAAAATTGCATGAAATGATAGAAGTGCACTCAAAGTATGATAACATGCATACAAATGGAATGTTTTATGCCTTATTTTGCATTAATAATCATGTATCATGTTAAGATTGCACACTATCAGCAGTCTCCAATGCCTCATCTTCAACATGGACATCGCTCAAATTGTGCATTTGACTTGATGAGGCCCCTTGATTCCTCGAGTTGATAGTGGCCTGCGATGGTAATTGGTCAGAAAAAGAAACCTGCTTATCCTTCTTATTATTAGCCGTGGAAAGAATGTTTGTCTTGACAAAGTCTTGTATCTTGTCCACCCATGAGTTCATTCTGTTCATTTGCTCCATCAACTGAGAGATTGCACCTAGAATTGGATTTACAGATGGTGCAGTCGGTCATAGAGCTTGAGTGTATGGTGGCTGTGATGGGATATACGTCAACTATCTAGTATTTGTGTAGGGTTGCGGTTGTAAATTTTGTTGCTAACTAGAGTTGTACGGTGGAGGATATGCTTGATCGACGTTCCTCCTAAATCCTGCATATTGCAAAGCATTGTTATAGACAACAGGATTATTATATTAATTTGGGTATGTACCCAGATAATTTGATCTTCCCTGTTGACTTGGCCATCCTTATGGGCCTTGTCTATACATAGCCTGCCTTTTACTGCCATGATGGGGCAATCTAGCTCAACATGGTCGAGTCTTGAGCAATGGGCGCAGAGCGACTAGTGCAAGTCCTTTAGAATTGTTGCGGATGTGGAGCCAATCCAATAGAAAGTTCTCGACCTTTGCGATCTTATCGATCCTTTCAAGGAGCATGCTCGTCTCTACTAATTTTGCGTCTATTAATCCTCCTTTCGGCATTGCACCTCTTCTAAATGGTTTTTCCGCGTTGTGATGGCTATTTTTTGCCACTGTCTCGATTAATTCCATCGCATCGTCTTCAAATTTGCTCATGAAGGTGCCTCCGCTAGCCGCATCTAAAAGATATATATCTTGCAGGCCTAAACCATCATAAAATATTTGTGTAAGCTCATGGTTAGACACTCCATGGTGAGGACACTCCCTAGTGAGGTCTCTAAGTCTCTCCCAGGCTTCATGAAATATTTCACTCGAGCCTTGGGTAAATTCACAAATAGCCTTCTTACATAATAGTATTTCCTAAGAAATTCCTCCTCCATCTCGGTCCAAGTGGTGAATTCTTTCCCTAACTTTAAAAACCAATATTTAGCTCTATCTCTAAGGGTAGTGGGAAAGAGTTTCCTTTTCATCACGTTTGCCGACACATTATGAATTTGATTAAATTCACACACTTGACTAAGCTCGTCTACAAGTCTATAGGGATCCTCGAAAGGTTTAGCATGGAAGATAGGTAACATACTCATCACATGCGAATCTATCCTAAAATTTGTATTTCTACTAAGTGGTGCATGACTATGAGTAACAAGCCTCTAAAGACGGGCCTAGCGTAGTCACTAAGGCATCTCCTAACATTTCCCTCATCATTCAAGGCCATTCCTATAGTCGAAGAAGATGCAGAAGAGGAAGGTGATCGCGAGGAGTGCTAAAAAAGATCTACGTGTAAAGGGTTATTTCTTGCTCTCAAATTAGACTGTCGTCTCATAGAAGGGTGGATCGTAAAGATATATGAATATATAAAAAATACTTATAAAATTATTCAACGATGGCAAACAATCGTACCTGAGCGTCGCTATTCGTGAGAGTTACGCCCTCTCCATTCGAGTATGAATACGTGATCGTCTGTAATCTGCAAAAAAAGGAGGAATCCCTTAATCTCATCGAATTGAGTACCTTGAAGATGTATTTCTGCTTCAGATTTTCTCAGTGTCGAATCGATGTGAGTTAATATCAAAACAGAAACTGAAAAATCAAAGTTGATTGAGTCAAAATTGATGTTTCTTTCTCAAAAATACACCGTAATTCCCCAGCAACGGCGCCATGTGATGAAACGGTTTCGTGTCGTTGTTCAATGCACACAAACTTGTGTCAAAAAAAGTTCCAAACTCACCAATTTAAAGTTTAAATTACTAATTAAAGAGTATAGTGGTGAATAAGGGTCAAATCCATAGGAAAATTTTAAGATGACTTTGAAATTCAATCAAATGAGATGATGAATTGAGGTGAGAAATTAGGGATTTTAGTAAATTAAAAAAGATAACTAATACGAATCCGTAGAATTCAAAATCATTGAATTTGGATTAGAATTCGCGGAGAAATTGAATATTGAAATTGAGAAAGAAAATCGATCACGATTCGTAATAAAAACTGAAATTAAAACTAAAATTAACATAATCTACTATGAAAAATTAAAATCTAATGCTACAAGAATATAGATTAGGATGAAAACACATAATCTAACTTTAAGTCGTGCTCAAAATGATCCAATTAATCGCCGGATTCAAGGCTTTTCATTCCGTGATTTTGAAAATGAAGTTTAGCGTTCAAGATGTGATTTATTTTGATTCTCTCTACCAATTTTTGATTTCAAACCCTCCTGAGATGTGGAAATGAGTCTAGAAGAAGTAGAAACAAGTGATTCTAAGACTGAGTTGTCTAAATAGTTCAATTTTCTCGAAACATCCAAGATTAAGTTTTTCCCTTGAAGAACATTTTGATTATAGAGAATTTAGGCGCGACCGTTGGATGTGTCGTTTCATCTTTTGATCAACGGCTCAGATTGAACGTCGATTCATGAATCGTCGTCCTTAAGTTGCATCCTTTCGATCTACAATGAAGCGCCCAGATTTTTCTAGGTCATGCGTGAAGAAGAAGCGACGCTTAATGTCCACGGTTTAATCTTCATCGAGCGATCGAGATGAGTCCACGTGTCCATTGGGGTGCATTTAATCTTGAACATTATAACTCCTCAAATGAGCAGCTGAGATTAAATCATCTTAAAATGAATTGTTGCCTAATCAGATGCATCCACATACCCCCTCCAGTAAGTGAAATCCAACAATCGCAATTAAATCGCGCGATCGAACACATCTCATTGTGCCACGTCACCTGTGACTAAAAACAAACATAAATAGTCCGACATGACATCAATTGATGATTTTTACGAGTATATAATATGCATGCATATAATCGGTTAGCGTAAAATCCTTAATGAATGCTTTAGCCCACTAATCACTTTTGCGCACACACGCGCACACGTGTGAACACATACGCCACCACATGGCGACACTCCGCCACGTCAGCTCACAGTAAATAAAATATTTTTTATTATATTTATTATTTTAAAAATAAAAAACAGCTTTAAGTATATTCTAAAAAATTCTAAAAAATTCCTACAAATTAGAAAATTCATAAATTTCAAAATACAACTCCAAATTAATCCAAATTTCTTTTGTTGGATCATAAATTAAATCATCCATCATTATAAAAATTCAAAATAATTAAAAAAACAAGAGAATAAATTTTAATTTCATTACTCTTGGAAAATAAATTTAGAAAAATTCATGAGTATAAATAAAAATATTTTCCCTTCTCATTTAATCATGAAAATATAATTATGACCTCAAATATAAATAGGACTAGCACTAAATTATTTTTATTATACATAATTATCCCTAAAATAATATATTTTTAGATCATAACATAAAATTACATAAAATGATAGATATGCACTCAAAATATCATAACATTCATACACATTGAATATTTAATGCCTTAAATTGCATTAATAATCATGTAAATTCATGTATAAATTGCATGTTATCAAGGGTCACACACAATACCCTCTAGGTGATATATGGACCTAGAGGGTCGCACACAGAGTCTATGAATATTGGTAGATATAGACATAATTATGAGGGATTTTTTATGAAAAATCCACATACCAAATGTCTATAAATAGGGGGAGAACAACCACAACTGGAGGTGCCCATGCAAGCCTTGTGGGAATTCTCTCCTTTATTTCCTTTCTATCTTTTTGAAGAGCTATGAATAGGAGATCCAACCATCCAGAGATCGTGTAGATATTGTTAGTCGTTAGACAAGTTGAATAACTTCAAGAACTCCCTTAAGGAAACTCTATATGTTTTGTTATACATACTAGATGATAGGATTTTTTTGTGTATTATAATTTTGAATATTCATTGCAATATATTCTTTTGCACTCAATGTTTTGATTAAAATTTTAGAAGGCTTGTCGACATTAGATCCCAACACCATGCATGCACAGAAGAGACTTCTGCTACCTCCTTGCAAGTTACTCTCACTCTCTCACTCTCTCTCTCTTGCTTCTCCTTTTTCTCCTTCTTCACCCATCCTCTCCCTCTTTCTACATCCTCTCTTTCCTCAATCTTCATCTCTCTTCCCCCCATGCACAGAAGAGAGCTTCTTTGCCATGGGCCTCCTCTGTGTGCGAACAAATGGAAGAATCTTCTTCCACCATTTCCTTACCTCTTCTCATCTTCTTTGATCCCTTCTCTCTTGTGCTCTCTCCTTTTATTCGTCTCATGCACCGCCATAGAAAAAGGAGAGATGAGATAAGAGAGAGAAGACAGAGGAGAAAAGAGAAGTGGGACATTTTGCATTTTTCAGGTTAATCAGAGCGATTGACTAGCACACAATTTAGGGTGGTTCACGAGGAGAGAGAAAGCTAAATCAAGAATCTATATTTCTCTTAATTCAAAGCTTGATATTTGACGATCCTGATGGATTTTAGAGCTGAAATTTTAAAGGGCATAACCATAACTTCATTCTTTATGTCTTCAGATTGGCTGATTATAAATATGAGGCAAAAAGTATGATTTTTTTAACATTTTGATGTGTGCTTCTTGCATTGGCCATATGATGAAAGACAACACCAATTGATTGTTCATCATGTACCGAAAATCATTTCAATTAGTTTCTACTCTTTTCTATTCATTCCTTGTGTTGTATGCAAGTTCCCATGTCTAAGTGTGATGTACGGGCTCTCAATTGGAGAGAATTGAGAGAATCACTAGAGTGAGTTTTGGTCATGAACCTTTAGATTAGGGTTCATGATTTTTGATATTTTCAATTTTCTCAATCCTTTTCTCCACATTTTCCTAATTTCAAATGATACATCACATTTTTCATCATTTGTCAACTTGATCAATTCATTACATTTTTCGGATACATCACTCTTTTCTCATTGATCATTTAGGCTTTCTTAATCCAAAGATACCAAAATATTATTTTATTTTAATCGTCCTCCCTGTGGATTCTACGTGGACTAGCCATTATTCAAAATTATAAGATAAAAATTGAAGAGTTGAGTATAATTTTTTGATACATAAACTCATGCTTTCAACCACCACAATTTTACACTAGTCAACATCTATAAGCATAGGAGAAGTATTGTCCTAGAAGTTGGGGTTTGCACCTGTGAAGGCCAGTCTTCGTAAGTATGTTGAGAATGTATTTCCATTGGTTAAGGAGAAACTTTTCCAAGTGATAGGAAAAATCAATACCCAAATATTGAACCATAAGATGTTGATGCATGTATGCCTTGACACGAGCAATACCAGCCATGTCACTCTTAGTGATGAAAATATCATCAACATGCACAACAAGGATAACACTCTCAATAGGAGTAGATGAGTGAAAACAATAGGATCCATATCATTGGGAGTTAACCCTTGAGAAAGAATAATTTGGTTGAACTTGGTAGACCATGCGTGACGGTTTTGTTTTAGACCATAAATAGCATTGTAGAGGTGATATACCAAGGTGATCTTCCCAAGAACAACTTACATAAGCAATTGCTCCATGATGATCTCGATCAGGATTATTTGTCGTCATTGTTGTGCGTCAATTTCATGCTATATGTGGAGATGACATGGAATCCCCAAATGAAGCCATAAATTATTGATGCAAACCTTGTAATAGGTTGGGATAAAAGATGTAGGTGTGAATAAATGCGCCGTCCTGAGCGAAGCAACTGACGACACTTCGTGACATGTGCCGCTACGCGGCATCCTCCGCGGAGCACCGGCGGAGCAGAGCGGGCGTGGAGCCGGCGTAGAGCGGAAGCTGTTGCGCAATGGCGCACGTCACAAAGTATTGGATGGAGCGAAGCGATGTACGGCGCCCATGGTTTCGACGACGAGAAGGCTCGATAACGGTGATGACTGTAGACAAGGAAGGAGAGGATATTGTGTTGGAGTGGGAGGAGACAACACGTTGGGAATGACGGCTATAGCGTCTGATGGCGGCGGCAGCGACGACAAGAAGAGTTTATGGCTTTGATACCATGTTAACGATGAGATGAAGAAACCCTACAATCGTATATGGAAATGAGAGTACATAGGTCCTTATATAAGAGGTGAAGATGAGAGGAGAAGATAAATGAGTCAAGAGCCCAATACCACTATCGGACAATTATTATTATTCATACAATTTTATTTATTTTTATGTCATTTTTTAAAGTTAGTTTATCAGGGATTTTGACTAAAAAAGATTCCAAACAATCTAGAAAAATCAGGAATACTTTCTAAAAACTAATTTTAATTAGTTTAAACCATATTAATCATGCATTCATAAATATTTGTGTAAATAAATGCATAGAAAAATCATATTACATCTAAATCATTTATTTCTTGATGAATTGATATGACAAAATTCCCATAAATTGTTATCAAGTCATGAAAAATCAACAATATTCTTTTACATATAAAGATGATCATTTTAATCATTTTTAAATATGATAAGATGTATTTATAATCATATTTATAAAAATAAATCCGTACAATGCATGAATTTTCGTGTTATCACTCAGCAGCATAAGCTGACCAATATTTTATCAAAGGCCAAGCGTTGATCAATAGACAATTATGAGTCATTTTTTGACTTCAAAGTCTACATCAAGATATTCGTTGACCAAAAGTCAACCATATATTAATACTCTGTAAATTCAACAAGAAGTAATGAGTTAACCAAAAGTCAATCACAGACCCCAAATGTTTGCCAAAAGTCAACTACAACTAGTTGACAAAAGATATTAAGAACTAATAAGTTGACCAATAGTCAGCTAGAGTTTAAAATTTGACTAAAAGTAACCATGGACCAAAAGCTGATCAAGAATCAACCATGAGTAAAAAGTTGACCAAAAGTCAACTATATGAAAAGAATTTACCAAGTCAACAAGTCAGTTCAAAGTTAATCAAGAGGATAAAGGTCGACATAGATATCTAGAATCTATTGAAACATGATTTCAAGACAGCCAGTCAATAAAAACACAAAATAAGTAAAGCATAGGGAAGTTCAGGGAGCATGCCAAGCTAGGGAAGTTCAGGGATCTTCAGTTTTGGTAGCAGGAGATTCCACCTTCTTCTCCTCCGAGCATGTGTCCACCACAATGGAGGCCTAAAAATAGGTAAATTGTTCTTCTTTTCCTCGTCAACCTCATCTTCTTCTAAATACCATTGACTGTAGGAGGACGCAGTGAGGTGGCAGCAGGAGCAGTCACAATAGAAGAGGTCGAGCAAGCATCCAGATTCTTGTTCATCAAGCTCTTTTTCGCGAAGGGTGACATTGATGGCAATCTGGCACCTGAAAACAGATACCTGCAGGCAGATTGTTGCTATGGAAAAGTGCCAGGGATAGTAGAAGCACCTCACATGCGCCCAGAACCTTCATACGGTGTTGGATGGTGCCAGAAGAGATCTCAGGTTGTGATTACCGCAAATCCAATTTCCATTTCCTGGAAAATGGAAGAGAATCTCACCTGCTCTTCAAATATTTGATCAAGTGAACAGTGTGTGAATCATATTATGAAAGGACTACCTCAAGATCAATTCATGAAGCTCATTGGCAAGCAGGGAATGTTAGGTGAGTGTTATTTTCTTTTTCTTCTTTTTTTTGTAACATTGAAATTTTTGTATTCTTGAATTGTGCCATTAGAATAAGGCCATCACGTAATCTAAAGTGAACCCTATAAACAGGGGCTACGTATGTGAAATAAAGTACTGGGAACTTCTTTTTCTCTCTTTTTGCAGCTGGCTGCGTCCAACTTCTCTGCTGCAAGCTAGGACCCATGGCTCCAAGAAAATCAACACTCATGAATTGTGATTAATCCTCATGCTCTTGAAGGCTTCCTGTAGGACCCATGGCTCTGAATGAAATTCCTTCATTCCTCTTGTCATTGTACACCTCCAAGAACCAGAATTACTTCTGTATAGAAATTTATACAGAGCAAGAACAGGGAGCGATCAACCTCGAGATATATCAGTCTGTAAAGATTCATTGAATATTGGATCATCATCATCTCACTCAGGCATCTCAGGAAGCCCAATCTCTAGATTTCAACAACCTTGGACATACCAGCCCTCTCATAAGCCCACATCATGGTGCTCAATGTGATCTTATCTGGCTTAATCTGTTTCTCTCTCATGAGCAAGAACATTTCCTCCATGATCTTCACCTCCCCGGCCACACCATAAGCATGGATAACGCAGTTAAAGAAAGCCTCATCTAATCTCACATCTGAGTTCTCAATCTGCCTCAAAATCAATGGAATCTTCTCTAACAGCCCCACATTGCTGTACCCACTTACAATCGAGCAGTAAGTGATAGAATTTGGCTTCACTCCCTTAAACTTCATTTCCCTAAAAATCTCCTCCATCTTTTCTATGTTCCCTGCCTTGGCAAAGCAGTCAATCATGGAGTTGAATGTAACAACTGTAGGCGAGAAAAATCTCTTCTTCATGAAATCCACTATCATGAGCATCTTTTCATGCATCCCAGCCCGGCCATAAGATCTGATCATTATGTTGAATGTCATGGTATCAGGATCGATCCCCATGTGATGGAATTCATCATAGGTTTGCTCCATCTGATCAATCCTCCCACAATCTCCATAAGCCCACAGGATTGAATTCATTGTGCATTGATCAGGGAGACAGTCCTGGCTCTCGATCATTCTAGAGAGAGAGATCTCCATCTCTCTAAGCATCCTTGCCTTGCCGAATCCATTGATAATTGTGTTGTGGGTAATGATATTGGGTCTGAGCCCAAGTTTGTCCATGTCATTGATGGCTCTAGGAATCAAATCAAAGCGTTGGAGCTTGCAGATGCAGTTGATGAGGATGGTGTAAGTGCAGATGTCTGGTCTGCAGTTTGGAAGTGATTTCATCTCGTCAATTAAGGAGAAGGCTTCCTCCCAGAGGGAATTGAGGGCGTAGGCATTGACCAAAGCGGTGACGACATCTGGTGTTGGTTTGAGGCCGTCAGAGAGCAAGAGCTGGAAGAGTGAGCTGGCGTGATTTGATTGGCCGCATCTTCCCAGCATCATCATCAGCCTGGCGTAAGTGCGGGCTTTAGGATTGTACCACTTTTGCTTTCGTAGAAGGTTGAAGACCTGATGGGAAAAAAGAAGTCGCGGTAAGAATTTTATGAGAAAAACATTACTCAAATATAAGATTATTCAATGCGCTATATTTCTAGTATTTGATTTAGTTTTCACGACTTAACTTCGAATCTCCTTCACGGTTTCTCCGCCTACTGGTTAACTGATGCTCTCAAGAAAATTATGAATTTTTAATTCGAGAAGTCTTGAGAAAAATATGGTTCTATCAGAACTGTAATTCACTGGAGAGGCTCATGAACAAACTTTCAGTACCCTAGATTTCTAGCACGATTTTTCTTCCCCATATTGTTTTGGAATCTCCTAAACGGCTTCTTCGGCAACCGATACACTTGTCCTCTCTTGAAAAACAAGCATTTCTCAAATGAACCGACAAAGCCACGGCGAAAATTAAAGTTAATCGAGAAAGCGAGAAAAGCGAATTTTAAGATAGATAAGGCTCACCTGGAGCGCGGATTCCCACCGATCGTTAGTAACAGCATCGTCCAAGGCTTCGAGCACAGCCTTTGGCCAAAGACGGCGTGTGGAAGTTCCCGTAACGGCTTTCCTCGCCACGCCTTCAATCGCTGCCTCCTTTCTCAATAGCTTGGACAGCACGTGATTAGACTCGTGCGGAAAAGGATTCCCGCCGTCCTCCCTCACCGGATTTGACAGCGAAATGTCTCCAATCCGCTCATCCGCCGGCGATCTCGGTGCCAGTAGTTGTCGGTCTCCCCGGTGGCGCGTTCGCCACTGAAGTGGAACACCCGAGATCTCCATCCAAAATCCAAGGAGATAATGCATGGAAATTGCAACTCCAACTCTTCTTCCAAATAGATTCTGGTGGGCCCGAACTCGTGTCTTACTTTGGGCGGATCTTGAGATGCATTCGGGATCCGATAGAGTTATTGGATCTTTTATGGTTTCGGATCCTATTCGAAACGTGTTAGATTAACGCTTTGATTGGATCTACACGTGTCCATTTTTTACGAAACAAGCAGAATTATGGACTGGATGACGACCCGATAGTCTTAATTATCACCTCATCGGGTTCGGATTTCACTCTGCACCTCCGACTGTCTGTTATAGTCTTCCATCTTCCTCGAAGAGAGTTAACAGAGCCACAGAGGGAGATTCTCTCCGTGATTACTCGGAGATGGCTCGGTGCGGGAACATTCCGGAGACCGAACTCTTCTGGTCTCTCATCGACAAGGCGGATCGAAAATTCGCCAGGGTGCGCGATATCCCCGTCTACGGCAGAAACAGGTTCCTTTTCGACATCGATTTCAACGTACCCTAGCTATGCATTTAATTTAGTTTGATTTAACAGGAACGACGAGGAATTTCACAAAGCGTTCAAGATCTACACGCGGCTGTGGAAGATGCAGCAGGAGAACCGTCAAAAGTTGGTTGAAGCGGGAATGAAGAGATGGGAGATTGGGGAGATAGCCTCTAGAATCGCGAGGCTGTACTACGGGCAGTATCAACGCACGAGCGATTCGAGCTACCTCGCAGAAGCTTACGTATTCTACGAGGCCATACTAAGCCGCGATTATTTTAGGGATAGTCTTTCGCAAGATGCTTCGGCTCTCGCTAAAAAGCAGCTTAGATTTCTCGCGAGGTTTTTAATCGTTTGTCTCGTGTTAGGTAGGAGAGATATGGTGGTTCGATTGGCTAACCATTTAAGGTCGTTTCTGGACGAGTGCAAGAGGAACTTTCAGGTAGTACTGGTTGTTTTTCTTCTTTTTTTTAATGTAGTACTGGTTGCTCTTCTTTAAACAGAAAGTATTATTAATCTTCAATTAATTTTATCGTTAATTCATTTAGGAGGCAGAGTTTAAGGAATGGAAGCAGATAGTTCTGGAAATGGTGAGGTTTTTGAAAGCTGATACAAAGTTTATGAACATGAGGCCCTTGCGCTACAGCTATATCTTTGATTCGCCACCAAATTCTCTCCGTTGTATTCCTAATCAGAAGGGTCTCAAGCTACGCGATGCATTATTAGTTAGTTATCATCACAATGAGGTTAGAAATCTTTGTACAATTGTACTCTACTTTTATGAACTTTTTGTGGTTGATTGTATGATTAGTTTTCTTGATTTTAGGTTAAGTTTACAGAGCTCACGTTAGATACGTTTCGGATGCTTCAGTGTCTAGAATGGGAACCTTTGGGTTCTTTTTCTACGACAAACAACGATGATGCTTTCCATCATGGAACTAGCCATGGAAGGGTGAATCTTTTGCAGGATATTGGGGATCCTTCGCTGCCACCCAATCCACAAAAAGCAATTTTATATCGCCCATCTGTCATCCACTTCTTGTTGGTTAGTAGTATTTATCCCAGAAATATTTTGTATGATATTCTGTGCTGCTCATTTTTCTTGTTCGTCCCATATTTTCTGTGAGAAGCAGAATTATTTTGTTTGAAAACCTGTGAAGATTCATTTTCAACATACTTTTTATTTATCAGATCAACTGTCACGATCTGCTAATGTTCTTGACATCATGATTGTATGTCCCCCTGATCGCAGTTGAACAGCAATCAGATGGCCACTCGCTCGACGTGATTTGTGGCAAAGGCAGAAAGCCCATTTCTCTCCCATCTTTCTCTACAGCTCAAAAACCTACTAAATCTCTCTCCCTTCTCTTTTCAAACCTTTTCCCATTAAGCGCATTTTCAATTTTGGGCTTTCAAATCTGTCTAAAGACAGATTCTACGGGGGAGATCTTATGTTGATTGCCCATCACAATTAATTAGCAACTTTTATGATTGGTGAGCAGTCATGAGGTCTATGGAATGATTAAATGATCGATTGCAGTGATCATGGCCAAAGGAAATTGTTAGCATTGTGAGTCCGATCAGTTTACCCAATTGGAAATAAGTCATACTTGTCGAAATTCAGTGTACTTCACTTCTAGAGCTAGGGGTTTCATGTGAAGAAGAATAGATTTCCTGTGAACTTTATTTCTGTTTTCTTTTACTTCTTATGAGTTAGTTTGGAAATTTTGTGTCTGATTAATTTATACCCCGTGCAGTATTTTATATAGCAACAATTTCAATGTTGCGATCATGATGTATGATAAAACTTGGCAGCGGATAGCAAACAGACGGTATAGAGAGAACCTGCTAGATTAGAGGACAGAAATGATGAATGGAAAGGACTTGACGAGATAGAGAGATTGGAGTGAGAAATAGGATGGACGGCGGGGGAAGGACCCCCGCCTACGGGATAAGATTAGAGCTTAAGCAATGATTCATTATGAGCAAAAGTCCCCTTAAATAGGACTACAGAAAGTTACCGTTGTAACGGTAACATACTAAAAATAATAAAATATTACGAATGTAAATCGACGATGCCAACTGTATCTTGATATCTTGACACTCCCCCTCAAGCTGAATAGTGAAGATTTCTTCACTTTCAGATTGCAGTTTTAGACTTGCTGATAGAAGGCTTCTGAGATGAATTGTATCTAAATCTTCGGCATATTATAGGGAGATGGATTGTCTTCAAGAAGGCTTCTGACGATGCTGGAGGATAAATAAACCAAACAGTCTCACATTTCAGGCTCACCATGGCTTCTGACGCTGCTGGAGGATAAGAAGGGTCCGACCAGTTTCACACTTCAGGCTCACCATGGTTTCTGATGCTGCTGGAGGAAAAAAAAGGGGCAAAACTTTGCCCATGAAATAGAGACAGAATGACCTGGTTTCCCATACCATCCATCTCAGAAAATTCTCCTCTAGTCTTTCTTCAGGCTCACCGTTCTTGAGACATTCCTCTTTTGTTCATAGTTTGATGCCATGTTGAGGAGATGCTATGTTGGGATTGTTGCATGGGTAAAATCACTTCCCCTGCAATCAATTTTCCTTCACAGTTTCTCTAATTAACCAAGAAGTTCTTTTCAGCAGTCTTCTATTATGGAACCAATCCTTCTGCCGATAAGATGTCTCTTTGGCTGCAGGCCTGAATTATCTGGAAGGCTTCAAATATGGGATACTGAACATAATAGAAAAAGTTTCTCCTCGGAAGATGCCTTGTTCACTCTCAAGTAGTGCTTGGTCCTTCTTCCACCAAATGATCCCAATAGTCACTTCAAGAGTGCTATTGGACCGACGGCTGTAGAGGAGACTGCCTCTCAGTGAGTACCACCTATCAGTCATTCTATTGGTGATGATGGTGGGTTTACACTTCAGGTATCATAATATTAAATGGCCAGATGGCCCTGATTAACCAGTAGCCAAGAATCAGAAAGCACTTCCAATAATCAATAGGTGTAGATGCCATGTTGAAATATGTCTTCTTCAAATAAAAGCTTGCCTTGCAGCGTACTATTCAATCTTCTTTATGATGCCTTGCTCACAGAGAGAGCCCGCGGTTAGGGTTTCCCTTGGAGCTCGGAGATCTGCGAAGCCCTGGCACTGCCAAGATAGCTAGATGTGCTCATGCTCCTTCCACATCTCCTCTTCTAGCACCCTGAATCGAAGACGCTGGAGACGATCTGTTGCCGATCAGCAGTTGCTCCGCCGTGAAATTGTTTTCTCGCAAACTGGAGATCCTATTTATTGAAATCCTCTCTTCTTGTGTCTTCGTCGAATCACTTTTCCTTTCGGCTTCTTCTTCCACAGCTCAACTTCGTCTGTTGCGGAAAAATAGTAGTTCAACCTTCTTCTTCTTCAAAACCTGAACCGGCTCTGATACCATGATAAAACTTGGCAGCGGATAGCAAACAGACGGTATAGAGAGAACCTGCTAGATTAGAGGACAGAATTGATGAATGGAAAGGACTTGACGAGATAGAGAGATTGGAGTGAGAAATAGGATGGACGGCGGGGGAAGGACCCCCGCCTACGGGATAAGATTAGAGCTTAAGCAATGATTCATTATGACCAAAAGTCCCCTTAAATAGGACTACAGAAAGTTACCGTTGTAACGGTAACATACTAAAAATAATAAAATATTACGAATGTAAATCGACGTTGCCAACTGTATCTTGATATCTTGACAATGTAGGTTCTTGCAACCCTATGTGAAGAGCTTCCTCCCGATGGAATATTATTGATATATTTATCTGCACCAGGTGGATATTTTGTTTCTTTGCGATGTTGACTAGACCTAGTTTTTTTTCATTTTAGCCCCTCCTGAAGTTGATTTTTTATTTTCCTTAGGAAGTGGCGGAGAGACACCTTCTATAGCCGGAAAGTTAAGATCTCTTGAAATGTCCCCTCAATCTTCCCAGATCAATGAACTTGCTGTCAATAATCAGGAACCCTGCTTACAGTTAGGTCCTTACGGAAACGAAGGTTTGCTCTTTATTGTTGACTTATTTTTAAATTTTGCAACCGTACCCTTCATTTTCTTTATGTTTTTATTATGCTTAAACTTGTTTTTGTGCCATCAAGGTCTGAATTTCCTATATCCTGGTGATTTGATTCCGTTTACGCGGAAGCCTCTTTTTCTGGTTATCGATAGCAATGTCAGTGATGCATTCAAGGCAGGTTTGTTGACTCTAATGCCCATATAAAAGCCTATTTTTTCGGAATTTTTTACTTTTGATCAATAATATATATCCTAAAATTCAGAAAAGTAATTGCAGGTCATCCACGGGGCAGAGAAGGGGGCAAAGGTGGCTATGCTGCTCTCCCCGAAGTCTTCAAGTGACTCAAAAATTTCCCACAGCGGAGGCTTGTTGACCATGTTTTTGACGACCCCTCTACAAGCATTCTGCTTTCTTCTTGGAATTCCCGATTCAGCCATTGAACTGAAGGTAAACCATTTCTAAGGTCTCTTGAAAATTTATTTCCCGATATTAACTACTCAGCCTTTTTCAGGATACTTACAACAAGGCAGAAGAACTGTTACTCTTGGCTTTAAATGAATGGAGCGATGCCCTAATTTCATCCGGTTCTCTTGAGCCGGTCTGGATCGAGGCCTTGGGTGATCCCTTTCTGAGACGCCTTCTCTTAAGGTTGCTGGAATCGTGTATTTACTTTTTTTCTTCTTTTTGTTTTTGAAGTAACACTCACTGATTGAAAACCTTTTTTTTTCAGATTTATCTTCTGCCGGGCAATTCTTTCGCTTAGGTTGCCCGCGCTTGGTCCAGAGTCCCTGCCCCAGTGCCTGCCCGAACTGCCCGAATGTGCTCACCCTGGAAGCCCCGATATTACACGCGGGATTAAGGGATTGGCGGAGTTCTTTGACGCTGCGGAGCATTTCTCCTTCTCTGGTGTTCAGTAGTCCTAAAATGCCAGTTTTCAGGTGAGATTATGTGGGTCCGGTTGCATTTTACCCCTGATAGATGTGTTGGACACATAGATCTGGATAAATGGATTGATGGATGACTAGATATGACTTGATGGATGGATGGATGGAGGTGTTCTAGATAAGTACATGATTGGATGTGTATAATATGGTCGAGGTATCCTCTCTTCTCTCCAAGATTGCTTCATAATTTTCGCTTCTCTTGTTTGTCTACAGATTATATGGGTCGAAAGCAAGCATGTGGATATCCAGTCGAAGAAGATTGCATGTACGCCTCTACCCACATTTGTTTTTAAGCAAATGAGAGAAGCTTTGCTGAAAATTAATTGAACTCAGGGTTTTGAGATCTTCGATAAGGTAACTTCCAGCTTCTCACTAATCGACGTGATCCATGCCTGCCATGAAAAATTTAAAAAGAAAAACGATTTCAGCAAAAATCCTGTCAAATTTTGAAAGTAAATATCTGTGGAAATTTACCCTCAATAAACAAAAACTAATGGAATATGAAAATTATTGATCTGTAGTAACCTGGTCAAGGCTGCTGAATCCCCTGATCGAATTCCCTCCCTATTATTGCAATTCCGCTATCCCCGATTGGTTGCAGGATCAATGCCTGAAAAAAACAGAGAACCAGATCTTGCAGGGAATTTGGCATGGGAGTGAGAAAGATCAATGAAGGCCAATACCTGTGTATTCGAGGGTAAGAATGGAAATTCAATCCTCCCGGGGTAGAGAGAGATTGGCCAAGTAAATTTCTGTTAAGAGAGAGACATGGGGCAGAGAAAAAATGAGGAAGAAAGGGAAGGAGGGGGATTTTGTACATGATATTAATGCTTTTGATATCTCCCAGCTTTCCGCCATGGACATGTAAATATAAATGGAGAGACAGAGACAACGGCTTACGCTTCCCAGATTTCATGGCTTTTAAACAGAGAGAACCTTGCATTAAGCTGGAGACATCAACATCGGTTGGAGTTCCATCCATTGAGAAAAGCTCGGAAAAAATTCCAATCTGAAGAAGGCAAGAGTTCGTATGAACGATCACCAATGACCTGCAGCAAGTCACCTCTGAAAGAGAATCCCACGCCCTGACCAGTAGTCAAAGGATGTCAGCAAGAAAAAATTCAACAGATTACGAAGCTTGCATAAAATCTCTCTCTCTCTCTCTCTCTCACTCTACCAATCCATCCATACTCTCTCTTCATTTGTCAATATCTCTTAAAAAACCGGTCAATTCAACAAGATTCAAAAGGCCATTCTTACTAGAATTCAAAAGCACTTACCACAGAAGTTCACGCACCGCATTGTCCGGCAAACTGGAATCTATTCTCCGGCAGTCTACCCCTTCAGGAGCTTCCTGTAATCAGCCCCAAAAAACCCTAATCCCTAAAAACACTGAAGAAATTTATCGCTACTTCAAATACTTACGGGAGATATATACTTTGGTCTGATAGACAACCAAACAAGACCAGCGAGGAGATCAGTAACAGCCAAAGCCAGAGATAATATATCCGCTCTCGACTGTGAACTGCCCAGAAGGATTTAATAATTAATTAAATCAATTAAATAAAAGATTTCTTCCAGAAAAAAAACCTGCTTGCATCTGCCACTGGTGCAATGCCCGAAAATGGAACGGTTGAGGAGAACGGCGAGCAAAGCGAGATCCACCGGAGGTAAATGGGAATAGACCTCGAAAATTCGTCATTTTTAGATATCCAATCAGCCACCAGATTTCTCTTGGGCTTCGGTCCCTGTAACCCTCCCTTCCCACAATTTTCAGAGACAAATTCCTCTTAAAATGGTTCTTTAAAAAAAAAAAAAAGGTGGAATTGCACTAAAAATGGTTTATTGTACCTGAGTGACGAAGGCGGCCGAAGGAGGAACTCTAGAAATATCTTGAAGGGCAGAAGTGGGGAGGGAGGCAGAGTTGAAAGCGCGGTTGTGAGGTGGGAGATCGAATTTTGAGCGCAGAGATTTAAAAGGTGCGGTGGGAATGAGTAGAGGGATGCTTCTCATGGCCTCCATCCAGGAATGGAAGTCGAGTTTTAAATGTAATGGTTTTTAAAGCAGTACATAATGGAAAATGGGGTCTTAAATTTAAGTTTGAAATATTATCTCACTTGGATAGAACATGGGTGTTTCCCATTATTCCTTCTTCTTATCACCCCTCTCTCTCCTCTCCGGGGACTGTTCTTGGGGAAATCCATGATCATTAAGTTTGTGCAAAACATTCCCCCTGAATCTGCAGATTTGCTTGCATACTACTGGAATATTGAGTGCTAAATTCCTTGATTTTGTGGAGTAACTCTCTTTAGAAGCTAGGTCATGTTAAGAATTTGATCATCTCAGCTTCTCATTCAGGTTAGATGGAATAATACAACCCAATCTAAGTTTATTGAGGGTTATACTAGCATTAGTTTACAAATATTTGAAAAGTTTTGTCAAAATTTGACCTCATTTATGCACATTTTGCATGAATCTTTTACTCTCTTCTTTGCACCACTTTGACTTTATGTCATTTGGTTCATTACAACTTCTATCATCAGATTGAAATCATATGCTTTTACTTGTCAAAGAGATAGGCATGTTTGTGTTTATCTGTTGTGTTGTGATTCTTGAACTTTGTAGTCCAAAATACTAAGAGGGGTCAAGTTTATTGGGTTTATATGGCTCAACAAGACTTTGAAATATATGTGCAAATTTTGAGTGAAACAAAAAAAAAATTAGAATCAAGGATTTAAAACATAAAATACCATAAATCGATAAACCTAGCCCTTAGCGCAAATCAACATCAACCCTTACTAGGTTCCTTAGAAGAGTTCTCTCAAGCTATTTGAATGTCCAACCTCTAGTTGTATTCACATGGTCGTTAGATGGTTAGATCCCTCTTAAACCTCTTTCTTTTAACTCCTTGAAGGCTACCATTTGGACTCATTAGATTACTAGGGAAGAGGCAAGAGAAGAGAGGGATGGTCGCTCACATAGGCTTTCATGGGGTGCTCCATGGGGTGCTTTAAAGCTTCGGATCTATACCTCATCAGGTATATACATTCAAACCTAGAAAAATTATTGACAAATGTGATGAAACAAGAGCTATCTCATCTTACTTGGATGGGCATCAAGCCATATATACCAAAATGAATCAGCTCCAAGATGCCCTTGTCATGTTCATCGCATCTTGATTTGGGAAATTTACCCATGATGCAAGATCCACGAGTCGCAAAGGATTCATAATCAAATGTACCCAAGTATGCATCTCTAAGTAACTTTTGTAATATCTAATCAATATCACCTACATGCCCAAGTCTAAAATGTCAAAGGCAGGCCTCATTCACACTTTTTTTCTTCTTACGAGCCACATAAACTTGAAGATTATGTGAAAAAACATTAATTAGATATAAAACATTGACTAAAGCTTTGATACCAACTAATTTACTTCTAAAGTAAATAAAATAACGCGTGTTCTTAATAGTCAAGGTATGACCCATCTTGTTCAAGCGATAAATTAAAACAATAGTCTTAATTATGATAAGAACATAGTAACATTATTATAAAGAAAGATAATGTCCAAATGGTAGCTTGAGGTTAACAACCCCTAGCGTGACAATTGTTTCTCATCTTCAATTCCACCTCATCTTTGCTCAAGCTAATTCTACATGTTAGCCTCTAATAATCATTGTAGATATAAGTATTACATATGATATCTGACGAGACAAGACCGAGTGATCATTGAATACACACGGTCAAGGGTCAAAACAAAGTCCAAACTTACCAATTGATCGAATAATTCACGAATTGAGGGGTATAATAGTAAATAAGGGTCGAATCCACAGGGAATTAGGGAAATTTATGATGATCTTTTTGAATTTGATCTAATCAGACAATGAATCGATGATAGAAATTGGGAATTTTGATATTTTATGAAAGAGGACTCGAAGACAAATCCACGGAATAAAAAATCAATAAATTTGACTTTGATTTTATGGAGAAATCAAAGATTGAATAGAGGATTTTGCTGAAAATAAAATCACAAAATTATCGAAGTTAAGAATGAAATTACTTAAAATTATGATTCCAAAACAAAATTAAATCCTAAATGAAGATTAGGATGAAACACGATCCCTAACCAACGATTGGGATCGAATTGATACAATTAATGGCCGGAATCAAGGCTATTCATCAAAATTTGGAAATCGCGATTCGTGGAGTTCAAGCGTTAATTTCTTCCTTGTCGATCGTCAAAATCTTGATCTTAAGCACTCCGTGGACGCAGAAATGAGTCTAGAAGCGATTGGGATCAAGAGAATCAAGATATTTGGTGTCTAAATAGTTCGATTAAGTCGAATTGCTCTCAAATGCCTTACAATCTCGAAGAACATCACAATTTATAGGGTGATTTGGGCGTAACCGTTCGATCTCCATTTAATTTGTGATCAACGGCTCTGATGAAACACATCAGATGTGAATCGTTACCGTTAAGTCGCAGTCATCCGATCGCCGATCGACCGCAGAGATGGAGCCACGTCGCATGCATTATAAAACGCATCAAAACGCTCGACGTTGGATCGCTGTCGAATGCTCTTGATGCGTTTTTCGTCGGTTTAATCTCGACCGTTATAACTCCTCTTGATCAACGATTGAGATTAAAAGGCAATCCAATGAATCCGATCTCACCACGTACCCCTCCCCCCCCCACTTAAGTGAAGATCAACGGCTAAGAATCCACGCACGATCGGACGCTCCACAGGCTGCCACGTCGCCTCCTCGTATTGACCGTTGATCGCGATATAGTCGAACGATCCAGATCGTGCCATGTCACTTGCGGGCTAAAATAATCTGAAAAATTGATTTTAATTAGAAAAATAGATTTATTTAATTCTGGAAAATCCTTAGAAATTCATTACAAATTCAGAAAAATTAAAAAAAACCCGAAGAAATCCCTAAAAATTAGAAAATTCATAACTTCCAAAATATAACTGCAAATTAATCTAAATTTATTTGATTTGATCAGAATTTTGATTATCTATCATTCTAAAAATTCAAATTTAATAAAAAACAAGAGATTTAATTTCTATTTCAAAAATATATTCATTTCTTTAAGATTTAAAACTTTAGAAAATTAAATGAATGTTTATAAACTTTAAGATTTCTCTTATTATTTAACTTTAAAAACTAATTATAATCTCAAGTAAAGATGGGTTATGAAATTATTTATCTTTAATTCATCATAATTAACTCTAAATTAAAGTATTTTGATATTATAATGACTTTTTCATATAATGATAGATAAATACTCATAAATATAATAACATGCATAGGAATGAAATCTTTTATGCCTTAATATGCATTAATAACCATGTATTATCATGTATAATTAGCATGTTATCAATATCTAATACTCACAATGATGAATCTTTACATCTATAATATAGATACCTGAATTATTGCCATGCTTTCTTTGATATTCCTCCCTGAGATACATCATGCAATTCCTCTTCTAGTGCCGCTTCACGCCATAGTGGAACACATCCCTTTCTCATCGCCACCTTTCCTTGCTAAAACTATTTTCACTTTCTTCTTTCCTTTGCCCCTTTTGAGTGAGGAGTTTGGAAGAGAATGAAGGATAAGGTTTGCACTCCTCTTAAAAATGAGTCCAAATCCGAGCACAAGCAACCTCTCAATCCACTCTATCAACCTCTGTACATGAGCATGTACAAAAGATGACTCAACCATCTAAGCCTTGAATAGGCTCATTGATATCTTATAATCTCTAAGTCCTATTATATTCGACAAAAAACTCCATTAGATGAAGTAACATGGCTCTCAATTTTGTGTCCTCATGCTTCATGGTCCCAGGTAACACTGCCCTTTAAGTCACGCTCCGCCCAGGATGTGTGGTTGTTAGGTTGTACTACGTTTGTAGTCTCATTGTCCTCAGGTTGTAGTGCTGCCTTATGAATACTAATCTACTACCCTTTAAATCATTGCATTGCCCTCAAAGCGTATTTTTTCTCTCTAAATCATCATCATCTCCCATGATAACATGCCATATTTACTTGACTTTACATGATTATCTCGACATTGTAAAGACATAATTTATACCATTTTTAACTCCTTGGAGATGTAAATTCCCAATAGAGTTGTACTTTAACCAAAGAAGGGGGTGAATTAGGTTTTATGTTAATTTTAGTTGTTAATCTCTAGTTTTTTGTGTTTACTAAGATTCATTAGTTAATCCCTCACTTCTTGTCCTCTCGATGCACCCAATATTATTATACTGGTTGGGGGACCTAATGTCCCTTAATCCAGTCCTGAGTACTATAGACTTGGAGCCTCCTCCTCACCAAATGAAACCTAATCCTCTCACCCCTCAAATGGGTGAAGGACAATGTTCAAATACAAGGATTTAGATTTGCCCCCTACGGCAAACCTAACACTCACCTTTACCTGTCCTGATAACATGCAATCTTAACATGATAAAACGTGATTATTAATGCAAAATAAGGCATAAAACATTCCATTTATATGCATGTTATCATATTTTGAGTGCATTTCTATCATTCTATGCAATTTTATGTTATAATCTCAAAATGCGTTAATTTAGGGTTAATTATGATGAATTAAAGATTAAAGATTTTATATCCCATCTTTACTTGAGATTATAAGTGTTTTTTAAAGTTAAATAATAAGAGAAATCATTTTTATAAACATTCATTTAATTTTCTAAAGTTAAAATCTTAAAGAAATGAATGTATTTTTGAAATAAGAATTAAATCTCTTGTTATTTAAATAATTTGACTTTTTAGAATGATAGATAATTAAATTTCAGATCAAATGAAAGAAATTTGGATTAATTTAGAGTTGTATTTTAAAAGATATGATTTTTACAATTTTTAGGGATTTTTCTGGATTTTTTTGATTTTATTTTCTATTTAAAACCGCTTTAAAATAAATAAAAAAATTACAAAAAGGGGCTTATATTTCGCGCGGGACCCACGTGGATGCGATGTGGCACGCAAGGCCACGTGGCAGCGCCACGCGGACCCGCGCAGCGCCTACGTGGCGCATTATACAGATAGTATATATTTTATTATTATATATATAAAATGGGTCTCCAGCCTTCCCTATATGGGAAGGGTTATTGACCCTTAAGATCGTCGGGTCTTATAAACCCGACGATTCTCCCTTTTTATTTCCGTGTGGGACTAATCCACACGGCTTCTATAATGCAAGTGACGTGGAGCGACGAGGATCGATGGATCGTGATCGGAGGACGCCGATCGAGTGGACCGCGGTCCACCATCGCTAGATCAACGCACGTGCTAATTAAGGGGAGTTATAACGGTTAGATTGTCGGCGACGTGGCAGCATCACACGCGTCGATCGCGTGGATGCGTGGTGCATCGGAAATCAATCAAACACGTGCGCATTAATGAGGAGTTATGACGGTCACGATTTAACGCGCCGAAACGCATCGTGACCGTCGGATCGCGATCTAACGAGCTGAAATTGATCTGGAGCGTCCATCTGCGATCGGACGATCGCGATATATTCGTAACGATTCACTCTGAGGCGGTTTAATCTAGACCGTTGATCGAGCATAATGCACCAATCAGACGGTTTTCCCCATTTCGCCCTATAAATAGACGAGTTCTTCCTCTTTTGTAATCATTCTTGAGGGATTTGATCTAATCGACCTATCTAAACCCCTTCTCTCTTGAATCTCTTTCTTGTAATCGCTTCTAGACTCCAAAATCGTGTCCACGAAGTGTTTGTCTCTTGAACATCGATGTTCACGATTGAATTCACGGAATGAATAGTTGTCGATCCGGCGATCAATTGGATCGATTTGATCGTTATCTCGGGTTAGAAAACAAGTTAATCCTCTTATCTATCGTCATGTATCATCAATTTTAGGTTTAGGATTTCAATTTAAGTTTAATTTCGTTTTAATTTCAATTTGTGTTCTTCGCGATTCCGAAAATTTCATCCCACTTCCATCTTTGATTTCTCCGTGATTACTAATCCAAATCGAGCGATTTTTGATTCCACGGATAGATCTTTGAGTTATCTTTCTAAAAACACCATTTTCCCTAATTTCTCAGCTCAATTCATCGTCCAATTTGACCAAATTCCAAAAGATATCTCGAAAATACCTTAATTCCCTGTGGATTCAACCCTTATTTACCATTATACCCTTCAATTCACTCTTAATTCCCCAAATTGGTAAGTTCGGATTAATTTTTGACACGAGAGCGTGTGAAATTGACGACCTCGCGGTCTCGTCTCGTCATGTCCCTACGACACTACTCACTAGGCCTCGACCTCCTCGACTCCTAGACGCCCTGACTCCCTTAGGCCAATCTCCACATGATCGCTTGTCCCTTCACGCCTTATCGTGCCTCTTCCGCTAGTACAGCCAACCATCGGTAAATTGAGACCTCGTCTTCCGGTTCCTCTTGGTCTTCCCGCTCCTGAAGTCTTGACTCCTTCTCGTCTCAACGAATGAGATGCTCCCGTCCTCCGTGTGTGTGTGAATCTAACTGCTGCTACCTAAATAAGTAACTCTTCTGACTAAGGATTACTTTATGTCAAATGTTGACTTTATGCTAAAATTGACTTTTTTTACTTGAGTTGACTTTCGTGTCAAATGTTGACTTTCTACTAAAGTTGACTTTCTTGTCAAATGTTGACTTTATGCTAAAGTTGACTTTTTTTACTTGAGTTGACTTTCTTGACTTTTGTTCACTTTGGTTGACCTTTGACCTAGAGTTGATTTTTCTAACTTTTGTTGACTCTGGGTTGACTTTTGGTCAAGAGTTGACTTTCTCAAAAGGTTTGACTTTTTGACCTCTATTAACTCAGGGTTGACTTTTGAGCTAGAGTTGACTTCTGATTACGGACGATTGACTTTGACTGCTATTGACTTTCTATTAACTCTGGGTTTGACTAATCAGGATTGACTTAGGGTTGCCTTTCTACTTAAGATTGACTCTGACTATAGATGACTGACTCTGTCCAGTTACTACTTAAGAGAGTGAGCTCTACAGACTAGCTGAAGACAACTTCAATCAGCAAATCACTATTATCACCACAACTAAACTGAACTTAGTAACTGACTTACAGATTCAATGTAGGAGACTAGTATAACAACACGATATGATAAACGTCAATTACTAATTAACTTATAACTTACTCAACAAACATACAATATTCTCCATGCACATAATAAATGTTAATATCTAATCAATTGATAGTGTATTCAGTAGACAGAGCAATATTATCCCTGCAGATGCAATAAATGTTAATATCTGATCAATTCATAATAAATCTAGTATATGCTATCTGATGAAATAACCAATAGAGGTAGATGACATACCACTTTGTCTTGACCTTCAATTTCAATCACCACAATATCAAGGTATTCACTAATATACGAATTGTTAAAGAAAAACTACAATGTAAATGACGAATAGTACCTTAATTCACTGCTGTCGATCAAAATTTGACCGTGATAATAGTATATCCAGATAAACTCACCGATTCACAAAATTGTAATTAACTTAAAACAATTTTATTGTTAACTACAACAAACTGAAACAGTTGGCAGACAATCAATATCGTAAACTATGCAATTTATTTGTGATAAATAACTGTCAATGAAATTTAGAAAACATAGAAATAAATCTAATCGAATTATATGAATAACTGAGAACAAAGATTTATGAAACCAAAAAGGGATCTAAATAAAACTAATATCACAACTAGAAGACTGTATATAATCTAAGTTGAGGAAATGAGAACGATTGACTGAGATCTAGACTAGTACTGGACGTACTTAAAAACAAAACCTAAAAAGAACTTTGCTAACCTTGAGGGACGACAATCTGTGAGGTTCAAGTTGACCGAATAAATGCTCAGACGTGTATGAGAAATACAAAGAATTAAATATCAATATATTTCTGAGAATCACAATAGATATCACAACCGATTTATGTGATGACCTAGATAAAACAACTGGAAACACTAGAAAATGAAATGCGAGAGACGGATAGATATCAACTGTCTTACACTGATCTAAGAAAGTGGGTGGATGAAATAAGGAGACTAATTTCAATACAAATTTGAAAAATGCTTGAGGATGACACGAAGAAATAGAAAGATTAAGTTTATATATCTCGACGATAGATAATTGATTCAGATAGACAGAGATGGAAAGAGCAAAAATGAAAGAGAAAAGCGATTGATGATAGAGCGTGGAAAACAACCACAAGAACACGCAAGAGAGGATGACAGAGATTTCCGATAGATAGATTTCTCAAACCTGGGAAACAAGCTCAATGAATAGATAAAGACGATTTATTCTTTGAGGAACTTGGTCCACGACACTGATATCATGCTAAATTAACACGATAAAACATGATTATTAATGCATATTAAGGCATAAATGATTTCATTTCCATGCATGTTATCATATTTATGAGTATTTTTCTATCTTTCCATGAAAAAGTCATTATAATCTCAAAAATACTTTAAATTAGGGTTAAATATGATGATTTAAAGATAAATAATTTTATAACCCATCTTTACTTGAGATTATAGATGTTTTTAAAGTTAAAATAATGAGAGAAATGATTTTATAAATATTTATTTATATTTTCTTAAGTTAAAATCCTTAAAAAATAAATATATTTTTGAAATGGAAATTGAAAATCTCATTATTTATTAATTTTGACTCTTTAGAATGATAGATAATTAAATTTTGGATCAAATGAAAGAAATTTGGATTAATTTGGAGTTATATTTTGAAAGCTATGAATTTTCTAATTTTTAGGGATTTTTCTGGATTTTTCTGAATTTCTTTTCGATTTTTAAATGATTTAAACAATTAAAAAAGAGGAAAAAGGGGGTATATTTTTGCGCGAGACCCACATGGATGCGACGTGGCACTCAGGGCCACGTGGTAGAGCCATGCAGACCCACGCGAGCGCCTGCGTGGTTCGGAGGTGACACGTGGCATGCATATTTATATTTACTCGTAATATATAGGGTTATAGTACATATAAGCATCCAATATTTCGGATTTAAGCTAACCTTACATATTTTTGCTCCTTATATTCCCGAGTATTCCCTCTAATTTTTCCCGTGTGGGACTAAGTTCCACACAGAATTTAAGTATGCAGGTGACGTGGCTAAAGGAGGATCATCGGATCAAATGACTTACCAAACGACGGGCGTGGATTGTGTGGACTCATGGTCCACCGCATCACGATCGCGCATGTGCCTTAAAAGAAAGGAGTTATAACAGTCGTGATTGAAACCTACGAGATGCATCTCGACCGTCAGATCGCGATTCAAGGGTGCGCGATCTAATGCGTTTAATAACGCATCTCAATGGGCTTCATCCGAGCGCTTCATCACGGATCGGACGGCTGCGACATTTTTTGAAACGGTTCACAATGGACTGTTCCATCGTAACCATTGATTAGAGCGATCGGATGGTTACCCCCAAAACTTGTATAAATAGAGATGTTCTTCCGATTTCTAAAGCATTCGAGAGCAAATCAATCCAATTGATCTGTTTAGACACCAATACTCTTGAATCTCTCAATCCCATCTTCTTCTACACTCATTTACGCACCTTCGGAGGGTTTGAGATCGAGATTTGGCCGAGTAGAGAGGGAGAAATCGTCGCTTGAACTCCACGATCGCGTTCTTCGAATTTTCGACGATTTAGGTGATTAATCATGTTAATCCGATCGCTATTTGGGGTTAGTGGAAGCAGTTTTCACTAATCTTGCATCCATTTATGTTTGATTTCAATTTAGATTAGTAATTGAAGCTTAATTTAGTTTAATTTTAGTTAAAATTCGTGATTTACGATTTCGGAAAATTCTCCCTACTTCGATCTTCAATTTCTCCGCGAAATCAAGATCAATTTCGATGATTTTTGATTCCGTAGAAACGATTTGAAGTTCTCTTTCATAATTTACCATTTTCCCCAATTTCTATCATCAATTCATTGTCCGATTTGATCAAATACGGAGAGATCATCATAAATTTTCCTTATTTCCCTGTGGATTCGACCCTTATTTACCATTATACCCCCAATTCGAGATATTTTCATCAAATTGGTAAGTTTGGACTTTGTTTTTACACTATATCGTGTGTATTCAACGACCATACGATTTAGTCTCGTCAGACACCAGAATGAGAGAACAACCTTCCCCTCTTGAATCGTTTGTAGATTCTTTGCAGAGAGATTGCATACCGTTTGGAGATTGATTTCCGAGCGATTTAGAGATCAATTTCACCGTGATTTGAAGAGCGATATTACCGCGAGAGTAGAGCCAGACTTTTGCGCTATCGCTTTTGAAAAAAATGTTTGAAACCCCCGAAGCTGAAAACGAAAACCTAGTTTTCTATATAAAGGAAAGATTACCTTACTACCCTTATATATGCTAGTAGTAATAATATAAGTAAAGAATCTTATTCATGATGAGGGATATGTATATATATGTATATTTAAAATAATACCCTAATAGGTATTTATAGAGAAGAGCACTAATATATACTGAGCTTATATATATTCTGAGCCTATATATATACTGAACTTATGTATATACTAATCCTATATATATACTGAGCTTATATATATATACTATAGTAACGATAATACCCTAAATAACTATCTATATGAAATGAGCTTACATATATACTGAGCTTATATATTACCAAGCCTATATATATATATCTATCTATATATACTGACAGTAATAATATAAAGTTAACTCCGTTCATTCATGATGTATGTTGAAATGAAACTATATATATACATATATTTTATGCATCTATAAATGAAACTATATAACTGGATATGCATGATAGAACACAAAAAGAAGCATGGGAAGATTGTGACTGCACGAGGCAGTAAATTCTTGAAAAGGATAAATCTTCATGGACACATTAGTAGGTTAGTGGAAAAACGATCAAGGGAGACATAATATATTAATGATTAAAATTAATAACATATAAGAAACAATATGACAATTCAAGATGGAATGCTTATGTCAAAACTAGTGCTCTAATAGGAGACTACCATCTAGTCTTGTTAGATTACCAAGGAAGATGCAAGAGAGGAAAGGGATGGTCGCTCACCAAGGCTTGCATGGGTACTCCATGGGGTGCTTTAAGGCTTTGGAATTATACCTTGTAAGCTATATCAAAGAGGCTTGTTTTGGACAGCCTATTAAGTCCTTGCTCTTGAGGAGGTGCTCCACCTTCTATTGCTTTTGTGTTCGTAAAATAAAGAAGATAAAAGTTATGTAGACGAGTTCTATTTGATGTGCTTATATTATAAATTATTAAACCATGAGATGGTAGATGTGATGATATGTCCAAGAGTCAATAGAGTGAAATAAAAGCAATTCATTGGTGTTTGTAATTAATTTTTATGCTTTTATCAATATATACATTCAAATCTAGAAAAAAATGATTAAAAAGTGATGAAACAAGAGCTATCTCATCTTGCTTGGATGAACATATGGCCACATACACCAAAATGTATGCGTTCTAAGATGCCCTTGTCATGTTCACTGCACCTTGATTTGGGTAATTTACTCATAATGCAAAAATCCACAAGTGCTAAGAATATAGTTACATTCTTCCATAGAAAGATAATATCATGATGGTATCTTAAGTTTTAAAAACTCCAATGCAAAAACAACAACTCTTGTGCCATTTCCCATCCTAAATTCTACTTTATCTTTGCTCAAACCTTTTCTACTTATTAGCCTCTAATAATCATTGCATATATAAGTATTATATCCGGTATCTAATAGCCACAATGATAAATTTTTATAAGACAATTAAGTATCTATTATATACATACCTAAAGCATTGACATGCTTCTTGTGAGCTTTCTCACACAAGTATTTCTTAAAATTCCTCTTCAAATGCTCCGTCATCCCACAATGGGAACATGCACCTTTCTCATAACTGTCCTTCTTGCTTGAAGCTAATTTTGCTTACTTCTTACCTTTGCCCCTATTAGAGGCACAAACTCCAACTAAGAGGACTTGGAGTTTTTATTTCTCAAGATTCCCCTCATCTCATGTAAGGAAGTGTGAACTTTTATCATGTTATAAATAATAATGAGCTAGGAGGAGTTTGGAAGGGATTGAAGGATGAAATTCATACTCATCTCAACAAGGAGTCTAATTTGCTAGAACTACCAACTTCTTGATTGATTATATTATCTTTGTACTTCAGCCATGTGAATAACTCTATTAGATGATGTATCACGGCGATGGATATTATGTGGCTTGCAAGCCAATTATACTTTTATTTTTCATTTATATTCATTGAAATGAAGTTTTATTCATTGTCATTCTTGTGTGATATTTGTAATAAAGTCTATGAACATATGTAATGATCGAGTGAATTATAATGATTGATATCATAATAAAATGATCATTGGGCTCTAAAAATATGTTGTAATTAATCCTATTTATGGGATATTCAAGAAGGACATCAAATTATCCGTAAAGAGTAACACTATTTGATCCGACTCATATGATGAGTATAGGGTGATCCCGTGGCCATCAGTGTAGAGACACCAAGGATAGATAGTGGGTGCTCTTTAGACAAATAGTTCATTCAATTGATCCATATGAATCCCTAAATGGTGTTATATGAAACGGTTAATCAGGTTGATTCATGTCATGATTATGTTCATGGTCCTTTGACTTGAGACACTAAAGACATCTTTTGGATGCATGATTGTGTTTCGATTAGGACTTACGAATCCCTAGCCACGAGATCTCTAAAATTTCATAGATTAGATACAAAATGAAGTTCTTGAATGTGATTAAGTAGTCAAGATGGGATCATTTGCCCTTGGTATAAGAGGAGATTGACTCAAGGAATGAAATGCAGGTAAATCCTTGGCCAAGGTAGTGAAAACATTAGAAAAGTTGTTCTCAATTATTTCCTACTAGTATTAGTACTAAATTGAGTGACCAATTAGGATTTTATAGTTAACTATACCCGAAGTGATGGATATTATGTGGCCTATAAGCCAATCACATTTTCATGTATCTTGTTTATGTTCATTGAAATGAAATTTATTCATTGTCATTCTTGTGTGATGTTTGCAATGAAGTCCATGAGCACGTGTTATGACTAAGTGAATTATGATGAGATCATAATATAGTGATCACTATTCTTTAAACATATGTTCTAAACATTCCTATTCATGGGATATTCGAGAAGGACATCGAATTATTCGGAAATAATAGCATTATCTAATCCATCTCATATGATGAGTATGGCTGATCCTATAGCCATCGGTGTGGAGACACTAAGGATAGATAGTGGGTGCTCTTTGGAGAAAGAGTTCACTGAATTGATCCGTATGAATCCCTAAATGGTATTATACCTAACTTTCAATTAGGTTGATTCATGTCATGATTGTGTATGTGGTCCTTTGACTTGAGATACCAAAGACATCTTGTGGATGGATGATCGTGTTTTGATTATGACTTATGAATCCCTAGCCATGGGATATCTAAAACGTCATATATTGGATACGGCATGAAGTTCGCGAAGATGATTTTGTGATCAAGATGGGATCATCCACCCTCGGTATTTGAGGAGATTGACTCAAAGAAATGAGATGCGATGAAATCCTTGGCCAAGGTAGTAGAAATATCGAAGAAGGAGTTCTCGATGATTTCTACACGCATCAGTACTGACTTGAGTGACCGATTAGGGTTTGACAGTTGACCATACCCTATGTCATTCATGAGTCTAATGTGGATGAAGGATTCTAAATACATGGTAATCGATGACGGGAAGGTTCTATAAGTGAGTTCTTACATACTCCATATCTCCTAGTGTACGTGGTGTAGCTTGGCACCCAACGAGCTAGCAACTCAACCTATTGATTGGGTTACATCGATCCTTGATTAATTAATGGGTTATTATCCAAATCTAGCCCCAACTCTCAGATTTTATCCAAATCTAGCCCGAACTCTCGTATTCTCCAAATCTAGCACCAACTCTCAATTTTTTATCCAAATCTAGCACAACCGCTATTGTTTCACTCTTCCCGATCCAGTTGGCAGCCAAGTAAGCCAAGCGAGATCCACGTGGCAGCCACGTCATAGAAAAAATAAATCGAGAGAGAGAGAGAGAGAGAGAGAGAAATAGAGAGAGAGAGAGGCGGGAGAGAAAGAGAGGGAGGGCGATAGAGAGAGAGGGGAGGCCGGGAGAGGGAGAGGGGAGGGAGGGCGAGGAGGGCAGGAGAGAGAAAGGGAGGGAGGGAGAGCGGGAGAGAGAGGGAGAGAGGGAGGTCGGGAGAGCGGGAGAGAGAGACGGAGGGAGGGAGAGCTGGAGAGAGAGGGAGAGAGGGAGGGAAGGAGGTCGGAAGAGGGAGGAAGGGAGGGAGGTCGGGAGGGGGGAGGGAGGGAGGGAGGAGGGAGGGAGGGAGGGAGGGAGGGAGGGAGAGCTGGAGAGAGAGGAGAGAGGGAGTTCGGAAGAGCGGGAGAGAGAGGGAGGTCGGGAGAGCGGGAGAGAGAGGGAGGGAGGGAGAGTGGGAGAGAGAGGGAGGGAGGGAGAGTGGGAGAGGGAGGGAGGGAGGGAGGTCGGGAGAGAGATATGGAGGGAGGGAGAGCTGGAGAGAGAGGGAGAGAGGGAATTCGGGAGAGAGAGGGAGGGAGGAAGGAGGGAGGGAGGGAGGGAGAGCTGGAGTGAGAGGGAGAGAGGGAGGGAAGGAGAGCTGGAGAGAGAGGGAGAGAGGGAGGGAGGGAGAGCGGGAGAGAGAGGGAGGGAGGGAGAGCGGGAGAGAGAGGGAAGGAGGGAGAGTGGGAGAGAGAGGGAGAGAGGGAGAGCGGGAGAGAGGGAGGTCGGGAGAGCGGGAGAGAGAGTTCTGGAGAGCTGGAGAGAGAGGGAGAGAGGGAGTTCGGGAGAGCGGGAGAGAGAGGGAGGGAGGGAGAGTGGGAGAGAGAGGGAGGGAGGGAGAGTGGGAGAGGGAGGGAGGGAGGGAGGGAGGGAGAGAGATAGGGAGGGAGGGAGAGCTGGAGAGAGAGGGAGGGAGGGAGTTCGGGAGAGCGGGAGAGAGAGGGAGGTCGGGAGAGTGGGAGAGAGAGAGGGAGTGAGAGTGGGAGAGAGAGAGCGGAGGAGGGAGAGTGGGAGAGAGAGGGAGGGAGGGACTGCGGGAAAGAGGGAGCGCAGGAGAGAGAGGGAGGGAGGGAGTGAGGGCGGTAGAGGGAGAGGGAGAGAGGGAGGGAGAGCAGGAGAGAGAGAGAGAGAGAGGAGGGACGGGACTGCGGGAAAGAGGGAGCGCTCCATCCACAACACCCTACTGAATGGAGACCCACTCAAAAAGGTAAAAAAGAAGCAAAAAGACGGAAGAAAGAATCCAAAAAAAAAAAAACACTTAGACCCCACCTCTCAACGGCACGTGAAGAACTTGATAAGCCAGCAATCTCTTTGGATCACTCATGTTATTCACCCTCAAAAGTTCTCTTTCCATCGTTCCATACTCAGCGGCTATTGCCTTCACCACATGGAGTGACCCATTAATAGCACCCTATTTAATGGACTACCCACACGCTGTTGACACGCCAACAAAAATGCAAAAAAAGCAAAAAGACGCAAGAAAGAATCCAAAAAAAAAACACGCAGACCCCACCTCTAAACGGCACGTGAAGAACTTTATAAGCCAACAATCTCTTTATAACACTTATGTTCTTCACCCTCAAAAGTTCTCTCTCCATCGTTCCATACTCAGCGGCTATCACCTTCAACGAGATGTGGAAGAAGATATGGAGGAAGGAGAAGAGAGCAGCGGTGGTGGAGTCGTCAGCGGCGGCGGCGGGGGCCCAGTGGGTGGCAGCAGAGTCATCCACCGCGGAGGCGGGGTGGTCAGCGGTGGCAGAGGCTCAGTGTGTGGCGGCCGGGTGGTCAACGGCGGTGGAGTCATCCATGGCGGCGGCGAGGTGGTCAGCGCCAGAGTACAGGTTAGACAGCTTCAAAAAATTAGAGAGAGAGAGAGAGAGAATTTCTACTCTCACTCATATTGGGTCGGTCAATTTCGAGCTCGACACTCGCTCGATGCCAAGGTGCTCAATTGGGCACTTGGGGTGGGGAAGAGAGGGGTGAGGGGGAGGGGTCTGCCCCACCCCTCCCTACAAGCCAAGGTGCTTAATTGTTAAAGAAAACATATTTTAAATGATTGGGGGGATCTTAACTATTTTATGCCAATTGGTGCATCTTACAAAGACTTCAGTTCTCTTAGTCATTAAACCTTAATAGCTTGTAATTTTTGTTTATTTATGAAATAGGGATGATAATGACATAGGAGAGTTTGGTTCTTATTATGACAGTGATGTTGATGTTGAATATAGTCCAAGCGAAGAAAATGAGGAACGTGATCTATATACAAGTGACCACGATGAGGATTCCAATGCAGAATGGAATGATGAAATATATGTTGAGGGATATCATAGTGATTATGTTAATTCAGATGATGAGTTACTAACTCCTACTGATACCGATAGTGACGGTGAAAATATAAGGAACATACACAAGGGCACAAGTTATGATCCTAGATGCCCTATTGAGATGATGGAATTTCATGTAGGCATGAAGTTTGAATCTGCTTCTCAATTTACGACATCTGTTAAAAACTATGCTATATGGAATGGCTTCA
Source organism: Lemna minuta (assembly GCA_024174645.1). Classification (NCBI taxonomy): domain Eukaryota; kingdom Viridiplantae; phylum Streptophyta; class Magnoliopsida; order Alismatales; family Araceae; genus Lemna; species Lemna minuta. Next base: position 4,961,059 of record CM044113.1, on the reverse strand, counting down.
ACATTAGGTTTTTAAGGTCTGGTGGAAAAAAAGTTGAAGTTGTGTGCGACAAACATTGCCCATGGAGGATATATGCTAGTCTTGATGATATGAAGGAGGCTTTGGTTATCAAGTCACTAAACGATGATCATAGGTGCAGTAGAAGTCCAAGAAATAGGCAAGCCACTTCTACTTGGATCGCAAACAATTTCTTGGAGAAATTTTGAATGAATCAGAATTGGAAGGTAGAAGAAATAATGCGAGAAATCAATGAAAAATTTAGAATTATAGTTTCAAGGCAGACTTGTTATAAAGCTAGATGTGTGGCGCGCAAGAAGCTTCAAGGATCTTTGAATGACCATTTTCATTTGGTTCCTTCATATGTCGCTGAGTTAAATAAGGTTAATAGGAATAGTACTTTCGAGTTGGTGCTTGATAGAGACACTCCAGATGGTCTGATTAGGTTTAGGAGGTTGTACATCTGCTTCGACTCACTGGCAAGAGGTTTTCTCAAAGGTTGCAGAAAAGTCATTGGTTTGGATGGTTGTTTTCTAAAAACCGAAACGAAAGGACAATTATTGAGTGGTGTAGGAAAGGATGGGAATAATCAAATGTTCTCAATTGCTTGGGCAGTTGTTGAAGGGGAGAATCAGACTTCTTGGACTTGGTTCATTCAATTGCTCATGAGAGATTTAGGAATTTATGATAGTCTTGGTTGGACAATTATAAGTGGTCAGCAGAAGGTAAATATTGTCTCATTCATAATAGTATAATGTATAACTAATTTTACATAGTAATATGTTGATAATCTCTTACAACGTGCAGGGACTACAAAATGCAGTGGCGTATTTGTTACCACATGCCGAGCATAGGAATTGCGCCAGACATATTTATGCAAATTGGAAGAAGAAGGGTCATTCCACTCAATTATTACAAAAGTTATTTTGGAAAGCTGTGAAGGCCACAACTCACCAAGATTTCAAAAAGATCATGAGCCAGATCAACACATTAGAACCACAAGCCGCAGAAGACTTTCAAGCAGTGGGTGTAATGAAGTTTTGCAGGGCTTACATTAGTGAGTGGCCAAAATGTGAGATGATTGATAACAACATTTGTGAATGCTTCAATAATTATATTCTACACTCTAGGGGTAAACCCATCATAGACATGTTAGAAGATATTAGAATTGCAGTCATGCAGAGGATAGTTGAGAAGAGGGAGCTATTTTCTGATACAATTGATGAATTATGCCCTCGAATAAGAAAGGTGCTAGAGGATAACAAGTTCAAGTCTAGGAAATGCACTCCTACACATGCAGGCGATCATAGATTCGAAGTTACGGAGTTTGGAAATAGATTTGTGGTTGACTTACGTGCCACATCCTGTAGTTGTAGATATTGGAATATAAGCGGCATTCCTTGCTCCCATGCTATTGCTTGCATTCACTGGATCAAACATGACCCTGCCATTTTTGTCACTGACTGGTTAAAGAAAGATGCATATCAACTAGCTTACAATTATACTATCCCACCAATGAATGGAAAAAACCTGTGGGATGAAGTTGAAGTGACCTATGTATTCCCTCCTTTCGTGAGGAGACAGCCTGGTAGGCCTAAGAGAAATAGAAGAGTTGACCTTAGTGAGAAGGAAGTTAAAGGTCCAAGATTATCTAAGAAAGGCGTGCAGATGAAGTGCTCTATTTGCCACCAAGTTGGGCATAATCGGCTGTCATGCACCCGAAGAATGATACAAGCGGCAAACCAAGTAGAAGACGCCTATCAACCAAAAGGGAATCGAAATGTAGTTATACCAAGTATGAAAATTTTCTAATCACAGATCTTATTTTAATTTACAATCTTAGATTTCTTGAATCTAGATCTTGTGCCAACCTAATATGCAGGCCGTGGTGCGATGAGAAAGAAGATGGAAAAGTACATCAATCTTCTCATGGAAAATGAGCTGCTTGGGGAGCCAGCACTCGTCAACCCTTACCTCAAGTTAGAAGCAATCGACCAACGTAAGGTTCTCCACTTCTAGTGTCCGTACCAGTTTTTGTGAAAATCTAAACCTAAACCTAACTTGTATAAGGTTTTTATGACTATAATATGTAATTATAAAAATATATCTTTCGCAAAAAAAATTATAATAGATTAACACTTCTCAACAACATAAATAAAAATCATATATTTATAAATTTTAAATTTTAAAAATATTTAAAGAAATAATAGAAATTATTTAGTTTTAGATAATAATATATCAAAAGTTTAAATATAAAAATTTTCTCTCTCTATCTTTCTCTCTCCACCCTCTCTACCTTTATCTCTCCCTCCCTCCATCTCTCACTCTCTTCCTCCCTCCCTCTCTCTCCCCCCTCCCTCCCTCCCTCCCTCCCTCCCTTTCTCTCCCGCTATCCCTCTCTCCCTCTCTCTCCCACTCTCCCTCCTTCCCTCTCTCTCCCGCTCTCCCGACCTCCCTCTCTCTCCCACTCTCCCGATTCCCTCTCTCTCCCGCTCTCCCGACCACCCTCTCTCTCCCGCTCTCCCTCCCTCCCTCTCTCTCCCACTCTCCCGACCTCCCTCTCTCTTCCACTCTCCCGAACTCCCTCTCTCTTCCACTCTCCCGAACTCCCTCTCTCCCTCTCTCTCCAGCTCTCCCTCCCTCCCTATCTCTCTCACGCTCTCCCTCCCTCCCTCTCCCGACCTCCCTCCCTTCCTCCCTCTCCCGACCTCCTTCCCTCCCTCTCTCTCCCGCTCTCCCGACGTCCCTCTCTCTCCCGCTCTCCCGAATTCCCTCTCTCCCTCTCTCTCCAGCTCTCCCTCCCTCCCTATCTCTCTCCCGCTCTCCCTCCTCCCTCTCCCGCTCTCCCGAACTCCCTCCCTTCCTCTCCCGACCTCCATCTCTCCCTTTCTCTCTTGCTCTCCCTCCCTCCCTCTCTCTCCCGCTCTCCCGACCTCCCTCTCTCTCCCACTCTCCCGAATTCCCTCTCTCCCTCTCTCTCCAGCTCTCCCTCCCTCCCTATCTCTCTCCCGACCTCCCTCCTTCCCTCCCTCCCTCTCTCTCCCGCTCTTCCGAACTCCCTCTCTCCCTCTCTCTCCCGCTCTCCCTCCCTCCCTCTCTCTCCCGCTCTTCCGAACTCCCTCTCTCCCTCTCTCTCCAGCTCTCCCTCCCTCCCTCCCTCTCCCGCTCTCCCGACCTCCCTCTCTCCCTCTCTCTCCCGCTCTCCCTCCCTCCCTCTCTCTCCCGCTCTTCCGAACTCCCTCTCTCCCTCTCTCTCCAGCTCTCCCTCCCTCCCTCCCTCCCTCTCCCGCTCTCCCGACCTCCCTCTCTCCCTCTCTCTCCCGCTCTCCCTCCCTCCCTTTCTCTCTCCCGCTCTCCTCGCCCTCCCTCCCCTCTCCCGCCCTCTCTCTCTCTCTCTATCGCCCTCCCTCTCTTTCTCTCCCGCCTCTCTCTCTCTCTATTTCTCTCTCTCTCTCTCTCTCTCTCTCTCTCGATTTATTTTTCTATGACGTGGCTGCTACGTGGATCTCGCTTGGCTTACTTGGCTGCCAACTGGATCGGGAAGAGTCAACAATAGCGGCTGTGCTAGATTTGGATTAAAAACTGAGAGTTGGTGCTAGATTTGGAGAATACGAGAGTTCGGGATAGATTTGGATAATAACCCTTAATTAATCTATATGTGGATGTGGATAATTAATTAAGGTTGACCAATAAGGTGTTATTTGATCTATAGAGTTATTAACTAGTGAGATATATGGACCTAGAGGGTCATACACATAAGGTTTATGGATGTTGGTGGATATAGACATAATTATGAGGGTTCTTATGAAAAAACCTCATACCAAATGTCTATAAATAGGGGGAGAACGACCATAACTGAAGGTGCCCATGCAAGACTTGTGGGAATTCTCTCCTTTCTTCTCTTTCTCTCTTGGTGAAGAGCTTTGAAGCAGAGATCCAACCATCTGGAGACCGTGTGGATACCGCTAGAGGCTAGACACTTGAATAGCTTCAAGAACTCCTTCAAGGAAACCTGTAAGTATGTTTTCTCATACATACTAGATGATAGGATCATCTGTTCTTTGTGGCTTGGTATTTTCAATGTCCGATTCAATGTTTTTTCCCGCTGCATTTGATGTTTTGATCAAAATTTCAGAAAGTTATCGACCTCAAATCCCATTACTAAGTTATTCATGAGTCTAACATAGTTGAAGGATTATACGTACACGGTAATCAATGACAAAATGGTTCAATGAAGGAGTTTTGATATACTCTATATCTCCCAATGCCCGTAGTGTAGCTTGGCGTTCATCGGGTTGGCGATTCAACAAGTCGATTGGGTTAAATCAATTCTTAGTCACTTAATTTATATGTTGATATAGTTAATTGATTAGGAAGACCAATAAGTCTTATTTGGTTAGTGGAGTCATTAACTAGTGAGATATATGGACCTGGAGGGTCACACACACAAGATCAAAGACATTGGTAGATATAGACATAAATATAACGGGTTTGTGAAAATTTCACATTCCAAAAGTTTTTAAATAGGGGGAGAATGACTACAACAAGGGTGCCTATGCGAGCCTGGTGGAAATTCTCCCCTCTCTTCTCTTCCTCTCGTAGTGACGAGTGTTGTACAAGAGATCCAATCGTCCAACGATCGTGTGGATATTGCTAGAGGCAAGATGCTTGAATGGCTTAAAGAACTCCTTCAGATTATCCCTATAAGTATGAATTTTATTTTTATACTAGATGATAGAATCATCTAGAATAGATGATAAGATCATCTATTCTTGGTACTTTAACTTTGTTGAAATATTTTGATTCAAAATATTCTAATGTAGTATATATTTTGGTAGAAACTTTGTAGAGCTTGTTGAGCCTTAGATCCCAACACATGGCACTTGGTCCTTTATAACTTATTTCATATAAAAAGGTAACCATATCTGGAATCATTAATACTCCAATATCTCCTCTTGAGTCACATCTAATACAATCATCAAGGCCATCCCTCTCTAGGACATAAGCAAAGTGCCTGGACTTTAGAAGAATATTTAACTAGTTGAGCCAGTCAATGAAGTTCGGGCCATTAAATGATTGGCCTCCATAATGCTTTGAATGGGGTTACTCGATGATACCCTCACAAATAGGAGATGAACAAGAATCAATCACTAATCATTTTTCTATTTATTGAAAATAATTTTCCCAATGAAATTAACAATTTCTACAAGACAGTGTAATGATGCATGAGACATGTATACATGAAAAGGGACATCCTACAATCTAATGGCAAAGATTAAAATCTTAAACACTATATTATAACTTAGAACGATTCCACTAATCATAGTAGATTGTTGGGTACCTGTATAATTAAACTTGAAATACATTTAACACTTTCAGTATTTTATTATTATTCGGTCCTGATGCAGCTCTATTGACAGTGGGATTTGGTTTAGGCTATTGCCTTGTTAGTTGTCAGGAACAGATTCTAGAGTGGTCATAGAACATCTTCACCAAACTAAACAGTTCCTCTACCTTGGGCTTGTGATGTACATTATTTCTTAATTTATCCTCTTCAATAAGTAGACATGGAGCGACTTCACTGACCCAATTAAAAAGTGGTCTTAGGCTATTTTTAAGAGTAAATATAAACTAAAAAAATAATGAGATTGTTGATTTGATTATATATATAATTGCCAGAAATAAAATTGTATTCGTGCACATTTATAATTCCCAAATGGAACCCCAAACACCAACTTATACGTGAAATTGAGAGCTTTAATGCACTTAGATTTGTGCTCGAGGTATTTATGCACTGAATATTTGTTAAGGAGGTGTAACATATAAAAATACTGCGGCGCCAAGTGACCAAGTCCAACTGACTAAGCTCGAGGATACCCACCACTAACTTCCATTTGAATCTCTCTCTCTCTCTATCTTAAATTTTCCAAATTTCCTGTTTCGAAGCAGGAATTTAGGTATGCGAATGATCTGATCCTTACTTTTCCTGCCATCTTCTACGGTTGGACGTAGATATTTATATGTCATGTAACTACGCGTTTATGCATTGGATTCGTTTCTTCCGTTTAGTACGTTGATATCTCGTCTTTGGGAGATTGCTCGACTATTCGGCAAAATCGGAGCAACTGATACCTTCTTCAAATTCTCGAGTCTTACTCCAGCCCTAAGCTTCCTGCTCAAAATTCTGGCGATACGGTCCTAAATAGTGTAATAACCTTCTATAATACTTATTCCATTTCTTTTCACATGAATAATGCGATGAATGAGATTCAATAGCTGGTCAATTGTTTCTATCGGAAATTGGATTGAATGTCTTTCGTTACAATATTCTTACATTTGAAGTGTTATGCTGTAATTTCACGATGAAATAACGGCAGTTTGGCATCTTTATTATCAATTTTTCCCCCTATGAGGATTTAATTCATTGCAGTAAAACGTGAAACAAAGTATTAGCGTTAAAATATATTCGCCATTATTTCTCCTTAAAGCACGCTGATATTTCTCCCGGATTTCACAGAGAAGGGGTGAACACGAATCTGGGTTGGTCACCAGAATTTTTGAACAGGTTACCCTTAGTTTTATTGATGGAACATAAGAAATTTGATGGTCTTTGAGTACTTAGTCACAAAAGGATCTTGTAAGACTTTTGCTTTCAGGAATCAAGAAATGATTGTTGCTCGAGAAGAGCACATCTGTTTCAAGATGGCCTGTATGATATGGGGAAAGAAGTTTTGTGAGCATTTCCCCCAGACTGACATATTTTCTGACCTCCCCCCAGCTCCTCCAGTCCTTATTTATAGTGAGGAGGCGTTAGCCAATTCGAATTATAACTGGCCACTTGCGCACTCAAAAATGGGCTGCGTGAAGCACCTAGTCTGATCTCACATTATTCTGGTGGTTTTCGGATTGGCAGAACTGGATGGTGGCTCTCTCGCAGAAGCCGGCATTGTTCAGAAAAGTATTGTGCTAAGGAAGGAGAAAGTGGAGCTTTTAAGAAAAGTGACGATTCTATAGCGGAGCTGTGAGCTACAGTGGTCTTGTGAAAAGGTAAGGCGACATAGTGACTTAGAGCAGTGGCACTGGGGAAGGGGTGGCAGAACTATGCCGTAGAGTTGCGGCCCGAAGGGCAGCACTGTAATTGGGGTTTAGTGGTGTGAATTTGAAGTTTTCTTGAATTTTGAGTCAGAATTCTCATAAATTTTCTACTGAATGATGTTATTTCTCACTCAGTGAGGTTTTCATTTCCCCGGGTCCCATGAGTTCCTCGCCAGTCTTATAGAAGAAGGCATGAGTATGCTCTATTAATGGAGCCAGAAGTTGAGGTAACTGATAAATTACACATCTAATATCATTTTGGTTTCACAGTCTGGACTATTTAGAGTCGTCAACATTTAATGAAAGTACAATTTATCTACAGGAATTAGTTTCTAGATCCCGATCTCTTGAAGATGAGATTCTACGGCTCCGAAGACAGATTACTGATGCTTGCTCTATGGTACCCGTGTCTTCTAAGTTGTTTACTTTGAAAGTAGTGTCTTATAAGTTGTTATTTGTGAAAATGGGTCAAATTTGCAGTGTTTCTGAGATTTTCCTTCTTTTTGGTATCTAGGAGCAGTATTTACTTAATGAGAAGCACGTTATGGATAGGAAACTGATGGATCTTCGAGTGGTATCAATTTTTCATTATGAAATGATGGAAGAAGTTTCTGGTATTTGAAGCAGTTTGCTCTGTGATTTCAGGCTATTTCCTACAAGCAAAGTGATGCTGTATCTGAAAATTTGAAGGAATTGACTCTGAAAAAGGATTATATTGAAGAAAATTTAAGGCTTTGTAATGAATTAAAGGTACATTTACGTGATGAATGCCTAGGAGTTTAGCATCAACTATTATAAACTTTCTTTTGTAACATATTTTCTTACATTATGCAGTGTTGTGCAATCTTTATAGTTTGCCTGTTATTGTCTTATTGGATGATGTCGACGAGTTTTAATTCTCCCTTTACGTACTTTCTGTTGAAGCCTAATTTTTTGAGGTTACATAATGTTTCTGCAATCCTTAAATTGTGTCTATTATGTTTTTCTTACTTGTGTTTCTATCATTATTTAAATTTAACTGATCGAACTGTTGGATCTTGGTTTTGGTAGTCTTAAGACTATTTGATGGGGCTAGGACTGCATTTAATGAAAGATAGCCTTACTGAAGTAATAGCTTTTGAGGCATGTGGTTTGTTTGATGGTTTCAGGGTGGGCTAGTCAAAGCATGATGCCATTTTGAGTGTAGAAATTTTTGTTCGATAGGCTATTGGGAAGGGCCAAACCTTGCCAAGGATTCCAATGGAATGAATAATTCTTCTATTCTTGGTAAATGTTCTGACATCTTCAAGAACTTAGACCTAGAAAGAACAAGAGAGACCTAGAAAAATTAAATCCAAGAAAAGGGGGAAGGACTTTGATAGACCACCCAATCACAGAAGGAAGGATCTACCTGGAGTTGCGGAATTCCTTAGAGGAAAATGCCGGAGAGTAGAGGAGACAAGATAGGCCGAAACGAGGAGATGCCAAGAAGAGAAACTGAATCAAGAAGCTTCGAGAGGGAGAAGGAGACGGGAGGCTGGAGGAGGGATCACTCACAAGATTCAAAATTGCTATCCCTTGACCTCCTGCGGAGTCTTATTTATAAGCCCCAGATTGACTTGCCCGCTGGCAGGTCGTCCTCTGTTATTCGAATTACCTGATTGGCTAACTGCCAACCTATTTGGGCCATCGGCCCTCTTTATTCTTGTCTTAATAGGCTAATCTCTACCGGCCTGATGGCCAGTTCGTTTATTCCTTTGATAGTATGTAACAGACTTCAAGAGACTTCTGCAGGCTAAACTCTACAAGACTTAACTCCTTTGATGCCCTTATGGACTGACTGACTCCTTATTTATAGAGACCCAAGGTGCCCCCTCCTGGAGACTAAATGTCTTGTAAGCCTGCTGGTGACTGGAGCCTGCCAGCTTGGTGGTCAACCAATGTTTGATAAGAGAGCCTATCACCCTTGCCTATGCATCTCTGCTTATAGTTAGAAGTGGACTTGTACCAGTCACTTAGGAACTTATACTTGCTTCACCATCATAATTATTAAGTAGGTTTTTTAAAACCTACTTAATAACTACTGTGTCCGTTCATGGGATTGCTGGGATTCTAGCAGAATCACTCTGCAAAATATATGAATGTCCCAAGAAAAAAAAGACCGGCATATATCCTTCAATAACTGTTTTTTTTTCTCCTTGATGAGAAACTCTTGGTGTGGAGCCATAACTCATGAAATTCACAGTCTACCTTTGTTATCCCTTTCTCATCTGGGCATTCCTTGTCTTTTCGTATATCTTTCACATGATCTCTGGGCTTTGCTGCTATCAATTTCTATGGGGAAGAAATGGTTTGTTCTCTACTTGTAAGTTGGGAATAGCTGGCTAATAGCATCAGGTTTAAAGCCATAGAAATGTCATCATCTTTCTTGCTGATCTACTCTGATTTTGAATTTCCTGTCGTGGTGGGCTGTTTGAACTGCCTTCCTAAGTTTAGAGCAGTGTGTAAAATCCAGAAATGGGGGTGAGCTTGTTAGTGAAGATCCCTCTCCCCTATTTTTTTTGCTTGGCTGCCCTAGTCTCTCTCTCACTATATACCTCTTCCAGTTGGACTGAACTTTCTCTCCTTATCAGGGAGCTTTGAATTCAATCATCTGTCCTTGAATTTCTCCACTTAGGACAGTGCAGGATCATGCTGTCGTTTTTGGGTCTGAGATCGGTCTGTTGGGATGCCTGGTGGTCCTAATGAGCCTTGCCTATTCTTAGATTTAAAGTGCTTTGCAATTAAAATTATCGTTTGCTGGAGTCCACATGCAATTGTTGTTCAGAATTTCATGGAATATGTTTCTAAAATTAATATACATCCACGTGAAATTCAACATCCATGGACCTATAATAGCTAGTGGTGGTGAGGATTCATTATTTTTCCCGGGGACTCCTTGCCTGCTTTACTCTGGTGGAAACTAGCCATTCCTGTTTTAATATTTTTGGTAGCAGAATGAATGACAAATGTACATGTCTTTATTTATTTGTTTCAAAGTCTTTTTATTTTTTCACTAATTTTGACACAGCACAAGTAACATTTTAAATTTTACTTGTTTCAAGGGTTTGGAGGATGAGAATTATATCTTCACATCATCATTACTTAATTTACTGACAGATTATGGAATTCGGCCTCCTTTATTTGATGCATCCTGCCTTTCAAACTTCACAATGGTACAATTGTTTCTCTTGACGTTTTCCTTCAATTACTTATTAATTTATTTTATCTGTCTCACCAAAGTTGACCATATATATGCATTTCAGCGTGTGTTATTTTTTAAGCTCTGTGATTTTAATCAGTAAATCAGTATTAGCTACTTTTAAAGTATCAATCAAGAATTTTCTCCTTGCCTAAGACTTAACCTACTTATTTCAATTCATATTTGATTAGTCATGGATGATTTGATTATTCTGGATCAGCAAAACAGCTACATTAACTGAGTCAGTCAACAATTCCACTATGAGATCATTAAAGTAGATCAACAACACCAGTCTCTGATGGCACATGCTTTCTTGGTATTTTTGTTTAAAGATATCACAGAATATCTGACCACTAGCTATAATTGTTTCTAATCTCAGCGGTTATATCATCAACTACATCAGAAACTTAGTGGCTTTCATGTAAGTTTAACAGTTTAACTCTGTTTCTTTCAAGTTTATCTTTCGAGTTGAAAAGTTTATGAACAATTGATCTTGGGTCTTCTGTTTCTGGTTAAAAAATATCACCTACAGGTACCAGGTGCCAGAGATCTGCAGAAACCTCAGTATCATCATGATTTGAATGCAGAACCAACAATCATCTCTTCCAGGTTAGCTCCATCGTTTCATTCTGCTCCTTTTTTGGCTATTGATGCAACGGTTTGAAAATAGTCAATCTCATAGGATTGAGTAAGGCCCTTTGCAACAAATCTAACTTTATACCTCTCCAAGGTGCCATCAGTGCTGTAATATCATATTCCAGGGTTTCAATCCAGAAGATATGCATTCCTCCAAGCTTGATGGCACATGCTTTCTTGTAAGAATGAAGAGAATTCTGTCTCCACTGCTCACTTTCTGGTGGGATTCTTCTCTAACATGATGAGAATTGGCTGACGGCTCCTCACGTGCATTGCACCAGTTGCACATCTTCATCCTCACTGTCTTGCATGTCACCTTCTGTGCCATCACTATGCTTCTGGGAATGGCTTGGATTTGTCAATGGAAACAATGGGAGGATGCAATTCAAATGGAGACGATCAGTTAAGTATCTCAGCTGTTTCTTTTCTTCTGCAAATCCCCACTAGATGATAGCATTCGATCTCCCTGTGGCTGGTGTGTTCTCCTTACGTGGTGACTTTGGTACTGTGGTCAGTGTATTGGCAGTCTAGTTGCTGGAGGAAGAACATGGCTTCATTTGTGGCGGGGGCATGTAAGAGATGCGTGATAGCCCACTCAACTTGCCACTGCCTCTCAGGCAACTTCTGGCAGCATCTCTCGCTGACGATGAGCTCATCAAGTTGCAGAAGACATTTCAGATTCTTGCTGTTTCCAATAGTTCCTCTCCCTCTCTGCCAGTAGCCCACATTACAGGGAAGAGGAAGACTCCATGTTCTTGCTCTTTCTTGATACTGCAGAAGATCAAGACTACTAGATTATCTTAGAGGCACTGGGGAATGTCGTCGAGGAGGTAGCGAAAGATGTTTTGAAATGATGAATGATAGAACATCAATTGCGAGCAGAAGACCTTCTTGGTAAAGCCAGGATTCAAGAATTCTGCAAAAGGGGGAGCGATAAAACATATGATTTGTGAGCAGTCATGATTGCATGAAAGATGTTTGATCAAATATTTCATTCTCCAGCCATCAATGCCGCAAACACTTTACGGAGGCAGTGCCCACATATCATAGTAGAGGTGCGTAAGTCTTTGAGTCTCTTGCATCTAAGACCTATCAGGCATCACAAGTGCATAAGTCCAAGAGTCCCGAAACTCTTGGGTGTCAAGTTGTTTGTAGTTTCACTTATGTATAGTCCTAAGACATTTTCTCCAATAGGCTCTTGTGGAGTAATGATTTCATAGGTCAGTGGTTAATGAGATGAGTGGCTGTCAAAATAGCCTCTCTATAGAATTGTTTTGGAATGTGATAATGAAATAATAGGTTTGGACTAGGTCGGTTGTGTGATCTCTTTCTGCGCCTTTATGCTCTAGCGCTGGTCCCCAGAGCCACCGTTCGGACTCAGTGGTCGGACGCCTGGTGCCCGGCTCTCCCACAAGCACTATCTGACCAGAGGCTGGCGGACCTCTTGACCCTGCAATCACGGCTCGTGGGTATGCGCCCGACCGACGGAATATGAGACGCGTGGGTATGGCGCCATTCCCGGTTCTCTGTCCGAGCAGCCTACCGTACCCTTTGCAGGCAGGAGCCGCCGGAAGACCCTCAGCTAGTCCGCCGATGCCGACTGGTGTGGAAACAACGACTCCTGCTGATGATCCGCTTGTTTGGATGGCTACTTTTTAGACGTCACCTTGTGACATGGGCCATGAGCGCTTTCAAAACCCGGAGGCTCCGGTGGAGTGCCCTCTTTGTCATGAGGCAGAGGAGGATTGTTGTCACCTTTTCTTTCAATGCCCACTGATGCAGGGCGGCATGGCGGGCGGTGGGCACGGGGCACCTTGTTATATCATTAGACGAGGAGTTTTGGATTTTAGTCAGCGAGGGTACCTTCCACCGGGATGCCGAGTGGCGGTGGATTTTTGACACCTTGTGGTTGGTGTGGCTACACCGCAACCAGGTCATCTTTAGAGGTCGTCCCCCGTCGACGAGGAGATTTTGCACAACACGAGGGGGTTTGCTTTATCTTGGCATTAAGGAGGCACCAGCCCCTTGTTACATGTACCCTTGTAATCGCGCGTTCTGTAATATCGTCATTAAATCAATGACATCTGGGGACACCGTTTTGGGTTTTCCCCTCGCTCTTTTTTAAAAAAAAGAAGAAATAATAGGGCTCGAGCCAGTTATATCCTTGGAGACTCATTGTTGGACTTGGTCCCCAATCATTACAGTGGGTTTGGTATAAAGTTGTTATGCCCCTCTCACCAACATGTCCATAAACATATTATTTGTATTTGGCAAATTGACAAGCTTTGCAAAATTAGGTCTTCACATCCACATTACCAAAAGAATAAGGAAACAATGTTTTAACAATTCAAATGAAGACGTTCAAATTTATTCTTGAAAAAATAAAAACTTGTGAGGCTTCATCTCCCCCACAACTCTCAAATTTTGACTGTGTGCTGTCAGGCATGGGCTCCCCCCCTTATCATGATATAGGAGTCCACTAGTCTCTCAAACATGACCAGTCCTCTGGCCCATTACCTTGCCATAGAGAAAACATCCATCACTATCAAGCAAGAAGGGAAAAGATAACTCTTTGACTAATCTTTGTGATGTTATCAGATGCGCTTTTGAATGTGAGGCATCGTGTACATTTTTTAAACACCCTAAATAAGAAATATCAACATCACCAATGCCCTTGTAGAATTTGGCTACCAGCAGTGAATCCCTTTTCCTGCTATTGTTGGGTTTATATGTGAGGAGCCGAGCTCCACTTAGGGTCATGTGGTCAAAGGCCCCACACTATAAAATCAACGAAATTCAAGGAGCATAATTGCAGTAGCCAAGCAACACAAAAATCTCACCAGATTTTGCAAAAGAAGTTGAGGTATCAAAAGAGCTTGAGGCAATGTTGGCTTTCATCTTTTTCACTTCTGCCATGAATTTGACAATGTCATAGATGACCGTGGGCTGGGTTGATCTACTTTACTCCACAAGATTGCACCATGTTGCTACTAGTTGTCTGTGATGGTGTGTGATAAGCCCTGCATTTATGATGTTGCTTGCCTTGAAGTTTGTGCCAGGTTCCCTTAGTGTTGACATTTCTTGCTGTAGGTACTGTTGAAGAATTCAGCACATCACAACTTTTTCCCCTTTCTTCCAGAAATTGTATTTATACTTTTATTTATTTACTTATGTACCCTATCGCATGTTACCGTTGGAAATTGACCGTTACACTGTAACGGTCAAATCTACCTGTAAAAAAAGGCTTCCACTCATTGATGAAAATGATCTGTTTTGCTTCTACCTTCTCTTTCTACACAAGATCTACCAAGGAAGATAAACTTTCTGTCTAGCTAAGGGACGTTTGTCAAAGCTTCCCAGGCGCTAGACGTTTGTCAAAGCCATCGGTCATTTTTTGTTGTCTTGATTTCAGAACTTTTCTTGGAGGGAAGAACTTGTAAAGTCTTGCCCTTGACCAAATGGCACAAGAGGAGAAGCCCGCTTCTTCTCCTGCAGAAGGAGCATGCAAAAAAACCCCAGCGACCGGTCTCTCTCTTGCTTCAAGCGACCGGTGGTTCAATCAACTGCCAGTAGTAACTGCAAGGAGTCAATTTACTGGTCACAACATCTATTTTTGGGCAAGGCATATACAAGCCACTCTTAGGCCGAGGAACCTACTCGATCTTCTGAAAAATGAAGCTCCTCCTACAATTGATGCTTCTCACAAGCAATGGGTAGTGGAGGTTGAGATGTTTTATATTTGGATCGTCAACTCCTTGACAACTGAGATGACAAATCGGTTCATTCAATATGAGGCAATAAAGGAAATTAGGGAAGCTATCCACAAGTATCATTGAAAAAAAAATGAAAGAGCAAAAATCTCACAACTAGTGAACAAAGCATACATGTTACAACAAGGTGAGCAGCCTATCATTGCTTGTGCAAACGAATTAAACTCCATCTTCAGGGAATTAGATCATTATCGTCCCCATGTCAATAGTTCAATAGATAGAGACTACATTCTTATGGATAGGGTTTACAAACTTCCAAGGGCTAAGGCTTGAATTTGAGGGAATTAGAAGTCAGTTATATAATTGGGAGACCTCCCTAACCTTTGATGTTGCGGTCTCTCAATTATTGAATGAAGAGAGTTGATTGCAAGACATGAATGGAGGATTAGAAAACTCAGCCTGTTCAGTAACACAATCAAAGCCTCCTTCAATGAACCAACCAAGTCAACCTCCTCCTCAGTTTGGTAATAACATGAATGGGTCAGTGATGAATAAAGAGAATCTATGGTGCACATACTGCAAGAGGAGGGGTCATGTGAAGGAAACGTGTTGGAAATTTCAAGGCAGACCACCCCAAGTACACATGATGTCGCAACCATATCCAAATCATGGGGAAATGCCAAAGACAATAGTGAACACAGAATTACATACCACCATATCTTAGCGCTACACAACCATCCACTAATACAAGTACTCAAGTGAATTCCTACCAGACACAAGATATGAGGAATCTCCAGCATCAAACACAGAGTCTCTAACAGCAGGTACAAAATCTTCAAGCCTCATCATCTACTATTGCTGGATCGATCATTAGATCTACCTCTATTGCGAACTTAGGGAAACAACCAATTTTGTCTGCCTTATCATTAGCTACTGATCACATGACTCCAAATTCTGATAAGGTTGTGTTCTATGAACTATGCATCACAGGGAAAAATGTTCAAATTTCTGATGATACACTACTAGAGGTAGCTGGAATTGGCAATATGTAGAACCAATAGGACTATTATCCAGGGTCTTGCATGTCCTTAAATTATTCATAAGCTTAGTATTAGTTCAAAGAGTAGCTAAGTTGGATGAGTTTAGAATTATATTTGAAGATACTGATGCAATTCTATGCAATAAGGTCTGTGGGTGGAGGATTGGATTTGCTAAGGTTTGATTGGGCTTATATTACCTACCTAGTACATCACCAAACAATGGAAGATCATCTCTCTTCAGTACAACCACACTGAATAGCGCATTGGAAAAGGAGAAGGTGACACTCCTACATAGGTGAGTAGGAGAAGGAGAAGGTGACACTCCTTTACACTTTTGAAAACTCTGTACCCCCAATTATTTATAAACTTACCTATTGACAAATTAGTCTGTGATGCTTGTCGACTGACAAAATCAAAGAGACAGGCATATCCTTTTATGGATGATAGATGCATAGCTCCATTTCAGCTCATACACTGTTGACGTCTGGGGACCCTCACCACATATGGATATAAACGGTTACAAATGGTTCTTAGTATGTATTGATGACCATAGCAGATTTTTCTGGTTATTCCTAATGAAGCATAAGAATGAGGGAGCCAGGATTCTTGAAAATCTATGTCAATCCATTAAGAGACAATTTGAAGTAAATGTCTAGGGGTTCAAGACTGATTATCCCAAGGATTTCTGCAACAATGAGTTGCGGGAGTCTTTTGAACATGAAGGGGTTCTTAGTATGTATTGATGACCATTGCAGATTTTTATGGTTATACTTGATGAAGCATAAAATTGAGGTAACAAGGATTCTTAAAAATCTATGTCAATCCATTAAGAGACAATTTGAAGGAAATGTCTAGGGGTTCGAGGACTGATAATGCCAAGGATTTCTACAACAATGAGTTGTAGGAGTTTTTTGAACATGAAGAGATTCAACATGAAACCTCTTGCATATACACACCTCAACAGAATGGATTGGCAAAGAGAAAAATAAGAGACTTAATGGATAAATGCCAAACACTAATAGAGCATGCTCAACACCCAATGAATCTCTGGAGCTTGTCAGTAATGACCGCTGTACACCTAATTAATCGATTACCTACAAGAACTCTAAAGATGAAAATTCCGATTGAAGTCTTAGAACAACTATTTCCCCAAGGTAAGATTGAGGAATGGTCTGACACCGCGGATATTCAACTGTGTAACCTATGTTAACTGACATAGTCCAACACTAGATAAATTGTTTGTCAGGGCTTTGAAATGTATATTCATAGGATACTCCAATAAACAAAAGGGGTACAAATGCACCAAGGATGTCACTTTTGATGAAAATCGGAGTCTTTTTCAATCTAATACTAAATACAAGGGGGAGCAAAAAAAGTACTAGGGGAGAAATTCCCACTCCACTACCCTTCCTTAATACAAGTACAGAGAGAGAGATACTTCTAGTTTGGCTCCACAAGCAAAACCGTAGTTACTTACCTTTCCAAAGTACTATGTGAGGAGAAACAAGCAACCACCAACAGTCCCTCAGGACAATAATGAGTAGAGTGAACCCAGAGGAAGAAAATCAGTTTGAGAAATCAAATGAGGAGTTACCTATAGCACTTAGAAAACCTACCCGAACATGTGCTAAGCCAATTCCACACTCTGTAACCTATGATCTCAACTATAGAATGGTCTCTACCAACTGTAGAACATTTCTTACCACTCTCAATCAAGTGACTATTCCAACTACTGTAGAGGAAGCATTTCAATACCCTCAGTGGAAAACAGCTATAGATGAAGAAATGCAAGCCTTAATTAAGAATCAAACTTGGGAAGTGGTACAATTAAATAAAGGAATATAACCAGTGGCTGTAGATAGGGTATTTAATGTTAAATATAACGCAGATGGTGTAATAGAAATGTACAAAGCAAGATTAGAAGCAAAGGGGTATACACAAACCTACGGAGTGGACTATAACAAAACTTTCGCGCCAATAGCCAAGATGAACACTATCAGAATCCTTATATCCTTGGCTATTAATTGGTAACTTAAACAATGTGAAATTAAAAATACTTTTTTTACATGGTGATTTGGATGAAGAGATCCACATGATAGTGCCTTCAAGATTTGAAGAAAGTTACGGTACAAATAAGGTATGCAAGTTAAAGGAGGCGCTATGTGGACTGAAGCAATCTCCGAGGGCATGGTTTGGTAAGTTCACTAAAACTATGAAAATATTAGGATTCAAATAGTGTAACGGTGATCATACACTATTTTTTAAGCATTGTCAAATAGGGGGAGTTACATAATTGATTGTATATGTCGATGATATTATCATTACAAGGGATAATGACAAAGAAGCTATGAACTAGGAACATGATATAGTCCCTATTAGAGTCTATGAAAGAAAGAGGAGAAAGGGCAACAAAGTAGTGCATGCGGATGACGAGACATGCCCAATTAGCTGTCCAGGCATTGCTGACCTGGACAAGTGACAGGAATAAGAGAAAGTATTGAGGCCAGGTCCGCTGAGCTGGCCGAGGGGGAGAAAGGTTATATAAGGCAAAGAGGAATAAAGACAGGGGATGAACCATTTGGAGAGGAGGAGGCTTTGAGAGAAAGAGTGCTGCATTCGGCACAAGTTTCTCTGGTTGCTTTCCTGGCTAGAGAGTGGGTCTTCAGATACCCAGAAGGGAAACAACCCTATGGTATGTGTATTACCGACAAGGTTGGATCGATAAGTGTGTTTCTTGGTTTTTCTTGAATTCAGTTAGTACGAGATTCTATCATTTGGTATTAGCGCGAGCGATCCTCGCCGCACTATGACTCTCAAGGATCTAGAAGTGCGACTAGAAGCAAGAGATACATAAATTGCAGAAATCAAGAAGCAGTTGCATCATAACCTGATAACGACGGATTCTTTGAGAGATGATCTACAACGATCTAATGAAGAGCACAAATCTTCGTTAGCTCACATGTTTCAGATGATTATGGCTAGATTTGACAATTTAGACAAAGGTGAAAGTTTGAAGGCCAACCATATCATTCAAGACGACCTAGTCTCCTCCAAGGGGAAGGGAAAACAACACGAAGGTGATGAAGGCGTTCAAAACCTCAATTTGCAAAAAACATCACAGGCGACCAAGAATCAGCTCGAAGCTCCTGTTTTTCGAGGGGAAAACGTGGAAGGATGGATTCGCGGCATGGAAATGTACTTCAAGGTACATTCAATTCCACAGAATGAGAGGCTTGAGTTTGTTATGCCACATGTAGAAGGGCCAGCCCTTCAGTGGTTCGTATGGACCATGGATTGATTTGTTCTGGAAGATTGGGATGACTTTAAGATTCAACTTGGGCGCATATTCATTGATTTAGTCTCTAACGACATTATGGAACAGTTTTTGGACATCAAACAAAAAGGATCAGTCAAGGAATACATGGATGAATTTGAACGATTATTAGTCTATTTACCCCCAATTTTGGAAGCTATTATGATGAAGACCTTCGCCAAAGGTTTGACCAAAGGAATTAAAGCTGAGTTGTCTTGAGGAAGCTTCAAGGATTTAAGAGAACTGATGGACGCAGCATTCAAGATTGAGAAGATCATGCGTTCAGTATATGAGTCATATCACGAACAATATCTCAAGGAGGCGAAACCACCGCATCCCTACACTAAGACACCAGGGCAAACACACTCATGGCGGCCAACATACAAACAGGCATGTTCAACCACTAATGGGAAAACTGCCACTCTTCAGACAGAAGGGAGACCGCAAACAGAGGGGGACAGTACTGATGTATCCAGCAAGGGGTTTTTACCCAATACCAAGAGGAAGTTATTGCTCACCTTAGAAGATGCCTCATGGAAGCCATTATCACTCATACGTGACCAATTTCCTGACCTTCACCTTGGGGACAAGGTGATAGTCGATGAGGGGGGCAATGATACAGTCCCTATTAGAGTCTATGAAAGAAAGAGGAGAAAGGGCAACAAAGTAGTGCATGCGGATGATGAGACATGCCCAATTAGCTGTCTAGGCATTGCTGACCTGGACAAGTGACTAGAATAAGAGAAAGTATAGAGGCCAGGTCTGCTGAGCTGGCCGAGGGGGAGAAAGGTTATATAAGGCAAAGAGGAATAAAGACAGGGGAGGAACCATTTTGAAAAGAGGAGGCTTTGAGAGAAAGAGTGTTGCATTCGGCAAGAGTTTCTCTGGTTGCTTCCTGGCTAGAGAGTGGGTCTTCAGATACCAAGAAGGGAAACAACCCTATGGTATGTGTATTACCGACAACATTGGATCGATAAGTGTGTTTCTTGGTTTTTCTTGAATTTAGTTAGTACGAGATTCTATCAAAACAACTCACTACCTTTTTCGAGGTTTAAAAACTAAGAACTGTAAAATAATTTTTGGGAATAGAATTAGCCCAATCTAGCTGTGGATACCTGATGACTCTATAGACATACATCCTTGACCTCTAAGTGAAATTAAGCTACTTCAAGGGAAGGTTAATGGCACCCCTACAGAAACCAATCGTAAACTAACTGTCAGAGAGGACGATCTCAAGGTAGAGATTGGATCATATCAAAGGTTAATTGCTAAGTTATTATAATTCTCACATACTCGACTGGATATTTGATATTCAGTCAATTTTCTGACTCAATTTATGCAAAGCCCATAAAAGTCCCGCTATTATGCTGCTCTTCGGGTACTAAGATATCTTTAAGGAACAAGTGGACTTGGACTCACATTCAGGAAAACAGGTAAACTAAACCTTGAAATTTAGACTAATTCTGACTTCAGTGGATCATTGGTGGATCGCCGGTCTACTACTGGATAATGCACTATGTTTGGGGGAAATCTTATTACCTGGAGAAGTAAAAAACAGAGCATAGTTTCGAAATCAAGTACTGAAGCAGAATTTCGAGCTTTACTTTGTGGAGTAGGTGAATACTATGGATTCGAAGAATTCTTAAGGACCTACAACAGATTCCATATAAAGAACCAATACGAATGCTCTGCGACAACAAATCGGCAGTCTGTATTTCACATGATCCAGTGAATCATAATTGTACCAAACATATAGAAATTGACAGATTCTATATTAAGGAGAAAATTGAAGAGAAGATCCTACACATAAACTACATCCCTACACCTGAGAAATGTGTTGATGTTCTGACCAAGGGATTGCCAGCTAAACAATTCTCAAAGTTAGTGACCAAGCTAGGAATGAGAAGCATCCATTCCAGTGCTTGAGGGGCAGTGTTGAAGAATTGAGCACATCACAACTTTTCCTTCTTTCTTCTAGAAATTGTATTGATACTTTTATTTATTTACTTATCTACCCTATGGCATGTTAGCGTTGGAAACTGACCGTTACACTGTAACAGTCAAATCTACCTGTATAAAAGGCTTCCACTCATTAATGAAAATTATATGTTTTTCTTCTACCTTCTCTTTGTGCACAAGATCTACAAGGAAGATAAACTTCCTATCTAGCTAAGGGGCGGTGTTTTGTTTACAGGTACAAAATAAATTGTTCTTATCGTCTCCTTTCTTGGGTCGGCCTTGACTGGAACCAAATTGAGGGTCAGGGGCAGTATATGGAAATGTCTGATTGTCACTCTTACTATCTGATTTCCATCATTCTTTGTCAAGAAGAGAGGGAATGACTGTCTGTTTGTAGAATATTGCAGCATCCAGTTTCAAATTTGGGATTAAATCCCATAAAGATGGTATATAATTGTTGTTTGACTGTGTACATCTACTCCTCAACGAGGGGATTCTTCATTGGGTAGTAATGAACAGTTGGCTGCCCAATTTTCTTCAATGCATTCCCATGCTTGATCATGGGCTTGTCACCTTGAACCAGCATTTCTGCCTTTTCTGATAAGCATTATACTTCCCAATCATTATGATTTCTTGTATAATTTTTTTGGAGTGTTGCAAAGTTTCTAGCAGAGTTCATAGATAAGTACTCATGAACTTCAGGAGAGAGTGCTGATAAGCCATATATGGACCATACCTACTTCAGTGTACCATGTCTTGAACCTAGGACTCTCGGGAGGCCCCTATGCCCCATAGAAACTGTCTACTCGAGACTGTCCCTTGGCCCTTAGCTACTGACACAAGGTAAGAATTCTAGCCCAGCAGATAAATGACTCTACATCTTTTTGATCTCTCCCATGTTTGGATTTGTCGAGTTATTTCATGATACCATGACAGACTCTATCTGGAGGATCTTGTGACCTCTGCAATGGTTACTTGGAGAGAAAACACTGACTGCTAAAATTAAAAAATTACAGATAACAGGAAAGGTGCCTTACTTAAGTAGAGTCTTACATGGATTAGGTCTTGCCCATATTATATAATAATCGAGGCCTATTTGGTTAATGTTTATTATAACTTGTTACAATTAGGCTAATGGATTAACTTAAAGGTACATGGATATAAAAGATATAAACATGGGTAAATATGTGTACAATAGAGGAGTAACATCCACTTCTAACAGTTGGTCTCCTGGGGTTAAAGGGGTACGAGGACCCCAACATGTAGGTATTGAAAAAACTTATCATTTTGGTCAATTCACTATCCAACTTGTTGTTAATCCAAAACAACTTTTCTCCAAGGCAAGAAATGACTTCCGGACATATGTTGAGCAGGCGTGAAGGATAGTGTTCTAGGAGATCTCATCCTAGTCTTCAATTGTGGGAAGACCTCAGCATTGCCCTTGACACAGGGCTTGGCATACATGTCCAGAAGAGTGTTCCCAGGAAGCTGGTGTACTTGCAACAAAATTTTTCCAGGTGGGTGTGGATTCACATCCCCTGCTTCAATTAGCCTATCTGCTGGTGTGATGTTAGTGAGATGCTTTCAGGTCAGATCTTTGTATCTCTGTGAAGTATACAGAGTGTAGCGAGGAACTTCAGGAGAGGAGGGCCAAGCTTGATGCTGGAAGTTAGAAAATGATGGAGCTTAGTTCAGTCTTGGTCCAGTGCAAGGATGAATCAATAGAGGGGAATTTCAAGGGCGTTTCCAGGCTCTTGTGGGAAGTGTTTTCCTTGCTCATTCAAGGCAGTAATGGCTACTTGGTCCTGAAGAAGAAAGAGGACGGAAATGACAGTGTTGTCAATTCAGATGATGACAGCCCCTTACAATCCATATTTGAGGGGAGGGTTGAAAAGTGTATGCGAGTCAAACCAAAAGCTATCATTTATGGGTCACCTGAAGCAGTTTTCCAGGGGGAAAAGATGATGGGCAGTGCAGGTTGATGAAGATCAGAGTCAGCATCTTCTACTAATGCAAGCCTTGTGGGAATTCTCTTCTTTCTTCTCTTTCTCTCTTGGTGAAGAGCTTTGAAGAGGAGATCCTCCTATTCTACAATCTTTATGCTCTGATACCATGTTAAAGTCAAAGCATATGGAGGGCAAGAGAGAGAAGGCAGCAAAGCAGAGAACTCTTGCTGTCGGAGTAAGAAATGTGATAAAATGTATTTATTTATATTCATAGTTATTAAATTCAGAGAAATCTTGACATCAGGCATAAAAGAAAATGATAGGCACAACCATGCCACAGTAAGAAATGCGATGAAATGTATTTATTTATATTCATACTTATAAAGTCGTCTGTTATTTTTAATTGTGAGCTGAAGCTAACGTACCTGGAGACTTTTATTTCACAAGCTCTTAAAAAATCAGGGCCTTTATTTCAGAGTTGGTATTGGAGACACTACTAATGATGCTGCTGATTCCAGATCTCCTTCTCAAGACATCCTGTATCCCTTCCAAAATTCTGAAGGTATTATAGTCTCCTAAATTTAAGTTTCAGTTCTGAAAATCTGCACCAATGACTTATACTAGACGATTTTTGATCATGAAATTTTGTGGTATTGCTGGCTGTTTCTGAATAATAAGCAAAAAAAGAATGGGGTCAAGATAACACGTGATTATTTTAAAAGCGTGAAATCTAAATTGAAACTTAAATGGCTGGACTTGGAAACAATCTGTTTCAGGAGGTGATGATCTTCCAGGCATTGTTCAATTTCAAATTACTGGTGATGCTAAACCTGGTAGTACTCTTAGAGCATGTGGCTTTCCAATTAATGGGACTGTTTACTGTTTTTTTCAGGTATAATGAAGAGCATTATCAATTTATTATGTAAACTATATTTTAGCATCTTTGATTTAATTCCCATAAAATTATTTTAATGACAGTGGGGTCATTTTCTGCAAGATGGTACAAATCACTATGTTGAAGGTATGCTTGCGATATCTCTGAAAAAATTGTGCTAACTTGACAGCACTATCTCCGTTCTGATATTTTTTCAGGAGCTAATAATCACGATTATGTGGTGACTGCTGATGATGTGGATGCAATCTTATTCGTTGAGTGCATTCCATTGGATGACACCAGACGCCAGGTTTCTTGTTGGATTGAAGCTCAATCTTGCTTCAGAAAATGACTTTTGTTTCTATTTATGTATTGTTTACATTTCAAAAGTTTATTTGGTTTCTTGACAGGGAGAGATGGTGAAGCATTTTGCTAATAATCAAGATCCGATATCATGTGGTACGTGCAATCAATTTCTTTGTTCTCATGTGATTAACTGTCCAGTATTCTACAATAATGTAGATAAACATTGTCCAGAAACCCTACATTTTGTTGACCCTTTTACTCAATCTTGGAAAAATGCAGATGAAGAGATGAGAAGTGAGATCAACTCATATGTTTATGCCAGAAAAGCCAGGTTTACTGTTCTCTTGCTGGTAGGTTCTTTTCTCGTGTACATTTATGATTGTGCTCTTGACTGGCACTGGCCCTTATCTAGTTATGATTGATTCTGGGTTGTTTTTACAAAATTGTATACCTTGTTTTGAAGCCTGCAGAAACATAAGTGACGGTCAAGATCTCTCTCTCTCTCTTCTTTTTTTGTTCATACATTAATATCTCTTTTTCTTGCTCTTGAGATTGGATCATTTTTTACGATAGTGTCATCGCTCTCTTTCCTCTTATTATTTTCATCTATACAATAATTCATTTCTCTTTTTCTCTCTAATCCTTGACTTTCTTTTATGAAACTATCTCTCTATTCCCTTGCATCACATCTGCAATCCGACTCTACTGACATATCCCCCAGGGTATAAGATTTCCATTTCAGAAGATTGAACGCGTCTCTCTAATCAACTGGAGTTGGCTTATTCATGAAATTGGGAAAAGAAAAAAAACACAGAAAAGAGAGAAATTTAGCGGGGAAAAAGAGGGGTTTCAAGGTGCCACTAATTTCCATCAGTCTTTTGAAGGGTCTCTTAATTCCCAAAATTTGGATCACTTCTTATTTCATTTTTTAATATTTACGCTGCTCTAGGTCATAAATTGACAGTGATTTAGGTTTAAAATATTTCTTGGCTTTATTCTCCTACTTGCATTGGGCTGTTTTTGCACTCTTCCTGATATAAACAACTTCAAAATATCTTTGTGTGTTTACTAGATTTTCCTATATACCAGATTGGGATGAGCTGTTGTAACTATTATATCAGAGATGTTGTTGGGGGCTTTCTCAAAAATACAGTTGATTCTGAAGGAGCAGAAAAATAGATAGAGACTTTAGAAAGAAAGCAGATTCTTTCATATCCCCCATTTTGAACAGGCCCCCCCCTCCCCCTCTTTCTTTTTTCCTCCTCTTCTCAAGAGAAGGAATGGATACTACTCATTCCAAGCTTGGACAGTAATCTGATGAATGTCTTGGTCAGCAGTCCTTTAGTTAAGAGGTCAGGACATTGGTCCATCATGCTGGCCTATGGTGTACATATGACTTTGTAATGTACATTATCCTTTTATGTAGAAACGATCAATATGCACGTGCTTGGTCATGCCATGATATACTAGGTGATGAGCAATACTGATGGCTGGTTAGTTATCACATAACACCTTGATTGGTTTCTCATATGGAATCTTGAGATCCCTCAAAATTCTCCTAATCCATAGGTCTTCATCAAATTAAGCAGGCAGTGCTCTGAATTCTGCTTTAGTGCTTGACTTGGAGACTACATTTTATTTTTTACTTCTCCATGTGACAATTTTGCCATCTAGGAAAGTGCAATTGTCAGCAGATTAGGGGCATATATGTCATTATGTGCAAATATGACCGTTGTAGTTACCATTACTTGTACCCTATGTAAGTGTATCCTATGCTTAATGAAATAACTAACCTTTTCACTTCTATTGTGCATCTCTTTCTTACCTTAAACCCTATCTCGTTTACCTAATCCAGTAACGCTTAGGGTAAAGTTTGGAGAGAAACTCTTGTCATGGTATCAGAGTGCACGATCGAAGGCAGAAACTTGAATATTCAAAGCGTGATTCAAGCACAACGATAAGGTGACATTGAGCATCTCGTTGATCCGTTCCTCGCATTTCCGATCTGCTTACCTGTGGGAATCCTAGGATCAAAGTTTACGAACTCCCTGAATCTGGGTATCTGCAGAAAAAAAGGAGGGGAAAGATATCAACGTCTTATCCCCAGCAGCTCAGCTTCTGGAATGACTTCTTTCAAGCATTTGGAACTGCGTAACCGAAGGACGCTTTACAGTAGTCGACTCTGATCTGGATAACAGCAGAGCTTTGATTTTTTCGCATTCTAACAGGTTTACTTTTTAACCAATGGGAATGGAAATGCAAAATATGCCAAATCTTACTAAAGGGGAAGGAAAGATTGATTCATCGATCACTCCTACTTCAACTACCCTCAGCTATTCTATGTCCGGAAATCATCAGGTGATTCATCTACCTCCTACAGCTTCCTGAAACTTGTTTACGAGTAAAAATTTTTATCAGTGGAGACATTTTGTTGAAAGGATGCTTTGGCCACACAAATGGGTAGATGAAGAAGATATTCTCATTACGTGGTTGCCAGATTCCATGAAACCCGAGCTAAGTGATAGATTCATAGATTATGAATATGTAAAAGATATATGGGATACAGTCATCAGATTATACTCTAAACTTGAAGATGAATCAATGATGGCAGAACTTTTGAAAAAGGCGATGGAACTTCTTCAAGAACAGAGAAGTGTCCTCGATTATTCAAATGAATTGATAGCATTATGGAGTGAGATAGATTTCTATCGGCCACTCCCAACAGATCCAAAAGGCAGATTATATTTTGACCAGAAGAACCTATAGGTTCTTAACTAGGCTAAAACCAGAATTTGAGACCATAAGGACTCTCTAAGTCAATCGAGAGAATCCTTTGTCCTTTAATAAATTAGTGGTCCAAGTGATCAAGGAGGAAAGTAGGATAATGGCTATGCAAACACAACTTTCAATGGATAATCAAGCCTTTTTTGATTAAACATACTACTCAACCTACTCCTACAAGTGGACAACAAACAAATACGGGATATACACAAGGATCCAATACAATACAACCATCAAACCAGTCAAATTATAAAAGGAAGACACATCAAAAGGAAGAAAGGAGATGCAAAAGACTCCTTGTGGTGTGCTTTTTGCTAGAGACATAGGCATACCAGAGACACATATTGGAATATACATGGGCGTCCCACAATGAGCCAAAGCCATGTTATGTCTCAACCCATTGGTAGTACTTTGCAACAACATCAAGATTCAACGAATCAATCAAATTAACCAGTAGGCGAAAAAAATGAAATTGAATTATTGAAAGAGAGAATGAAGCAATTGGAGGCTATTATTTAAAATTTGTCGTCAATAATTGGATCCATTTCAGTGGCTAATTTCGGTAAGCAATTTATCTCGTTCTCAGTCTTAGTAAACGGGCGAGCAGAGGGGGGCTGGATTCAACCACAAAGGATCATGAGACAGGAATGCCCATTGGGGCCGCTACTATTTGTTCTAGCAGTGAACGACAGGAACGTGGCGAGTGGATGCCCTCGCCACGTGTATGATTCAAGCATGCTAGCAAGGTATCCTTAGAGGTTACCAAACATAGTTTTCTAGATGTATCCCACTCTTACAGTACGCAGATGACACCACATTTTTTATAGAAGGCTTGGTGGAAGAAGTAAGGAACCTAGCTACACTTCTAGACCTCTTTGCGGATTTTTAGGCTTACAAATAAATCATGCCAAGTCAGCCTTCATGGGTTTTGGTCTAACCCATACAGAGGGATTGGAATGCTCAGGGGCCTGGGGAAAACGGATAGGGAGTCTACCTATGAGATATCTGAGCCTCCCATTAAAGAAGGGCAAGATGTCAGGGACAAAATGGATTCTAGTCATTGAGAAAGTGGACAGGAGATTGGAGGGGTGGCAGGTTAAATTGTTGTCAAGGGCCGGATGATAGGTGTTGCTGTGGTCTGAATTTTCAGCGATCCCCATATTTCAGCTATCCATGTACAAGATGCTCGTTGGAGTGAAGAAGAGGCTAGATGGTTTGATGAGACGATTTTTGTGGAAGAGTTGTGGATCCGGACAACGCCCAGGGCAAGCATTGGTTTCGTGGGACAGTGTATGTAGACCCATTCAAACAAGGGGATTAGGGATTCTTGATTTACAGAAAATCGAACACGATGCTTCGAGAAAAATGGGTGGCTAGGTTTATGAGCTCTCAAGAAGACCTAGTCACGCAAGTTTTGAAGGAGAGTTATGGCAAGGAGTTGAACTAGGAGAGGTACACTGCCCCATTTCAAGGGGCATCGTCTTTTTTGCACCGATTGAGACCTATTTTTTGGCGGATGCGGGCATTCTTTGTAGCCTAACTAGGAGATGGTTTAATGCTTTAGTATTGGACTGATGTTTGGTCGACTCGAGGCATATTAAGCGAGGCATTTCCCTGTTTATTCGCACTGTATAGGAATCCTAGGGCCATGGTGGAGGAGTGCTGGGATGGCACATGAAATCCGATGTTAGTCGGAGCCTTATCAGATCAGAGGATAGAGGAGTACATGGTCATGCAGCAATCAATAGTGCATAAGAGACCACAGGGAGGGGTTTGCGACAGTTGGGAATGAATCGGGGCTCCCTTCTCCCTACGAGAGGGCATATAAAAGGCTCTGCGAGGAGCAATATGTGGAGGATAGATCTATTAACAGAGCGTGTAAGTTTATCTTGCAACAAAAGGTCCCACTCAAAGTGCGGTTGTTTTGGTGGCTTCTTCTCCAGAAAAGACTCACGACACAAGTATTATATAGGCAGTTGTACCCATGGACCTCAGCTGCTTGCAATCTATGCTCGGGCGTTGAGGAAGACTGTGCACACCTTTTCTTTAGATGCCCCTTTCGCTTGAACAATATGGACTCGACAAACCATTTCAAGGATCGACACAACTTCAGAGATGTCCTTCTAGGAGTCAATTCAGAGGAGCGGCTATAGAAGGAGGGCGGATGGGGTTCGCATACTTGCAGTGCTCTGGGCCATATGCTTATACTAGAATGACAAGTTGTTCAATGGGAGGGCAGTGTCCATTGACGGGGTTGCCTATGTAGTGGAGGGTTTTGTGGCAACTTGGTCCTCTAGACTAGGGGGTTGGGGGCTTGATGTATGAGCTAACTTTTTCCGTGGGTCAGTCCGCGATTCTTCAAGTGACCGTCCCTTTCACTATTTCAAAAAACGAAATTATGATGTCATCTATATACACTATAAATATGGTCACTCTCTGTGAGGGAAAATGCTGGAAAAAGTGTGTGGTCTGCATGACACTAATTATATCCCAAACTTTTCAGAGTTTGGGGAAATCTCACAAACCAGGCTTGAGGAGATTCCTTCGAACCATATAGACATTTCCTTTATTTACATATTTTATTAGTATTAGTTCCTTTGCCATACCCTAGAGGTAAGTGCATAGAAATTTCCCTTTTCTAAATCTCTATTAAGGAAAGCGTTCTTAATATCATGTTTCTGTAAATTCCATTCAAGAAGTACAGCTAGAGATATTAAGATTCTTTTTCTTTTTGAAATTTAGGGAGGGGGGCACTCCAAAACAATGCCCCCCCATTGTCATTAGAACATAGATGCAAATTTTGATTCTGATATTAAGATATTAAGATTCTGATAGCATTTAATTTTGGAACAGGTGCAAATTTTTTTGTATAATCAATCCCATAGGTTTGAGTATATCTATCATGAAGGTCAAGAGTTAATTATTGTATTCTATCAGTAATTGACATTTTTATGAATAGGCCCACTTGTATTTATTAATTCCATACTTACCCAAACCTTTGAAATAGTTTTATTTATGCCCTATTGCTAGATGACTTGAATAAAAATTTATTTCTATTGAATCATTACCTTCCCTTCTTGCAGTCTCTGAGCATTTCTTCTTCTCTTCTAAACTCTGTCCAAATTTCTCTTCCTCTCAGCTGATTGCTCCTCTGTTTTAAAATGTTATCAGAGCATAGGTGCGGAAGAATGGGTGTGTACATGCATCCTATTTTCTGTTAACTGTTCCTCGGATTAGGCCATCAGTTAGTAGCTGCTGGATATATTAAAATCTAGTTGGAGGAGGAATTTCTCTTAACTTTTTTCATCCCTTAGACCATATTGCAAAGGAAGAGCAGACTGGGGTGAAGAGATAACTCTGTCACCATCTATTAGAACAACAGCTACTACAAGCACTCTTCTTGTTGTCACAGAAGATTCGTATTGGCTCTTCATAACAAATCTCTAGATCTTTTAGTACTCCACGAATTCATAATACATCATCAATTCCACTGGACAGTGCCTTGAGCTTTACTTCAGTGCTCGATTTTGATACAACACTCTGCTTTTTACTCCTACATGTGACTAGGTTTCCCCCCAAACATGGTATAGTACCCAGTAGTGGACCTACAATCAACCAAAGATCCACCAAAATCAGAGTAAGTGTATATTGATAGATCTCACTTACCTGTTTTCTTGAATGTGAGTCCGAGTCCAACAGTTCTCTTGAGGTATCTCAAGATTTGAAGTGCAGCTTGGTAGTGAGGTCTTCTTGGACTATGCATAAATTGAGTTAGAATGTTTAATGAATATGAAATATCTGGCCAAGGATCAGATAGATATAACAATTTGCCAATTAATCTTTAGTAAGATTCTATTTCAATCTTAGGATCATCTTCTTTTAATGTTAGTTTATGATTAGTTTCTATAGGTATCATTGACCTTCCCTTGTACTAGTTTAGTTTCATTTAATAGATCAAGTATATAGTTCTACTGTGTCATGAGACACCCATTGCTTGAGTGAGCTATTTCAATTCCAAGGAAGTATTTTAGTGTTCACAATTTTTTGACTTCAAAATAGGTGGTAAGATGCTTTTCTAACCTTGCAGTTTCTTCAATATTGTCTCCTGTAATAATAATATAATCTACATACACTATCAAAATTTTAATTCCTCCTGTTTTGAAATGTTTGAAAACTAATGTATGATCACCATTACATTGTTTGTATCCCAACATTCTCATTGTTTGTGTAAATTTACCAAACCATACCCTATGTGACTGTTTCAATCCATACAATGCTTTCCTTAGTGTGCGCACCTTACTTGTATCACCACTTTCTTCAAATCCAAGTAGGATTTTTATATAAATTTTTTCATCTAAGTCCACATATAAGAATGCATTTTGATATCATATAGTAGTAGGGGCCAATCTAAGTTAACCACTAAAGATATGAGTATAAGAACAATATTCATTTTTGCCACTGGGGCAAATGTTTTCTTGTAGTCTATACCATAAGTTTGTGCATATCCCTTTGCTACTAATCTGGCTTTGTACCTCTCTATTATTCCATCAGAGTTGTATTTAACAGTAAACCACCATGTACAGCCTACTAGTTTAATTCCCTGTTTTAATTCCACCACATCCCATGTTATGTTTTTTATCAAGGCTTGCATTTCCTCATCCATAGCTTGTTTTCAATGTGGGTATTGAGACGCTTCTGCTGCTATATTTGGAATAACTATCAGATTAAGAGTCGTAAGGAAGCTCTTATAGTTGGTGGAAACCTTTCCATAGTTAAGATAATTAGTCATTGCATGTGGAATGGGTTTCACACAAGCTCGAGGATGCTTTCTTAGTGCTACAAGTAATTCTTCTTCTTCATGTTTCTCAGTAGGAGCATCTTCTTCATCAATTGTTCCTGGGGTTGTCCCCTTGTTACTCTCCAAGGTGTGGAGAGTACATACTAGACCTCGATTCTTCCTTCTTACATAATACTTAGGTAAACTAGTAACACGTGGGTATTCTTGTATGTTCTATTGTTTAATATCTACTTGGTCTTCTTGGGATTGAGACACTTCTCTTTCCTCTCTTTCTTTAGTTGAGTTATGCAATGGTAAGGGTGTTGCCATATCACTTCTAATAATGCTCTACTTCCCCTAAGGATCAGTACAAAATGAATAATAGAAATTATTTTCATCAAATGTTACATTCTTGGTAATAAAGCATTTTCTAGTCAAAGGGTGGTAACATTTGTACCCCTTCTGAGTATTTGAATACCCAATAAACGCACACTTTAAGGCTTTAGTAGATAGCTTGTCTCCTGACAAATTATGCGAGCAAATGTAGCTTATACACCCAAATACTCTGGGTGTCAGGCCTGTTCTCAATCTGATTGTAGGGAATGTTGTTTCTCAAATTTCACTTGGACTTCTTAACTGTAAGCTTCTTGTAGGTAATTGATTGGTTAGATGTACAGCAATCATTATGGAGAAACCCCAAAGGTGCTTTGGAATTTTAGCTTGTTACGTCAATGTCCTAGATATATCCATTAAATCTCCAATTTTCCTTTCTGCCAATCCATTTTGTTGGGGAGTATAGGGACGTGAGGTTTCATGTCATATTCCCTCATTTTAAAAAAATGTCTGTAACTCATTGTTACAGAAATCTTTTGCATTATCAGTCCTAAATCGTTGAAATTTACCTCGAATTGTCTCCTACTGGATTGAAGGAGATTTTTTAGAATTCTTGTTACCTCAGTTTTCTGTTTTGTGGGTACAGCCAGTAGAACCGACTATGGTCGTCTATACGCACTAGAAACCATTGAAATCCATTTATGTTTAGATGTAGAGATGGTCCCCAGATGTCAGTGTATAATTTGGAAAGTTTTTTGACACTTGAGGTTCATAGAGGGATATGATTTTCTCTTTGATTTAGCTAATTGACAGGCATTACAAACTATCTTATCAATGGATATTTTTTCAAAATACTGAGGGTACAGGGTTTGCAAAATATCCGAGCTGTTTACTATGGTTACTTGGGCATTAGGTGGCCTTCCAGCACTTGAAATTGTATTAATATAGGCCGAGTCGGACTTTAGCAAGTTCAATCCTCCACCCGTTGACCTTATTGCATAGAACAACATTAGCATCATCAAATAAAATTCCATATTCCCTTAGTTTAAGCTATCCTATGAACTGATACTAGGCTTACAAACAATTGAGGGACATATAAAACTCTTAATAGTAATCCTATTGGCTCTACATGCATACTACCGATTCCAGTAACCTTACTTAATGTGACATCAACAGTTTGGACATTTTGTTTTCTGATGCATAATTCATATGATAGAAATTTATCTACTAGTGGAGTCATATGATTAGTAGCTCATGAATCTAGGATTCAGGAGTTCTAATATGAATTGCGTGTTGATAATGATGATAATGCCGAAAAAATTGAGTTTTTACCTGAATTAGCTAAGGAAGTTGATCCAATGACTGATCTAGATGAAGCCAGATTGGTCAGAAGATGCTGCACCTGCTGTTGAAGGGTTTGTATTTGCTGTTGAATGTTCTTCATGTCTTGAGGAGGGTGAGGGTGCATCTGAGTTTGAGAATTGGGATTGTGAGTAGGAGTTTGTGCTCCATAGGCTGAATTTGTACAATTCTGTCCATTGTTGTTGCCTGGATATCCATTGCTGCCCTCCTAGCATATCTCCTTGGAGTGCATCATCATGTGAGCTTAAGGTATTCTGCCTTGGAGTTTCCAGTAGGTTTCGCTGACATGACCCTTTCTCTTACAGTAATTACACCAGAGATTCTCATTATTCCTCACCTGTCCTTTCTTGGTCTCTTTAGGTACATTTGTACCATATTAAATTGTTTCTGAATTCCCAGATTGTGTCACTGTATAAGCCGTAGTCTCCCCTACTTTCATTTCAAATTATCTACTTTCCTCAGGTAATAATAAGGCAAACGGCTCATCAAAGGTTAGGGGATTCTCCCTGTTGTACAGTTGGCTTCTAATTCCTTCAAATTCCAGTCTCAACCCCTGGAGAAGCTTGTAGACTCTACCTCCCAAGATATATTCCCTGTCTCTCGAGCTAGAAATTGGTGGCCTGTAATGGTCCAATTCGCTGAAAATGGAGCTTAATTCATTTGCTGAGATGATTAGAGGCAGATCACCTTGCTGTAAAGTCCACGCTTTGGTAACTAGTTGGGCTATCTTGGAGCAATCATTCTTCTTTGAGTGAAAGCTAAGAACTGCATCCCATATCTCTTTTACTGTCGCATATTCAATGAACTGATTAGCCATTTCGGTTGACATGGAATCCAGTATCTAGATATATAGAATCTCCTCTTACACAGTCCATCACTTGTAATGTGGATCTGTCTTGGGAGGGGCTATATCCGTCAGGTGATCAACTAGCTCTCTTGGTCTTAGAACAGTTTGGATATGTCGCGCCCATAAATATAAGTTGTGGCCCATAAACTAACTTCTTGCAGCTACCACAGGCAATTGAGTAAACCACTGATCGCTGGTGGATATGGTTAGATTAGATGACTTTGAAGATGTCTCTACCACAGCAGAATGAGTGGGCTTTTCCTCTCGTGTCATATGGTCAAAGGTAAGGTATATGTAATCCATTTCCCTCCTGTTACGTCCTGAATAGAGAACTTAAAAAAGGACAGAACAACTGACCGACGGCTTAGCGCAATCTCTGAGAATACACCTTCTTGATCTAGCAGTAGAGTAGCTCTGATACCATGTTGAATTTACAGTCTCTATGCTTTGACGATATGAGAACGATGTTTCTCAGTAGAGATAAAATACACAGAAGAGACTAGAGAGGGAAAAGTTCACTTTGCATATATGATAAGAGGTTATTTATACAGATCCATGTGACCGTTACAACTCAATGGTCACATTCCTAACGGTGAGTTGCGATAGGGCATAAATACAAATATTTAAAGGACATAAGTGCAATAATAAAAGAACTAGGCCAAAGTTGTTAATATCCTCCATTCCTCAACAGGAGAAGCCAAATGAAAAATAGCACCTTTAAGGCTACTTCCAGAGGAGTCTGCATGCATGGATGGTTGCCAGATCCTCCTTGCCTTGTACATCTCTGATCTTTGTAAACTCCTTACTCCTAGCTGTCTTGTATGCTGCTCACAGTTTTCAGGTGCAATAGGGACATCTGCATGACCCGGAAATCCTACACCCTCTGGTCTGACACGACCCTTTCCGAAATGGGGTTCCATGTGCGCTCTCAAGGGCAAAAATTGAGAGAACTATTGTAATGTTCCCCTAGATGATCACTCATCTAGAAGGTAGCGAAATAGGGAGCCGTCAAAAAGTTTGGTGAAAATTTGTTCTCGGACTTGTGAGTAAACCAGTCTGAGGCACTGCCAGAAAGCTGATGCCACTTGAAGATTCTAGGAGCTGTTAATGTGACAAAAGAAAGGTCCATTTGCTAGAAGATTCTTTGTAGATGTCATCGGCTATTATAGGATTTTTTCCAATCCTTTTAAGCTTTTATAGACTAATGATATGGGCTCCTGGGCTAAATCAACCCCTACCTCTAAAAGTACAATAATATTTATTTTTTAGGACGAAAAACTGAGCACCGGACAAAATTTTTCAGAGTATTAGACCTTTAAAATGTTTGATGTATTCAACTTATTATGCACTGATTAAATATTTGTCATTGGATATCTAAGCAGGCGGATTCTTCTGAGGTATGGGAAGTAGCAACACTCATTTTGAAACGGTCAATCTTCCAAATACGTCTAAAACATACCCATGCTTTGGTAGTAGAAGAGAAATATTCCCCTGATTTATTGGTATGCCTCCATTCTATCTCCATGCAGTATTGAAATTCATCACTTTTTTAAACTATAAATTTTTCGGCACAGGAAAAAATGTTTTACCCTTCTCATCTCTAACCCTCTCTTTCTCTCCCTCTCTATTAGTGTTGGATTATCTGTTTCTCTGTGTTGCTATCCATTCCAAACCTCCCTCTCCCCATTTCTAATTCTCTCTCATTCTGTCAATCCATGTTTAACCCTTTATTTATGTCTATCTATCTATGTTGGATTGTAGGGACCTCTCCACCCATAATAGTTCGGCCATCTGATTAGGAAGATTCACTGGTCAGGATTGATAATGTTCGAGATTTATAAACTCTCCCTCTTCCTTCTCTCTTCTTCTGTGGCTTTGTTGATGACTGGTGTCTGAGATGAAGAACTCAGAAGAGAGATGATATGTATTTGCCAATTCAGGAGTAAACACAATGCACCAATGTCTACAATTATTCTGTGACAATTGAGAAGCAATCAGTTTTGAGGTCCACAATAGTCTGTGGATAAGTGATGATCATGATTGTCAATCATATCTACTGATAAACCAAACTTTCCCTTCCTGCTATCCATGTCCATAATTTTGTTGATCTATTTCTATCTATCCATTTCTAAGCCCCTGTTTCTGTCCCTCTCTCTACTCTTGTCTAACACATACACACACTCTCTCCCGCTCTATCTCTCTCTCTACCTTCATCTCTATCCCCTGGTTTTTCTCCCTTTCCTTTCTGTCCATCACTAACCCCTGTTATTCTCCATCTTTCTCTCCATCTATCTCTAACATCCATTTCCCACATTCTTGCGTCTTTCTTAGTCTTCTCTTCCATCACAATCTGATGTCACAACATCAGATTGGAGTATAAATTTTGTGAATGTTATTGTTCTCTGATCTAGAACGCTGACCCCCTTCGTCTGTCAGATTAAGGTCTCCTTTGGCCTTTCAACGCAGTTTGCCATCACCTCTTCTAATGGGACTTCCTATCCTCTCAACACAGCCCAAACTTCCCGTCGCCAAACAGCTGAGGAGGATGTCAGGTTAATCAACTTATATATCTCTCCTGCCTTCCTCCTCTTTCTCTTCTTTTTTCACTGATTTTTTCATCGTGAAACAAAAATAACTTACAATGAAGAAGTTAAATGGGAGGAAAATGAACCTTGGCTATGACCAAAATTGATTTGCCACTTGATCCTTGTTGAGGAGAGAGAGAGATAGAGAGGGTACCCAAATGGAGGGGGAGAGAGAATCCAGGTTCAGTATGGAGAGTACCTGGGTTGAGGGGGGAGGAGAGAGACAGATAAAAATAATAAGCGTGTGCATGCCCCTATGTGTGTGTACCCTGGTTGAGGAAAGAGATGAAAAGTACATGTGTTCAGATCAAGCTGAATTCTGATTTTGGGAATCGTTTTATTGAAGTTATTCTTTTTTTGTGAATAATAATAACTCCAGAAACTCTTTTCCTTGATATTTTCAGGTTACGGGAGATCATAGTTTTGACCATGAGAATCTTTCAATCAAAGGTACCAAACATCTTCTGTGATTCTTTACTGAAATGTCGATGCGACTTTCACCTGCGATTTGGCTTGATTTTACTTCACCCGCTTGAAGAATTTTTTGTTTTCATTCAGATTTTCTCGTTTATCCTTTGACCTCCCTGTCGATGGTCCTTTGAGATCGAGTTTAGCTATTGAACCGGGGCAACTTTGTGGCTCCGACTATACCGAGTCAAAAGTCAACTTTATTCGAGTTGTTGACTTCTATGGTCTCCAAATTACTCAGTTTAAAGTCAACTCCTCTCCTGACCTTGATTGCTGAAAGTCAATCACACTCAAGTGAAGTTCTTGACCTCTGGCAACTAGTTCTTGTCCTCCGTCAACAGTGCAATCCCCATCATACTAGTTAATGATCAGACCATATCAGAGTTTAGCCTTCGTTGGCCAACTCTACGGTCATAGCCTTACTAGGTCAAAGCCAATCCTATTCGTTTTATGTTCTTAAGCCTGGTCAACTCTGTGATCTCCCTCACTCAAAGCAATGTCAACCCTGTTCTTGAACGGTCTTCAATATTTGTGTAGTGCGTTGTCCCACCGCACCACGTAAAAAGTCAACTCTAGTCGAGTCTGGCTCTTGTCCTTGGGCAACAGCTCCCTCCCTCCTAGCTTCGTCGAAGTCAACCCTATCAGAGCTCATCAGAAGTCAACTCCGCTCTAGTTTAGTTTTGCATGATCAACAGGCGTCAGCGCCTATCCTTCAAAAGTTAATCCTGGTCCGGCTAAGCTGTGTTTCAACCAACTGCTTGCCGACAAAAGTCAACCCTGGTAGGGCTCAGCTGCGTTTCAGCTAACGGCGCGGTTCCCACTGTAACGGTCTTTACTTTATCGTCTCGGGGTCCCTAGTCCAACCATTTGGACCCCATCTAAATCTTGGTCTCCGGTCAACGGTTTGGTCCCCACCTAACCGCGTGAGAAGTAAACTCGGATGACCGGTTATGGAAAACCGAAGAAGCGTCAGTTGCCAGTATTGACCGTTTCTCGATTCTCTTTTTGAACAGGCTTTGGACGATGCGAGAAGATCTAAGGCGTGAATCCGCGAACTTTTTGACAAATACCCAATAATCCTGGCCGGAGTACATAAATAATTAGTCTTTTACTCCTGGCTGGAGTATATAAATAATTATTCAAGTTGCCGTCCCTTAAAGACAATTCCTCTGGGATGTTATGGACTTTTCGGAAAATACCTCAGGAAGGGGGGGGGGAGATATAACTCTCCAATGACCAATCATAATAAAGTCCACTTACAAAGAGAACGACTTGGAAAGGCATAGTTGACTGGGTTAATATCGACCACTGGGTCATCCTTATAAAATCGTTGACCATGGCGTCAGTCAACGTGGGTCCACGCGCTATTCTGTACAGGTCACGTCACCGTGGAAAATCAACGTTCCATCTCTATAGCTATCCGTGCCACTGCTTTCTGCTCGTTAACAGCGACGTTTACGGTGGAAATGAACTCTGGAACGGCCGAGATACAGAGAGATTAGAAGGAGAAAGCATTGGTTGCGCACGTGTGGAACTTCTAGGGTGGACGTGGGGGGATGGGATTGGTTGATGGTGGGGACGGGCGACAAACCAGTGGGAAATTGGAATGGTCCAATGGGAAAAGTTCCCTTCATTTTCTTCTCTCATTGTATTATATTCTTCCGAGAAGTGAGACGAGAGAGGGAGAATTTTAGAGAGAGAGGGGTTTACTTAAGGCCGACGTATCTCAGGCTCAGACTCGGAACTAGGCTCGGGAAGGCGGCTTGCAGAGGATAAGAACGACCCTCTCTCTCTCTGTCTCTCTCTCCATCTCTCGTGCGTGACCGGGTTCTCCACTAGCGCGCATTCCAGAGCCTCCTTGCACATATTATTTCCGTCCACCTCCCCAACTTCCTAGTGGAAAGACATAGAAGTAAGTAGACAGAGAGAGAAAGAGAGAGAGAAGAAGAAGAAGAATTCAGCCCTGAAGGAGCCGGAAGATTTGTCCCTCTGGCGATCATGGTGATCTACTTCCCTTTTCTTCTTTCTTGTACCCTTCTCTAGTTGGGTTTTTTTTCCTTAAACGGGTTCTGATAGAGAGAGAAATGATTGAAAAACAGAGCTCAGGGGAAGAAGAAGATAGGGGGGGAAGGTGGCCGCCGTGGCTGAAACCGCTGTTGTCGGCGAACTTCTTCAAGCAATGCAAGCTCCACGTGGACTCCCACAAGAGCGAGTGCAACATGTTCTGTCTCGACTGCATCAATGGCCCTCTTTGCTCCGTCTGCCTCTCCCTCCACCACCGCGATCATCGCACCATTCAGGTCTCTCTCTCTCTCTCTCTCTCTCTCTCTACCAATCTACCGATCGGTCTATCCATGTACACATCCATATCTATCTGTTTATCTATCTATGAATGTATGTATGTATGTATCTAAATATATAGATATATATATATATCTGTTCACCTATTAACTTAGCTGTCTATCTAAATATCTAGATATATATCTACCAATGTGTATTCATCTGTCAATGTATCTATCTATCTAAATATCTATCTATCTATAAATGCATATATCTACCAATCTACCAATCCATCTATCTGCTTATTTGTCTATCTATCTATCCATCTATCTTCCAATGTATCCATCTATCTGCTTATTTGTCTATCTATCTTCCAATGTATCCATTTATCCATCAACCAATGTATCCATTCATCTATCTATCTTTCAACCAATCTATCTAAATATCCATCTCTCTATCTATCTTTATATTTCTTTTATCCATCCGATCCATCCACATCTCCGTTCTCTCTCTATCTCTCTATCTATCTATCTATCTATCTATCTATCTATCTATTTTAACTTATTAATGTCCTTGTATATTCTTTTCTTTCTTTAATCACTATTCTGGGTAATCTATCCATTCTTCGTATCATACTATCATCTGCACGATCACCGTCCTGATCATCATCAGCTCGATCACCATCATAATCATCCCTTCCCCCCAGATCCGCCGATCCTCCTACCACGACGTGATAAGGGTTTCGGAGGCGCAGAAGATCCTGGATATCTCCGCCGTGCAAACCTACATCATCAACAGCGCCCGCATCGTCTTCCTCAATCAGCGCCCCCAGCCCAGACCCTCCAGAGCTCTCTCCAATTCCTGCCACGTCTGCTTTCGCTCTCTCCTCGACTCCTTTTCCTTCTGCTCTCTCGCATGCAAGGTCTTTCTCTCTCTACAACAGCCGTAACTCTCATGACGTGTCGTTCCTTCGCTAAAATATCCGTCACTAAAACTATTTCAGGTCGTGGGAACTTCTGAGCATTTTAAGAAAGAGAATCAAAAGATGAAAATGGCGGCGGAAGGATCGGACTCGGAGGAATCGTCAATAACGGCGAAGAGCTTTACGCCGTCAACTCCGCCGCCTAGCTGCGTCAACTACCGCACCCACAAACGTCGTAAAGGAGTTCCTCACCGAGCTCCCCTTGGTGGTCTCGTCGAAGGATGGCTCTTCTAGTTATTCACTACTCTCTCAAGAAATATAGTAGATACTGGTATTTGGGCGATATGGATATAGGATAAGCTGTGTGGAGGGGGATTCCCCACCTCGTGCTTCTTCCCAGGAGAGAGGCCAGGTGGCGGCATGTAGATCACCCTCTGTGAAGAGAGAGAGAGAGAGACAGAGAGAAGTTTGATATCCATTTTACTGGCCTTGTGAATATTCAATGTAATGAAAATGGTGGGTTGTAATATTCTAGAGAGATGTGCAGAGAGAGATAGAGAGAAGGGGGGGGGAGATGTTTGGAGAGAGATGATATCCTGGACGTGTCGAGAGAGAGTGTTTTTGGGTTACCGTCAATTTTCGAGGAAAAATGTGGGTTTAGAAGAAAAGCTGAAACCGTGGGGCCAACTGTTCAGACTTTTCAATGGCGGCAGAAGAACAGTCAGGGTCGGCAACTCATTTATTGACACGTTCTAAAACGGAAGCAATCACGTGGTCTAATTTTAGAGTCCACGAATAAACCACGTTTAATTTCCATTTAAACGTTTAGTAAATATTAACTGATATTATCGACGGCCTATAAATTATTTTAAATAATTATCCAATAGGATTTCTGAAAAAGATGATGTCGGGGCCGATAAGGCCGCATCTTGCTGGTGGGCTCCATATTTAATGGAAATGTGGACTTCTCATTGACCGGCCCACTTGTCATATCATCAACAGCTCAGGCCCATGCCATTATTGATGGGCCAATGAGCATCACAACG
Source organism: Lemna minuta (assembly GCA_024174645.1). Taxonomy (NCBI): domain Eukaryota; kingdom Viridiplantae; phylum Streptophyta; class Magnoliopsida; order Alismatales; family Araceae; genus Lemna; species Lemna minuta. Next base: position 4,919,562 of record CM044113.1, on the reverse strand, counting down.
GCTATGTCGAGGGACCCGCAACTGATCAACGGCAACAGGGTCCTACAGAGAGAGAGAGAGAGAGACAGAGAGAGAGACAGAGAGCGAGAGAGAAATTCTCACGGCAAAGAATGTAAAGAGCATAGAGCCCATCAACAGAACAGTTTGCTACAGACCCACGTGGAAACAGCCTTTTCTCTCCCTACAGGAGGGCAAACAATCCTGCATATCTGATGAATTTTAGGGTTCCTAAACGGCCCCTCACCATGTGCCTCTCTCTTTATCCGCCGCCAACAGTTCTGGCCGGTTCTTCAATTCTTCGACCTGATTCAAATCCATTAGAAAGAAGCCAAGTAAATTGAACGCAGAAGTTTGTCAGAATTATGTTAATCACAGAGATGGAGAGATAAGTCAGTAATCAGTCAAAACAAATCACAAAAATGCTTATCATAAGTACATAGTCCGGGGAACGTTGGCGAAAATCTAAAATCAAAACCTCTACCGATATATTTTGCAGAGAAGGGATCAGTAATCACCGTCGTGGTTAAGTTTTAGGCTGAAATCTAGACCCCGACCAAGTCCGATCGGGTTGCCATAAGGTAAAAGCATCAAAATAAATACTTTAACAATGAACAGTTCCAATCCATGCCCACCCTCTCTCCAACCTAGTTCATATTTCCAAATATAATAGTTAACAGTTCTCAAGTCCAGGTTCGTTAGTATCTTAAAAAGTCAACTGTTGACTCTCTCTCTTCTCACAATCATTGGATCTGATGATCCAACAGTCATCGCTTTTCCATAAATGAAAACCAAAACCAAAATGAAGGATAAAAGATACAGATGGCGAATATATCTACATCGCATGATACATATATTAGAAATATTGTAATAAGAGAAGAATAAAGTAGAATTTTTTTTCTCAAGAGTTACCTCTTTACATGTAGCTTCATGAGCTTTTAATAGTTCAGCATACTTATTCTCTAGATCCAATTTCTCTGCCTGGAGCTTTTCATAATCCCCTATCGTTGCCCCTCCCAATCGCTCAAGAATGAACCTGATCAAGCCCCACAACCATGATTATTCTCTTAAAAGGTAAAAACAATTATTTATAGGAAGACAGAATATCATTCGAAAAATTATGTATTTAACTGACGCAGAAATATCAATGTTTTCTTTCTCATTTTCATAAACGTTTTCAATGGAATAAAATGTAATTAGAGAAGACAATCTCTCTCCCCTGTTATCTCCCTCTCCATCCCTCTCATATGTCCGGTATGACCTTGGAATGGAGTGAGGGCTGACGAGTAATAACAACCTCAATATAGAGCAATTGTGATGGGTACTTGTAATATGCCCCTAATAGCTTGCATGAAGGTTATAAGGGTACCTCATCTACAAAAAGAAGGGGGGGGGGAGAGGGAGAGGGAGAGAGAGAGAGAGAGGAGAGAGAGCAGAGCAGAAGAACCTATAGATAGAAGGGAGAGCAGGCAGGAGACCCTAGAGTGAGATCAGGGAGAAGAAGGGGTAGAAAGAGCTAGATCAGAGCAGGAGAGCCTAGAGGGAGAACAGGGAGAGAGAAGAAAGAGAAATCATGGGGAGAGGAGGGGATCAACAGCGGGAGAAGTTAGAGGAGAGAGAACAGAGGAAGAAGCTAGAGAGAGATAGAGAAATCGGGGAGAGTAGGGGGGGGGGAGAAAGAGAAAGATCAAGAGGGGGAGAAGAGAGCAAGAGATAGATATCGAAAGATCTGGGAGAGAGGGGGGAGAAAGAGATAGAGAGATCCATGACGGGGGAGAAAGAGACAGCAGGAGATATCAGGGAAAGAGGGAGAAAGAGAGAGCAGAAGGAAAACCCAGGGAGGCCAGGGAGACGGGAAAAAGAGAAGGCAGAAGAAGAGAAGTTTTTTTTTTCGGGGGGAGGGGGGGGCAGGGGAGAGAGAGAGACAATAGTGTGAGGGTGAAATCTCAGGAAAACAGAAAGCGAGAGCAAAATCAGAGGGAGAAATGCATGATAATAGCCTGGCAATGACAAGAAAGGCCAAAATACTCTTATTTCACATAGACATCAGTAAATGTTTTCTCCTATTACTAACATTTATAATTGAAGGGCAGTTTTTAGTCATTGATAAATATTAAGGAAGTGGCTACAAATCTATACAGGGGTAGGTACAAAAGGTTAGTTTCAGGTTTGATAAGAAAACAGGATCAGAACTTAGAACACGGATTCCCACTCAAAACTCTCTCTCTCTCGAGCATGCATCCCTCATTAACTATCATTTAGAAATTTGTCAGCACTAATTTGCAATAGACTTACTCAGTAGCAGATGAAGGTTTATCGCTCTCCTCATACAAAGAGACAAGCACTGTAAAGAAAGAAAATCAACTCTCAATGTAGCACCAACTTTAAAGCACATCTTCAAGAGAAAAATTAATGGCTTCGGTAATTAATACCTTTTGTAAGAGCATCAAGAACTCCACTACCTTCAAGATACTTCCTAAAAGCCTCCTTCTTCACTTCCTTATCCTGCATAAAAAGTGAATCACGTGGATGAATAAAAATTTCAGAGTAAAAATATGACCATTTTGCCCCTGGGGTAAATCTTTTAGTATCTGAGGAAGTTTCACAGCCGATAAACCCTCATCTACTAATGGCAAAGCCAAGCCCTTCCAAATGGGGATGGAAATGGTAAACACATGATCACAATGCAGGACAATACCCAATGAACAAGAGAGCTAAACATCTTCATGGTGAATGAGGAAGGGGTACTAGTGTCAGTAAGAAAAGGTATATTGTTCATGTTTCATCCCTCTAAAGTCAACAACACAGCAGAGGTTCCTCTTCTCTCTCTATTGTTAGTGTAACCCAGAACCTCACAACTTGAGGCCCAATATGAGCTTATTTGATTTGGAGATGATGAGGCCAATTTATACAAATAGTTTTTTTTTTTTTTTGAAAAAAGAAAGAGAGGCCCCCTAATCAGAGGCCCCCCCGTTGTCATAGAGTAATATGACGAGTGTACAAAGTCAGATTAAAGGGGTACATAAGTCGACTGGCCTGAGCCACTCCGATACCATGACTGCTCAAGTTCCCTCGCGTCGTGCTGGATGGCATCGACTGAGGGGGTACGTCCCCTAAATATGACTTCGTTCTGATGGCCCCATATGGACCAGAGTATGGAGAAGAGCCGCTGCCACTCCACCGATAATCGCTGCGTACCCGCCCCGAAAGATCTCCAAAAGGCCTCTCAAGATGAAATCTCGAGTCGGTCCACATTGGCCTATTGCCAGACTGCCGAGGAAACAGGGGAGGTAATGAACAGATGCTCGCAAGTCTCCTCAGCACCAGCACATAGTGCGCAGCTGGCCGGGACGTCCGGTATCACACAGTGTAGAAATGCCCTCGTCTTTAGGCGTCTCCGGAGAAAGTGCCAGGCGAATATGCGAATCTTTAACAACAACCGGCTCTTCCATGCAGCGCGCCACACTCGCAAGAATGTAGGGTCCTCTGTAGCCGCTTGCTCCCTAAGACGTTGGTAGATGGCTCGTGCTGAGAAGCGTGGCTCTTGCCATACCCACGCGTCTGGTCCCTCCGACGGTTGGCAGTCGCCCAGTAACTGTTGCATCCTGATTAGGTCATTTGCCCTTTGGTCCGATAATGCCGCAAGTAAGGCCGGGGCCCATGCCTCCTGCTAGGCCTGGCAGACGGGTCCCTGCTGGTCCCGAGCTAGAGCGAACATGCGAGGAATCTTCAGGCTCATACTCCCCTGTCCAGACCAGTCTTCAAACCAGAAGCAGAACGACTCTCCTGACCCAAGCCGGGGACGGAAGAAAGGTCGAATCGCCTGGAAAATGGGGCGTAGGGAGGACAAAAATGCAGAGTCCCCCCTTCTCGAGGTCTGCCAAAGCTGCCAGTCCAGCGTGTGTCCATACTCGTCCCTCGACACGGATGTGACCAGCTCGCCCGTGGGATGGAGTATTCGGCTCACCCATTTAGATAATAGGGCTGTGTTGGTGTGTATCAGCTGCCGAACGCCCAAACCGCCTCGGTCCACTGGGTATGGCAAGAGCAATTTATTGTTGGTGTGTACAATTTATACAAATAGTAATGCACTTTATTGGGCTCAAATCATCTAGATGCCGACAATAGTGAGAATCTATTGAAAAAACTTACACTGCATCTCTGTCCAAACATGTCCGACCTCAGAGCCTTTGGTTTGGTACAATTCTAGACTGTCATTTACCTATTGCCACATGGGTATCATCAGAATCCGTGGTCACTTGGATGACCAAATTCTTTTTGAGGGTCTAAAAGGTCTCGATGGTAACTGCCGAAGATGCAACATCTTCTACTTCCTTTGTTGAGAGCTTAGCTTCTCCCCTTGAGGGCTATCCAGGTTAGTGAGTGCACCATATGCTTGTTGACTCAAGCACTTTCCTCATGGATTCTTTTTGAGGCATACAAGATCCCCATGGTAACAGCCAAAGACACAATATCATGTGCTCCCTTTGTTGGGAGCTTAGCTTCTCCCCTTGAGGGTTCTCCAGGTTAGCAAGTGCACCATGCGTTTGTTGACTTGAGCACTTTCCTCATGGATTCAACTTTCAAGGCCTGAAGAAATTCGTTTTGCAGACAATCCCAGCTCCTTTTGGAGGAAGATTTTAGGAATTCGTGGAAAGTTCTCCTCATTTCCTCTTTCACATCTCTCTCTCTCGTCTCTCAGGTTTACTTCTCCCACCATTCCCAGTAAATTTTACTGAAATTTCATTCATTGAAACATATTCGCAATTAAAAATTAGCGCAAGTAAATACAATCTTCATGTGGTAGTATCTGCATTGCAATAGGAGCAGCAGGCAAGAGAGACGTAGGGCAGCTGGGTAAGGTCTTCTCCTATGACGTACAAAAAATTAGAACAAAACTTCATTTGCTTGCTTAAGCCTGGTGCATATAGTATGCCAGGTAATCATACCAGGCATAGATATCAGAGGGGACAAAAGCATAGGATTAGGGTTCCAAAGGGCTTGAAACTGTCACATGATTAAGTGGATTGAAATATCTTCAAAATTAAATTCCACTTATCTTGACAAAAAACAGATAGTATACAGCACTTGACTCAACGGGATCTGGCACAAATACTAGAAAATAATAATTTGGAGCATAAAATGACTAGAAGCATTAATCTCATGTCGAGTGCTCAACCAATCAATTTGAGTCCATATAAGCGCTCTCTCACCAGGAAGCATCATCCAACCTTCTTGCCATGAATTTCTGAATTTCTGATAAACAAGAACAATGGCAAATGGAGATTTTACACAACACCTGAGTATTAATGATGACTTGTGTCTTTAACCATTTTTTGATTCCAGTGATTGATGAGATCTTTTTGCTGCAGATTTCAAGAGACCGCATTCAAAATATACAACGGCTACTATGGGCATCAAGTCATGCCTTTCGGACTGAGTAATACAGCAAAAACTTGACCGCCATTATAAAAGGCCGAGGCTAACATCTTCCACTCGTCACCTGCAAGGTTTTCTGTTTAACTACCCAATTTTCTCTCTAAGATTCAACACGGTTATGCTCAAGCTCCAATGGAGATGCACAACCAGTAGTCATTCAGGAATCCTTGTCTGTGCTTTTAAGCTTGTGATGGGTGAGGCAGCGTTTCCTTTCAAGTGCATAAGAATCCTCGAAAAACATTCAGTTAAACAACGCTTAATGCACATGTGCTACATCCACGTTCAGTCGATAACAGATGGTTCTCATTGAACCATTCTAAATGAAAACAACCAATCAACCATGAGAATTTAGCAAGTCATTCCTAATGACGTGCATTCTGGACACTAGACAACTGCCTTACAATTGCAATGAATTCCTCTGGACAAATTAACCGAAAAATTGGCGTGCAAGGATCAGTACAACAGAATCATCAATAAAATACTGATAACTGACTCTTCCCGGAGCATAACCAAACTAGATACCACAAAAAACCCAAATGAGGAATAATAGAACTGAATCGAGGAAATAATCAGTTGCATGATTAAAAACTAAAGTGGCGCCTTTAGAAAGCAAAATTCTATAAGAAAAAATAAATTTCGAGTAATCTGCTTCCGGAAACGGAGACGGAAACGGAAACGGATATCGAATAAATACAGTTCATCACTGCATATCGGAAACGGAGAGAAGTTCATTTCTTATCTTCAATCCTGAAAGGATGGAAGGCGAGAATCAGTAACATAAGTACATAACCATCTGTAGAATACAGATTAACCGCTATTTGGAGAAAGGAATTTTATTATGTAACTGCGGGACTCTCGGAGACAATTACTGCATTTGGAAAGACAATAGCGGAGACGCACCATGTCCATTAACCCAGCAACAAACTCTCGCGTCCAGATCCGCAAATGGGATCCCCTGGATTTATGCTCACTTTAGGAGAGAGGAGCACGAGAGAGAAGCGGGAGATTACCGTGTGCTACAGGGAATGGACCTTACGCTTATTCATCCAGGCCCTCTACAGATATGAGCTCATTGCCTTATTTTTTTTTATGTACTTGGAGCTAGGGTTCGCCTATCGGCAACCCGTGTCGGCAACGGCAACCGACACGGGTGGCCCGTTTTAGTGTAAGCGACAGTCGACAACGACAACGGCAATCGTTGTCGATTGTCGGTTGTCTCTTTTTACACGAAAACGATAGCGTTGTCGTGTTGTCAAAGTTGTCGAATAATTGTCGGAGTTGTCGAAGTTGCCGCGATGGCAGGTATAATTGCCGAAAAAGGATATAAACTTAAATACAAAAATAGAATAACTTTTTATATATATAATAAACAAAAAGACAAAAAGTTAGAACGCGTACCTAGGGTTTGCAGCTCGTCTTCTTGCTCCGTTGTCCTCTTCCTCGGCGATCGGCAGGCGCGATTCGGTAGTCAAAGGTTTGTCCTTTTTTATTTATTTTTTTTTTGTCTTTCCTTATTGATAACCTAAGTGGATCGATTCTGTTTTTTTTTTCGGTTTTTTCGTTTACTTATCGATATTCAATGCACACTGCATTTAATACCGTTTTCGTGCATTTAATAACCTAATTGGATCGATTCTGTTTAATTCCATTTAATAACCTAATTGGATCTTATCGGTATTAAATGCAGTGGCATTTAATACCATTTATACCATAAATTTTATGGTAACCGATTACTCAGTAATCACTTTTCATTAAGGTAATCGATTACCGATTATGGTAATCGATTACCGATTATGGTTAATGATAACCGATATAGAAATTGGGATTCTTCCCAATTCCCTATCGGTTATCATTCACTGATTAGAACCCCAATCAATTTCTAATCGGTAATCGATTTAGATTTTGGGAAGAATCCCAATGTCTATATCGGTTATCTTCCCAATTTCGGTTATCGGTTATCGGTTGATTTTATTGTATTTTGCAGTCGAAGATGCATACTTTGGATAGCTTTTTCCAACGTGGGACAATGGAAGATGAAGAGGTTGGTCCTTCAGAACGACCAACAACCGAGCCTGAGGAGAATGCGAGTTCACGGAAACGCGCAACGCGGTCGCCGATCGTGGAACAGTTCGAATATTTGTCTGAACGCACATGGGTGTGCATCATTTGTAAGGAGAAATATCCGAACACCAAGCAAGGGCAAGTCCAACGACCACTGACGGCAGCACTTACCCTTTTTGGAATCACTACAAACGAGTACATCCGAGGATCCATGATTCCTTGAAGGGAATAGAGGATGTGAATCGCCAAAGCTATCTGGCAGGGGGTGCGGAAGGACGCATGGAGGTCCAGAAGCCGAAGAGGAGGGAGTTCAAGGGTTTCACGGCAGAGGAGACCAACAATGTGATCACGAGATTCGTTTGTGCCACGGACAGTCCGTGGTCTATTGTTGATCATGAGACATTTAGGGATATGTGGCGATATGCCACACAGAGGAACATCGATCCACCTACAGCGAAGGTTGCATGACATGAACTTTTATATATATATTTTATTACGAAAATTTTTAGAACTCATAATTTTCATTCCGTCTTTTTTCTTTAAATAGGTAATAAAGGCATGGGCGATCAAGATGCACGAAGGCATGAAGGAAGAAATCGCCAAGTACTTCCATGAAATTCGCTTCGTGTCGTTGACCGCCGATGCATGGACATCAGAGAATGGCTTAGGCCTTCTAGGTGTGACGGCCCACTGGGTGGATGGTACTTGGCAGTACCGTGAGACTGTTCTTGCGTTGCGCGAGCTCCCGGAGAAACATGATGGAGAAGGCATGGCTACCATTTTGTATGAGATCATCGTAGATTTTAAGTTAATGTCGAAGGTAGTACCATTTTTCCATTTAGATGACTACTTTATATGTTTGAAATAAAACAATTATTCCCTTTTTTGTAGGTTGTTGCTGTGACGACGGACAACGCGGTCAACAACAAAAAGATGATAAGGATACTTGCGGAGAAGATGCAGCATCAGAATAGATACTTCACTCCTCGACGTCAGGTCTTATGTTTTGCTCATATCCTTAACCTAGTTGTTCAAGCAGCCATGAAGACATTCGACGTTGAACCGGAGATAGCGGTGGCCGTGGCTGCTTCGGAGCAAGCTTCAGAGGACACTCCATTGATTCTCAATGTCGACATGTCCTCTGAGCCTGATCGTCGCAACGAGGATGTTCACTCTGATGATGATCAACCTGGCGCAGACGGCGACGCATCCGTCGATTGCGAAGATACTCAGCCTCCAGACTCCTATGATCCAGTCCTTCGGTATTCTCCACCCCCACTATCATCCTTGACCCTCGGGGCTACTGTGGAGAAGTTGAGGACAATTATCCGGGCAACTCGGACCGGCAGTCGACGAGTACGCAAGTATAAGGCCAGGTGTGTAAAGCGAGAAGATGGAGAACACCGCCAGGTTGCCACTCGATTGCCAGACCAGATGGAGCAGCACCTATACGATGTTGGATGCCGCTATCGAGAAGCGGACAGTATTGGACAATGGGTGTGATGACTTCAAGAAGGCGGGGAAAGCGACGAAGTTATCGGATGAGGAGTGGAAACTCCTGGATATTTTTCTGGAGATCATCGAACCATTCGCGATGGCGACGGCGAATGTCGAGAGTAGCAGACACTAGACCATTAGCGACGTGTTGACTATGGTGGAGGTACATAAATAACCCCATTTTTATTTCTTATAAACAATTTTTTATTACGATATGTTATCTTATTCTCCTACCTCATTTGTAGGTGCTCATGAAGCACTTGGCCGAGGTGGAGACGAGGCATCGAAGGTCAACGTTATTTAGAGGTGTCGAAAGTCTTGATTTCGAAGACCGATCGTCAGTGGCTGTCGCGTGCAAGCAAATGCGGCTGAAGTTTGAAGCATATCGGCTAGCGTTGATGGAGAACCAGGCAATCACTTCCGTTGTCATCTTGGATCCCATGAACAAAGGTAAGAACCTCCCGAAAGAGTGAAGGCCAACACACTCGGGTATATCAGATCCCTCCTTCCCACCCGGCTCCGGTGGCATCGAGTGATGGCCCCTCGTCGTCGAAACGTGCGAGGATGCATAAAGACAAGTGGTATGGTAGTCTTATCGGGCCATCGAGAGAGCCAGGAAAGCCGATCGTATACACCCGGAGGAGCAATTACGAGGCATATTTGGGGGAACCGACAACGAAGGATGGAAGTTCGGTTATTTCTTGGTGGGCTCGCCAGGGCGGGATTTCTATCCTGCACTTGCGCCGAGTGTGCGCGAGTTCCTATCCATCGGTGCGACGAGTGCCCCTGCTTAGAACGTCTCTTCTCTGCCGCTCGTCTTTGTCGTGAATTACAAGCGAAATCGGCTAGCTGCTGAGAGCATCGAGACTTTGGTTGCTGTGAAGTGCTGGATCAAGGGGCACAACACGGCATGGTACGATGCGGTCGTAGCTGAAGAGGTAGAAGTCGACGATTGACTTCTCCTTCGTTTGCTTGTATTGACTATTTTTGTAATAGTTTCTTCTATTGTCTATTTTTTTGTAATTATCAATTGTTCTAGTGGTACTTAATGGTACCCTCGGTTGTTCTTATTGATCATCTAAATGGTACTTAATGGTACCACGAATCGTTCTTATTGATCATCTAAATGGTACCCTTCATTGTACTTAATGGTTCTTATTGATCATCTAAATGGTACTTAATGGTACCCTGAATCGTTCTTATTGATCATCTAAATGGTACCCTTCATTGTACTTAATGGTTCTTATTGATCATCTAAATGGTACTTAATGGTACCCTCAATGGTTCTTATTGATCATCTAAATGGTACCCTCGATGGTACTTAATGGTTCTTATTGATCATCTAAATGGTACTTAATGGTACCCTCAATGGTTCTTATTGATCATCTAAATGGTACCCTCAATGGTACTTAATGGTTCTTATTGATCATCTAAATGGTACTTAATGGTACCCTCAATGGTTCTTATTGATAATCTAAATGGTACCCTCGATGGTACTTAATGGTTCTTATTGATCATCTAAATGGTACTTAATGGTACCCTCAATGGTTCTTATTGATCATCTAAATGGTACCCTTCAATTGCTCTTATCGATTATCTAAATGGTACTCTTAATGGTCCTTAATGGTTCTTATTGATTATCTAAATGGTATTCATAATGCTACTTAATTGTACCCTTAATGGCACCCATAATGGTGCGCTTAATGATAGTCTTTAATGGTACTTAATGGTTTCTTTAATGGTTAATGATATTATTTTCTTATTGTTATGCTTAATGATAGTTATTAGCAAATATTTAGATTGTTACTCTTATAAAACTAATTAGTAAGAAATATATTAACTTATAAGAAATATATTAGTAAGAAATATATTAACTTATAACTTATAAGTTATAAGATAGGAAAAATCAACATTAACGGCAATCCGTTTTTAAACGGCAATTCCGTTTTTAAACGTTTTTCCGACAATTGTCGGAAAAACTGAATCGATGCCGTTGTCGGATTTCCGACAACGGCAACTCCCTTTCCGACAACCGACAACGGCAACGGCAACCTGCACGATTGCCGTTGCTTCTCTACGGGTTGCCGGTTGCCATACGTTGTCGATTGCCGTTTCGACAACGTTGCCGGCAACGGCAACCGACAACGTGCAAAAACGGGCAAACCCTACTTGGAGCAGTTAGTGATCGGATCGATACAATTGAATCCCTCGATCCAATACTCGATCTGCCAAAATGGGCCTCTGATCAATTAGCGATTAAGGCCCATTTCATGATCGGGGCAAAGATTGAATGAGAGATCCGTTAGTGATCTCTCTTTTTATTTCTTGATCCAATCATCTATCTGATTGAGGGATATTCTAAAAATAGTTTTAAACTTTACTCCATTTTTGTATATTTACTTCAATTTTCTTTGATTGTTAATCAGATCATTGATCTGATTGACATTCACTTCCACGATCAAGTTGTTAGTCAAATTGAGGGCTCAATCCAATTGTCAATCAGCTCCAAGAAGTGAGCAAAACCCTTAGTCTGATCGTCAATCCTACCCAATTGATTGATAGAGGTGATCAATCAATAGAAAATTGATCATGATCTGCTCAATGTGATCACATCGCCATTCCCTAGCCAGAGGAATAATCTGACAACAAATCTTGTCTAAGCCCATTAAGTAACTAGTGCCCAAGTTGATGATTGGTTAGAGTGGGGAAATACTTTTACAGTGGGCCCTAGTTGATGATTGTTTAGAGGGCTTTGCCAGGGCCAAACTACTAAGACTTGTGGGCTGAGCGAAGGAGGGAGAGAGGATTTAGAGAGAGAGAGAGGGAGGGAGAGGTTTTAGGAAGACAATTGAGAGTGTCTAAGAGTGTATGGAAAGAGGAAGATGAGTGGAGGGATGCAAAAATGATGACATGCTACCTTGTATTGAGGAACGACAAGACAGAAGAGATAGAGAATATGAGTGTTTAGAGAGAAAGGAGATGAGTCAAGGGATAGAACGAGGATGGCACACTATTCTTGATTAAATAGGGATAAGGGGAGAGAAAGATAGAGAACAATGAGTGAGAGAGATGAATGAGAGATAACGATAACTGGATAGCTAATAGGGATTGAGAGAACGTGTGTATGAAGTGAAGATAAAGAGAGGGGGAGCGATGGAGAAAGACTTTTGATGCAATTCTAACAAAGAGTTCAAGAATTAGAAATTAAGCATAATTGTATTTCATTGTATCAACCACGAATAAGTCTGACCTACCAAAAAAATGATTTCGTGTGGTCATTGAATTCACACAAGATCGTGTCAAAACTAATACCAAACTCACAAATTTTATGAAATTATCACAAATTAAGAAGTATAGTGCTGAATAGGGCCGAATCCACGGAGAAATAAGGGATTTTTGAGATATCTTTTGTAATTCAATCAAATCGGACAATAAAATTTGGTGAGAAATTAGATATTTTGATAAATTTGGAAAGAGAATCAAAGATGAATCCATGGAATCAAAAATCACTTGATTTGGATCAAGATTCGCGGAGAAATCAAAGAGAGAATAAGATAGAAATTTTTGAACGTAAAGAAAGAGAAATCCGAAATTAAAAATGAAATTAACTAAATCTACGATCATAAATTGTAATCTAATGATACAGGACGAAAGATTAGGAGGAAAACACATAATCTAACCCAAGAGAGCGATCAAAATGATCCAATTGATCACCGGATCAAAGGCTTTTCATTCCGTGATTCTAAGACAATCGTCGGCATTTAAGAAGTGAATTCTCCTTATTCTTTTGACGAAATCTTTTTTTTAACCACTCTATTGATGTGAAAATGAGTCTAGAAGCGATTGGAAGCGAGAGATTCAAGGATGGTAGTGTCTAGATAGTTTGATTGCTCAAAAATGTCAAAGAATGATTTATAATGTCGAAGAGCATTTCAATTCATAGAAAATTTGGGCGTAATCGTCGGATGGAGCATTTAATCTTCGATCAACGGCTTCGATGAAAAGCATGAGTGGGAATCATTATGGTTAAGTCATGGTCGTTAGATTGGAGATGGACCGCCGAGATCTTGCCACGTTGTACACGAAGAAATAACGCCTGAAACGACATGCGTTTGATCTTGGTCTAACGCTCTGGGTGGGTTTTCGTCGGTTTTAATCTCAACCATTATAACTCCTTTCATTAACGGCTGAGATTAAATCATTTTAAAAATGATTCACCAATGAATAGAAATGTGCCACGTACCCCTCGACTTAAGTGAAGATCGACAGTCTTCTTTTAACATTGGAATCGGATGCTCCATGTGATGCCACATCGCCTGCACACTTAAAACAAAAACAAAGTACCACATGATAAAAATCAAAGTGAATGCATGTATATATATGTAATGTGTGATTAAGGAGTTAGCGAAAATCCTTAACAAGGTGCACACACACACGCACTCACACACGTGCGCATACCAATATGTGTGTGACACGTGGCGGTCTCATATATCGCCACGTGGCGTGCTTTTTTTTTTTTTCTGCTCGCGCCATGTCAGCTGCCATGTCAGCACGCAAAATTAAAATTATTTTAATGAATTTTAATTCGAATTTTAATTGATTGAAAATCAGAAAAAATAAGAAAAAATCTAAAAAATCCCTAAAATTCATAACTTTCAAAATACCACTCCAAATTAATCCAAATTTATTTCATTGGATCAGAAATTAAATTATCTATCATTATAAAAAGTCAAATTATTTAAATAACAAGAGAATAAATTTTTATTTCAAAAATATACTCATTTCTCTTAGAAATTAAAACTTGCAAAAATAAATGAGTATATAAAAAGTATTTTATCTTATTATTTAACATTGAAACTCAATTATAATCTCAAATATATATGAGAATTATATATTTTAAAATATATTCTTAAAAATACATAATTATCCCTAGAATAGTTTATTTTTAGATTATTGCTTAAAATTGCATGAAATGATAGATATGCACTCAAAGTATGATAAACATGTATAAAAATGGAATGTTTTATGCCTTAATTTGCATTAATAATCATGTAATTGCATTTTATAGATTACAGCTCTAGATATCAATCTAAAAATAGAAGAATCTTCAAGAGCCCTTATTGACTACATCCTCTTGTCTTGGTAGATCTCAAATCCCCGTTGTGATCAAGATTGCCTCACCTTCACTCCTCAGCTTCTACATACTCTCATAGCTACCAAAAGTAGTAAAAATTTCTTTAGTTGGTCATGTGCTTGAGATCGATGATGTTTTTGTCCCATGTTCCATGGTTTTGTAGATATATACTTGTGTAAATGGTGAGAGGAGAGATGAGGGAGATGAATGGACATCATGAGAAAACGATGAGAGATTAATGGATGTGAAAGATTTTGTGATGAAAACAGAAAAAAAGAGCTCTTAGAAGGTGAAATTGTTCGGCACTATCCATGGAGGGGACTACAAAAGAGAAACTAATTGGAATCCTCACATAAGTCTATATTTTGTGATAGTCCTAAGTCAGGTGATGCTACAATTGCTTTAATCTCAATCCTTTGCTCGTTCTTCATTCTACACAAGCTTCACCACCACAAAATACAAAACTTTCTAGTATCTTAATGCTATGAGAGATCCCAAAAAATGAGGTGAGGATGCAGAAAAAGAACTTTTTATATCTAGGTTTAGGGCTTGTTGAAAGAGAAAGTCTAATTTGATTAAATAGAGACGAGGGGGTCCACTCCTATATATAGGAGAAGGAAACCCTAATAGGAAGAGAGAGAAAACATCAAGAGAATTATAGAAATGCCACTTGTAGTGATATCCACTAACACTCCCCCTCAAGCTGGAGCGTAGATATCAAACAAGCCCAGCTTGCTAGAAATGACGTCGTAGCGAGTGGTACTCAAGCCCTTGGTGAAGATGTCAGCCAATGTACTCGGAAGTGCCAACGTGTGGAGTAGAGATGAGGCCGGAGAGCACACGATCACGAATCGCATGACAGATCGATCTCGATGTGCTTCGTCCTCTCATGAAATGTAGGATTGTTGGCGATGAAGATGGCAGCTTGATTATCACGAGTACATTGGCATAGCCTCTGCCTTTGGGAAACCAAGATTGTGAAGAAGAGACCAGGATCCACAAAAAGTTCGGAAGATGTGTGCGTCATAGCACGATACTCGGCCTCCGCACTTTGGATAGTGATACTACCCGTTGTTTCGACTCTGCCATGTCACCGAGGTTCCCACCGACAAATGTGCGAAGCTAGAGGTGGACTTACGATCACCGCGATCCCCAGCATAACACTCGCATCCGAGTAAGCCTCAACTTGAAGATGTCCGTGACGCTGATAAAGTAGCCCCCGGCCCGGAGCATGCTTGAGATAGGCAAGTACCCGAAGTGCAGCCTGCCAATGAATTTCTTGAGGTGCGTGCATGAATTGGCTGAGGAGAGTGACCGGGTAAGCAATGTCAGGACGGGTAACAGTCAAGTAGATTAGCTTCCCCACAAGTCTGCGATACCCCTCAACATCACGCAGTGGTGGGGAATCAGAATCCCAAAAACATGGCTTGCTGTCGATGGGAGAAGATCGCGGCTTGCATCACAGAAGTCCAGTCTCCTCAAGCATGTCGAGGACATACTTTCGTTGGTTCAATACCAATTTCCCGGGCTTATGAGCAAACTCAATGCCGAGAAAGTATTTGGGCGTCCCCAAATCCCGAATCGTGAGATGTTGATGAAGGTAGGCCTTGATCCGAGAGAGCCTTGCAGAGTCACTCCCAGTGAGTAAGATGTCATCCACGTACACTACAAGGATGATGGTGCCGGCAGAGCTGTGGGAGCGAAACACCGTAGGGTCCACCTTGCATGGAGTAAGTCCTTGAGCAAGGACAAGTTCGCTGAATTTGGCAAACCATGCGCGGGGACTTTGCTTGAGCCCATAGAGTGCTCTCTGAAGATGACAGACCTGGTCTACCGATCCCGGAGTTGCATAGCCGAGTGGTTGCTCCATAAAGACTTGGTCGGTGAGCTCTCCATAAAGAAATGCATTGGAGACGTCCAAGCGATGTAGTGTCCAGCCCACGATTCACTGCAATGGAGAGTATTACTCGAATGGAGTTCAGAGCGTACCACGGGGGAGAAGGTCTCCTTGTAGTCGATGCCATATGTCTGAGTAAAGCCTCGAGCAACTAAGCGAGCCTTGTAGCGATTGATAGTGCCATCTGGGTTGTACTTGACCGTGAAGATCCACCTGCAGGTGACGATGTTCGTGTCCCGTGGACGAGGAACAAGCTTCCAAGTTTGTCGCTCCATGAGGGCCGCATACTCCTGATCCATAGCCGCCTTCCAGTGGGGAATACGTAGGGCCTCCACATGGGACCGGGGTATCGACTCGGTGGTGAGGGATAGGGAAAAGGCTCGATATGTGGGGTGGAGGCGATCATAGTGGACAAAGTTAGAAATAGGATGAAGGGTGCACGAGCGGGTACCTTTGCGAAGCGCCACTGGTAAATGTAGATCATTCGGTGCCGATGCCGGAGGGACCGAACCTTTGGACGAGGACGAGGACCCATCTGGTGGCGCGACGGAGACCGGTGCTGGAGTATGTACTGGTGGACCAGGGGGTCCCAGTCAAAGTGGAGTAGAGATAGAGGAGGAGGACTCAAGGGGATGATCCTCGAGGAGGGGAGGATTCGCCACTAGAGGAGGGGCAGGAAGGTCTGGTGGGGATGGGAATGTAGGTGACAAGGGCGGTGGAGAAGAGGCTGGTGGAGCAGTCGAAGGAGATAAAGGGGAGGTGAAGTAGCGAGTGGCCTCAAAGAAGGTGACATCGGTAGAAACAAGGTACTTCCGCTGATCAGGAAGGTAGACCCGATAACCTTTCTGAGTACGAGAATAGCTGACGAAGACCCCTTTGAGGGAACAAGGAGCCAATTTGGATAAATTTGGAGTGTGGTTGTGGACGTAGGCCACACACCCAAATACCCTAGGAGGTAATGCAAACAGCTCTCGTTCTGGATGGAGTCGGTGTAAAGGAACTTCACCACCAAGAGGAGAGGAAGGTAAGCGGTTAAGAAGATAGGCGGAGGTAAGGAGGGCGTCTGACCAAAGGTAATGTGGAATGCCCATCTCAACAAGAAGAGTGCGAGTCATGTCGAGAAGATGACGATGTTTCCGCTCGGCTACACCATTTTGCTGGGATGTGTAGGGGCAAGTAGTCTGATGAAGGATGCCAAGCGATGAACAAAGTTCCTGAAGGGCAGTTTGGACAAACTCCAAAGCATTGTCAGTGCGAAGAATTTTGGGGGTGGCGGAGTATTGTGTCGAAATCTCCTGAAGGAAGCGACGAAGCGTAGGAAGAACTTCGGTACGATCGGGAAGAAGGTAAACCCAGGAGACTCGAGAGTAGTCATCAACAAACACTATATAATAGCAAAATTTTGTAATAGATGAAGTACGCGATGGTCCCCAAACATCACAATGCACTAGATCAAAAGGATGCTTGCTCGGAATCGAGTCAAGGCGAGGGTAGGAGGAACGAATATGCTTGCCCAACTGACATGACTCGCAAGTAAAATGAGAGAGGGAAATCAAGGTAAGGCCTGTCGAAAGTTTGGTAATACCAGGATGGCCCAAACGACGATGCCATTGAAGAGAAGTCTCCGACTAGGAGAGAAGGCAGTGTAAGCCAGTCGGAGGGAGATCAGGAACGAGCTCGTAAATACCCCTGCCGGTCTCACGCCCCAAACCAATCCTCGCACCCGTCCGCAGGTCCTGAAAAAGGCAGTGATAAGGATAAAATGACACCAAGCAGAAGAGTGTTTTGGTGATTGCACTGATGGAGATAAGGTTGACGGGAAAATTGGGTACGTAGAGGACGTCAAACAATGGAAGGGATGATGTAGGTGTAGCCAGGCCTTTGCCTCGAAATGGGCATGCACGCCCGTCGGCAATGGTGACGAATTGTGGAGTAGGTAGGTTGGAGAGGCGAGAAATAAGGGATGAGGTACCTGACATGTGTGCTGAGGCTCCCGAGTCAATAATCTAGTTCCCTGGAGAAGAGGTAGTAAGAGCGGTACCTGAGGAGGATGTCGATGGTACAGCCATGTGAGATACATGAGTGAGGCTCACTGGACCACCGACAGGTGCAGGAGTAGGCGCAGGTGCCGTCGTGCTGGAGTTTGCCACTTGATCGGGTTTGCCAAACTTTTGCTATCAGTGATCCGAGCGATGTCCATATCGCTGACAATGAATGCACGACGGATATAGCTGACCATCGCGTCCACGACCCCGACCCCGACCCTGACCGCATCCTTCGCCGTCAGGCCCACGTCCACGTGGGCGTGGTGCCGATGAAAGAAGAGCAGTCGTATCTGTCGGCGAGGAAGTGATAGTCGACGTAGCTGGCCTGGAGGTGCTGACACGTAATGCCGTGGAGAATGCCTCGCCCAACGTCGGAAGGATAGCATCACTCAAAAGCGGACCGCGGATTTGCGAGCCAAGAGTGGGGTTGACGCCCAAGAGAAAGATTCTGACGGCAAGTTCCTCGCGGTGGCGACGTTGAGTTGCGAGATCGGCGGTGTACGGCTGATAGATCTCCAATTGGTTGAGGAGGGAGCGGAGCTCAGCATAAAACTCATGAAGTGGACGATCGCCCTGTCGTGCATGAAAGAGTCCCTCAACAACCTCCACCGTCCGACCAATGTTGGATCGGTAACCGTACATTCGAGCCCATTCATCCCAAATGGCCTTTGACGGGGAGATGAGCTGCATTGGTTCGGCACTGACTGGAATCGCCATCTTAAGTAACCAGGCGGTGACGGCCTGATCTTGAATCGTCCATGTAGAAAAACTGGGGTCTTCAAAAGGGGGCGGGTCATCAGTGAAGAAGGATGCCCGTCCATGTATCTCAAGAAACCGTCGAAATCTCGCGATCCACGTAACGTAGTTGGTCCCGTCAAGGAGTGTCGTCAGGGTTTGAAGACCCGCAATGAAGCTTGGAGAGGTAGCGTAGGGTTCTGGGCGCACGACCGGACCAATAGGAGCAACCGGAGTAGAAGTCGACCCGGGAGCCGACATATTTTCTTCACCTGCCATGAAATTGTAGAAATAGGTGAAGTTAGGGCTAACCGAGCGTCTAGGTAGGGCACGAAGACGTCGAGGCCCGGTCAAGTATCATGCAAGTCGGCGTTGGGCGGCACCGCCGAAGGTAGGGGAAGATGCCGATGTCACCGCAGCAAGTAGATCGGTCGCCGGCGGGGTAAATCGAATCTTCGGAGCAGATCAACGCACGGTCGGGCACGCCATTGGAGAGGGGGAGTTGCTGGAGTGGTAAGGAGATGGCGGCGGCGCCGCCATGGTTACAGAAAACCATGCTCTGATACCATGTTGAAAGAGAAAGTCTAATTTGAATAATTAGAGACAAGGGGGTCCACTCCTATATATAAGAGAAGGAAACCCTAATAGGAAGAGAGAGAAAACATCAAGAGAATTACAGAAATGCCACTTGTAGTGATATCCACTAACAGGGCTGCCTTGGATCCTATTAGTCGATAAACCTTCCAAAATTTTTTGTCAAAATATTGAGTACATTATAATATATTGAATAAGATATTCAAAACCTTGAGGCAGCAAGAATAGATGATCATATCATCTAGTAGGTATGATAAAACATACTGGCATGGTTCACGTGATAAAGTTCTCCAAGCTATTCAAGTGTCTAGCCTCTAGTAGTCTCCACATAATTGTCGGATGATTGGATCTCCTTTTTAAAGCTCTTCACCAAGAGAGAAAGAAAATAAAAGAGAGAATTCTCATAAGGCTTGTGATAACATCCAATTTGTACATGAATTTACATGATTATTAATGCAAATTAAAGCATTAAATATTCTATTTGTATGCATGTTATCATATTTTAAGTACATTTCTACCATTTTATATAATTTCATGTTATGATCTAAAAATACATCATTTTATGTATAATTATGCCTAATTAAATAATGTTATTCTAATCCTATTTATATTTAAGATCATAATGATGTTTTCATGATTGAATGATAAGAGAAAAGATTTTTACTAACACTCATGTATTTTTCTAAATTTATTTTATAAGATACATGAGTGTATTTATTAAGTTAAAATTTATTCTCTTGTCATTTTAATATTGTGACTTTTTATAATGATATATAATTCAATTTCTGATCCAAAAAAATAAATTTGAATTAATTTGAAGTTGTATTTTGAAAGTTATGAATTTTCTAATTTTTAGGAATTTTATAGAATTTTTATGAATTTAATTAAATCTATTTTTGATTTTTAATAATTTAAAAAGAATAAAAAAAGGTTTTTATTTACCGCACGCTAACGTGACGGAGCGAAGCCATATGGTGGCACGTTGACCTGTGTCCATATGACACGTGGACGTGCGTGTGTGTGACATGTGTGCGTGTCACGCGTGTGTGTACATGACATGTGTGCGCGAGATTAATTAATGGGTTAGAGCATCCGTTATCGGATTTAAGCTAACCCATTAAACCAGTGTATATTATATAGTTGATTAAATCTAATAATTTATTCCGTGTGGAACTATGTTCATTTTATTTATGTTTTAGTTGACATGGCACCGTGAGAGACGTTCGATCGCGTGATTGAATCACGTGCGTCAGATGTCACTTGCTTAGAGGGGTACCTGGCGACATCCTCTTAGACGCCGATTCGATTAAACGAAGTTTAATCTCAGCCGTCCATCTCAGAGTTTTAACGGTCGAGATTTAAAGCACCCGATGGACACCTCAATTTATCGTGATCGTCCAATGAAGATCCAACGAACAAAATGAAGTGACACCTTCTCTCTCACGCGCAACGTGGCTTAATCAAGATGCTCCATTAGCGATCGGACAGATGCAACTAAATCGCGTCGATTCATCAACCAACGTTTAATCTCAGCCGTTGATCGCATCGAATCAACGCATCTGACGGTTACGCCCAAATTCTCTTATAAATTGAAATATTTTTCGCGAAGGAAAACCATTCTTGGGTTTTCGAGCAAATCGAACTGTCTAGACACTACAATCTAAGAATCTTTTGATTTTTGAAGCTTGTTTACTCATTTCTAGATCCTAGGAGTGCAAGAAATCAGAAATTGATTGAGGGAATAGGGAGAAATCACATCTTGAATGCCAATTTTCGTTTTCAAAATTGTAGAATGAAAAGCCATGAATCTGGCAATTAATTGGATCATTTCGAGCGCGACTTTGAGTTAGATTGCATGTTTTCATCCTAATCTTTCATCATTTAGCATTAGATTTACATTTTGAATCATAGATTAAGTTTAATTTTATTTTAATTTTAGTTTTTAATCAAATTTTACGATCGAATTTTACCCCAATTTCAAATTTTGATATCTTCGCGAATTATAATCCAAATCTCTTGATTTTTGATTTCGTGGATTCGTATTGGAGTTATCTTTCTTAATATACTAAATTGCCTAATTTCTAATCTCAATTCATCGTCTGATTTGATTGAATTTCAAATATATCTAAAAAATTTCCCTTATTTCTCTGTGGATTCGACCCTTATTCACCACTATACTCCTTAATTGGTGATTTAATCGTTTAATTGGTGAGTCTGGAAATTTTTTGACATGAGATCGTGTGTATTCAATGACCGCACGAAATCGTTTTGTCAACTTGCATAGGCACCTTGAGTTGTGGTCATTTTCCCCTATTTATGAACATTTGGTATGTGAATTTTTCCTAAAAACCCCCTCAATTATGTCTATATCTACTAACATCCATAGACCTTATGCGTGTGACCCTCTAGGTCCATATATCATACTAGTTATTAACTCTATAGACCCAATACAATCTTATTAGTTATTTACATCAACATATGGATTAATTAATCAAGTATTGAGTTAACCTAATCAATAGGTTGAGTTGTCAACCCATTGGGCGCCTAATAAGATGTAATTATATGATTATTAATATAAACTAAGACATAAAACCATTCCATTGTTATGCATATTATCATACTTTGAGTGCATATCTATCGTTATATGAAATTTATAATCTCAAAATATACTATTTTTAGGAATAATTATAAAGAATTAAATAGAGATTAGAGATTAGATTATTCTCATTTTATATTTGAGATTATAGTTAAGTTTTAAGACAAAGTAATAAGAAAAATATTTGTATATAAACTCATTTATTTTGGTAGTTTTATTTTTCAAAAGAAATGAGAGTATTTTTGAGGTAAAAAATTATTCTCGTGTTGTTTATTAAATTTGAATTTTTAGAATGACATATTATTTAATATTTGATAAAAAATTGTATTAAAAAGGAGTTGTACTTTTAAAATTATACATTTTCTAATTTTTAGGAATTTTTCTAGAATTTTCTAAAATTTTCTAAAATTTTTATGATTTATTTTTTATTTTATTTTGATTTAAATTAAGAAAAAATTAATTTTAACCATCACGGAGATGTGGTAGATGACATGGCGGTGCGCTTGTGTGGGAGTGAAAGTAGGCGCCAGGTGGCGCATGTGTGTAACATATATGTGCGTATAATAATGGGTTAAGCATCCTTTTTAAGGATATAAGCTAACCCATTATTGCACTTCCATATTTATATATGTTACGCGTCATAATTTTTGCCATATGGGAGTAATTTTGTTTTTTTGCGAAGATGACGTGGCATTATGTGAGACATTTGATCTTTGCGTTTAACGAGAGCCGTTAATCTTCACTTAAAGCAACGGGTACGTGGCACATAATGGTTCATCACCAAATCATTTTTGAAACATTTAATATCAGTTATTTATTTGAGGAGTTATAAAAACTAAGATTAAACGCACCCGATAGGCTCTTATGGACAAATGGCTGCATCTCGAGCGCTTGATGAAGATAAAATGGCAAGCGTTATGCGATGCTTCTTCTTCAAGTGCTAGGTGACAATATATGAGCGCTCCATCTTCGATCGGATGGATGGGACTTAACGGTGACGATTCACATCCTCGCATTTCATCTAACCAGTCGATCGAAGATGAAGAGGCAAATTGTACGTTCACGCCCAAATTTAGCCTATTTCTACTCCTATTCTTCGACAGAAAGAGCATTCTCAAATGTGTCAAGTAGTCGAATTGTTTAAATGCCTCAATCCTTGTATCTCTTGATTTCTTCCTCTTTAAGACTCATTTTTGCATTTGAGGATTGTTTGAAGTCAATATTTCATTGAGAGAATCAAGAGAATTCATTTCTTGAACACTATATTTTTGTTTTTCAAAATGTGAAATGAAAAGCCTTGATCTGACAATGAATTGGATCATTTCACGTGCAATTTCAAGTTAGATTATGGTGGCGTACAACATCCGTTGCCAGTAAGACACGATATCACCACGCGGGAAGAGCCCTTTCAGGCGCGTGGATCTATCTACTTATCTTCTTTCTTTATTGTGAACTTTTGACCCGCACGTGTTTAAGCGGGTCCTCGCTTATTTCCCTCTCCCTTCTAGGCTTCCGGGTGGGTTTTTCCCTTTTCGGGATCCTATTCGTGAAGCCCTTCTTCTTTGTGAACCTTTATTTCTATGATTATGTTTAGGTTTTGGGTTGTGGGCCTCAAGTGGGCCCTTTCCCCTCTCGGCCTATTATGGGCTCTATAAGAGGGGAAGAACCCCCCACAAACCCTAGCCGTCATTTGAGAAAAGAAAGGAGTCTCCTCCATCTCGAGTGGCTGCTCACGGAAGGCCGGGGAAGGAGTCCAACCGTTGTCGCCACCGCCGCCGCCGCACGCCTCCGTGCCACCGCTGCCGCAACGATTGCTGCCACTCCTTGCCCCAGCCACGGGTACTTCACCATTGTCACCACCGACGCTGCCATCCCCAAGCCGCCGCCGCCGCCACCCCTGTGCCGCCACCGCCACCTCAGGACCGTCGCGCCGCCTTCTCCTCCAGCTCCTTGACACTTCATTTTTGTGCGTCGTTAAAACACAAGAACGTAAGTCAAAAAAAATTTATAAAAACCGAACTCACAGAGATAAGATATAAAATCAATTAATGTGTAAGTATCGGGTCAATCCACAGAGAGCAGGGTTGACTTTAATCGCAGAGTTGACTTGGTCAAAATTAGGTTTAAAAGGGGTTTTAAAGAAGTAAAAATAAGATGTAATGAGTGGAAATGGTATGAATAGACTAAATAAGAAGTTTTAAGAATTGAAATCTCAGATTTGACAAAGAAAAGTCAAATGTCAAAGTCAAAGCATTGACTTTGACCAACAAAAGGTGTTCTGTAAAACCATAGAAGCAAACAGTGTCAGAATATTACGAAAATTATATATATGGAAACTACAAAGAAAATGGAATTTATTGATATATAATTCGTGATTTTTGGATAAGAATTGGATTTACTATGAATTATTAAAAATCAAATATCAAAAAATCCCCGAAATGAACACCTCAGAGGAAATCTTCAAATTGACCAACCAAATAAAATCCAAATCTTACAATTGAATGTCAATGTAAGAACCAGAGAAATCTAACAAGACCAAAATTATCGAATTCTGATTTGTAAATTAAAAGTAATTGATCCTGAAAGTCAACGTTTGAATTCTGACAAAGAATGAATAGTGCTCAGTCAAACGTCAAATTGAAGAGTCAAATGAACTTGGAATTCGACGAATTTGCTATCCATAGAAAGCTAATGAAAAGAGGAATCCAATGAAACCAAGGTCAAGTGATTTGGAATTATAATCAGGGAGATATTCTATTTTCACAATTAGAAATTTTTCGAAGTAAAATTTAGGGAAAATGAAGAACACTAAGAACTAATTTGCAAAATTAAAGATCCAAACCTAATAAAAACTCAAATTATCACCTTATAATCGATAAAATCTCACTATTAACCCAATTGCCGCAAGAATGGGACTTCAATTCACGCGGATTGAAGCGAATTTGCTCGATTTCTTCCTCGTGGACGTTCGGAATTCAAGGTGAAAATTCGATGAAATCAAGGAGGAATTCGCGGTCAATCCCGCTCCAATTGCTTCGCAATGGAGTCTAAACGCGGGGGGGATCACGATGAACTAGATATCTTCCTCGAAATTTGCTTAATTCACTTCACGAATCGATCAAAAGTTAAGTTTACAAAGGGAGAGAACATCTATTTATAGAGAAGTTTGTGCGAGATTGGTGGATCATGGCCCACGACGCGGATTTCACTCCGTGTGATTTCAGCCGTCAGATCGCGTGAAATTGGTGGCTCATGGCGCGGATTTCAGTCCGTGTAATTTCAGCCATTGGATTGCGTGTAATCGGTGGGATTGTGGCCCATGACGGGGATTCTACTCAGTGTGATTTCAGCCGTCCAATCGCGCAATTCAATCCTGACAGTCTGATTGCGCGATTTAATCCCGACCGTTTGATATCACTGTCCACACCACGTAGGCACCACATAGGCATCCATGTGGGCTTGCCTGGCCCCACCATGTGTCTGCATCGCGCCACGTCACCTCCGTGGGTCCCGCACGATTAAATAAATCCTGAAAAATCAAAATAAAATCCAAAAAATTCTAAAAAATTAAGAAATTCATCAATTCATTTATATAACTCCTTTTTAACTCAAATTTTCTCAACTGGATCAAAAATTCCTTCATCTTTAATATTATGCCATCTAAAAATACAAATTAAAAGAATCATATAGGATGAATTTCAAATAAACATAGATAATTTCTTAAGAAGTCTATTTTATATCATCCAACATTCTCTTCTTGAAATTAAATCTTCTAATCATCTACTAAAGTCAAAGTAAATTAAGGAAAATACTTAATTCCTCTTTATTTAACCTTGCAAAAAGATTGCTCATCAAGAAAGCACATAATTAACCCTAATTTATGCATAAATATGAACTTTAGTAGAATGGCATACCAATGGAGAAAATTCAAAAAAACTATGATAACATGCATCATATTCACATAAAATAAGCATGAATATGAGTTAAATAGGATAAGAAACTAAGTTATAAATGCATGTTATCACTCCTCCTCCCTCCCCGGCGAACCTCCAGAACTCTCCCTGATTTCCTACATCAGCTCTTGTGCCTCCTCCTGAGCTTCCCCTTTAGCTCTATATTCGTCGGGTTCCTCCTTCCCGTGAAGCACACCACGCCAAATCTCCTCTCTCCCTGTTGATAACATGCAAAAGTGTTTGTCTTTGTCATCAATTTCAATTGCATTGTGATCATTAAATGTCCCAAATCAGATATTATTTTGCATATCATCATGTTGATTATGCTTAGAATAAAGATTCCATTCAACTTGAAAATGGAATAGATAGTTACAAATAACTAGTGATATTATGACAAATTAGAAGTAATAATTACCTTCAGAATAATTTTACTTCAAGAATTACTTTCATCAATTTCTTTAAATTTCTGTCTATTTTAGTAATGCCCTTAATGGGCTGATGTGTACTAATAAATGTTCAAGATAGTGTGGACAGGAGATGCAAGGCGTCAAGTGTGAACCAATCACACAAGGGAGTGATAGGTTGTGTACACGGCGATGTGTACACGGCCAACTGCCAGCTCACCTGTTGAGTATGAGTACCAAAGTATTCAAGTCGCCCTCCACCAATCAGATGGAGGCAGACCAGACGCTGACCAACCGTAGCAAAGAGCACTGACGCGCGTGTGGAGCGAGCTGCACCGAGGACCTAACAAACTCGCAGAAGAAGGGGGAAATCGTCGCGAATTCAAGAGGGTTTCGATTTTCTTTAAGAGGAGAGGGAGAAGACGGAAGAGGCGTCTTGATTTTCTTTCGCTCCCAATGTTCGATTGGCCTGGAGGACACAAGCGAGAAGATCGGATCAACGATTGCTGAAGATTTCAAGAAGTTCGTCGAGTTGAAGACATCAATTTGAAGCTTCGAGGTTCGTCGGAATCATTTTAGGTTTAGGAATCGTTTTGTTTTCTTTTTCTTTCTATTGGATATGTATTAATCCTTCTTTAGATTTGTCGACAGAGATAGATTCTTGCAGAAACAAATGTATTCGTTCTTTCTTTGCTTCTTTTTGATTTCAATTTAAATCCGAATTTAGGAATTATATGCTCAGCTTGTTGATTTCGTCAGATTTTTCTTTTTTTTCTTTTTCTCTTCAAATGTAAGAATTCCTTTACTGCATTTTCTGACAGAAATACTTTCCTATAGCAGTTATCATTTGTTTTGTTTTTTTTTATATCCTGTTGGATTGGATTTAATTCAATTCTAGGTTAATATTGTTATTTCTTTAATTCAGTTAGTTTTATTACTTCTTTTTCTTTCTTCTTTCTTTGGCAGAAAACAAGAAGATATTTGAGCAATTTAATCTTTCTATTCTGTTATTTCATGTTGTGTGTAGATCCATTTAGAAAATTCATATACAAATTAGACTTGATATAGGTTGAGAGGATTTGGAATCATGAAGAAATTACAATTAGTCTTTAGTATCATTGGAATTTTGATTCAACTGAGATTTTAGATTTTCAGATTCTTAGTCTGTTGTTGCATTCGTGGTTATCCATTTCTTTTAACTAGAAAATGAAATGACAATTAAAGAAATTCAGTCTTTAGTCTATTGTTTCCATTTTTGTGGGAGAATTCAATTAGAAAGTTTAGGTTAGTTTTCTGCTTTAGGAAAATAAGATCTGCTACAATTTAAGATGGTTTAAAAGTCAGTGATTTTCTATTCAGAAGCTATAATAGGAGGGAAAGTGATCATTAAACCAGAAAAAGAAAATTATAAAAATAGAGAAAGGTAAATAAGAGTTAAGTAAATCATAAAAGATAAAAAGAGAATGAATTTGAATTCTAGATCAGAATAAAAAGAAATTCTAAGAAAATAATATAAGAAAATTTTCTCAATCTCCCTTTCAAATTTTAATTGAGAAAGTAAACTTTCTCAATAGAGTCTATTTTATTTTCTTTAGAATGATAAGTTGAAATTGAAGAAAAAGAGAACGCAGGGAAATAAAAAAACATTCACAATTAGACAATCACGGAGTTTAGTTGGATGAGAAGAAGTTCTGAATTTAGTTAAAAAAAATAGATTTTGCAATCTCCTCCCTTGGATCGACCCCTTTTACTAAGCCTAATCTTCAAATAGCTAGGAGTTAAAGGGAAAAAATTTCTTCAGATACACTTTTATCGATTAAGTCCAAATAAAGGCATAACGACACAATTAGTTAGGATAATTTTGGACCTTATCACTGTTCCCGCGATTCCCCGTTCAACCCATCATCCTTTTCGACTTCCGATTCCCAGCCAACCTTCACCCCGACGCCTCGATCTTCTTCTCCCTCTCCCTTGCCGTCCACTCATTCCCTCTCCCAATCCCTGCCAAATTCCGCTTCACCTCCCGAATTCCATCCATCCCACCTTACTGACCGCGTCTTCTCCCCTGCCGTGATTCCCACTCCATCTCTGCCATTTCTGAGGTCCCCTCTCGCTCCTCCGGCAATCCTCCCTGTCACTGCTCCGTCTATCCCCGTTTCCTCTCCGCGACCACTTCCCCCTCATTTTGACCGTGCCTCTCATACCCGTGGAAACGCAAATTCATCTCTCCCCCCTGCAGAAATTCTGGCCCATGCTCGCCGAAGTTCCCTTGATCGTCCACACTCTGTCCTGCATTCCTTGTCAACATTTGTCGCCCATCCTCTTCCCCCTCACAAAATTCCATTGCCCAACCTCTCCTCTCCTGAATTTAAGAAATCGTGTCCCACGTCCGCGATGCCCTCAAAATTCCTCTCTCCGTGCCCAGCCACAGCCCCCTCCTTACGTAGTTCCCCTTCCCGCTCTACCGGGTTCGCCCATTCCCCCCCTCTCGCGAATTCAATCCACTCAATCGCCTCACCCACTATCCATCCTTTCCCCTCTCCCAACGTCTTCTCCCGTGAATTCATCGCACGACTCCTCACCGCCATTCAACAATTCCCTCTTGCAGTCCGCCCCCCCTCCGAACTCTGGCATCCCGCAAATCCTGAACCAAAGATCTGTCATCTGCCCTCCATTGATCGACCCTTCACTAACGCGTTGCCGCCTCATAACATGCTAAATAAACATTATAAAACATGATTATTAATGCATATTAAGGCATAAATAATTTCATTTCCATGCATGTTATCATATTTATGTGTATTTTTCTATCATTCCATGAAAAAGTCATTATAATATCAAAAATACTTTAAATTCGGGTTAAATATGATGATTTAAAGATAAATAATTTAAATAACCCATCTTTAATTGAGATTATAGATGTTTTTAGAGTTAAAATAATGAGAGAAATCATTTTATAAAATATTTATTTATATTTTATTAAGAGAAAATACTTAAAGAATAAATATGTTTTTGAAATAAAAATTAAAACTCTCATTATTTATCAATTTTTACCTATTAGAATGATAGATAATTAAATTTTGGATCAAATGAAAGAAATTTGGATTAATTTGGAGTTATATTTTA
Organism: Lemna minuta; assembly: GCA_024174645.1. Taxonomy (NCBI): domain Eukaryota; kingdom Viridiplantae; phylum Streptophyta; class Magnoliopsida; order Alismatales; family Araceae; genus Lemna; species Lemna minuta. The sequence goes on along the minus strand of CM044113.1, from coordinate 4,890,084 downwards.
AAAGTTATGAATTTTCTAATTTTTAGGGATTTTTCCAGATTTTTCTTAATTAATTTTGCGATTTTTAATGTTAAAAATGATTTGAAAATAAGCAAAAAAAGGCGGGTTTATTCGCACGGGGCCACGTGGATGCGATGTGGCACTCATGGCCACTTGGCAGCGCCATGCGGGCCCCCGCGGCGCCTACGCGGCGCGGATGTGACGTGCTATTTATATTTATCATAATTATAAGGGTTATAGTACATATAAGCATTCCGTATTCGGAATTTAAGCTAACTCATATAACCCTTGCATCTTATAAACCCGACTCTTCTCTCTAATTTTTCCTGTGTGGGACTAAGTTCCACACAGTATTTTGAGTGCAATACACGTGGCCAAATAAGGAACGCTGGATCAACCGGTCGAACAATCGTCGCGCGTGGATTTAGTGGACTCGTGGTCCACCACATCACTATCACGCACGTGCCTTAATCGAGGGAGTTATACCGGTCGTGATGAAACGCGTGGGGGGCGCATCTTGACCGTCGGATCGTGATTCAACGGGAGCGATCAAAAGCGTTTTATAACGCTTATCCACGTGGCTCATCCTGGCGCTCCATCAATATCCAACGGCTGCGATATAATTGAAGCGGTCCATGATGGACCGTTTCATCATATCCGTTGATCATTTCAATCGGACGATTACGCCCAAAACTTGTATAAATAGAGATGTTCCTCCGCTTTCTTAAGAATTTGAGATAGAAATCAATCCAATTGATCTGTTTAGACAACTCCCTTCTTGAATCTCTCAATCCTAGCCTCATCTACACGCAATTTCGCATCCACGGAGAGTTTAAGATCGAGATTTGGTTGGGAGACGAAGGAGAAATTGAAGCTTGAGTTCTACGATCATGTTCTTAATATTTTTGACAATTTAGGTGATTAATCGTGTTAATCTAATTGCAATCTTGGGTTAGTGGAGTCAATTTTTGCTCATCTATCATCCATTTATGTTTGATTTCAATTTAGATTATGAATTGAAGTTTAATTTTGCTTAATTTTAGATAAAATCGCCATTTAATGATTTTGGAAATTTCTCCCCACTTTGATCTTCAATTTCTCCACAAAATCAAAGTCAAATTCGATGATTTTTGATTACGTGGAAATGATTTGAAGTCTCTCTTTCATAATTTGCCATTTTCCCCAATTTCTATCATCGATTCATCGTCTGATTTGATCAATTTTGAAGAGATCATCATAAATTTCCTTATTTCCCTGTGGATTTGACCCTTATTTACCATTATACCCCTCAATTCGAGATATTTTCATAAAATTGGTACGTTTGGACTTTGTTTTAACACGAGACTGTGTGAAATTAACGACCTTGTAGTCTCCGCTCGTCAGCGCCCCACTGGTTGATCCCCTGCCATTGCTCTTCCCTCGCCCCTAGCCGGATGTTGACACCGCAACCAGAATTTTGTCAATAATCCTCGATTTCCCGATTTTGCACTTTCCGAACTCACAAAATCGGATTTCTTCACACACTTGCGAATTCCTAAGGATACGCTAGCCTCCTCCCCCTATCATTCTTGTCCTCCCTAATTCCACCCGCGCTCTACGGGAATTCGAATCGTCGCTCCTAGGAGTAGTCCCATTGTCCCCCACCGATCATTATCCCTCACCTGTTGATTCCTCCACCACATCGTGTCGAAGCCAACCATCGCACCGCCAGAATTCATTTAGCACCGCCTCGCCCACATCCACTTCCAAGGCGTGGAATTACCCTCGCGGATTGCCACTTCCGTGGGTCGCAACTCCCTGCATCACGATCGTCGAATTGTCGATTTATTCCTCCTTCACGAATTCGTGAGCACAGATTCCAAATTGCGTATCCCGGCAAGACCGCGATTCGCCGAAGCCGAAGCCGAAGCCGTCCTCGCCTTTCGGCCTCTGTCCATCCACCCTTCTCACGAGACCCTCCACGCGTCTTGATCTTCTCGCTCTATTCGTCCCCTTCCCCCACCCCTACCAATTTCACCGGCGTGACTCGACAGAGCTCCCTATCATCTGCCATCGCTCCCCATTGTGGAAGTTCCCACTTCCTACTCCCATCGCTCCACTATCACCACCTAATCACCCTGCCCTTGCCCGAAATTCATGATTTCCAAGCGTAAATCGTCCAAGCCTTAGCACCTCTCGATCTACGTGCTCACAAGCTCTCAACTGCACCTGGAACGCTCTATGAGCCTAGCTCAAGCTGCGCTAGCCATCGGACCTTCCATCGTACCCGCGCGCTTGCCCTGTGTCCGCACCAAGGGGAATGCTCCACGTCCGCCCCCTATGGCATGTGGATTCCCCTCCTGAGCCCCGCCTGTGCGTGATTGCTTGGTCACTTGACCACTCAGCGCGTTGACCTGCCAAGCCATCTCGTGCCCATTCTTCCCGTTAACTTTGATTGTGCCCGTGGGGCCTCTAGCCCTCACCAAGGCCCAGCCCATTGCTCGTGCATGCTCATAGATCTGCAAGCGCTACCGCCCTACTTCCCCTCCGAGATGCCCGTCTGCTCCCGACATCACCCTTCCGCTTCGACATCGCCCGCCCGACCTTCTCCACACGACACCGCTGAGCCGAACCTCCAATACGCCACGACCCACAGGGCACCCCACCCCGCAGGTTAGCTTCAACCCCTCATATTTAAAGTTTAATTACTTTTCGAAGTGTTTCCTTTACTCGTCTCCACCGCCGTCGGACGACGTAGGTAGGGTAGAGCAGATATAGGTTCGAGAACTCTCACGCATATTTCAGGTCCGACACTGAGCGTGAGCTGCAGCTTCGGCTACTCCATGACGAGCCACTCCATGCATCCGGACGTGGAGCGGGAGGATCTCACCCTACCCATCATTGTGAGTTTCCCCGGGTTACCCGGAGTCGACCTCGCTGATCGGCACTCCTGCCTGCACTTAGGTTTAGGCTAGATATTGTATTTAGGGTCTAGGACTCACCTACCCGTAGGCTAGGTTTGACCGCCCTATCATCAGTCAACCTTAGCTCCATTGATCAGGCACGAGGGTTTTTTTCACAAACCGCCTGCATCAGTATACATATTTCTCCATAATCTTTGTTTTTGTAGCTTTAGATTTCAATTTTGAATAATAGCTTAGTCGAATTTTACAAAATTTTAGTGTTTTCTCTCTTTTCGTGATCGATTTTTCTACCTTGATTTCACTCCTTGATTTCTCCATGAATACTCATCCAAATCGAGCGATTTTTGATTCTGCGGATTTTTCTTGGAGTCTTCTGTATAAATATACTAAAATCCTTTAATTCTCAATTTATTTTGTTATCTGATATGATCAAATTTGAAGAACACCTTGAAAGTTGTCCTAAATCAAATTTGACCCTTATTCATCTATATACTAATCAATTTGTGATTTAACCTTAAAATTATTAAGTTTGGTAATTATTTTGACACCAATTCGTGTATTTTCAATGAACACATGCATTCATCTCGTTAGTGTGTCAGCTCCGTCGTGTACTCTAGGTGATATGGAGTGCATAAGAAGTCTTGTATGAAGCTTTACCATCATCGATCATCATGTTTGTATAATCCTTCATCCATAAGAGACTCATGAACAACTTAGGGTATGGTTAACTCAAGTTAGTACTGATGCATATCGGAAATCATTAGGAACTCCTTTTTCAAAATTTATACAACATTGGCCAAGGATTTAATGATATCTTATTCCATGAGTCAATCTCTTCAAATATCTATTTTAGATAATCCCATCTTGACCGCACAATTATCTTTGTGGACTTCATATCATATCTAATATATGATGTTTAGAAGTCCCGTGGCCAAGATCCATATGTCATAATTGAAACATTATCATCCATTCACAAGATGTCTTTGGTGTCTCAAGTCAAAGGATCATATACATAATCGTGACATAAATCAACTTGATTAATAGTTAGGTATAATATCATTTAAGGATTCATAGGGATCAATTTAGTGAACTCTTTCTCCAAAGAGCACCTACTATCTAATTAACATTGGTATCTCCACACCAATGCCTATAAGATCAGCCATACTTATCATATGATTCAGATGAGATAGTGATATTCTTTCTAGATAATTTGATGTCCTTCTCAAATATCCCATGAATAGGAATGTTTAGAACATATGCTTAAAGACTAGTGATAATTGTATTATGATGTCATTATACAGGGAATAGTCATTGCATATGCTCATGGACTTCATTGCAAACATTACACAAGAATGATAATGAATAAATTTCATTTTAATGAACATAAATCAGATATGTTTATAGGCCGCATAGTATTCATTAGATCCTTTGGTAAAGAGAGAATGACAATAAATAAATTTTATTTTAATAAATATGAAAAGATACATGGAAGTGTGACTAGCTTATAGACCACATACTATCCATCAAATCTTTGGGTAAAGATTGAATCTTCATTTGTGCCATCCAATGGATGATTGAGATTTAATCTCTACGTGGTGCCCAAATGATGAAATTCAACACATGTGTTTGTTATGTACCAACTTCATGTAATAACATTTATAGTTCCTTACTTAATATATTGTAATTAAGGGCTAAATCCACAATGAGGTGAGTTAATGAGATTATGTGTCGGAATGAAAGACAAGTGCATGGAAAGAAGTGAGAGCATGGAAAGAAGAGAGAATGTGAAAAGACGCGTGAGCGTAAATGGGGTGTGTAGAGATGATTGTGAGTGATAATTTTTAGGTTTATTTTTTTGTTAAAATAGAAATCAAAATTTAAATGAAAAATTAATAGAAAAAGAAATAAAATGGAGGTGAGATGATGATAAGGTGAGAAGAGTGGTCGGTGATAGCGATGAATTGATGTGCGATAGCGAGAGATTTGCAAGCGTGGATGATGTCAAAGCTACTAAATTAAAGGAAAATAAAAGGAAAACATAAATTTACTATTTATGGAGATGCTCACAAGCAAGAATTCAAATCCGGATCATCGCACGAATCTTGACGAGATGCTTGTCCTAGGCTGGGTGATGTTCAATCCACTGCGATTGTGATGCTCACTTGATTTCTGCCTCGGGCCTTGAAATCCTCTCATCTTCCTTCTAGTAGCCTAATGCTAAGAGAAAGCCAAAGAACAATAGAGGAGAGAGATAATATAGCATTATATAGATGGTTTTTATTTAAGGTTTCTAGGTGACCAAGGGTTTTTTTAAGGACATGGGCCCTAACGAAGCATTTTATGTGGTCGTTAAAACACACAAATGTCAGTCAAATATAATTTATAATTCTGAAGTCACAATGACAAAGATATAAAATGAAGTAAAGTGCAAGTATCGGGTTGATCCACAGAGAACAAGGTTGACTTTATTCCAGAGTTGACTTGGTCAAACTTAGGTTTACCTCAAGATTTGAAGAAGTAGAAATGAGATTTTATGAGTAAAAATGCTATAAATATATTAGATAGGATATTTCAAGATTTTAAACCTCTGATTTGATAGAGAAAAGTCAAAAGTCAAGGTCAAAGCATTGACTTTGACCAACAGTCGACTTTCTATAAAATCAGATAATCAAAAGAGGTCAGAAGATTACGAAAAGTAATCTATAGAAAAAATGTAATTTATTGATATAAAATTCGTGATTTTTCGATAAGAAATGGAATTATTATGAATTATTAAAAATCAAAGATCAGAAAAATCTCGAAATGAATACTTTAGAGAAAATCTTCAAATTGACTTATCAAATGATATCCAAATCTTGAAATTGATATATCAATAGAAATCTAACAACCAGAGGATTCCAAAGAGACCAAATCGTCAAATTCTAATTTATATTTTAAGAGTAATTGATCCCGCAAGTAAATGCCAAAATTCGGATTGAAAAATGAATAGTGGTTGGTCAAATGTTAAATTGAGGAGTCAAATGACCTCCGAATTTTACGAATTTGATATCCACAGAAAGCTGATGAAATAAGAAATCCAATAGAATTTAGTGATTTGGGGTTAAGATCAAAGAGATATCCTATTTTCAAAATTAGCAAAAATTCAAACCAAAATTGGGTGAAATTGAAGAACAAAATGACTTTAAACACAAAATTAACTTCCTAAATCTAATCAAAACTCAAATTACTGTTAGATGAACGATTGAATCTCACTGCTAACCCAATTACTGTGAAGATGGGGCTTCAATTCATGCGGATTGAAGTGAATTTGAGCGGTTTCTTCCTCGACGGACGTTCGGTCGTTCAAGGAGAAAATTCGATCAAATCCGACAATTAATAATGATGAATCCTGCCTTAATCGGATCGCAATCAAGTCTAAACACAGGGGAATTGTGATGAACTCAAGATCTTCCTTCAAATTTGCTTAATTGCTTCACGAATCGATCAAAAGTTGCCTTGGAAAGGAAGAACATAAGAATTTATAAGGAGATTCCACCCAGAAAATGCGGACCGTTCGATCTTAAGAAGATCGGATGGACGTCCATGATCACGTGCGCAATGTGAGGCATGATCCTTTGACGCGGGCCCATGTTCTCCATTTGATTTTTCCCGTCCGATCATGATCGGAGCGTCTCAATATCTCCACACTTTGTCCCGCGACGCGCCGATTTCGCATTCAATCCAGAGCGTCTGATCTTGATCGTAGAATCGCGATGCGTCTACACGTCTTCCATCAATGCTCCGAATCTCCAATGAATCATGACTGTCTGATGAATATTGAAGTCTCCTCGCGAAGCCACATGGCGCCCGGTGAAACGTTGATCGCGTCACTTAAAGCACCTTAAGCGCACGTGTCTTGATCAACAATCCGGTGGACTCTGCGTCCACGCGATGGACGCATCGCGATCGCATCCGACGCCCACTGTGCTGCCACGTCAACTGCATAGAAGAAATTCCGCGGGTACATAGTCTCACACGGAATACAAAAACAGAAATTGGCGAGTATATATGGTGAGGCGGAATAACGCCCTTGCTTTACCACCGCAATATACTCATCATGGCCCACTAACCCGTGGGCCCTTCATTTGCCAGCCCAACTCTGCCACGTGGCACCATTCGGGCATCCGCGTGGACTCGTGTGGCCCCTGCCACGTGTACATGCCACCTATGCGCCACCTACAAGCTGTGTGGGCTCGTGCGGCTCTGCCACGTGGCCTTGCCTGCCGCGTTGCATCCGTGCGGGTTCCACACGCACGTTAGCTTCGCACGCCACGTGACCTTTGCCGGTCGTGCAGAAATTAACCCCCTTTTTTGCGATTTAAAATAAGATATAAAATAAAATTAAAATCTAAAAAATCTAGAGAAATCTAATAAATTCAAAAATTAATAACTTAAGAAATACAACTCCTTTTAAACTCAAATTTTCTCCATTGGATCACAAATTTTTTCCTTTTTAATATCATGCCTTCTAAAATATAATTAAAACAAGAATATAAGATGAAGTCATAATAAATTAAGATAATCTCTTAAGAAATCTTCTTTATATCATCCTAACATTCTAATTGAAATTTATTCTTCAAAATATCTACTTAAAGTCAAAGTAATTTAAGGAAAATGATTAATTTATATTTATTTAACCTTTTAAAAGATTAAACCTTCATAAAGCACATAATTAACCTTAATTAGTGCATAAATATGAACTTAAGTAGAATATCATGCCAATGCAGAAAATTCATAAAACTAAGATAACATGCATCATAATTACATAAAAAAAGCATGAATATGAGTTAAATAAGATAAGAATTTAAGTTAAATATGCATGTTATCAGGCCCCACCTCCTAAAAGGTGACACCCAACTCCTCCCTAAATAACGAGGACATTTACCCTGCTATGGAGGATGTCACCCTAACTCCTTATTTATAATGCGAGGAGGTTGATGGACTAAAACTTGCGTCAATTTATGTCGTTGTTGTGTTTTTAATCCATGCAATAAATTTATAATTTCTCACTTAGGACAATACTAAGTAAGGGTCGATCCTCAGGGAACCTAGGTAATGAGCCTTAGTGACTAAGGTAGAAGAAGGAAGGGATACTTATAGTAGGGAAATTAGAAATTAGAAGAGAGATTTATAGATTTAGAGATTTGAATTAGATAGATTAGGCTTTTGTAATTTTAGTTAGGGGAGAAGAAGTGTGTTTTAGGAGTTTCTAGAGAGTCATAGAGGGGTTTACCACGTAGGAGCATTGCATCGAACACCTCATTGGGTGAGTAAGAATTATGGAAAAAAGAAGAAGAGAGGAGATGGTGGATATGAAGTAAGAAATAAATAGAGTTATTTCTACTTTAGGAAGGGATGATGAATAGATGGAAGAGAGATGGAGTGATGATAAAATGAAGAGATGAGGGGAATCGAATAGGAGGATATGATTTTAGAGACGGATTGGTGATTTAGGTAAGACTTATGAAGACAAAATGGATTACCCTATGATTTAAGCAAAATTAAGATGAACTACAGTATCCTTGGAAAGGCCTACAAGAAGATCTCTCATCAGAACCTTCACACAAACCCTGTTTTTGGTGCCATTCCTAGGCCAAGTGGTGCTTGATCCACTACGATGTCAAGCTCCTCTTGATCTCCTTCTCCAGAGCAAACTTGTGCATCCCACGAAGTCCAGCTTGGGCCTAAGCTTCTCCCCTCTTCCTGCTGGTGATTGGTGTCAAGAGAGAGCCAAAAGACAAGAAAATTCAGAATGGAAGGAGGAGGACTTTAAGAGTTTAGGGTTTCCATCCAAACCGATGGTCGAGATTAAATTTTGGGATTTCCAGAGCTCTAGTGGAAAGTTCAACCATAGGGATGGAAAGAGCACTCTGAAATTAGCCTACCATAAAAATTTCAGCTCAATCGGATGACTAGATTAAAAGATATCAACATTCCAAGTAAGAGCGTTTCTGGCCGTCAATCTGATGGTCCGATGCATCAGCAGCTAATTGATGAATTCTTCAATCGGTGAAGTCATGAGATCATGCCACATCGCTTAAAAGCTAACTGCCGGATGCTCGCCACGTCACCTGCACAGGTGAGTGACAAAACGACAAAAAAGAACTAAATTAAAACCACGATCTATGTCAATTTTCGCAGCTCGAATAAGAGAGCGCCGTGTCACTCTCTTATTCCACCTTGAAGTCAAACAAAACGGCATGAATAAGAGAGCGCCACATCACCTGTAAAGGTAAGTGACAAAATGACAAAAAAGAAAAAAGACAAAATTCACGATCTAGGGCGATTAATTTCTTCGTAGATTCTCTTCTTCGAGCGAATAAGAGAGCGCCACGTCGCTCTCTTATTCTGCTTAAAATCAATTAAGATGGCGCCATCAGATTGCGACATGTGTTGTGATCTTGTGGGCATCTTCTGATTTACCTTTTTATAATGGAAATTTGCATTTATGCCCAGCGACGATTAAAATTACCATTTTAACCCCGACGATATTAATTTATAAAAAAGCTAGAGAAGTAAAAAGATATGCTCACACATTTGTTCAATAATGTTAGATAATTACATTTATGCCCCTGACACTGATAAATATGCAGTAAATGATTATAATAATTGGAAATATATTTTCAAAGTACTCTAAAATTCATTTGAAATCATTTAGAAAATCCAAAAAATGTATTTTGCCTTAAAAATTAATTTCCTTGTCAGTTTATAATCTAAAGGAATATTCAAATATTACAAAAATAAGGAATTATCATAAAATCAGAATGAAGGCAAAATTAAGCAATTTAATCATGATAACACGTAAATATGTTCATTTTAAGATAATTATTCATGTAATATGCAGAGTTTAAAATCGTAAATTCGTGTTTTATCAAAGGTAACTTCAGAACTTTCTAAAAATGGGTGACGTGTCCCTTAAAAATAGGAGGCTTCCCCCAACTTAGATCATTGATAGTCCCATAGCAATGGAAGTAAATAGAGGATATAATGGGACCAACCAACAACTTGGAAATGATGGAAGATGCAATTGAATAGAAAGAAAGACGATCCACTTGGAAGTCATGGAACAAAAAATCCCTAATTAGGAATTATAATGGACCGACAAACAATCTAAGTAGAAGTGGTAGAGCGAGTCATCCCTCGTAGCCCCAAAGCCAAGTCTCTAGGGTTATAAAATTCCTTTCGAGATCACAACTTCAAGGTGCACAACCAAAAGATCTCATTGCCAACCAACTATGCAAAAATAAGTATTTGCAATTTTTCCCTTAGCCTACTACAAAATCAACACTACCTGAAGTTATTAAGTATATTGTGGGAGGTACGACCTGTGTCACCCACCACAAAAATAGAGGAGAAGGAGAAGTATTTACATTGCACATGCAAAGGAGCATAAATAAAACATGACATAACATGGATATTATGATATTTATTGGACTTGTAGTGTTGGCCATTGATAACATGCATATTTAACTTAAATTCTTATCATATTTAACTAGTATCTATGCTTATCTTATATAATTATGATACATGTTAGCATAGTTTTATGTATTTTCTCCATTGGTATGTCATTTTACTAAAGTTCATATTTTTGCATAGTTTAGGGTTAATTGTGTGCTTTCATGATTTCTGATCTTTTACAAGATCAAACAAATCAAAATTAACCACTTTTTAGTGATTTTTTATTTTGTCTTTAGTGAAGATGAGTAAAAGAAGAAAAGATAAGAAGAAGATGATGATAGAGGAATCACAGAAAATAAGTGAATGATAGGGTTCACTTAATAGTATTTTTTAATTCATCATTTATTCTTCCTTAAATTTATATTTTAGGTGGCATGGTATTAAAGATGAAGAAATTTGTGATCCAATGAAGAAAATTTGAGTCAAAAAGGAGTTCTAGAAATGAAGTTATGAATTTCTTAATTTTATAGAATTTTCTGAATTTTATTTTGATTTTTCAAGCATTTTTTGGATCTATTTCCTTATAAAAAATAGCAAAAAGGGGTTTATTATTTGCGCGGGACCCGCGAAGCTGATGTGGCACGACACGCACATGTGGTAGAGCCACGCAAGGCCACGTGGACATGTGGACGCACACGTGGACGTGTGGAATCAGTTGGGTTGGCAGTTGATGGGCCCACGGATTAGTGGTCCCAGGTTAGATAGGGGGGCGTACTAGGCCCATGCAGGTGACGCAAAGGCTTAAGGAACCTCTGCATTTTATACCCATCACTTCCTCTTATTTTTCATCGTGTGGAACTAAGTTCCATCTTAAATCTCAATTTGTAGGTCACGTGGCGAAGTATGGTGTGTTGAATCAAAGCGCGCAGACTGATGCGCAAAGTATGGTGCGATTTAAACGTGCATTCGGCGACTCATGGAGCAACACGTGGCGATATAAGGAAACTCCGATGAAGATCGAACAGCCATAATCGAAGAAAAATGGAATCCACATCGTGGGATCATGGCCCACCGATTTCACACCATCTAAGCCATCCAAATCTCCTTCAGCGAATCGGACAGACCGCAATTTTCGCGATAATTTTCTATAAATAGATGTTCTTCCTCTTTGTAAACCAAACTTTTAATTGAATCGTGAAGAAATTAAGCAATATTCGAGAAAAATCTTAAGTTCTTCGTGATCCCCCTGGGTTCTAGACTCAATTGAGATCATATTGAGGCAAAATTGGTCACAAATGATTGCAAGAATCGATCGGAATTGCCCCTTGAACGTCGAACGCACGTCGAAAAAGAAACAAGAGAAATACACTTCAATCGAAGTGATTTGAAGCCTAATCTTCACGTCAATCGGGTTAGTAGTGTGATTCCTTCTTAGTCCTTGCAATTTATGTAGTTTAGATTAGATTTAGATAGTTAATTAGAGTTTAAAAATCATAAAATTCATCTTTTCGCCCAAATTTGAATACAAATTTTTGCTGATTTTTAAACAAGGATTTCTCCCTGATCTTAAGTCCAAATCATTCGATTTTGGTTTCATTGAATTCTTTGTTTCATAAGCTTTTCGTGGATATCTGAGTTGTAAAATTTCATCAACATTTGGTCCTTCAATTTGATGTTTGACCAACGACTGTTAATTGTCAATCCGAATTTGCGCGTTGACTTGCGGGGGGCATTACACTTAAAATACTAAGTGAAATTTGACAATTTTAATCTCTCTGGAATCCTGTTTCATAAGCTTTCTATTCATATGTGAATTTCTTGATTTGATTATCATTTGGTTAGTCAATTTCATGATTTTGATAGAGATCTTCATTTCGGGATTTTATGATTATTGATTTTCAATAAATCATAGTAAATCGAATTCTTCCCTAAAAATGACATATTTTATATCAAAATTTTGAATTTTCTCTCTAGTTTCTGAATATATAATATTTGTAATATTTTACTACCTTTTTCTTCTCTGAATGTATAGAAAGTGAACATCTTGTCGGAGTCAATGCTTTGACCTTGACTTTTGACTTTTCTTCTTAAAATCTTTTCTAGAATTCTTAAAATATCTTCTCTGATATATTCTTATTATTACCATCAATAATAAATCACATTCATTTCTTTAAAACCCTAATTAGACCTAGGTTTTACCAAGTCAACTCTTCGATAAAAAGTCAACCATATTCTCTAGGGATTGACTCGATCTTTTCACTGTACTTGATTTCATATTTTAAATCTTTGAGAGTTCGGAATTATAAATTTTTGCTTGACCGACGATTGTGTGTTTTCAACGACCGCATAAATCATTTTCGTTGGCCATTTCTTTTCTCATCCTTTTTTATTTTTGATTTTTTCCTTGATTTTATTGTTTTTTTAATATTTTTGTTTAGTTTTTTCCTTTTGCTTTGTTTTTTTTTTTTTGTTTTTTTTGCTTTTGGTTTTTTCCTTTTTTTTTTTGAATGTATATCACAAAAATTGATGCATTTTTTTTAGAAAAGAAAAAAGAAAAAGAAAAAACAAGGATGTAAAGATGAAAGGGGATTAGAAGACATAAAGTGAGGGGATTTAGAAAACATAGATGAAAGCCAAATGACACTAAGAATCCAAGCACATGTATTTAGATTTTCACTTGGGGTTTGGTTTATCCGACCAAGGAAGAGGCAAATAAGTAGGTAGAGTAATAAATGATTTGAACGATCACTAAACACATTAAGCTCCCGTGTTATAGTTGACTAAGTAAAGCTCACCCCGAGGGAATATCTAAACCCATGGCTTTATTTAACATCCCTCTAGCTCGATGCTATACCTCAAGCTGCTCTTCTCATGAATTTGTTAATCCCTTGGGATTCACTATTATATACTTTATTTTGATATTTACATGTAGTTAAGAGTTTCACTTCAATGCATGATATGTATAAGCACTTGTGGTAGGTCATAGTGAATATAAAGAAGACTAATGCAACTAGGTTTGAAGAGTTAGGAAAAATCTTAAAAATTCACAATTTTCTAGCTATTTCTACTAACTAGCATGAATTCGATCATTTTATAAAAAATTAAAGTTTTTCTAAAGTACACCCCCTATATCCACCCTTTTATTGTCCTCAATGGAAAATATGTTTATAAAAGTCATCGATTTTAATCCATGTTGCATGCATTCTTCTTCTCTTATGATTTTCCACTTGCTTCTCTTTATTGCATAGGTTCTCTTGTTAGTAGGATTCAAGGCCTTCCTATCAAAAAAAAAAACTAAGCACAGGTAAAATAGATACATTTTAAAACATAAGAAAACTAAAAGAAATCAGCTGACAGGTTAAGTGGTGGAGTTAAGAGGGTCGTAACCATTATGGCCCACATCCTTTAGATTGAATGAAATTTTCAGTGCTAGTGACTCATTCTCCATGTAAGGCTTCAACCTTTGGCCATTCACTTTCATTTACTGCCATGTCTTGAGATTTCAAGCCTCTATATATAGAGGAGAAGATAATAGAAGCAAATATATGCACATAGGGGATTAAGATCCCAATGGGCTAACCTAGTTCAGACATACTCTAGCATTCTCGTACAGCTATAGCATTTAGATTGAATATGCCTAGTTTGGGGTTTGGGGCCAACTGGTTAGAGGAAGGTATGTAGGGTGTTTTAATGACCGCCTTCAACAACTTTTCATGAATTCAGTGATAGTCAATCTCAATATGTATCGTGTGCTCATGGAATGTAAAATCCCCAACACTAAAGATAGTGACTTGTTTATCTAGGTGCATAAGCATGGGAGTTTGAGTCATGATGTCCAAGTATTGTAAAAGATATTAAATCCACACCATATTAAGCCTAGTATCATTCATAGAATGAAACTTAGCTTATGCACTAAAACTAGAAACCATCTTTTATTTTGTAGATCACCAAGAGACTAGATTGCTATTGACATGTGTAGTAGTCCATTTGTGATCTCCAATCTAATTTTCCCCAACATTACCCGATGTCTAATATTATTTTTTTCCCAATCATCAATATAATATGATTTTGGGTCTTATTTATTAGCCCTATGCGAGGGGCTCACTTGATATCAGTATATAACACCCAAAGAACCCTTGTACCGCATCTTGCATGGTTCCTGCACAAATTGGCTAATAACACTCACTGCATAAACTATATCAAGGCAAACTATCCAATAGATTAAATTTCTTATTTGTATCCATTATTCCATGAATCAAAGAAGATAAAAGAATGAAAAGTGAGGATTTAGATATTTTCTTTTGATTAATTGTGATATTTTAAATCAAACTAAGTCAAAGAACTAATTTTCTCCTTTTATATTTTTATTCCGAGCTAATAAATGGCATGATAAAAATTAAATTAAAGAAAAAAATGGTAAAAAAATGTAATGTACATGCCTTACATTTAAAATGAAATGATTTCTCTAAAATTCTCCAAAAATTTTTGGAATTTTTAAGTCTTCTAGTAAGATTTATTTAAGGTTTGAATTTTCAAAAAGCAGCCCACTTAAAGTGACTAATGTGTTAGAGCTCATGTGGCAATGCATGCAGTCATGGAAATGCACGATAGTGCCAAAGGATACCTAGGTGGTGCTTGATGAGAAAACTATTAGTGATGAGAGATATGATAAACATAAAATTACAGTCATTGGATGCGCAAGTTCAACTATAAAAATTCATACTTATCTCTTCGAATTAAAATTTTAAATTTATAACAATGGTGTGTTGAGGTCAAATCCATAGAGATGATACTTAAAAGATTGAAAATAAGGAACTTTTTGGAATTTTTTAGATGAAGAAAGTGGAGATGATCAATGAAAAGAAGATGTATTTGGGAAATAAAATAAACCGATCAAATGCTTCCCAAAATTCTTTTTGAAGATTGAAAACACTTGATAAACGGTGGAGATTTGATTTAGGGTTTGAAAGTATGAAAATTTGGATAAAAAGATGAGAAAAAAGAAAAACATTGATGGAAAATTATTCTTATATTAGGATTCGCAATTAGAACACACTCTAGCAATGATGTCTAATCAAAACATACCTTTGAGAGCCTCTAAATTTCACTTGAACTTGGCATTTTGCATCCAACGTGAGGAAGGAATATAAAAGAGAAGAAACTCGCAAGAAATGATGCTCCATACACGAAGAATGGTTAATAGGTGCCAACTTTCATCCTAGCTAACTAATATTATAAACACGCAATAAAACATTAAAGACTTAATTTATTTATCTCAGATTTGTAATCGGCCACTAGAGAACATAAATGAAGAAATTTTTGGGTTTTGAGGTCAATAAGCCTTCTGAAATTTTAATCAAAACATCGAATGAAGCAGAATACATTCAATCAGATGTTCAAAATATTAAGGCACCAAGATCAGATAATCCTATCATCTTGTATGTATGAGAAAACATACTTACAAGGTTCCCTTGAAGGATTTCTTGAAGCTATTCAAGTGACTAGCCTCTAGCGGTATCCACACGGTCTCTGGATAGTTGGATCTGCTCTTCAAAGCTCTTCAACAAGAGAGAAAGAGAAGAAAGGAGAGAATTCTCCCCAGGCTTGCATGGGCACCTTGAGTTGTGCTCGTTCTCCCCTTATTTATAGACATTTAATTTTTTATATAAAAACCCTCATAATTATGTCTATATCCATGAAAATCCATAGACCTTATGTGTGTGACCCTCTAGGTTCATATATATCACTAGTTAAGACCTCTATAGTCCAAATACCATCTTATTCGTTGACCTTAATTAATTATCCATTGTTAACATATAGATTAATTAATCAAGGATCGATTTAACCCAATTGATAGGTTGAGTCACAGCCAGTTGAGTGCCAAGCTACACCACATACTATAGAAGATATGGAGTATGTAAGAACTCTCTTCTGAAACCTTTGCATAATTGATTAGCATGTATATATAATCCTTCATTTGCACGAGACTCATGAATAACTTAGGGTATGGTCAATTTGTCAAACCCTAATTGGTCACTCAAGTCAGTATTGATGTGTGCTGGAAATCATTGGAAACTCCTTTGATATTTTGACTACCTTGGACTAGGCTTTCATATCATCTCATTCCTTGAGTCAATCTCCTCAAACACCGAGTGCGGATGGTCCCATCTTGATCACACAATCATCTTCGTGGACTTCATGTCATATCCAATAAATAACATTTTAGATATCCCATGGCTAGGGATTCGTAAGTCATAATCAAAACACAATCATCCATCTAGAAGATGTCTTTGGTGTCTCAAGTCAATGGACCACATACACAACCACGACATGAATCAACCTGATTGATATTTAGGTATAATTACCAGTTAGGGATTCATATGAATCAATTTAGTGAACTCTTTCTTCAAAGAGCAGCCACTATCTATCCTTAGCTCCACACCGATGGCTACAAGATCAGCCATACTCATCATATCAGTTGGATTCGATAATGTTATTCTTTCCGGATAATTCTATGTCCTTCTCGAATATCCCATGAATAGGAATTTTAGAACATATGTTTAAGGACTAGTGATCACTGTAATATGATCTTATCATGACCTCACTTAGTCATTGCATACACTCATGGACTTCATTACAAACATCACACAAGAATGACAATGAATAAACTTCATTTCAATGAACATAAACAAGATACATGGAAGTGTGATTGGCATTTAGGCCACATAGTTTCTATGAAAAATGGTGATCATGCTCATGATATTTCAGCTCTAAACTCTATCATCAAATATTAATCTTTAATTTGGAGAAATCAGGACCATTGATTTAGCTTTCTCTCTCCTCAAACCACTCACTTATCTCATCTCTCGTCTTTTGACGTCTGCATGAGACACAAGAGAGAGAGAGAGAGAGAGAGAAATAAAAAGTGAGAAATGTGGAAGAGGGGGAGAGAGGGAGAGATGAGAAGGAGGGGAAGAAGAGGGAGGCAGAGGGATGAGGAGACGCAGGAGAAGCAGAGCTCGTGCACAACGGAAATGATTTTTTTTTGTACGAGAGAGAAAGATGGGAGGTGGAAGATGGGAGGAGAATATGAAGGAGAAGTGCTCAAGAGAGAGCAATGGAGGTGTGCCTCTCCTCACAAGAGAAAGCAAGAAATGAGATTACAACGAGTTGTAGGGAATCAAAATAGGGGGAAAGAATCTGAATAAGCATAATGAAGAATTCTCCCAAGTGTGCAAATTCTTACAGTTCCAAAATGTTCCCATGGATATAGCCAAAACCCATTTTTCCCTTTGCACTAAGGAAAACACCAAGGCATGTTAGATTATATACCAATTATGGTGTAACATTTTTTGAAGGAGATGGAAGACACTGTCTTTACAATGTACTGCTCTCCAGGGATGATGACTACATTGTGGATGGAGTTGTGCGGGGGGGATTGCTAGGCCATCTAGGAATTCACATAAGAACACGAAGGACCCTTCTTGAGGCTTAGGATCAATTAAAAAATTGCATGAGGTAGTGTTTATAAATCATGTTGCCTCCAAATGAGAGATAATTCAAATTTTCTATGATGCCTAATGATCTCGATCGTGTGTGTTTTTTGTCATTTTTGTGCGTCAATTTCATGCAATAAAATATAGTGTCAACAATGGTCGAATCCATAGGGAGCTAAAGTAATGAGGTTATGTGTTCAAAAGAAAGATGAGGTTGGAGGAAGATGTGTGAGTTAAAATGGAGCACGTGAAGGTGAGTATGAGAGATAAATTTGAGCTTCTCTTAGAATTAAGATTAAAATTAGAAAAGAGATGAGATAATTAGAGTAATATAGATGAAAATGGAGATAATATGATGGAAAGATTAGAAGAATGTATGGCGGTAGTAATGGATAAATGCACGACGAGGGTGAGAGTGAGAGATGCACACAGAGATGAAAAGAAAAACAAAAAGAAAAAGAAAAGACATGTCTACTGTATATGGAGATGTTTATAGCTAAAATCTAATCTAGATCTTTGCACAAACCCTGTTGATGTGCCCGTCCTAGGCGGGGTGATGCTCAATCTGCTTTGATCACGATCCTTGCTTGCTCCCTTCTCCACTATAAGATTGAGCATAAAAAAATGCTCCTCCTTGGGCCTTGACCTCCTCTCCCTTTCTTTCTGGTAGCTTGATGCTAAAAGAGAGCCAAAAAAATGTAAGGAGAGAGAAAATGAAGGCTTTTATAAGTGTGTTCATAGGATTTGAGTGTAAAGAGGGCAAAAAGAGTCCACAATCATTAAAAAAATTTTCTACTCAATTATTTGATCTAAGGGTATGAATGGATAGAGGGCTAAAAGATGAATCTAGTCATAAATTTCGGCTCAAAACTTCATGTAGATCAATGAGATAGTATGATTTTAATTTAGAGAAATCCTAGCCGTTGATTGAGATTGTGTAATAAGAGTGTGTCATGTGGCACCCTCTTATTACACCCAAAAAAGGTGTGTTAGCCTTTATAAGTATAGAGGGGCTTTTTTATAAATTTCCACTTCAAAAATCGAAGGGGTATTTTTGTAAATATGCTCAAAATCAGAAAAAGACCCTAAAAATTCAGAAAAATTCTAGAAAAATTTCTAAGCTTAGAAATTTATTATCTCACAAAATACAACTCCTTTTTCTATGAAATTTTCTCCAAGTAAGGAAATATAAATTTTATTGCATGAAATCGATACACAACAATGATGGAAAACATGCATAATCGATATCATCAAGTATCACACCCAATGTAACTTGAGAGCTACCCTACTTTAGGGGTAAAAATAAATCTTGATGTTCATCCTTTGGATTCAAAAAAATAAACTCAAATGCATATATCCACTCCTTGAGCTGTGTTACTACTTTCCATAGTCAAGTGGAAGCATATTGAAGGTTCCACTAAGATTCCAAGGTCTTTCACATGTTCATTGAGAATAAAGTTATGGGGTGCCCCACAATAAACCAGCCCACTGTCGACTTGTTTTTGCCATCTTAAGAAAATTTTCATAAAGCGTGGAGGAGTTGATCTCATAATTGATCGTACAAACGTGTGTGTTCAAAAGTTATCTTTTTGGTCCCACACCCATTTTTGGATCTGCCCAGTCAACACTCTCTAACTCCTCTTTTTCTTCTTCACACACTAAAAACATCTGCAATGACATCTTATAAGGGTACATTGACCCAAATGTCTTGATGCAATAGAAACATTAACCTTTTTCTCTTCTAGCTTGTAATTTGGCATCTATTAGATGCAACTTCTTAGCAGGATGCAAAACTTCAAAAGAGCTTCTTATCCCCATTCAATTATTCTTTTTTGTGGATTTAGTAGATGAATTGGCATGCTTGAATGTCCCCTTTGATTATTGATCAATATCTCATGAGTTACTCCAATTCCATGTCCCTTATCGAATTAGTGATAGTTTTCAAGCTCTCCATGGTACCTTGGACCTTTTCCACATTTGGTGGAGTCCATAATTGCTCTCATTCCTGTTACCTTTTCATGAGATATTTCTACTTGAATCTCAGTCTTTAGGCCATATATGAATGTCTACTCCATGATGTTCTCTTGTGTTGGCTATTAATACACTTATAAATGCTCAAACTCTTCTATTTACTCATTCATCCGTCCTTTCTGAATGATTTTCAAGAATGGATGCATGATATTTGCATCCAATGTCTATAGGAATGTTTTTCTAATTTGAATTTAAAAATCAGGCCAATCTTTTCATATATTTCTCCTTTGTCCAGATGAACAAGTATAGAGGCTCCTATCGATACTGCTTTTCCATCCTTCCACATTCTCCCTTAAAAAAATTGGCCCCTCCTTTGTACACAATCACTTACAAAGAACTAGCCTCTTGCTTGATTTTCTTGATTTCCATCAATCACAATGGCCAACCTTTTCATTATGGTTCCTTAGATTGGATTTCTTTTTTCAAATGAGATAAACCTCCTCATATCCTCAACTTAGAGAACTGCTCATGGATTAATTGCATGGATTGCATCAATTTCTTGAACATCAAGTTGGTATCATATCTTGATTTTTCCACCTCTTGTTGCAACCTAATGTGTTAACCACACATTGTAGGATGCTCAACTTCCATGACTTCCAATACTAACTCTAACAACTTCAATGCCAAAATCTTGAGATTTTGATACCAAATTATATGGTTCAAATTTAGAATTCAATAATTGAAAATGAAATAAATGCTATTGCATCATATGTGCTAAGACCAAGTCTAACGTACTCCCTTTTAGTATATACTAAAGCTCTATGAAGCAATATCAATATACATCGATAGAAGAACCTTCAAGAGCCCTCTGCAAATTGATAACATGCAAATTATACATGAAAATATATGATTTCTAATGTAAATTAAGGCATAAAACATTCCATTCTAATGCATCTTATCTTTTTTTTATTGTTTATTTATCATTCTATGAAAATCAAGTTATAATGTCAAAATGCACTAATTTAGGGATAATTATGATAAATTAAGAGAAATATTTTGAAGATTAGATTATGCCCATTTTTTATTAGAGATTCTAATTAGGTTTTAATATTAAATAATAAGATAAAATACTTTTTATACACTCATTTATTTTCTATGTTTTAAATTCAAAAATAAAAGTGTATTTTTGAAATCAAAATTGTATTCTCTTGTTATTTGTTGATTTCAAATGAAAGATAATTTCATTTCTGATCTAATGAAACAAATTTGGATTAACTTTGGTGTTATAATTTAAAATTATGAATTTTATAATTTTAAGGGATTTTTCTAGAATTTTTCTATTTTTATTTTTTTAATTTAATTGGATTTATTTTGAATTAAAAAGAATGAAAAATCATATTTATATCACGTGCTGATGTGGCAGCTGATGTGGCACAAACAAAAAAGGCATTGCCATGTGGTGGCGTATCAACACCCCCACGTGGGGCACACATATGGCTGCTCGTGTGTGCACGCGTGGGTGCACACGTGTGTGCGCGCATGTGTGCGTGTGTGTAATTAATGAGATAAAGCACTCTTTTCAAAGTTTATACTATCTCATTAACTACGCATACCTTATATATACGTTGAATCGCAAGAGTTTATGCCATGTGGGACTATTTTTCTTTTTTTATATGCACAAGTGACATGGCGTCATGTGGAGAATCCGATTCGTGCGTTAAAGCAAAACCCCTGATCTTCACTTATTATGGGGGGTACGTGGCACACTATGATTCACTGGTGAATCGTTTTAAAATGTTATAACCTCAGCCGTTCCTCTAAGGAGTTATAATGGCTAAGATTAAAACCGTTCGGTGGACCAGTGCAAGTATCCATACCGTCAGATTAAGATCCAACGGTGAGCGTTTCACATGTTTCTTCTTCACGCACGACGTGACGAAATCTCAGCGGTTCATCTTCGATCCAACAAATGCAACTTAAGCGTAAAGATTCGCATATATGCATTTTATCAGAGCCGTTGAGTGAAGATTAAATGTTGAATCCAATGGTTGCACCCAAATCTCCCTATAAATTGAGATGTTCTTCAAAGATATAAATCATTCTTGGGTTTTTCAAGTAATCAAACTCTATAGACACCACAATCCTTGAATCTCTAGCTTCCCTTCGCTTCGAGACTCATTTCCGCGTCCGAGGAGTGTTTAAAAGTGAAATTTTGTTGAGAGGATAAGGATAAAGCAATTCTTGAACGCCAACAATTGTCTTCAAATTCGCGGAATGAAAAGACTCTAATCCGGTGAGCAATTGGATCAATTTGAGAGCGATGTTGGGTTAGAAATCATGTTTTTGTCCTAATCTTTCCTCTTGTAACATTAGATTTCAATTTCAAATCATAGATTAAGTCAAATTTAATTTTAATTTTGGTTTTCTCTCTCTTTGCGACCTGATTTTCTATCTAATTTTTCTTATTGATTTCTTTGCGAATCTTAATCCAAATTATGTAATTTTTGATTTTATGAATTTTCCTTCAATTCATCTTTCTAAAAATATCAAAATTCCTAATTTCTCACCTCATTTCATTGTTTGATTTGATCGAATTTCAAAGAATACATAAAAAATACCTTAATTCTCCGTGGATTCGACCCTTATTCTCCTCTATACTCCTTAATTCTTGATTAATTTTTAAAATTGGTGAGTTTGGTAATTATTTTGACGTGTATCCATGTGTTTTCAATGAACTCATGGATTCGCTTCATCACAAATGCATTGTACTATTTTATTAGATCTCCACTCCCTTGTGTGATCAAGATTACCTCCCCCTCACTCATGAGATTTTGCCTCCTTTCATATCCACCAAAAATAACCATTTCTTTAGTTTTTCAAGTGCCCATCACATAACAAATACTGCTATTCATAATTTTTTTAAGGTAATTATAGTCGATCTGCGTGAGACTCAGGAATGACTTAGAGTATGATTAACTCTCAAAGCCAAATCGGTCGCTCAAATTTGTACTGATGCTAGTAGGAAATCATCGGGAATAACATCTCTAATATTTTTAGTAATTTGGCTAAGGATTTAACCGCATCTCCTCATTCCTTGAGTCAATCTCCTCTTATACCCAAGGCAGATGATCTCATCTTGACCACTCAATCACCTTTGATGACTTTATGTTGTATCCAATCTATGACGTTTTGGAAATCTCATGGCTAAGGATTCGTAAGTTATAGTCAAAACATAATTATCCATCCACAAGATGTCTTTGATGTCTCAAGTCAAAGGACCACATACACATCCATGACATGAATCAACTTGATTGATTATTTTATATCACACATCCACATAGGAATTTATACGAATCAATTCAATGAACTCTTTCTCCAAAGAGCACCACTATCTATCCTTGGTGTCTCTCCATTGATGGCCACAAGATCCACCATACTCATCATATGAGTTGCATCAAATAGTGTGTCTAATCCTTATCTCGGCACCTTATGTCCTTATATTGACACTTCCAACGGCTCCCCTGACACGATAGATAATTACAACACAACTCACTCTTCCCGCCTACATTTTTCATGGCCACAATTATGCATCATGGGCCTCCAGGTTTCAGATCTTCCTTCAATCACAAAACCTTCTTCATCAATCCTCCTAGCCCTCACCAATGTTTCTTATACCTCCTAGTCTCAAATTGACTTTACTATAATCACATGGTGTGCTTCATAATATCGAGTAGATATACCCAAATCCCTACGACGCATCAAGTGTGCTTGCCTTCTTGGGCACAACTTGGAGACAATGTATGCCTACTAGATGAACATGAATAGCATCATGGAGCTCTTCGAGTCTCTCCTCACATGTAACCAGGGGCAATCTCTCAGTCTAGGCTCACTTTGTTTGCCTTCAAGCTCTCATCTAGGAGGTTGATATCTACCAGCCACCTACTACAAATCTTTGGGATCTTTAGCCCTATCGCTTGGAGTTTTACGTTAGAGTCCATCTTAGAGGGTTGCATACTTCTTTCTCCTCTTAGATCCCTGGTTTCATCGTCTCGAGTGATCATGTTATGGATCTTTGCACCATCTTCTTGGTGGCACTTCAAGTCAATACACTAGTATAGGTACACCCCTATCCTCTCAACCTTCCCCCTTCTCCAAGTGGCATCTCTATCCCATCTTCTACGACAATCAGAGTTTCTCAAGATTGGGATGATATCTACCATCCTCGATCTATTAGTGGATTTCCTCCTCGTGGAAAAGGATGCCATTCCTTTCCGTTGTGTCCATATCGTGGCAAGAAAAATCATTAGTCCACCAAATGTTGGAAATAAGTTGACAAGTCAACGTCTACACACAAGGCAATCACCACCGCTCCATCTACATTCCTATCACCATAAGTGATATGTCTCTGATAGTGCAAACGGCTCTGATGGCCACCAATTATGACCCACTTTGTTGCTCCAATGGTACTAGCGCTTCCTTTTCGGTGAGCCTCACATCACCTCTACTTCTATCCTCATTGAGTACACACACTCTTTTTAGCTCTTATTCATTACCATAGATCATTGACTTAAGGGCCTCCACTCACATGACCAGCACTCCCACCCTTTTATCATCCTACCATTCTAACTCTACCCTTCCCCCATTACCATTACCAATGGCTAGCCCTATCTAGCCAAACGTCACACCACCCTCATCACTACTCTTAGTCTTCCCCTTACCCAAGACTTCTATTTGCTCGGATTCCTTGAAAACCTCTTATCCATTAATGCTATTACTGATAGAATGAATTGATGCAGTTATTGGATACACACCAATTCATCTCAAAACTAATACCAAACTCACCAATTTTATGAAATTATCACGAATTAAGAAGTATAGTGGTGAATACAACTCGAATCGATGGAGAAATAAGGGAAACTTTGAGAGATCTTTTGAAATTCGATCAAATCAGACAATGAATCATGGTGAGACATTAGGGAAATTGATACTTTTGGAAAGAAGACTCGAAGGAAAATCCACAGTAATCAAAAATCAATAATTTTGGATCAAGATTCACGGAGAAATTGTTGACTGAATGAGATAGAAATTACTGAAGTTAAAAATCACAAAAATTTGAAATTGAAATTGAAATTGACTAAAATTTTAAAATTTGAAAATTTGAAATTTAAAAGCTATTCAAAGGAAAATTAGAATGAAACATGATCTCTAACCCAAGATTGTGCTTGAATTGATCCAATTACTCACCGGATCAAAGGCTTTTCATTCCCCAACTCGAAAAATGATCGTTGATGTTCAAGAACCGATTTCTTCCTATTCTCTCAACGAAATCTCACTTTAAAGCACTTCGTGGACGCGAAAATTGATCTAGAAGCGATTCAAAGTAAGAGATTCAAGGGATGTGGTGTCTAGACAGTTTGAATACTTGAAGAACCCAAAAATATTTTATAATGTCGAAGAACATTTCAATTTATAGGGCAAATTGGGCGTAACCATCCGATGAAACGCTTGATCTTTGATCAATAGCTCTGATAAAACGCATGAGTGCGAATCGTTATAGTTAAGTCATAGCCGTTGGATCGCATATGAACCGTTGAGATTTTACCACGTCGCGTGCGTTATAAGTAATGTATCAAATGCTCATCGTTTGATCTTAATCCGACGCTTCAAATGCATTTCGTTGGTTTTAATCTCAGTCGTTATAACTCCTCAGATTGACGGCTAATACTAAATTGTTTTAAAAATGATTCGCCGATGAATAGGATTACACCGCGTACCCCCCGTCGTAACTGAAGATCGACGATTCATCTTCAACGTGCGCATCAGACGCTCCTCGTGCTGCCACGTCACATGCGCACATAAAACATGAAACAAAGTCTCAAATGGCAAAAATATTTAATTCTAGTGGGTATATAAGGTGCAGGCTTAAGAGGGAGATAGCGTTATCCGAAAAGGATGCTTATCGGTCTCTTCACATGCGCGCACACGCATGTGCGCACACGTGCATATGCGCACACACACATATGCACATGCACACAAGTGTATACACACACGTGACACCACATGGCATGTGTATATGCTACCACATGGTGGTGCAATTTTTCATCTGTGCCACGTCAGCTGCCACATCAGCATGCAAAAATAAAATTATTTTTTAATGAATTTAAATCAAATAAATGACTTTAAATTCAGAAAAAATATGAAAAAATCCCTAAAAATTAGAAAATTCATATCTTTTAAAATACAACTCCATATTAATCCAAATTTGTTTCATTGGATCAAAAATTAAATTATCTATCATTGTAAAAATTCAAATTTAATAAATAACTAGAGAATAAATTTCAATTTAAAAAATACACTCATTTCTTTTAGATTTTAAAACTTAGACAAATATATGAGTATATATAAAATGATTTCTCTTATTATTTAACTTTAAAAACTTATTACAATCTCAAGTAAAGCTGGGTTATAAAAAATATTCTTCTTAATTTATCACAATTAACCCCAAATTAATGCATTTTGAGATTATAATGAATTTTTCATAGAATGATAGATAAACACTAAAAAATATGATAACATGCATTAGAATGGAATGTTTTATGCCTTAATTCCCATTAATAATCATATATTTTCATGTTTAATCTGCATGTTATCAATTACCCATGCCCTCATGTACTCCATTACCTTGTTTCCATTTCATTTTACCTTTAAGAATCCACATACTAGACAAAAGATTGGGTTGGGCCTTGAGACGATTGGGGAATAAAGGAGCTGATTTTTTACGAATGTTGCTCTTACTTTTGGCCCCTTTTGTAGCCTCCACAACCACCTCATCTCTTTTTTGGCATCACTATTTAGGCCATCCCCATTTTGAAAAACTATAAAATAAAAGCTAAAACTTAACTCTTTCTCAAAAAAATTTGTGCAAATCATGTCAATTAGGAAAACGTCATCACTCCACCTACTCGATTTTGTGACAAGATTCCATCCTCAACTCGATTCTATCTCATTCATTGTGATGTTTTGGCCCCCTTTCACCCTCCTTCCAAATTACATCACCTCTACTAAATTTTCTTCATTGAAGACTTAACTTGTATGAGTTGGGTCTATTTCCTCACCCCTAGTATTTGACTATTATGCCCAAGAGCTTTTGCATTGATAATGCTCTCAAACTTGTCCAAGACTCACTTTGCCTCTTTTGCGCTAGTTGTGACATTTCTATTAAACCACTTGCCCCCATACATCCCAACAAAGATTGTAATATCATTCAAATAGAAATGTTTAGAATATATGTCTAAAGACTAGTGATCATTGTATAATGATCTCATCATAATTCACTTAGCTATTACATCTACTTATAGACTTTATTTTAAACATCACATAAGAATAAATTTAGAAAAATTTTCTTCTAGTGCACATACATAAGATGCATGTAAGTGTGATTAGATTTTGGGTCACATAATTTCCATCACAAAAGACTATCTGTAGTAGCACCTCAATACACATGACTTGGGAACTCCATGTTACTTCCTTAAGCTCAAGTTTGCCTACTAGGATGGAAAGCTTGTAATGATATAATTGAAGTATGCTCTTGGTGTGCTTCACAAGCTTGGACTTATTGGGTGGATGCCATAGTCTTAACCCATGGAAGCTCCCTACAGTTTTGGCATATCTTATCTCCACTTCTCGAGTTCATATCAACTCTTATTGAGTGAGAAATCTACCTCACCATCACTTGTTCTAACATCGTGTACATGATCAGTGTGTTGAGCTATTTTATGTAGGAACCTTGACGAGTTCAATGGGAGGGAGTTCATTGACTCTTGGTATACATCAAGTGAGCTCTAGGGAGAGGACACCTTTATCAGAAACATGAGCATATTTGGATTAAAAGCCTACTTGGATGCAAGATATGCAGGTGATATTGGCAAACATAAGTCCACTACTAGGGAGACGATATGTGAGTGTTTATTGTACATATGTTGGTGATGACATTCTCACTTGGTAGTCATAGTAGTGGAAGATAGTATCTTGCTCTAATTTCAAGTTTGAGTATTGTGACATGACTAAGACAACATGGGAAATGATGTGGCTCCACTCACTCATCGAAGAGCCTAACATATCTCCTCCTCCTTCAATGCCCATACATTGTGACAACCAAGCAGCCATCTTCATCCACCTATCAAGAAATACATGAAGCATATGAAGATCAACTAACACTACATTCATAACAAAGTAATGCTTGAACTCATTTCCACTCATCACCTGGCATCATCTCATCAAAATCATTGCCACGTATCAAGCTGGGTATGTTTGATTTGTATCCTCTAGAATGAGGGGGAGTATATGAAGTTGTAATTAAGTGCTTGGCTCATTAGGGCTCGTTACCCTCTCTCTCTCTCTCTCTCTCTCTCTCTCTCTCTCTCTCTCTCTCTCTCTCTCTCTCTCTCTCTCTCTCTCTCTCTCTCTTTAAAGAAACCAATGTACCCCTCCTATTATTTTCAAGGATTCTCGAGTTTCTTTTCAACAAAGGTCTAGAGAAGAAATCATGAATCCATTGTGTACGAAGATTTTTTAATACAAAAAAAAATTAAAAATGTTTTTTAAGAATAGAAAGATATGGTGGAAGATTTCTTGAATTAATTGTGGTGTAGTTCAAAATTTGAATTGAAACATCTATGTGTTGAAATTGATTTGAATTCTAATTAGATTCTTGTATTGTAGAAAATTCAAGAAAAGGCAATCTTGATCAACTAATCATGAGATATTCTAGAAAATGATCAAGATTCACTAGATAAGTTGGATGATTTTCTTTTGGAGAGGGTATTTTCTTGCTTTTCTCATAGAAAAAAAATTTTTAAGATTTTTTTCAAAGAAAAGGCTTTAAGAATACAATATAAATTTTCAAATCCAAGAAGAAATGAAGTCAAGAATTTATTTTGCGAGAGAGTTCGAATCTTGGAAAAAAAATCTGCATATTGGATCTGTCTAATAGAGATATCGGGCTCCTAGACCCATTTAGGGCACCTCCTCTTTGATAACACGCTAATTAGACATGATAATACATGATTATTAATGCATATTAAGGCATAAAAGATTCATTCCTATGCATGTTGTCATATTTATGACTATTTATATATCATTCAATGAAAAAGTCCTTATAATCTCAGAATACTTTAAATTAGGGTTAATTATGATAAATTAAAGATAAATAATTTCATAATTCATCTTTACTTGAGATTATAAGTAGTTTCTAAAGTTAAATAATAAGAGAAATCATTTTTATAAATATTCATTTAATTTTCTAAAGTTTAAAACTTAAAGAAATGAATGTATTTTTAAAATAGAAATTAAATCTCTTGTTATTTATTAAATTTGAATTTTTAGAATGATAGATAATTAAATTCAAATGAAAGAAATTTGGATTAATTTGGAGTTATATTTTAAAAGTTATGAATTTTCTAATTTTTAGGGATTTTTCTATAATTTTTCTAATTTTTCTGGATTTTTCTGAATTTTTAATGAATTTATAAGGATTTTTCAGAATTAAAAATCAATTTTTCTAATTGAAATTGATTTTTATGAATTTTATAAAGGGCGCAGGTGACGTGGCGTGATCTGGAGCGTCTGATCGCATTGCAATCGAATGGTCGATGTTGGAGGTGACGTGGCAGCGTAAGGGGCATCCAATCGTGCGAAGGATCGTGACCCTTGATCTTCACTTAAAGAGAGGGTGTACATAGTACATCACTATTCGTTGGCGAATCATTTTCTTAAACGATTTAATATCAGTCATTGATCAAAGGAGTTATAATGCCTGAGATTAAACCGACGGAAACACATTAAGAGCCTTTGATCGCGATCCAACGGCGTGCATTTCGATGCATTTATAACGCATGCGACGTGGCTTCATCTTAGGCATCGATCAGCGATCCAACGGCCACGACTGAACGGTAACGATTCACATTGATGCGTTTCATCAGAGCCGTTGATGCGTTTCATTGGACGGTTACGCCCAAATTGGCTATAAATTGAGATATTCTTTGAGATTGTAAAGCATTCAAGAGCAATTCGAGTAAATTGAACTTTTTAGACACTAAATCTCTTGAATCTCTTTATCCTAATCTCTTTATCCTAAGCCTCTGAGGAGTGCTTCAGATCAAGATTTCGATGATCAACAAGGAAGAAATCGACACTTGAACTCCACGAATTGCAAGTTTTGGATTTCGATGACTGGCCTTGATTCCGGCGATTAATTGGATCAATTCGATCACAATTGTGGGTTAGGGATCGTGTTTTATCCTAATCTCTCTTTGTTTAGTGTTTAATTTCAATTTAGAATCATAATTTAAGTGAATTTCATTCTTAATTTTGCTAAATTTGTGATTTAATGTTTCAAAAAAATCACCTCTCTTCAATCTTCAATTTCTCCGCGAAATCAAAGTCAAATTCATTGATTTTTGATTCCGTGGATTCGTCTTCAAGTCCTCTTTCTTAAATACCATTTCCCCAATTTCTTGCTGGGATCTGAGGCTTGAAAAGCTCTCCAAGTCTTCGTCCAAAATAATGATTGCAGCGGAAGGTGTTGAATCAAAACATTCAACAGAGTTGAAGCACCAAGAATAGATGATCTCATCATCCATTCTAGGTGATCCTATCATCTAGTATAGAATAAAATTTATACTTACATGGATCAGTTGAAAGAGTTCTTCAACCGTTCAAGCGTCTGGCCTCTAGCGGTATCCACACAGTCTCTAGACGATCGGATCTCCTGTTGAACACTCGTCACCACGAGAGGAAGAGAAGAGGGAGGAGAAGTTCCACTAGACTTACATGGGCACCTCTATTATGTTCGTTCTCCCCCTATTTATAGACTTTGGGAATTTGAAATTTTCACAAAAACCCTTATTATTATGTCTATATTCACCGAAGTCCATTGACCTTATATGTGTGACCCTCTAGGTCCATATATCTCACCAGTTAATGACTCTATCAACCCAATAACACATATTGGTCTTCCTTATCAATTAACTATATCAACATATAGATTAATTGTCTAAGGATCGATTTAACCCAATCAACAGGATGAGTCGCCAGCCCGGTGGGTGCCAAGCTACACCACGTGCTCTAGGAGATATGGAGTATATTAGAACTCTTTCATGGAACCCTTGCCCTCATTGGTTACCGTGTACGTATAATCTTTCATCCACACGAGACTCATAAATGACTTAGGGTATGGTTAATTGTCAAACCCTAATCGGTCACTCAATTTAGTACTGATGCGAGTAGGAAATCATTAAGAACAACTTCTCTAATATTTCCACTACCTTGGCCAAGGATTTAACCGCATCTCATTCCTTGAGTCGATCTCCTCATATATTGAGGGCAGATGATCCCATCTTAACCACTCAATCACCTTCGAGGACTTCATGTCGTATCCAATCTATGGCGTTTTGGAGATCCCGTGGCTAGGGATTCGTAAGTCATAGTCAAAACACGTTCATCCATCCACAAGATGTCTTTGGTGTCTCAGATCAAAGGACCACATACACAACCGTGACATGAATCAACCTGATTGATACTTTGGCATAATACCATTCAGGGATTCATACGGATCAATTCAGTGAACTCTTTCTCTAAAGAGCACTCACTATCTATCCTTGGTGTCTCAACACAGATGGCCACAAGATCAGCCATACTCATCATATGAGTCAGATGAGATAGTGTTATTCTTTCCGGATAATTCGATGTCCTTCTCGAATATCCTACGAATAGGAATATTTAGAACATGTTTAAAGACCAGCAATCGTTGTATTATGATCTCATCATAATTCACATGATCATTGCATATGTTCATGAGCTTTATTACAAACATCACACAAGAATGATGACGGAACGAATCGATGTGGTCGTTAATTGCACATCGATTTGTGTCAACAATAAATCCAAACTTACCAATTCGATGAATATATCTCGAATTGAGGGGTATAATGGTAAATCAAGGTCGAATCCATAGGGAAGTAAGGGATTTTTGAGAGATCTTTTGGAATTTGATCAAATCGGATAATAAATTGGTGATAGAAATTAGGGAAAATGGTAAATTTAGAAAGATAACTCAAAGATGAATCCACGGAATCAAAAATCACTCGATTTGGATTAGTATTCGCGGAGAAATCAAAGAGCGAAGTGAAGAGAAATTTCCGAAAATCAGAATATTAAAAACCAAAATTGAAAACAAAATTAATCTAAATTACGATTCTAAATTACAAATTGATGATACATGATGAAAGATTAGAGGGAAAACACGTATTCTAACCCGAGATAATGATCGAAATGATCCAATTAATCGCCGGATCGAGGCTTCTCATTCCGCAATTTCGAAAACGAGCATCATTGTTCAAGAGACTAATTCTCCTTAATCGATTGACAAAATCTCACTTTTAATCACTCCGTGGACGCGGAAATGCATCTAGAAGAAATTAGAAGTGAGAGATTCAAGGATAGAAGGGTGTAGATAGATCAATTTGGCAAAATCATCCAAGAATATCTTACAAAATCAAAGAACACCTTAATTTATAGGCGATTTTGGCGTAACCGTCGGACGGAGCATTTAATCTTCATCAACGGTCCAGATTAAATGCGTGAGGACAAACTGTTATGGTTGAATCTCAGCCCTTGGATCGCTGATGGACGTTCTCGATGAAGCCTCGCGATTAATTCGTCGTGTAACGCCTTCCGTTCGATCTTTATAGAACGGATGAGATATCTCCACGCGTGTATGTGTTATAAAACGCCTTGATAATGCATCCGTTGGATCACGATCTGACGCCTCTGATGCGTTTCATCATGATTAATCTCGACCGTTATAACTCCCATTTAAGACATGTGCTTGATTAGTGATCCGGTGGACCTTTCATCCACTAGATCGACACTTTGTGATCACATCCGACCCACTACGTAGCTCCACGTCACCTGAAATTAAAACAAAAGAGGGGAACATAGTCCCACATGGAAAAAATAAAATAAAAGGGATTGGTTTATAAGACGCGACAAAATATAAGGTTAGCGAATTCCAATAATCGGAATTCTTATATGTACTATAACCCTATATTATAAATAAATATAAATATGCATGACACGTGTCACATCCGCGCCACGCAGGCGCTCGCATGGGTCCGCGTGGCTCTCCCACGTGGCCTTGCGTGTCACGTCGCATCCACGTGGGTCCCACGCAAAAAATAAACCCCTTTTTCTTATTTTTTTAATTGTTTTAATCGATTTAAAATCCAAAATAAATTCAGAAAAATCTGGAAAAATCCCTAAAAATTAGAAAATTCATAACTTTCAAAATACAACTCCAAATTAATCCAGATTTTTTTCATTAGATCTGAAATTCAATTATCTATCATTATAAAAAGTCAAAATATTTAAATAAAAAGAGATTTAATTTTTATTTCAAAAATACATTCATTTCTTTAAGATTTTAACTTTAGAAAATTAAATGAATGTTTATAAAAATGATTTATCAAATTATTTAACTTTAAAAACCACTTATAATCTCAAGTAAAGGTAGGTTATAAAATTATTTATCTTTAATTTATCATAATTCACCCTAAATTAAAGCATTTTGAGATTATAACTTAAAATTGCATGAAATGATAGAAATGCACTCAAAGTATGATAACATGCATACAAATGTAATGTTTTATGCCTTATTTTGCATTAATAATCATGTATTATCATGTTAAGATTGCATGTTATCAAATGACAATGAATAAAAGTTCATTTCAATGAATATAAAAAAAAAAAGATGAAAGTGTGATTGGCTTGCAGGCCACATAATACCCATCAATCTCCCACTTGGACTAAAGACAATCACCTTTATACATTAAACCCTTGCATATACAATCTATTACGGATTACGAATGCATATACATTAGCTTAAATCCAATTACGGATGCTCCAAACCACTTATTATCGTGCACACGTGTCACACACACACATGTGTGACACGCACACACGTCACGCACACACGCACACACGTGTGTCCACGTGTCACATGGTCAGATGTTCGCACGTCGCCATGTGGCGACACTCTACCATGTCAGCGCGCGGTAATAAAAACATTTTTATTATTCCTTTTAATTATTTTAAAATAAAAAATAGAGTTAATATAATTCAGAAAAATTCCAGAAAATTTCTAAAAATTAAAAAAATTGTAGCTTTCAAAATACAACTCCAAATTAATTCAAATTTATTTTGTTAGATCATAAATTGAATTATCTATCATTATAAAAAGTTAAAATATTAAAATAATAAGAGAATAAATTTTAATTAAATAAATACACTCATATATCTTATAAAATAAATTTATAAAAATACATGAGTGTTAATAAACATCTCTTCTCTTATCATTTAATCATGAAAACATAATTATGATATTAAATATAAATAGGATTAAAATCACATTGTTTAATTATGCATAGTTATCCTTAAAATGATGTATTTTTAGATCATAACATGAAATTGCATATAATGATAGAAATGTACTTAAAATATGATAACATGCATACAAATGGAATAATTAATGCCTTTATTTGCATTAATAATCATGTAAATTTGTGTATAAAATGCATGTTATCAACGGGCCGTCCGATTCACTGAAGAGGCTTTGGACGGTTGAGATTGCGCGAATTCAATGGGCCACGATCCCACGTCTCCTTATTTATTGCACGTCTGATCTTCATCGTCCTCTCCTTGAGTAGCCACGTGTCACGTTATGGTTCACCAATCGTGCGATAAAATCGTGGCAGTCCGATTTCATTAATGAAATCTACGGCTTAGAAATCGTCACATGCCTTCTTTATGATCGGGTGGACCAAAATCCACCCGATTAACGCACCTGAATTGATGTGATCGCATCCGACGCACCCCACACTACCTCGTGTCTTGAGAAACTTGAGAGACAGGTTAGTCCCACACAGAGAAGATTAATAAAAATTATCAAGTATAAAAGGTAGGACCGCCTTTAGGGGTGTGTCGCCTGCATGGGCCCAGTACGCCCCCCTTACTTACTTGGGCCCATTAACCCGTGGGCCCATCAAACACGAGCCCGAAGCCTCCTTGCACCACGTTGGCGTCCACGTGTGTTTGCGTGGGCTCGCGTGGCTCCGCCACGCATGCATGTCGGGCCACGTAAGTTTCGCGGGTCCTGCGTGATTAAAATAACCCTTTTTGTGATGTTAATAAAGAATTAAATCCAAAAAAACCTGAAAAAATCAAAATAAAATCTAGAAAATTCTAAAAAATTTAGAAATTCATATCATCATTTATATAACTCCTCAGAATTCATGACTTGGGGAGTCCACGATACTTTCTTGAGATTGAGTTTGCGCATCAAGACAGGAAGCTAGCTTGAACTCAATGGAAGTATGGGTGACATGCTTCAGGAGACAAGACTTATTGGGTGCAAGCCAGAGACTTCACCTATGGAAGCTTCCCCACAGTTTTGGGATACTTCGTCTCCACTCCTTGAGGACGCTAATCGCTATCGCAGATTTTTGGGCAAGCTGATATATTTCACCGTCACTCGCCCTGACATTGTGTATGCGGTTAGTATTCTTAGTGAGTTTATGCATGAACCTTGATGAGTGCACTAAGAGGGAGCTCTATGGGTTCTAGCATACATCAAGCGAGCCCCAAGATGAGGGCTCATCTATCAATGACATGGTCATCTTCGTATCGAAAGCCTACTCTGTTTCTAGGTATGCACATGACAAGGGAGATCGTAAATCTACTATAGGCTATTGCACATATATTGGAGGTAACCTCGTCACCTAGAAATCGCGGAAACAAAAGGTGGTATCATGCTATAGCGCGAAGTCTAAGTATCCGGCTATGGCTGAGACTACACAGGAGATGGTATGAATTTGATCATTTCTCATAGATCTCAGCATCTCGTCTCCCTCTCCAATGCCCATGCATTGAGATAATCTAGCCCTTATCTTCATTGTTGGCAATTCCACTTTTCATAAGCCTACAAAGCACATTGAGATTGATCGTCACTACATTCGGGACAAGGTTATGTCGAGAGTTATTTTCACCTCTCATGTGGTATCATCTCATCAGCTTATGGACGTTTTCACAAAGAGTCTAGCTAGGGTCTCCTATGATGACTTGTGTACTAAGCTGGGCATGTTTGATTTATATGCTCTAACTTGAGGGGGAGTGTCTGATGGTGATATCGGGCTCCCAGCCCATTTAGGGCACCTCCTCTTCACTCTCTATATAAGGACCTATGTACTCTCTTTTGTTATGAAATTCTACGATTTTCTTCTTCTCATCGTCAACAGGATCTATCCCCAATTTTGATCAAATACTACAAGTGCAAAGGTATCAAAAGATTTTTTATAGGAGGATGGTGAAATTCAAGAATCTTGTATGGGAAACCAGAGGGAGAATTTTGGAAAATAATCTTGCAAAAGAATTAAAAAATGATAGAGACAATACAACCAAAGGAACCATTGTTTTGAATATGACTAAGTCAAACATCCACAAACTTTGTCTTGAAGAAATCTGGTGGCTATTAGATTCTATACATCTCTGCAAGGAAAGTTAAGCTCCATCTCAAACTTAAGAATGCCTCACACATAATGGAAGGCATTGTGGCCACTACCACCACATCTCCCAATTTACCACACAATGCCCAATCTTGTATCATGTTAGAGTATAGCCCACTACAGACTCATACATTCTCTCTCCTGAAAGTCTCTCTATATAAACACATGTATTCATTTCTTTCCCAACAAAATGAAAAGGCTCTATCCTCTCCATGTGCTATTAGAGCATACAAATTTGGTCTATCACAACCATGGTCTTCTCAAGAATTTTAGCCCCCATATAGAGGAGCTGCTACCTCATCTAGATGATACCACCCACAAATCTTGGAGGCTGCTTCCCCCCCCCCCTCCAAAAAAAAAAACATTAGAAGGCCCTCACCCTCATTAGGAGGTTGTCGTCATCCCCATTCATTAGGCCACCTCCCATGAAGAGTCTATTGCATCTCCCATTAGAAGGCCATCTCTCCCATTGAGAGGTCATTTCCTAGGTTGCTCTAACCCATGCCTCCCTATTGCTTCCTAGGCTACCTCGCTTGGGCTTTTTTATCACCGATATGACCGCCATATTGCTGACTTTCTGCTTAGACACAATAGTCGCCTTGCCCTGGTCGTCAAATATGGTTTATTCATCTAATGATGCACAATCAACATCAACTTCAATGCTTCACCATCAGTTCTCGTCGCTCTATAATTCCAACAGCCCACTGATGCTCCAACAAAGCAAGAGCAATTGAGCAATTAGATTAAAACTCATCATTTTTATACCATTATAAACCTTTGGTGCCCATAATTATGGCTTATCGATTTTTTGGCTTCAAAAACTTTCTTATCGCCCATAATGTGCATCATCTCTTGATGTAACCCCCATCCTCTCAGCTAGCCCCAACAGATGCATTATGGGCACAACTAGACATTTGCAATTCTCACTTGGATGCGTTAGACCCCTTGTGATGAACTTTCTCAATCATTGTCTCTGATTTAGCCAACACATGAGTTGTGGACCACTCTAAGGGCCATGTAGTTTCATAAGAGCAATATCATCAGCATTGAGAAGATGTTTGAGTCTCTCCTTGCTGACGAGAACTTAGAGCGATCTCTTTCAGATCATTAGGGAAGGATACATTGTACGTTCAAAGAATTGCCAACCGATCAGCAATCGACCTTTGACTTGTCAATTTTGGAGTACTACCGCTCGAAACTTCATGCAGATCCAAGTAGTATTCATAGGTGTCATTTATCAGACC
Source organism: Lemna minuta (assembly GCA_024174645.1). NCBI lineage: Eukaryota > Viridiplantae > Streptophyta > Magnoliopsida > Alismatales > Araceae > Lemna > Lemna minuta. The sequence goes on along the minus strand of CM044113.1, from coordinate 4,852,417 downwards.
CCTTCTCCTTAAACTCCATGAAAAAATAATCTCACTAAAAGGAAGTACCGTTGCATTTTTTATATCATTCCAACTATTTTTGTGGGCTGATCGAATTTTGACAGCCTCTTTCTTTGATTGATCATCTTCTCTCTACTATTCTAGGCAGAGAAATTACTCTTCATTGCCTTAGTCTGATGGGCATGATATGAGTGGTGGGTCCCATCGCATTGCCGACTAAAACAGTTGGTGCAAAGCTATCATTAGGCGACAACGGCGAAGCCCGCGTGGCAGCTGAGGTGGAAACGCGTGGAGGAAGAGCATCCTCTAATGGATGTGGATAGAAAATGGCCGCAACATTTAGTCCTGCTCCGCGACACATTTCGTGAGGATGGAAAAGAGGTCGGTCGGATTGACCGACGGCGGATTTCCTTGCGACTCCCCTTCTTCGTCGGCTCGACATCGAAGTCCCTGATCGCGGCGATCCGGTTTCTCCCCCTTTCTCTCTCTCTCCCTCTCCTCCCCTAATCTTTCTGCATAAGCTTAAACCAGCCTAAAGTCGAGCGATTCACACTTGGCTAATCTTCTTTCCCGTCCATTTTCCCTCTCTGTCTCCTTCGGCTAAGATTTCCTCTCCTTCTCTCTCTCTCTAAAAGGATGACTTTATCATTCTGTCTCGTGCTCTGACTTCTGACTCGTGCGCCGCCCTCGTGTGGTCGTCTGGCAGGTGGATCCGACGGCGGCAACGTGGATTGGCTCCTCTCACAACTCCTCCGTCATAAATCAATGAACTGGAAAGAGGATCGGATCAGATGGAGGCCGGAGACGGAGATTCCCACAAGGTCTCTCTCTCTTTCTCATGTCGCGGCCTTATAATCACAGGAATTTCTCCAACATTTCTCTCCCTCAGATCGTCGAAGGCTCTTTAATTACCAAATTTTCTCCAACATTTCTCTGAAATTTTCACTTTCTCTCTCATGTCGAGACTTTGTAATCCCAAACATTTATCTTCCTCTCTCTCTATATATATATATATATATATGTACCTATCTTATATCGAGGCTTTATAGTCCTAAAAGATTCTCTCTCATATCGTTCGGAGGATCTACAGTCACCATTTGCCATATTTTCCCCAACAGTTCTCTCTCTGACATTTTCTCTCTCTCTCTCTCTCTCTCTCTATGTCGAGGCTCAATATTTCCGAACATATCTCTCTCAATTATATTGTCCCGAAATCTTTCTGTCGCATTGTCGCGTGGATCCATCACTGAAATTTCTCAAACAATTCTATCTCTATAGATATATCATATGGAGGGTTTATGATTCCCAAACATTTATCCCTCTATCGGCCTCGCAGAGTCTCTCTCTCATTCCGAGGCTCTGTAATCACGTATAATCTCTCTATCTCTCTCTAGCTCTCTCTCAGGGCCAATATTTTCCCCAAATCTTTCTCTCATTTTCTGTCGGGCAAATCAAATCTGAACGGGTGGTGCATCGCAATCTCCAAAATTTCTTCAAAATCCCACCATCTATTTCAGTCTCTCTTACGGTCTCAATCCGACACTCGCAAAACCCTCTCATTCACTCTTCCCTTATCTCGGACTCTGATTCATGAAACTTCTTGGTTATCTTTTCTTATTATTGTTCCCGTCTGGATGAAATGAAAATTGCCGTGTGTGCTGTGATTGGAGGATGCTGATGAATTTCTTTGCTTCCCTCTATATATCTGTACATTATCGTAAAATATTTGAAACTTCAACGACGATTTTGGTATGTATGTCTCTGCTCTTTAAGATGTTTGTTAATTATTTTGAAGGATTATTACAAGATCTTGGAGATTGATTATGATGCCACTGACGAGGATATCAAGTTGAGTTACCGGAGACTTGCGCTGGTCAGTGCCTACATTTTGATCTTTCTCTATCCATCTCTCTTTTCTTCTCTCTCTCTCTGTGTGCTTGCGGAGGAGTAAGGACCACCTCTAACCCTCTCCCCATCTCTTACATTCTCTCGTTATCCATCACTCCAATTCTCTCTGTTCCTTCTCACGCTCTCTCATTCTCTCTCCCCCCATCCGAAAGACCATCTGTAACCCTCCCTCCATATCTAACCTTCTCTCTGTATCCATCTCTAACATTCTCTCGTTGTCCATCACTCAAATTCTCTCTGTTCCTTCTCACGCTCTCTCATTCTCTCTCCCCCCATCCGAAAGACCATCTGTAACCCTCCCTCCATATCTAACCTTCTCTCTGTATCCATCTCTAACATTCTCTCGTTATCCATCACTCAAATTCTCTCTGTTCCTTCTCACGCTCTCTCATTCTCTCTCCCCCATCCGAAAAGACCATCTGTAACCCTCCCTCCATATCTAACCTTCTCTCTGTATCCATCTCTAACATTCTCTCGTTATCCATCACTCAAATTCTCTCTGTTCCTTCTCACGCTCTCTCATTCTCTCTCCCCCCATCCGAAAGACCATCTGTAACCCTCCCTCCATATCTAACCTTCTCTCTGTATCCATCTCTCACTCTCCCTCTCATTCTCTCTCTCATTCTCTCTCTCTCTCTCTCTCTCTCTCCTGTTATACCCTGCGGTTTATGTTGGTCCTTGTAGAGCTTCATGACTATCTCACAATCTCTAACATCCCCCTCTCTCTCTCTCTCCAAATTTTCATTTTCTTATTATTTGTGGCAGAAGTGGCACCCGGACAAGCACAGGAGCGACCCTGACGTCACTTCAAGGTTCCAAGCAATCAACGAAGCTTACAAAGGTATAGATCACCAAATTACAGTCCCCCATTTTTCCTCTTGACGAGTTCTTCCTCTCCTCCTTGATTTGCCAGTTTTGAGCGACCCTGACAAACGCGTTGACTACGATCTCAGCGGTCTTTACGAGGTCAACAGATACAGTCTGCGGGTATACCCTTGACTTTCCTTCTCCTTCTTCATCAGTTACTTTTCTCGCATTCTTTCTCATCCTCATTCTTTCTCTAGGAGTATCTTTCCAGATTCAAAGGGATGATCCTCACTTGCAACGGCCTGGGAATTAATTCTTGCCCGAAACGGTACTTGTTGATAATTATTCGATCTTGCGTTGACTCTTGTCCTTATCGAAAATTTGTTTTTCTTTTCACTACAGGAAACAGCAAGAGCGGTTGAATTCGTAGAACGCCCGACTTTTTATTTTTCTAATCGCTCCTTGTTTTTTTCTGACGGAGAGCAATTTTTTTTATTTTCCAACTCCTGGAGCAGGAAATTTGAAATTTAAAAATCGACGCGTGCAGGCTGATGCATTGTAGCCATGATTGTCAAAGAATCTGTCTAAATCGCGAAACCGCTTTCGTTCATCCAGTGGACTTTAAATATTCCGGAAGTTGACTGCGATCCGCAAGAATACTGATTTCTGGCGAAAATGAATTCGGATGTCAAGCGGCGGCGCGTGCTGTTTTACTGACCTCACAGTTCACGCGCGGATCCTCCGGCCGAAGCTGGAGTATTCATCTTCTCTCCCGTGGGTCCCTCTGGGGATTCCTATCCACAAATAATAAATAAATTAGGAATTTCTCTTAAATCAGTCAAAATCCAATTTGAATGATTTACATCAGATTTTTAAATAGATATCCAAGAAATAAATTATTCAGATGCGACGGAATTCGCTACAATTTCAAATTGCAAGCCAGAGCACGGATCTGCTATACAAAGAAATTACTCTTTCTGGAGCCGCATTGGCTGCGGGATTACTTTAGAACGCAATTAGACCACGGAAAAATAAAAACCATTACACTGGTAATTATTTGAGAGAGAGAGAAAGAGAAGACGAAGAAACGAAATCCTGGATGTGCTCCAGAAACGTGAGTCCCTCCGGCCTTTCACTCCGCTTGACGTAACCTCGCGCCTCTTTCTCCGAGTACACGCAGAATCCTCTCTCTCCATTACACCTCCACAGATCTCCCGCGTAGCTGCGGTGCGCAAAGTACGCCTCGGCGCGCACCGCGTCGTAACCGTCAGATCCCCCTTCTCCGGTGATGATCACGGGGAGCCGCTCGTAGTGTCCTCTGCTGGTGCCTTCCAGCTCGTCCATCCGCGCAATTGCGGTTCCGGAAACTTCGTACACTTCTCCCCAGACTTGATTCCCCTTGCCAGGAAGATTGATCAAGAAAGGGACGCGGTAAGGGCCGCAGACGAGAGGATATTGCACGGAAGTGCGGTAGACTCCGACGTAGGAGGCGTTGCCGGAGCGGATCATGTCTTGGACGAGGACGTGGTTGGAGAATCCTTGCTTGAGCGTGCCGTATGTGAAGATCAGCGTTCGGTTGGGGTTTGCCGCCGCGTCCACCTCCGATCCTGCACCCATGCCTGGATATGGCTTGATCTGAGCCGGGGTATTGTGCCGGCGGTGAGGCCTGGGGAGGACGACGGTCGACGGGCGGCAAGTGCTCTGCATTTGAGATCGTGCGAAGTGGAGGACAGTGGAAAGGAAGTGGCTGGTATTTATAGATATTGGGGGATGGCTGAAAATACTGGAATGCCCTGATTTGGCAATGGCATTTCCGTTATTTTGGAAGTTCGGGAGACATCCCAACTGAGTTGGCATTGGAAAAATATATGGCTCTGCTTTTTGGGGAAATTATGTTTTGGTCCTTTCTGGAGTTCGTTCGATCGGATGTCCGTGGACGGTCAGGATCGGATGGTCCGCCATGCTTGATGACCGGACGGGATAAGGACGAGCTGCGCGATCCATAGGAGCCACCAGATTCGAAGTTGATACGGCTGAAGTACTGTTCGGACAAGGAATGGGCCCGGGCTCGGGCCCAGTCCATACATTAAGGGCCCGGTCAGACGTCCGCAAAAAAACACTCGGCTTTCCCCAAGTGGGTACCGCAAGTAGATAAGAATTGAGCCGGGTTTACAAATTCGGGAAAAGACAGCCCGTTGCAGTTTTTGCGGCCCATTTGCTTTTGCGTATGAGAAACAGAAATCGCAACCGGCTGCAAGGCACCCGGATATCCAGTCCGGCCCGATATGCACGGACCCTGTGCTTTTCGCTGGTGCCGTGCATCTGTATTGGGCGATGCACGACACCTTCTCGTGTTATTCCATCTGCCTTGTCTGCAGATATCGTTTTCTGCTCTACTCCTCCTGATCTTCTTCATCACTCATTGCCTCTCTCCCCTTTCTAGTTCCTCATCACTTTCGTTCATCTCTCTTCCTGCTCTCCTCTTCTCACCTCGGAAAAACTCTTTTTCTGCTACTGTCTCGCTTCTCATCTCCTGTTCTCAGCTTTGATACTCTTGTTTTCCGTCATAGTGTGCTATTTTTTCTTCCAATTTCCTTCTCTTAAATTCTCTTCTCACTCTTGTTTATATCTCTGCTCCGCTCTCTCCCCTCTCTCTTTTATCACCATTTGCCTCATCTCTCGTTTGTTTTTCTTCCCGCAATCTCTCTCCTCCTACCCTCTCACTTTCATCACCATTTGCCTCATTTCTCTTCCATTTCTCTCTTCCTACCCTCTTACTTTCATCACCATTTGCCTTATTTCTCTTCCATTTCTCTCTTCCTACCCTCTTTTTCTTAGACGTAGTCTATTCTTCTGCAGCTCTCTCTCCTCCTCCCCTCTCCCATTGCCCTAGACCCTAGTTCTCTGTAGACACCGAGACACTTGCAAAGTTAAGAACTTAACCTTGTCTAGCTTGAGGCACACTCACAAGGGAGTCTCTAATAAAAAAGTCTATCTAAACTTCTTTCCTTGAAGTTCTACTTACAATGAAAGTCTTACTATACTTATATAGACACGAGTAGAATTTTCTACAATAAACGAGAGAGTTTGTGTGAGAGAGAGTTTCTGAAAATTTCTTGAAATGACATTGCTTAAATGTCATTTCAAGATTCTCACGGACTATCCGGAAAATTCTAGAAAATGCATCAATGTTTGATGCCTTTGATCTCCCTCCCAAGCATGATGTCTTTCTCGACTTTTCGTATGCCCAATCTTTGGCAGAGCTCTTCAAACTTCAATCTTCCCAACGCCTTTGTAAACAAGTCTGCTAGTTGATTATCTGAGCTTATGAAGTTCAGCTCCATCTTCTTCCTAGAATGTCCTTATGAAATGAAATTTATTCTCGATATGAAACACATGATTCTTGGACAGTGCATTGGTTGAATTATTATCAACAATTAGCATCATAGATATCATCTCCTTGTTCATTAGTTCTCCAATTAATCTTGCTAACTATATTCCTTGACAAGTTCTAGTAGTAGCTGCGACATACTCGGCTTCACACGATGATTAGGCCACGATCTTTTGCTTTTGAGAGGCCAAATATATCAAATTGATTCCTAAGAAGAAATCCATTCTTGTTGTGCTCGTCTTGTCATCTGGATCTCTCACATAATCACTATCACTATACCTAACTAGCTTCAAGCTTACTTTTCCTTTCTCATAGACCAAACCGAGGTCTAATGTACCTTTTACATACCTCAAGATTCTCTTTGCAGCAGCCATATGTTTGGTCATTGGATTCTCCATATACCTACTAAGATACCCAATGGAAAACATGAGATCCAGTCTTGTATGGGTTAAGTACCTAAGGCTTACTATTAAGCTTCGATATGTTGTAGGATTTACGCTTAAATGTGACTCTTTTACGAACTTACATCGGTTTTCAAGTGGGATATGTGCTAGATTTCATTCTAACACTCCACTTTGTTACCATCTCTTGGTGGAGATTTCTAGTGGGAAGTTAGCTTGCAGCCTAGTGGAGGGATCACCATCTCTCATGTTTCATTCTTCTCAATTAAGTCTAACTCTTCTTCCATAGCTTTTCTCCAAACACTCTCTTTGGATACTTCATCATATGAACTTAGCTTTTCTTGAGTCAAATAACATGATTCGAGGTCTATGCTAACTTGACATGTTATTTCGTAAATGTGATCAAGGTCTACAAACTTTCTAGGCAATCTTTATTCTCTAATTAGATGACCGCCTTGCCCTTCATCAAAAAATGTCATTGAGTTTTCTCATGTCTTCATGATAATCATCTTGTGGAGCCTCTAGATTATTTTTTTCCTCTTCTATATCAAAGAAATTTGGAGAATAAAAAGTACCTTTCTTCTTTTCCAATTTGGAATTTCTCCAATTCCATTGGCTTTTCTCTTCGAATATAATATCTCGACTGATATATTCTCTGCCAATCTCTAGATGATAACAGTTATATCCTTTGGTCCCAACCTCATACCTAATAAATATTATGGGTTTGCTTCTATCTTGCACTTTTTTTAATTTTTCTTCGAGTATCTTCACGTGAAAAATGGATCCAAAGACTCTAAAATGCTCTACATTCGGCTTTACTCCTGTCCAAACTTCATATGGTGTGGCTCCATCTAAGCTTTTGGTGGGGGCTCAATTTATTATATAAAAACTAGTATTGATAGCTTCTCCCCATAGCTCATGTGGAAGATTCTTGTCTTTTAGCACGCTCCTTACCATGTTCATCACAATCCTATTGCTCCTATCAAAAACTCCATTTTATTAAGGAGAATATGGGGCTGAAAGTTGGCATTTGATACCATGTTCAGAGCAGAACTTCGAAATAATTGATGAAGTGAATTTGCCTCTTTGATCAGTTCTCAAACACCCAATTTTCATTCCCTTCTCGGCTTCGGGTAGGTTTTGAACTTAATAAAAGCTTAAAATTCTTAACTCTTGTGCTTTACCATCGCTACCCACGTGAGTCTAGAGTAATCATCAACCAATAATAGGAAATACTTACTCCCTCCTAGTGTGGCTGGTGAGATTGGTCCGCAAATATCTCTATGAACAAGCTCTAGGGGCTTGCTTGCCCTATAAAAACTATAGAAGAAAATAGACTTCTGTGTTGTTTAGTTGTAATGCAGTCACAAAAAATATTTTCAAGGATCTCTAATTTAGAAATCCCCTTAAAACTCTCTTGAGAGGATAATCTCCACAATTATTAAAAGTTTAAATGCCCATACCTTCTATGCCACATCCAAGCTAACTCTGAAATGTCATCTGCAACCATGCATTTCAATAATGGATTTAGCTTCAAAAGATAAAGTTTGCTAAATGTTTTCTTCACCTTCACAAGGAGTCTTTCACGTTGATCATAATGGTAAGAAAGCTGCCCTCCATTAATATTCCGCACCTGCTCATCGAATTGGCCCAAACTTAAAATTTTAGGATTTTAATTTCGGAACATAGAGGATATTGTCTAACCTCATATGTCATCCATCTTGACATTGAAGCATGATCCAGCCTCATCCTCTAATGTTTGTCATAGATCCATCCCCAAATCTCATTGTCCCTTGTGAAAAAAGTTTCAACTCATGAAACAAGCAGTGATCACCTGTCATACGATTACTTGATCCACTATCTAGATACCAAATACCTTTGTTCGTTACTAGCTCATTAACTCCTCAGAGTAAACTAACTTTCAAAGTATCTATAATCCCCATGACAAGAGTGGGTTGTGGATTGTTCTCGACCTCATCAACTTGAAATTTTTCTTCTTTCTTACTCTTACAATTTTCATAAGCGAAGTGTCCAAGTTTCTCGCAATTATGACATTTTACCTTGGACTTGTCTCGAGGCCTCTCTGCATCTCCATGCTCGTGTTGTTTGCCATCACCTCTACCTCTTCCTTCTCTCCATCCACGGCCACGACCTCTTCCACAAGAACTAATTTCTTCATATTTCTTTGGTTTCCCCACGACTTTAGAGAGAAGAAGTTGCTCCTCTTTCCGAGCTTCCCTATCCTGGAGTTTTTCTTCATAGATCTTTAATGACCCAATTGCCTCCTCAAGTGATATTGAATCCATGTCACCAAATTTTTCAATAGATGAAGTGATAGCGTTAAATTTTTCAAGGGCTGCTCTTAAGAGTTTGGGAACTAAAACTCCATCATCAATCTTTTCCCCAAGGCTTCTTAGTTGAGTGTCAACCTTATAAAGCTTTCTAGCAAAGTTGACCACCGATTCTTCTTAACCTATAAACATAGTCTCATACTCATATCGAAGGGCTTGAACTCTAGTCTTGATGATGTGACTGGCTCCCAAATGCCTTGTCTTCAAGAACTCCCAAGTCTCTTTGGCAGTCTTGGAGATATCTAGTTGTGTGACGATGTCTTAAGATAGCACCCCAAATATCACTGACAACTCTTGGTGATCCTTCTTCCTTGACATTGTGTCAGAATCAATTGTCTCCCACAAACTATATGCCTCTAGATGCACTTGCATCTGCATTTCCCACATTGGATAATTGGTGTTGGATAATACTTGACGAGGACAAGTTGAGATTGGATCACCCAACCCCCTACTAAAAGCAGCATTGGCGGTTCCAAACTCCTGATCAAAAGAAGCTCTACCAAACTCTAATGTCATCTCTCCTCCTCTGGGCATGATGCTCCCCTTGGATTAGACTCTCTCTGATACCAAATGTAGACACCAAGACACTTGCAAGGTTAAGGACTTAACCTTGCCTAGCTTGAGGCACACTCACAAGGAAGTCTCAAAGCAAAAAGCTTTATGAACTTCTTTCTTGGAAGCTCTACTTACAATGAGGGCCTTACTATACTTATATAGAGACAAGTAGAATTTTCTAGAGAGTTTGTGTGAGAGAGAGCTTTTGGAAATTTCTTGAAATGACATTGCTTAAATGTCATTTCAAGATGCTCATGGACTATCCAGAAAATTTTGGAAAATTCATCAATGTTTGATGCCTTCATTTTCCACCTAAGCCAGTTGTGGCGTGGTTTGCGCCATCACCTATGCATGCCATTCCATGTCACAATCCAGTTAGTCCATGGGTTGTGCTGCCAAAAACTGCGCTAAAGGGATTAGTTGTGAGCCTCTATAGAGAGAGAGAGAGAGATTTTAAAATTTAGAGATCTCTCGATGATTTTCATGCCAATTTGAAAATTGACAAGGATGGGAATACTAATTTTTAGATTCTTTTCTGCTTTTGATTTCAATGGCTAGTGATGCTTGAAGTTTTTCATCAATAAATATTGGAAAACATTATAGTTCCAAAATTCAAATGAGTTGTTCCTTATATCAAATGGTTTCAGATTTAGTATACCAAGAGAATGGTTTGATCAAGTCATCAAACGAGTGAATTTGACCAAAAAAATGATAATTATGGTTGAAATTCTCTACTTTAGTTGCATAATAGATGTTTGATGCCTATGTACCTTATTAATCTTGGAGTTTATTGTACCCTTAACATGAGAAAATAAAATGGATGAGAAATGATGGAATAATTTAAAAAATGACAGTGGTTTGAGAACGCCTCTAGGACAATTATAGAGTTTTTGACAAAGATAGATCATATTTGATAAGTTAGATTCTAGATAGTTTTCCAAAATGGTAAAGAAGAATAAGAAAAACCAAATCAGCTTTCACAATAATTTGTCCAACTAGATATTGTTTGCTCAACTACTTTCAGGAATCTCATGGAGAAAGAATTTGTAATAGAAATAAGGTAGCACTCTAAAGATCACCTAATAGCCTTTCATTTATGTTATTATTGTTAGAATGACCCACTAGGCCTATTACTTAGTGGCCCAATAGGGTTGTGATGAATGGTATTGATGCAGTCACTGATTACACACTAATACCAAACTCACCAATTTTATCAAATAATCACAAATTAAGTACATTGGTGAGTAAGGGTTGATTTCACATAGAATTAAGGTAATTTCAGATGATCTTTTGAAATTCGATCAAATTGAACAATGAATCATGGTGAGAAATTAGGGAAATTCATATTTTTGGAAAGAGGACTTGATATGAATCCACAGAATCAAAAATCACTGAATCGGAATCAAGATTCGCAGAGAAATCATCAAGTGAATAAGAGAGAAATTTTTCAAAAGCTGAAAAATCATAAAAAATAGAAATTAAAAATTAAAAATTAACTAAAATTACAATTCGAAATTGAAATCTAAAGCTATACAAAGGAAGATTAGGATGAAATGCGATCTCTAACCCAAGATTGTACTCAAATTGATCGAATTATTTGCCAGATCAAAGGCTTTTCATTCCCGAATTTGAAAAACGATCGTTGATGTTCAAGAGCCAATTTCTTGCTATTCTATCAACGAAATCTCACTTTCAAGCACTCCGTGGACACTGAAAAGAGTCTAGAAGCGATTGGAACAAGATATTCAAGGGATTTGGTGTCTAAGCAATTCGATTACTCGAATTTTCCTGGAATGCTTTACAATGTGGAAGAACACCTCTATTTATAGGGTGAATTGGGCATAGCCATCCGATTGAGCCTTAACTCTTTGATCAATCTCTCTGATGAAACGCATGATTGTGAATCCTTACGGTTAAGTCATGACCATCAGATCTCAGATGGACCGTCGAGATGAAGCCACGTCGCGCACATTATAAGTAACGCAGCAAACCGGCGTCGTTTGATCTTGATCCTGATGGGATCTAAGGTCGATAAATTTTCAAAATTTTGATCAAAACATCAAATGCAGCGGAAAGCACTGCATTGGATATTCAAAATACCAAGCCACCAAGAACAGATGATCCTATCATCTAGTATGAATGAGAAAACATACTTATAGGGTTTCCTTGAAGGAGTTCTTGAAGCTATTCAAGTGTCTAGCCTCTAGCGGAATCCACACGGTCTCCGGATGGTTGGATCTCCTCTTCAAAGCTCTTCACCAAGAGAGAAAGAGAAGAATGGAGAGTTTCCACAAGGCTTGCACGGGCATCTTCAGTTGTGGTCGTTCTCCCCCTATTTATAGACATTTGGTATAAGGTTTTTTCATAAAAACCCTTATAATTATGTCTATATCGACCAACATCTATAAACCTTATGTGTGTGACCCTCTTGGTCCATATATCTCACTAGTTAATAACTCTTTAGACCAAATAATACCTTATTGGTCAACCTTAATTAATTTTACATATTCACATATAGATTAACTAATCAAGAATCGATTAAACCCAATCGATAGGTTGAGTTGCCAGCCCGTTGGGTGCTAAGCTACATCACGTACACTAGGAGATATGAAGTATGTACGAACTCACTTACGGAACCTTCCCGTCATCGATTAACATGTATGTATAATCCTTCATCTACACTAGACTCATGAATGACTTAGGGTATGGTCAACTGTCAAACCCTAATCAGTCACTCAAGTTAGTACTGATGCGTGTAGAAATCATCAGGAACTCCTTCTCCAATATTTCTTCTACCTTGGCCAAGGATTTCATCGCATCTCATTCCTTGAGTCAATCTCCTCAAATACTGAGGGTGAATGATTCCATCTTGATCACACAATCATCTTCGTAGACTTCATGTCGTATCCAATATATGACGTTTTAGATATCCCGTGGCTAGGGATTCGTAAAGTCATAATCAAAACACAATCATCCATCCACAATATGTCTTTGGTGTCTCAAGTCAAAGTACCACATACACAACCATGAAATGAATCAACTTAATTGACAGTTAGGTATAATACCATTTAGGGATTCATGCGGATCAATTCAGTGAACTCTTTCTCCAAAGAGCACCCACTATCTATCATTAGTGTCTCCACACCGATGGCTATAGGATCAGCCATACTCATCATATGAGTTGGATTAGATAGTGTTATTCTTTCCGGATAATTCGATATCTTTCTCGAATATCCCAGAAATAAGAATGTTTAGAATATATGTTTAAAGACTAGTGATCACTATATTATGATCTCATCATAATTCACTTAGTCATTGCACATGCTCATGGACTTCATTGCAAACATCACACAAGAATGACAATGAATAAATTTTATTTCAATGAACATAAACAAGATAAATGAAAGTGTGATTGGCTTATAGGTCACATAATATCCATCAGATCCGACACTCTAGATGTGTTTCGTCGGTTTTGAACTTAGCTGTTATAACTTTTCAGATTGACGGTTGAAATTAAATCATTTTAAAATGATTCATTAACGAATAGGATTGCGCCACGTACCCCCCGCCCCCCCCCCCCGCCTTAAGAAACGATTGACGGTCGCGATTAATTGTGCGATCGGACGCTCCAGATTTTGTCACATCACCTCTGCGATTATAAAATTGATTTTAAATTAAATAAATCGATTTTAAATTCAAAAAAATTCAAAAAAATTTGAAAAAAATCCCTAAAAATTAGAAAATTCATATCTTTCAAAATATAAATTTAAATTAATCCAAATTTATTTCATTGGATCAGAAATTAAATTATCTATCATTATAAAAAGTCAAATTTAATAAATAGAAAGAGAATAAATTTTTATTTCAAAAATACACTCAATTCTTTTAGATTTTAAAACTTAGAAAAATATATGAGGGTATATAAAATGATTTCTCTTATTATTTAACCTTAAAAACTAATTATAATCTCAAGTAAAGATGGGTTATGAAAATATTGTCCTTAATTCATCATAATTAATCCTAAATTAATGCATTCTAAGATTATAATGAATTTTTCATAGAATGATAGATAAACACTAAAAAAATATGATAACATGCATTAGAATGGAATGTTTTATGCCTTAATTTGCACTAATAATCATGTATTTTCATGTTTAATTAGGATGTTATCAACCTCGAGGATCTTTGTCACGTGAGCCAGACAGCTCTTGAAGTCATCTCTAAAGACAAAAAAATTGTCCAGAAAGACTTCGAGACTCTCGCCAAGAAAGTTAGAGAAGATCACCACCATACATATCTCAAATGTCGCGGGGGCATTACAGAATCTGAATGGCATCCCTCCAAAAGCGAACGTGTCAAAGGGACATGTAAACGTCGTCTTCTCTTAATCTTCTGAATGAATCGCAATCTAGTTGTAGCCTGAGTATCCATCCAAGAAGCACAAGTAACTCTGTAATGCCAAACGGTTCAGGATCTGGTTGATGAACGATAAGGGGACGTGATCCTTCTTTGTCGCAGAAATCAGCTTTTGATAGTCGATGCAGACTCGTCATTTTGTTAGAAGACATTTTTGGATCTCCTCGCCCTTTTCATTCATAGTGATCGTGACTCCGGCTTTCTTGGCAACAACGTGCACCAGACTAACCTACTAGCTATCATAAATGGCTTAGATATTTTTTCGTTTAGCCACTTAAGGATTTTTTTCTTTAACCGCCTCCCATGTCTTAGGGTTTAGTCTTCTCAGGCCTCCCCGACGGGTCTTGGATTCGTCCTCCAAAAAGATGCGATGAGTATAGTGAAGGGTCCAATCCCATTAAGTCTGCCAAGGTCCAACCGATTGTTTGTTCATTCCGTCCTAGTATGTCAAGTAATCATTTCTCATAATAAAATAGGATTATCTATGTCATCAATGTCATTAAATGTCATTAAATGTCATTAAATGATCATCAAATGTTATTAATTTATAAAAAATTAAGAATATCCTTCTAAGCATAAGAATTATTATTTTAATCAATTTCAATTATGATAACATGCATTTATGATGATATTTTTAAGAAGAAGTATATTAAATGCATGAAATTGTATCTTATAAGAGATGCAATGAAATTCATGGATAAGGTAGTAGAAATATTAGAGAAAGTATTTTTGATGATTTCCTCTATGCATCAGTACTAACTTAAATAACCAATTAGGATTTGATAGTTGACCATACACTAAGAAATTCATAAGTCTCGTCTCAACAAAAGATTATATGTACATGGTAATTAATGATGTCAGGGTTCCATATGGAAGTTGTTATACACTTCATATCTCCTAGTGAATGTGGTATAGCTTAGCAACCAACATGATAGCAACTTGACATGTTGATTGGGTTGAATTAATATTTGATTAATTAAACTAAATGTAGATACAGAAAATCAATAAAATTTATCAATAAACATTATTGAGTCTATAAAGTTATTAACTACCAAGATATATGTATCTAGAGGTTCACACACATAAGGTCTATAGATGTTAGTGGATATATGATATGATTGTGAAGATTTCTATGAAATTTTTTCTTACCCAGTATTTATAAATATGAGGAGGATAAACACAAATCAAAGTGCCTATGCAAGTCTTGTGAAAACAATCTTCTTTCATATCTTTCTCTCTTGGTGAAGAGTGTTGAAGATTAGATCCAACGGTGCGGCAATTGTGTGGATACCGCTAGAGGACAAAAACTTGAAAATTTTTAAGAACTCATTTAATGAATCCTGTAAGTATAGATTTTAATCTATTCTAGATGATAGAATTGTTGGTTCTTGGTGGCTTGATGTTTTGAATATTCAATTTAATGTATTTTGATCAAAATTTTGAGAGCCTGTTAAGCATCATATCCTATCAATAGTCCTAGAATTAGTAGACACAACCCAAGCATGCACACAAATTTTAAGGTACATTGTCACTCTACAACTATGGGAGAGTGGCATAATTTTGCATGTGCACCCTATCTAGTGCACTCTCACCACAACATCATAAAGAGTGTTGCCAATGAGATCACCCAAGAAACCATAGGACGTGTTGATAAGGAGATCATCACATTCACATAATGATAAGGAGAATGAAAGGAACACGATAAAATAAAAGCAAGTACATTATCACATCACCTTGCATTGAATATAATATGAAATATGTGGTTCATTTATTGCAATGCATTTAGGCAACAAGTAACCTACAAGCCTATCAGACAATGTATGTCTCAGTCACTTTTATTGCAAACTTGATCCCTTGTCCACAAAGTGTCCTTGGTGTCTCATGTCTAAAAATCACTTATGAATCGAGGAGGTTAAAAATTAGGGTAAAATATCATTGAGGAATCCATATGAAAAATTTGAGTAAACCATCCTCATCATAAGAGGTCAAGGGGTCAACAATGCTCTACTTGTGCCTCTACAAAAATGGGGAGGGGATCAACCATCCTTATCATAAAAGGAGGAACATGAATTGTTATTCTATTTGGATGCTTGATGTCCTTCTCTGGTATCATAGATTAGTGATCTCCATAGAAGAATCTTATCATGATTTACTCATCTTTACACTTTTTCTTTGATTTCATGAGAAACATCAAATATGTATCATAAGAAATGTTTATAATAAAATTAACAAGTTACTAAAAACTTGACTAGTTTGTAGGGTACTTATCACCAAAAAAAAGTAGTCCCTTGGTCCAATGTATCATGTATCCATGAAACATTAAGAGATATCTTAACATTTATCAAGGATAACCAAGATGAAGGATAGATTTATGCACGGTACACCAAAACAAAGATGGAATGTGCAGATCTCCTCACAAAAGGACATAGGATAATACTGTTTGGTAAGGGAAAGGACCAGGGTGAAGAAACTTCCTCAGTAAGCTTGAAGGCTAGTGTCAATGAGCAAAGGAGTAACTCAAAAAAGTATTTGATATTTTAAGGGCAAACGTAAAATTCTTAGAGTATTAATTTTTCTTTATTTTGACACTTTCAACAGTGTATTAATGTTTTATATTTAGTGTAGTAATAATTTTCTCTTCAGAAGGGCCTTGAATGGGTTGGCATTACTAAAAGTCAATATTGCCATTGTCTTGATGATGCAGGACACGGTGGTGAAAACCCTCGTGCCTGATCAATGAGTCGGAGGATGGCTAAGGATAGTCGGTCAAACCTACCCTAAGGATGGGTGAGTCCTGGACCCTAAGTATGATGTCTAACCTAACCTAAGTGCAAGCAGGCGTGCCGATCGGCGAAGTCGACTCCGGGTAGCCCGGGGATACTCGCGATGATGGATAGGGTGAGACCCTCTCGATCTACATCCAGAGGCGTGGAAATCGCTCGTCGTGGGGTAGCCGGGGGGGCTGCAGCTCACGCTCAGTGTTAGACCTGACGTACGCGTGAGAAGTCTCGAACCTATAGTCGTACTTCCTATCCTACGTCGTCCGACGGCGGTGGAGACGAGTAAAGGAAACGCTTCGAAAAGTAATTAACTTTGAAAGAGGGGTTGAAGCTAACCCGCGGAGCGGGGTGCCCGGTGGGTCGTGGCGTCGTGGAGG
The DNA here is from genome assembly GCA_024174645.1 of Lemna minuta. Taxonomy (NCBI): domain Eukaryota; kingdom Viridiplantae; phylum Streptophyta; class Magnoliopsida; order Alismatales; family Araceae; genus Lemna; species Lemna minuta. The sequence goes on along the minus strand of CM044113.1, from coordinate 4,835,431 downwards.
TTTGGCTCGGCGGTGTAGTGTGGAGAAAGTCGGGTGGGCGAGGTCGGGACGCGAGACGGAGCGGTGTCGAGAGCGGACAGCGTCTCAAAGGGGGGAAGTCGGACGAAAACACTCGCGGATCCGTCACGGGAGCGTGGATGTGGTGGGAATGTGCGGGCAACGGGCAGGGCCCTGGCGAGGGCTAGAGGCTCCCGGGAGAGAGAATCCACAGTCGTAGGGCGCGGACCCTGGAGCACCCTCTTTGGTGCGCTCTCCAGTGAGCGCGCGGTGCGACGGGAGTTCCGGTGCTGCTGGCGCGGCCTGAGTTCGGGCTGTGGGCGTTCCAGTGCGGTTGTCGTCGAGCGCGGGAGGGTGATCGGGCAGGTAGGTGCATCCAGGGTGGAGCAATGGCGAGGCTCGGGGAATTTCCGGTCCACGATGGCTGCGCACGTTCCTGCGAACTTTAAGTGTAGAGTAACTTGGTAGTCGCAACTTGGGTCCACAGCAGACCGGACCGGATCCCGTGCGGGTGCTGACGTGACACGCTGTGGAGGGGAAGGACGTGACCAGGTTCCCCGAGGAAGGCGGAGCGAAACGCCGAGAGTTGGCAAACAGAGCACCGGCAACGCGAAGAGTGAGCGCGGAAGATGGAGCCGCGAACATGCAGTGTCTCGGAATTCGGGAGCACGGTCGCTTCCTCGGTAGGAAATCGTAAACTCCGTCGGGATGGGAGTGGCCGGAGGGAAATCGCGGACCCGGGAGTGGACGGGTGGAGTCGGGCGTCAGATTGGAAAGTCGGCAGGGAAGGAGGGATTTCACGGTCAGCGATGTCCCACGATAACTTGAGTCCCGCGGGGGTTGACTTCATGGAAAAGATGGAATGCTTGGGGAATTCGGAATTTGGTGAAAGCGCGGATTCGCGGGTTGGACTCCGCGGGGAGGTTGAATTTCGGGCGGTGAGAAAGTGGGTGGTCACGTCGGTAACGAGGGATGGTCGGGCGTCGGGAGAATGATGAGGGGGAAGTCAATCGTCACGCTGACGAACCCGCATGGGACTGGGAAGAGGGAAACCAGGGAGGTTGCAGGGGGAGAAGGGCGCGACGATGATTTGACGTGGGGGAGGGAAAATCAGGATTGCAGAATGGTGGGGAGAAGGTGGACGGGAAATCGGGGAGGGGTGAAGTCGCGGGTCTGCTCGCTGGGAGTTCGACAGGGAGATGTGTCGGTTGAGCGGAAATAGGCAGTGTACAAGAGTGATTGGGAATTTTGGCGAGGGAGTGCGGAAGGAGTTCTCAGGACGTGGAGGGATTCCGCAGCTGGGAGAGGCTCGATTGATGTTATGGAAGGAAGGAGGGGGAGAATTTCTGATGGATCAACCGGAGTCTCGAAGAACTGAACTCTTCGGTAGGCCGATTTCGGGGGAATGGATCGTGAGCGGAAGTTTCGGGGTTGTGGGGGATGGAAGTTGCGGGTGATGGGAGAAGGAACGGAATCGGGGAAGGTCGCGGGAGCAGGGTTTGGCCGGAAACCGAAAACGGGAGGAAGGGGATGGTAAATCGGGCGTTCTGCACGGCGAGGTAGGGAGGGAGGTGGCCTGGTGGCGGGGAGGTGAATCGGGGAGACGAAATCGGGGGAGGTGGATGACGCATCGTGGCAATGGGAGGGGGAAGAACCTGGAAGGGGGAAAATCTGGAGGTTCGTGGGAGGGGCTGTGCAGAAGGGGGAAGAAGATGACCGGAGAAGGTGGAGGTGGAGGTGGAGATGGAGATGGAGACGATGGCGTCGCGGCGGTCCGGAGGCGGCGGCGAGACGGCGGCGGCTCGAGGCGGCGGCGGCGGCGGCTTGAGGGACGGCGGCAGCAGCGATGAGAGTGGAGAGGAACCAGTGGTCGGGCAAGGAGTGGCGGCGGTCGTCGCAGGGCGGCGGCTGCGGCGGCACGAAGGCGTGCGGCGGCGCGCGGCGGCGGCGCGACGACGACGGCGGTTGGACTCCCTTCCCGGCCTTTCTTGAGCAGCCACTTGAGAGGGAGAGCACTCTTTCTTTCTTCAAATGACGGCTAGGGTTTGTGGGGGTCCCTTCCTCTTATAGAGCCCATAATGGGCCAAGAGGGAAAGGGCCCACTTGAGGCCCACAACCCAAAACCCAAAATACTCATAGAAAACAAAGGTTCACAAAAGAAAGGGCTTCACGAATGGGATCCCGAAAAGGGAAAAACCCACCCGAAAGCCTAAAAGGAAGAGGAAAATAAGCGAGGACCCGCTTAAACACGTGCGGGTCAAAAAGTTCATAATAAAGAAATAAAGAAATAAAGATAAGCGGATACATCGGCGCACGCAAAAGGGCTCCTCCGGCGCCGTGGTATCGTGTCTTGGTGGCGACGGGGGTCGTACGCCACCACTTGACCTACATATTTAAGGGATTTCTTGAACTTCCTAATGAAAAAATACACTCTCATATTTTCCTTGATTTTGATTCAATTCCTACTCCAAGAAGGATGATCTTTTTTTTATCAGAACAAATATTTCATGTGTTGGAAACGCAGAATTTGAAACTTTTGAATCAACATTCTTCATCTTTTTAGTGTTTTTAATTAGTTTATTTGGCATATTTACAGAATTGAGGATCCATTTTGACCCAATTCACCATGATTATTATTGAAGAAGATAGCTAGTGGCCTAAGTCAATGCCGTCAATGGTCTTTCCAACAAGAAGAAATGAGAGGTGCGGGAGCCAATCCGATTCTAACGTCCACGCTTTCCCTCTCATCTTCATGAGATGAGAGACGTGTGCTACGACGTGCATCCCTTTTCTGACGTGTGCTGGAACTCAGCATGAATAACGTTTTCAGTAGGCTTCGCCCGTTCCGATACCGGTATTGAATACCGGTATCGGTTGCGGTAACGGTATCGGGTACCGTTAATGTCCTAAACGGTACCCGATACCTCCGGTACCCGATACCGACATCCAGATGTCGGTATCGGTAACTGACATCCGATACCGACATCCGCTAACGGCTAGCGTTGGATGTCGATACCGGATATCGATATCGGAACCGATACCGATACAGGCGATGTGGCGGCGTTTCGAGCGTTCGATCGATCGCGCGATCAATCGCGCACGTGGATCCATCCAGTTAACGTTGATAATCTCGAAAACAGAAGACCCTAATTTATTTGACTAGCCACCGACTGATTTTCTTTTCACTGCACTTCATAGTCGAGATGGCGGAGAGAAAACTCAACCTATATCTTTTCTCGATCATCATCCTTCTCCTCTGTGCTTTTCATGATAGCCCGGGGAGATTTGTGATATCTGACAAATCACCGTTGTCTATATCTGTGGGTGTCGTCCTAGATTTGGAGGCGTCAGTGGGTAGGATGAGCCGGCCGATCATTTCCTTGGCGCTGGAAGACTTCTACGCCTCTCACGTCGACTACAGAACGCGGCTTCAGCTCCATTTCAGAGACTCAAAGGAGGATATCGTGGTCGCAGCGTCGGAAGGTAACAGAGAGGAAATGGATAAAATGGTTCTAGCTCAGAAGATTCATCCGGTTTCTCGCGGGATTAGTTTTAGCCTCCAACCTACTGGTGGAGCTGATCTTCTAAGTTTCGTCATATTTAGTTGGATTTTTTTTTGTTACCGTTTATTTCCCGCAAAACCATCGGGTTCGAAGATCTGCAAGCTTTTATGTTTTTCATAAAATAATTTCCGGACCGTTGATTTGATAGAACGACAGACATAAGAAATGATAGCGAAAGAGATATTGAATGTTTAAAATTTTATGTTTCATCTCCCTTTCAAGGGATAAAAAAAGGCTGCCGCAACATCAGGTATGTTTTCTATCTTCTGTGGAGCGCTTATCCCCAACCTGTTCAAAACGATATCTCAAGAAAAATCCAACCCTGCAAATCCCAGAGAAAAAAAGTTGTGGCGATAACGCTCGATCGCAATAACTGCTTCATCGGACGGCTCACGATCCACTTCGTTGAATATAAATACCGTCATCCGGTACCGGTATCTCCCGATACCGGTACCGATACCGTCATCCGGTACCGGATCGGTACCGGATCCATCCAGTACCGTACCCGGTCCCCCCTTTAATCCGATACCGTCATCCAGAACTGGATGACGGTATCGGGTACTGGATACCGGTCATTGGGTACCGGTATCGGCAGATACCGGTACCGGATGACGGTCCGGACGACGATAGGCGAACCCTAGTTTTCAGTGTCTGCTCGGTGGTGCCTTGAATATTCCATGGCGACTGGAGCCTTGGCTAGCTAAGAACTGGTGGCAGTGATTGGATCAGGAGAAGTTGCTTGGACTAAGCCTACAGGCTTGCCACAACGCAAGGATGTGATTCTCACCGTCATCCGATGTCTGCAAAATTGACACTAATCCTTCAGGATTAATCATGGAGGTTTCAGATTCCGTCTCTCCAGAAAAAGCCGAGCCTTTTCATTAAATTCGCTCCAAAAGCTCCGAAAGTCCGTTAGCAGTGCTTTTAATCTCTCAAATTCTGATCGACTAGCAAATACCAGTATCTCCGGCTTGATAGTCAACGAACATCATCGAAGTGCTCATTCAAATTCATTCAAAATTCGAGCCCTGAGCCGAGCGTCACGTGTGCCTCTGCCCATGGAATCGGCACGGCCAGGGAAGTGGACGCCGGCGAGACGGACAAAAAATCCGTCCCATCCTGGACGCGTTCAGTCCACTGTCTCAACGTACGAGACGAGACTTCTGGACGCACCCCATTTAAAAACTTCTAAAAATGAAAAAAATAAGTCAAAAAGGATGGGGAAGATCTCTCTCTCTCTCCAGGTTCCGCGTCCATGGCCACTGGACGGTAGGACCGACCCATCTCTAACGCTATGGGTAACAGTCTGGCATGATAGAGCCCGATCCTCAATCAGTTATGAAGTTGAGGTGACATTGCACTCTACTCTGCTAAGCCACCGCTCAGGATTTTCTTCAATGAATGGAGGTAATTGGTTTTTCCTTACTGGGAAACGATCCGTAATCCTTGATTACGTCTTTGACGCGGTGCTGCTCGGCTCAGAACTGAACCTTGAGCTTCTCAAATTTAAGTGCTGATGTCTTCCTAACCATGCAGGACTGGACGGGCTCTAATACCAAATGACAAGACTCGCACTCTTGAGATCTTGATTCACCAAAAAAAAATTGAAAACACTTACAAGAATGTAGAACAGATGTGCCCTCAACCCCCGTCTCCCCCCTTTTCTTCGCTCTTCGTTCTCTCTCCTTTAGCCCTCTCAGTCTTTCCCTGCCTCTCTCTCTCTCTCCCTGCCTCTCTCTCTCTCTCTCTCGTTCTCACTCTCTCTCTCTCTAATATATGAGGACAGGGAGTACATAACTTTATACCAAATTAAAAAGTGCCACTCATGTCCTCTACATGATATCCAGCAGTAAAAAAAATTACGAAGATTGAACGAACGAACAGACGAATCGAATTACAAAATCTCAACTTAGATCCTCCATTTAGAGTTTTTTTTATAAAAAAAAAAGGGGAAAAAAGGTGACCACAAGAGGCTTCTGGTGTTTCTTTTTCTTAGAAATAACAGAAGTTGAAAAGATAAGCTCACAGGATTCTATCTTGGAGATCGGTGATGAAGCTTGAGGCCAACGATGTCAACTTCTTGCTTGTTTCCCCAGCCATGTTCTTCAGAGACGAGATGTCTTGGGTTGCCTGCAAATTTTTTCAACAGTTTAAGTCTTTACAAAAATGTATAGAGAGAGAAAGAGATGAAATAAAGGAGCTCCTGTCAATAAAATCATTGGTATAGAGTTTTTACAGTGCCAGGCTTACTTCAATCAACTGTTGACTGGATGATGTGTAGAGGGAAAGAGAGCAGGAATGAGAGAGTGGATGCGTGGAATGGGATCTTTTTAATAAGACCCAGAATTACGAGCAAGTTTAAAGAACCATAAATTATAATTTTTGGTTTTATCTAGAAAAAGCGTAGAAAGGGAAACCCGGGGAATAGGTACCTGGAAAGAGAGTCTGTTAATAAGATCGGAAGCAGAGATGTCAAGCTGTGAACGATCCTCACTGCGGCCAAAAAGATCAGCACTGGAAATGGACGACGAGTTCTGTACATTTTCATTGAGCAGTCATCATAGATGAGAGAGAGATAGCATACATTACCTTTTAATAATAGGAAATAAAAGATCAGTCGAAGATATCACTACCACTCTATGAAAGCGTGAAAGGAAGTATTTATATTAAGAGACAAGGAGAAAGAGAACGAGTGAGAGAGAGAGGGAATCAAAGCTAAACAGCCAAAATAAGTTCTCAGGACACACCGAATACTTCTGGAGAGAAGCCTGAGCCTCCACATCCTTGGACTTGTTCTGATCTCCAAAAAACTGTGCCGAAGATATAGATTTTGCATTTGAAAACTTCTCCCTTGCTTCATTAGTTTCCTCAACCTGAATTTCCCAAAAAGAATAAAATAAAAACATAGAAGGACATAAAGATCCAATTAAAATGAAAACAACGAAGAACATAAAGCCACCAGGTGCAAAGATCCAAGTTTCACACATTTACCTGCACTTTAGAAGAATTTGTGCCCTTCTTCTTCTGAAATCCACTGTCCATTCCATAGTCCTCGAAGAAACTGGTGGATTTAGGCGGAGAAACATGCCTGATCACAGTAGAACTTTCACTGATAGTTTTTGGTGCTGTTAAATCTTCAATGTATTCAAATCGGGAAGCAAGAGATGAGCTGAATGATGGTGTGGTGTTATCACTGGAGCTAACTACCGGGGCTGGCTCTTCAGGTTTTTGATTATAGAGATTTTCACTGGGCTGAAATTGTTGCGCTAAATATGGTCAACAAAGTCAAAAAAACATTTTGACGAGATAGCTAAATTCAAAATCAATAGCCACTTGAACTTAATTGAAAAAGAGAGAAATATTCAAAAGGCTGACCTACCTTGGCAGTGAGCTTCCTAGCCCCCAGACCTCCACTCTTACACCCTGTTTTCTTTCCACCCATTGGTTTCTTAATAGAACTGAAAACCGTAGACTGGGGAGCCTTCGGGGAGCGAGCAGTCCCTGAGATCCGAGGTTCTTCGACTTTAACTTCATCTAATAAGTCCCCTCCAACCTTGGTTTCAGGAATAAAATCAGCTTCTGGAGAATTTTGAGATGCAACTGGTGATGAAGGTAAAGGAAGATCCTCTGAAGTGCTTTTAGCTACTTCTTTAGTAAGAAGCTGTCTGTAGAGTTCTGAAGCTCTTGATGTATACTTAGCTTCGATTTTTCCTCCATCTGTCCAACCATGTTGCTTGAAGAATGCGTGAGCTCGGTTATTGCCGCCAAATGCCATCATTTTCAGTTGTTCTGGAGCCCAAGAATCTAGATTTGTTGACCTAGAGAGGGAAAATGAGAGATCATTCAGAGGGTGGGAATTTCAGATTTTTGCTCATTCTCGTCCACAGGTTATAGCAAATGAGCAGGGATTCAACAGAAATTAGCATAGTATCGTTCATAAATCTCTAAAGGACAGATTTGCAGAATTCCCGAACCGCTAATACCCAACCAGCCATTTGCCTCTCGATAGGAATTCACAAAATTCAAGAGTAAATTTCTTTAAGAATATGAAATCAGGCTTGAATGCACCGATCTAGACATCTATAAAGACTGATGCAAAAGAAAGATGACACAAAAGGGCCAAAATCAGGCTCCCATTACCTCACAAAGCTAATATGAACTCCGAGATTCCTATGAGCAGCAGAACAATCGATGCAGAGGAAGATCCCGTAAGTCACCGACGCCCACGTTGGATTCTTCGCGTTGCAATCGAAGCACATCTGCAGAAACCCACAATAATTACAAAGATGGACACCCCCAAAATATCCTCCAAAAAACGAAAAGCCCCAGATCTTAGATCCCGACAACAACAGTACCTTGTTCTCCGATCTGGCTCGGAGTTTCTTGAAGACGGCGTTCTTGTCAGCGAAGCTCTCGGAACCCATGGGTCCCACTAGAAATCAGATCAACAGACAGGTCGAGACGGAAACCGGTTGGCGGCCGGCTCTCCGCTGCCGGAATCCTTACTCGGAGTTTCCCCAACGCAATGAGGGACCCATCGAAGCTGCCGCCTTCTGGAATAAAGAGGACGGTTAGCCCGTAGACACCGACAGGTCGGCCGTATTGGGCCAGGCACTTTTTCCCGGGGACTTCTTTTCCGTGTTAATGGGCCAAATGAAGCGGAGATGCGAAAAGATAGATAGAGAGATAGATGGATACATGGTCAGATAGATAAATAGATAGAGATAAAGATAGAAAGGGGATATAGATAGATGGATAGCGAGAATAGGTAGGGAGATAGTCAGAGATATAGAGACCGATGGAGAGATAGATAAGGAGAGTTTGACCATGCTCTGCATCTCTCTCTCCCCTATCTCGGCGACAATTTGCATAAAAAAACAAATTCAACAGCAGATAGACATCAAAAAAGCCTAAAATCTAACAGCTTAGTCCGCTATATTGCGCCACTCCGTTTGCCTTAACCTGTTACTCTGTTAGTCTTTCTGTGCTTCGCTCTCGCTGCAGAGTTGACCGAGTTCCCCCATCTCTTTCCTCGTCCTCCCTCCTGCGAGGTCCCGTTTTCTCTCTAGCTTCTCGTCGGCGACAAGGCAGCGGACGTCACTCGGAGAAAGTCAAAGCGTGCGGCAATCTTCTTCATCTCCTTTTCTACGCGGAGATCCCAAATTCCTCCCTCTTCGCCCCGTTCTAGGGTTAGGGGTTTGAAGATGCGTGCCTAACATAGAAGAAGAAAGTTGAAACCAAGGGGAGAGGAATATGGATAACGGGAAAAATCGGCCCGCGGACCACCTCGGAATCAACCGAATCAGCCGGAACATTCGCAAGACTTCTCCGCTCCACGCCCAGGCATTCGCCAACCCTAGTCTGCTCCAAAATCAGCCCCAAAATCAGATCCAGCCGCCACAACCTCAGGTCTACAACATCAGTAAAAACGATTTCCGGAGCGTGGTGCAGCAGTTGACCGGCACGCCGACCAGGGACCCGTTCCCGGCGGCGCCGGCGGCGCCGACAGTGCCGCCGCGCCCTAAAGTTCCCAGTATGCGCCTTCAGAAGATCCGACCGCCGCCGCTGAACCCAATAGCCAGACCCCCAATTCCCCATCCGGCCCACGCCAATCCTAGCTTTTACCCCCGTCACGCGGCGCCACCACCGACTCAGGTCCCGGCGGCGCCAGCAAACGGCCCCTTCTGGAGACCCAACCTCGAGTCTCCCACCTCGGCTTACATGAGGTACTTGGAGAGCTCCATCATAAATGGCGGGGGAACGCCGCAGACTCAAGCGCCACCGCCGCAACAGCAAGTGGCGCCATTGGCAAGCGGGTTGTTGCCGACGCCGACATCTTCCGGGTTGCTTCCTTCGCCCTCTACGCAGCTGTTCATGACTTCGCCGACGGCTTTCATGAACCTCTCGCCGTTTCCAGTGTTCTCTCCCAAGTTCCAGTTCCCGCCTCTGTCTCCAAGCTTCCAGTTCTCTCCTTTGCCGGGCCAGATGGGGATTCTCGGGCCTGGCCCGCCTGGATCTCCCCTCTTCTTCCCTTCCTCACCTTCTGGATTCCTGATGAGTCCTCGATGGAGAGACCTGTAGAGAGTAATCTCTTCTCAAAGTCAACGCACGATTACTCATCTTATTGGTGTATTTGACTGTAAGTTGGAGTCTGGGGTTAGATTATGCTTTATGTACCCGACTGATTGTCCTTAGTTTTCTGGGTAGTTCCTCTTCAAACTGGTCGACTCGTTGATGGAAAGAACACTGGATCTATGTGCATATGAAGTTGACCTGTTGACTGATGATAGTCATGTGAGCTATGAACTAGTGATATTCATATATTCATTCCTAGTCATGAAAGGCATGTCTATTTTTCCTCTCTTATGAACGTTGGCAGGCTCGAAGTTACTGATGGCATCAGCAAGTTCAGGCGATGGAGGTCCTAATCCTGCTGGCGGGACATGCCGGCGGTAAAACCTCGAGGCATGGTCTGCTGGTAATTTGGCAAAAAATTCTCCACGCTTCCAACAGACCAGATGGTAAAGATAAGCAAAATAGCCCCTGAAAGAGCAAATCACAGAACTGCAACGCCACAGCTCACAACGAAGATATGGAGTGATCTCTCTCTCTCTCTCTTTCTCAATCTCTCTCTCTCTCTCTCTCTCTTTCTCAATCTCAATCTCTCTCTCTCTCTCTCTCTCTCTCTTAATCTCTCTCTCTCTCTTTCTCAGTCTCTCTCTTTCTCAATCTCTCTCTCTCTCTCTCTCTCTCGCTGTGTGTTCCCCTGACGACGACTACGGCTCATAAGAGTAAATATTATCTATTCGACGTGATTTATGGGTTTTCTGTTCCTGAGATCATCCCGCGTGATTGCTCGAGAGACGTGACAGCACAGATATACCGATATGCATAGACTACTTCCGGTCCAGATCTACCTTGGAAAACAGAGTAAAGAACGTCGAACGTGTTTCAATAAAAATTAGGCGGATTGATTTTCCCTTCAGCCGCGCGGAGATAATGAAGGCTCGATTATTGTAACATAATTAAGATTTAAGACGGGCGAATAATCTAATAAATTCCTTTAATGAGGGCTAAAAATATAATTATTAATCAGTTCAATCTGAAAAACAGAAAAATATTGCAAGAATCGACGAGTTCAGAAGATCAGACGGGAATAATCTGCCTCTTTACTCTTTTCGAGCGCCTTGAGAGCGATGCCGGTCCAAAGATTCTTCGCGTCGGTCGCGTTTATTAATCTCTATCCTCCACCTTTGGCGCGTCTTTTCGTACTCCCAACTCCAGGCTATGAAGAAACTGACATATCTGCCCTTCATTTTCATATGTTTTACATAGGATAATATCAAGGAAGAAAGACGATAAACGCCATTTTCGTGTATAAATGTGACCTTAGGCAAGAAAAATAGCTTCTGGATAATCAAAAGCACCCGCGACATTACAGAAAAAATAAAACAAAATCATGTTTCCTCGAAAAATCAACTACTTCGGATTCCCCTTCTTCTTGAGAAGGTTCCCAAATTTGCGTAACAATGGCTTCTTCTTCCTAGAATCCAATAACTGCTTGTTGGGCGAAGATCCCGACGCCGTAAGATTTCCGTTCACAACGACACCGGATCCTTCATTCGTCGCCTCAGCTTGCGGGTGAGAGGAATCTTTGTCCACGTGGCAGTTATCCCAGGCATTTGCCTCGTCCTCTTGCTGCGGCGGCGGCGGCGGTGCTGGCGCCGACGGCTCTTCCGTTGCAAGATTGGCGGCGCCATCATCAGGAATATCTGCTGCCTTCGGCAAAATATCATATTCCTCGTTGACTTCGCCGACAGAAAAGTCAAGGCTTTTCTTCCTCTCGGCTGCAGCTAACTGAAGAGTCAACGCCTGGACCCTAGACAACGCCGCCACTTCCCTACATTTCAGATCGTCGTTCTCCTGGCTTATACACTGCAATTCGTTTTCCTTATCCAGCAACCGATCCTTCAAGACCGAGTTCTCAGCTTTCTCGGACAACAAATCCTCTTCCAACTTCCTCTCTACTCTTCAGCTCCTCTCTGTTCCTTAGTGTCTTCCACCTTCTTCGCCAGCTCGCCCATTTCCACTTTCAGCACACGGAGCTCCTCTTCTTTCTCCTCTAAAGCATTCCTCATGACGGTAATCTCTTCCTTCGATTCCTTCAACAGGATCTGGTAACTCTCTTCCTTGGATTTCATCTCCATGTTCAATCTCTCCGTTTCATCTTTAACTTCTTCAACCTCCGCCTCCTTCATTAAGATCCTCTCCTGCAACTCTCTAGCTTCAGCAGAAACCTCGTGGAGAGCAGAAGTGAGCCCTTCCATGGCTTTCTTACTCTTCGCTCCTTCATCTCTCGTGGACTCCAGTTCCTTCTCCAACTCTTCTCTCTCTTTTTTCTCTCTCATAATCTCGGACCCCATCTCCCCCAATTTCTCCCTCAAGAGACTGACCTGGGTCTCCGACTCTTCTCTCTCTTCTTCCTCTCTCCTCACCTCAGCCTCCATCTCTCCCACTTTCTCTCTCAAGAAATTGACCTGGGTCTCCACCTCTTCTCTCTCTTCTTTCTCTCTCTTAATTTCCGCCTCCATCTCCCCCACTTTCTCTCTCAGGAAACAAACCTGGATATCCGACTCTTCTCTCTCCTCTCTCTTCCTCTCAATCTCCAACTCCATCACCCCCACATTCCCTTCCAGAATTTTAATCCGGTTTTCGGACTCCTCTACCTTCTTCAAAGAAGATCTCTCACACTCAACAGACTCCAGAACGCGAGATTCTATTTCCCTTTTAGCTTCTGAGAGCTCGAGTTTTAAATGCCCAAGCTCGGAGGAAAGAATCCCGACCTTTTCAGCATTGATCTCTGCGATCTTCATGGCGTCGTCTGCGTGACTGAGAGCCGCATTTTTGGCCTCCGTGGTCATTAAAAGCTCCTGCTTTAATCTCTGCAACTCCTGGGTAATCTCGAGCAACGCGGAAACATCAATGGCGTGCTGGTTATGCGTTTCTTCTAGCTCTCTTTGCCACTCCTCGTCTCTGTTTTGCGCGGCATCGATAGCGGCTTGCTCCAGCTCGTCCGCCCTGAATTTTTCCAAGTCCGAGTTCTCCTGGGCGATCTTCTGTTTCGTGATGGCTTCCTCGAGCTTGGATTTCATCTCCCGCAGCTCCTCCAGAGCTCTGGATCTCTCCATCTGCGCTTCGGAGAGGAGCTCCCTCATCTTTTTTAGCTCGTCCGGCTTCTGCTTCTGCAAAGAGCGCGAGGACTTAGAAATTTTTTTTTTCAGGGTTTGCGTTTAAAAGTTTTTGTACGTTTGTCGATTTGGGGGAGCGGTCGATGGAAGAAGGGCTTCTGAGAGGGGGATCCAGCCTGGTAGCCTTTGGGGTTGATATCTTGTTGGCGCTCCCGGGAGATCCGGGCCTGTAGAGAAAAGCAGGGGAACAGTCCATTAGGAAAACCGTGATCTTGAGGAAGAAGACGGAGAAAACCCTAAATGCTGGATCTTAGGGGGGTGTACTCACTTGGATCTGGTGGGCATCATCTCCCTTAGGCCTTCAATCGATGACCCGTATGCGTGATCCTGGGAAAAACCTAGAGAGAGAAGTAACGCTATTGCTGGGAAGGTCTTCTGAGGAGGCCGGGCGGGTTTCTCTCTCTCTCTCCTCTCTACGTGTAAGCTATCACGGCTGGGGGGGAGAAGTAAGAAGAAGAGAGTGCCACCGCACTTCCTCTTCTCTCTCCGGTTAGCTGCACGTCTTTTTCAACGAAAAATAGAAAAAAGGATGAGGGTTACCGACCTGCATCTCTCTTTCTCTCTCTAGCTGCTCTGTACTTCCAGCAAGGTTTTTTTTCTTATATAAATAGAATAAGGGAAGGGGGCAGTGAGGAGAGAGAAAGAAAGAAAGTTAGAGACTAGAGAGAGAAGCCTCGCTTTGGGCAGAAAAGTCGGCGAACCCCCGTTCCCTAGGAGACTCTCTACCCTTCACTAGGCCAGCTGAGAATCGTTGGGCTGGGATTCTCTGTTAGCTGTTTCCCTGGCCGTTGACCGCCGACACTCCGTTGAACTGGTCAAACGATGGAAGCTCACCGGTTTGTCAACAAAGAACGTTCTCCTAAAAGGGATCCATGGTCAACGCCACCGTCTTCTAAAGAGCCGTTGACCTCCCACGAGATTTGTTAAAAATAAATGTCATGATCTCTCTTGATGCCAGCTGCCTCGGAATAAATACGTCAACTGGGTTTTATAAAAAAATATACGAATAATTATTCAACCTATAGGCCATATTTTTAATCCTTGGGTGATGGGCCCACTGAAAGTGTGTTGATGAGAGGCCCACTAAGAACCCATTTAGTAAAGAATGACGAATAATTTACATCAAGATGACATGGAAGCATGAGAACGTCTATGGAACATGGTGATCCACCACCCATCATCAGTGGGATTCGTCCAAACTCATCATCATGAGGGCTGCACAAAGATTTTTTTTAGTCATTTGTGGATGACACCATGGGATGTGTAAGTGTCGATTGAAGATGCAAGGGAAACCATGCCTAAGCTTGTAAGCATTCATGGGATGCTTGTAAGCATCCCATGGATGACACCATGGGTTGTGTAAGTGTCGATTGAAGATGCAAGGGAAACCATGCCTAAGCTTGTAAGTATTCATGGGATGCTTTTAAGCATCCCATGGATGACACCATGGGATGACACCACGGCAAACATTCACCAATTATAGCTTGCAAAGGGTGTGAGAGAAGCATTTCATGAACTCATCATCGGAAGCAAGAGAACATGTGCAAAAGCTACCATCGAAAAAGATTGAATCACTGCTATGATCCTTTTGATGTGCTCATGTAGATATACAGGCAAAGAAGTCAAGACTTCGAGAAGAACAAACTTCAATTGGAAATTTTTGTGGAGATCAGTGAAAAATGTTGACGAGTACGGATTTCTAAGCTTTCAAATAAAGTCATAATCTTTATAAGGGAATATGTGATCCTTAATTCTTCCAATGTGGACACAAAGGAACCTTGCAATGTAAGAAATTTTTCATGAGGAAAATTCTAGTTTCTGAAAACATGTATCAAAATGATGAGATGAGCATAGAAAAGAAGTCTCTTAACTTGTTTTGAAAATATGTTCATGGATGCATGATTTCTTCTATGTTATGTCAAATCTTACTTTGAATTTATGTGCAGTGAGTGCTAATAAAATAGATGGTCATGCTTACTTTGTAGGCACAACATCAAAACAAAGATAGCTATGCTTTGGTGATTTTATATCCAATATAAAATAATTAATGGAAAGTCAATTCTATTAATTTCAATGGTGAGAAATAGGTAAAGGTAAGTGATTAGGATTCATTGACTACTTGATCATTATAATCAATTATCTAACATATTCAAGTGCATTTATATCTTTAGTTTACACCAAAGTGAACCTTAATTCTATGCATTTATGTATCCTTATATACATATCCTTCAACGTTCATTTTATATACATACATGCATACATACATACATACACAAAAAAATACAGGGGGAAAAAGAAACTAAGAAGAGAGGGAGGGAGAGAGAAGAAAGATAGAAATTGAGAAAGGAGAGGGAGATGAAAAGAGAGAAAGATGGCAAAAGTTAGCTGAAAGAGAACGAAGAGAGAAGGGGGAGAGGGAGGGGGAGAGCGATGTTGAAGTGAGTAGAAAAGAGGAGGCAGAGATGGGGGAGAGAGGGAATCATTGCTTTTGTAATATCCTTTTGATAACATGTCATGGATGCATTCATTTTCATCATTATATACGGGTTTTAACACATAATTCTTGTTAATATAATGCATGCTATCATGTTTTTATGATATTTTGTACATTAATCATTTCATTCCAGTCATAGACTCAACTTAGATCCATTTAGTACTAATTAGGTAAAAAAAAGTTCTATCTTGTACAATTCTTTTCAATTACTTATACCATGAGACTAACCCCATTTGACCTTTTCAAAGTCAAGTGGTTAAATTTTCATATTTTCTATAAGTTATATGGATGTAGTGACATAGGTACGTAAGCAGGAAAACATAAATATGAATGATGATAAGAGGGAAGAGGAAACAACTCTCCACCAAATTTGAACACTAAGCCAACTATATTTTTATGAAATAAGTGATAAATGAGGCTTGTATTTGGTAGATAGATCATCCTAAGTTTTTAAGATGATCCAAGATTGATCTATAGTAAATAGTGGGTCAATCTCTTTATTTTTAAGGATGTTAGACCAAACTTAATTTTTATTAAATGAGATAATTTTTTTAAAAAAATAGACCTTCAATGTTTTTCTCATGATTTAAGATATTTTTAGATGAAAATATAGAAGATTAAATTCTTGACCCAATAGAGAAAATTTCATGGAAAAGGAGTTATATTTTGTGAGATATTCAATTTCTAAGTTTAGGGATTTTCTGGAATTTTCTAAATTTTTTAAAGGATTTTTTCCACTTTTTTAGAATATTTACAAAAAAACCCTCTAATTTTTTAAATTGAAATTTGTAAAAAAAGACCCTCTGCACTTACAAAGGCTGACTCACCTTTTTTAGGTACAATAAGAGTGTGCCACATGGGACTCTCTTATTGTACGATCTCAATCAACGGCTAGGATTTCTCTAAATTAAAATCATTATATCTTATGATCTAGCTGGAGTTTTGAGGTGAAACTTTATGGCTAGATTCATCTTTTAACCCTCTATGCATCCATCCCTTGGATTAAAGAATCAAGATGTAAATTATACTCAACTTTTTGAATTTGATTTTAAAATTTAGAATAGTGGCAAGTTAAGGTCAAATAGAGAGGCTAGTTAAAATATTAAAATGAATGATTATTTCTAGTGTTTTTAGATTAAAAAAGTGGAAATGATTGATGAAAAAGGGAAATGTATGTGGGAAACACGATGATCTAATCAAATGCCTATGATCTCCTATCAAAGATAAAAAAACTCATGATCATATGGTGGAATGGTGATTTTGGGTTGAACATATGAGAATGTCGATAAAAATGATTTATAAAATAGAAGAGATCGAAAAGAATAAATTTTAATCTGAAGGTTAGTGATCAAAACTCACTCTAGCGATGCTCTCTAATCAAACACTCATGTGAGAGCTCGTCCATCTCACTTGAACTTGATAGTTTGTATTGAACACGAAGAATGAATATAAAAGAGAAGAAATTCACTAAAAATGATATTCAGTACACGATTAATTATTAATTGGTGCTCTCTTTCCTATGCCTAGCCAATTCTAGAAGCCAACAATGAAACGTTAAAAAACCTAGATTTTTATTTTGCTTTTAATGATCTAAGGGTAGAGATGGAAAGAGCATGGACTAGAAATCATGGTTACAAAATTTGAGCTCAAAAATCCATCAAGATTGTCTACAAACACAAAAGAACATTGTCACTAATTGATTTACTTCGTTGACCTAAGCTACACCATTACTTCTAGGGTGAGGCTCGACCTCCAAACCCTATGAATCCCTAGCCACGAGATTTCTAAAATGTCATATATTGGATATGACTTGAAGTCCTTAAAAGGTGCTCATCTCAATGGTCAAGATGAGATCATCCGTCCTCAATATTTAAGGAGATTAACTCAAGGAATGAGATGAGATGAAATCCTTCGCCATAGTGGGAAAAGTGTCAAAGTTGGCCTCAATAATTTCCCCCGCGCATTAGTCCTAACTTGAATGACCGATTAGGGTTTGATAGTTGACTATACCTTAATTTATTCATGAGTCTTTCACAAATGAAGGATTATACATGCATGGTAATCGATGATGATGAGGTTTCATACAAAAGTTCTTATATATCATATATCTCTTAAGACATGCGGTGTAGCTTGATACTCAAGAGGCTGACAACTCGACTTGTCGATGGGGTTAAATTGATCCTTAATTAATTAATCTATATGTCAATATAGATAATTAATAAGGTTGACCAATATGATATTAGTTTTTCTATAGAGTTATTAACTAGCAAGATATATAGACCTAGAGGGTCACACCCATTAGATCTATAGACGTTGGTGGATATAAATATAATTTTGAGGGTTTTTGTGAAAATTTACGTATATAATATCTATAAATAAGGAGAAAACTACCACACTCAAGGTGCCCATGCAAGATTTGTAAGAGTTTTCTCATTTCTTCTCTTTTTCTCTTAGTGAAGAGTATTGAAGAGGAGATCCAACCATTTAGTGGATGTAGAACTCCTATAAGTGAACCTTATAACTATAGATTTTAATCTATACTAGATGATAGGATCATTGGTTCTTAGTACCTCATTACTTCAAATGATCGATTTAATGTATTCTAATACTTTTAACGTTTTAATAAAATTTTTGAGAGCCTATTGAGCATCAAATCCCATCATTTCTCATATTTAGGTAGATGAATCTTAATAATTCAATTTTCTTAGAGAGTAAGTGAACTCTTTGTGAGTCAAACTTACTCACGAGTAAGTAGATGACTCTTGGTGAGTCAAGCTTATGCTAAGGTGAGTGGATGACTCTAGGCGAGTCACGTCTACTCATGAGTAAGATGAATCTTAATAAGTCAGACTTACTCATAAGTGGAGGACTCTAGGTGAGTCAAAATTGCTTTAGGGTGCATGGAGGACTCTTGGTGAGTGATTCTTACTCATGAGTAAGTGAAGGACTCTCAATAAGTCTATCTTACTGACGGGACTAAATCGTATGGTCGTTGAATGCACACGACTTAGTGTCAAAATAAAGTCCTAAACTAACCAATTTATGATTAATCAAAGTAATTAATTAGTATAATGGTAATTAAGGGTCGAATCCACGGAGAATTAGGGAAATTTGAGAGATATCTTTGAAATTCGGTCAAATCGGACGATGAAATGAGTTTAGAAATTGGGGATTTTAGAATATTAAGAAAGATAACTCAAAATCGAACCCACGGAATCAAAAATCAGGTGATTTGGATAAGAATTCGAAGAGAAATCAAAGTTTGAAGTTTAGAGAGAAATTTGTTAAAAAAAACGATTAAAAACCAAAAATTAAACTAAATTAGACTGAATCTACGATGCTAAAATGAAAATTAACACTAAATGATGAAAGATTAAGATGAAATCACGCAACCTAACCCAAAGTAGCCTTTGAAATGATCCAATTAATTGCCAGATGCAAGGCTTTTCATTCCGAATTTTCGAAGACGAAAGTGGAGTTCAAGATGTGATTTCTTCCTTCTCTTTCGATTAAACTTTGAATTTAAATGCTCAATAGAAGCGGAAATGAGTTTCGATCACAAGGAAAGAAACGGCTCGCGAAATGATTGCGTAAACAAAGAGAATTTGGAGAAGATTCACGAACAGTTCTTCCGTTGCGAAGAATGAATTTTATAAAAGCGAAATCAATTTTCAGCCGTCGGATGGAGCAGTTGATCGCGATGAACGGTCGTGATCGCGCGTCGATTCGTGAATCGTCATCACCGCCTGATGACCATCCAATTGCTATCGTGCGATGTTGATTAATTTGAAGATCCATCGTCGCGATGAATCTGGACCGTTATAACTTCACGATCGGACGGTCCAGATCATTTCACTTAAGCTTCTATTAATCCACGTGTTTGATTGTTGATCGCGTGGACCACGTGTCCACGCGATCGACGTGTGCGATTCGTCATGAATTTGGTTCGACACGCGAGATGCTGCCACGTCGCCTGCACAAGTAAAATCAAAGGGACTTTAGTCCCACACTGAAGAAATGACAGAAATTATTTATTATATAATATACGACGAATAGAGGGTGCTAATAATTTGTCTCCCTATACACGGGAGAACTGACGAGACGAGACCGCGAGGTCGTCGATTTCAAAAATTATTCCGAACTTACCAATTTGGAGAATTAAGAGAGAATTGAGGGGTATAATGGTAAATACGGGTCAAATCCATAGGGAATTTAGATATTTTCGAGATATCTTTTGGAATTTGGTCAAATTGGAAGATGAATTGAGGTGAGAAATTAGGGAAAATGGTGTTTTTAGAAAGATAACTCAAAGATCTATCTGTGGAATCAAAAATCGCTCGATTTGGATTTGTAATCACGGAGAAATCAAAGATGAAAGTGGGAAGGAATTTTCGGAATCGCGATGAACATAAACAGAAATTAAACTCTAAATTAAGCTAAATTAAGATCCTAAATTACAAATTAAAGTTACATGACGATAGATTAGAGAGAAAACATGATTTCTAACCCGAAATAACGATTGAATCGATCCAATTGATCGCCAGATCGATGGCTATTCATTCCGCGATTTCAAACGTGATAATCGGAATTCAAGAGACAAATTCTCCTCGCACGATCGTTGAAATCTCTCTTATAAACACTTCGTGGACGCGGAATCTTGTCTAGAAGCGATTACAAGAGAGAGATTCAAGAGAAGATGCATATAGATAGGTCAATTAGATCAAATCTCTCAAGAATACATCAAAACGACGAAGAACTCGTCTATTTATAAGGGCGAAAAAAGAGAGCCGTTCGATCGATGCGTTAAGGCTTGATCAACGGTTGTGATGAAATGGTTCATCACGAACCGTTATAATTAAATCCCAGTCGTCCGATCTCGATCGGACGCGTGAGATGGGCTTGGATCGTATGCGTTTAAAAACGCATCGATTCGCAGCCGTTAGATCGTGATCTGACGGTCTTGATGAAGTCTTCAAATCAGGCGTTATAAAACGCCTTAAATCCTCGCCGTTGGATCTTGATCCGACGCGTCAGATGCTCCCCTTGAGATCTAATCCTGGTCGTTATAATGCCTTATTAAAAGCACGTGTCTTTGATGATCTCCGGTGGTCCTGGCCTCCACGCGATCGACGCGTGCGATGCTGCCACGTCGCCGATGATCCAATCGTTATAATTCCTCTATTTGGCACGTGCGTCTGATCCGATCAGTGGTCCGCGTCCACCCGATCGACGTGTGGATCTTCCGATGCGCCGCTGATCCGACGCCCCTCGTCGTGCCACGTCACCTGCACTCAGGTAAGATTAGTCCCACACGGAATATATTGAGGAAACCGTCGGGTTTATTAGACCCGACGGCTTCTAAGGGTATGACCCTTCCCATATAGGGAAGGACGAAGAACCCTTTTACCTATATGTATAATAAAAATATATAATATATATAAAAGCGCCACGTAGGCGCGCTGCGCGGGTCCGCGTGGCTCTGCCACGTGGCCTTGCGTGCCACGTCGCACCCGCGCGGGCCCCGCGCGCTTTTTACATTTATTTTAATCTATTTTAAATCAAAATTAAATCGGAAAAATCAGGAAAAATCCAGAAAAAATCCCTAAAATTGCAAAAATCATATCTTTTAAAATAACACTCCAAATTAATCCAAATTTCTTTCATTGGATCTGAAATTTAATTATCTATCATTCTAAAAATTAAAAAATATTTAAATAACAAGAGATTTAATTTATATTTCAAAAATACACTCATTTCCTTAAGATTTTAAATTTGGAAAATTAAATGAATGTTCATAAATATAATTTCTCTCATTATTTAACTTTTAAAAAAACCATTCATAATCTCAAGTAAAATTGATTATAAAATAATTTATCCTTAATTTATCACAATTAACCCTAATTTAGTGCATTTTGAGATTATGACATAAATATGCATAGAATGATAGAAATGCACTCAAAGTATGATAACATGCACATAAATGTAATGTTTTATGCCTTAAATTGCATTAATAATCATGTTTTATCATGTTAAGATTGCATGTTATCAAGAACTATATACTTATTAATCATATATATTTAGAAAATATAATATGCGTCTACGTCAGCTCCGCGCCACGTAGGCGCTCGCGCCTGTCCACGTGGCGATGCCACGTGTACACGCGTGATAAAACCCACATTTTTATGCATTTTTTTAATTAATATAAATATTTTAAAATCGAAATAAAAATAAAATAAATTCAGAAAAATTCTAGAAAAATTCCTAAAAGTCATAACTTTCAAAATATAACTCCAAATTAATTCAAATTTGTTTTGTTGGATTCAGAATTGAATAATCTATCATTTTAAAAAGTCAAATTATTAAAATAATAAGAGAATTAATTTTAATTAATTTTATACATTTATGTATTATATGAAATAAATTTATATAAATACATAAATGTTAATAAATGTTTTTTCTCTTATATTTTCACTCTTAAAACATGATTATGATCTTAAATATAATTAGGATTAAAAAATTATAATGTTTAATTATACATAATAACCCATAAATTGATGTATTTTAAGATCATAACATGAATTTACACAAAATGATAGAAATATGCTTAAAAGATGATAACATGCATATATTTGTAATGATTAATGCATTAATTTGCATTAATAACTATGTATTTACATGCATAAATATCATGTTATCACTTACTCGTAAGTGGAGGACTCTAGGTGAGTCAAGCTTACTTGTAGCAGTCAAACCTATGCTTTACATAAATTGGTATGAACGAACTGACTAACGTTATTCTCTCGAAATGTGAGTAAGCTAACTGCTTACTGTCAGTCAAGCAAAGGGAGTGAGACCAAGCCGAGCCAGACGTGGAGAGGTGAAATAGGCAAAAGAGGCCTACTAATAACTTGTAATTTCATGCATTAATATCACGCATTTTATACGTTTCTTCTTCAAATATAATCATAAATGCATGTTATCATGATTTAAAATGATAATTCTTATATTTAAGAGGATATTCTTAATTTTCATAAAATAATAAGGTTTTATGAGAATTTAATGACATTGATTCATCAAGAATATAATATTCTTTTATTCTAAAATGAAATTTATATTTATTTCCCATTCAAATTATATGTGAGATTTAATATGTCTAATTCTAGCATAATGAAGAATGTTCCCATGATGTAATCCTTTGAGGGTTACAGCTTTTTACTGATTCACAATAACATTAAAAATAAGCATATATAATTATGACACCTTAGGTGGATCCACTTAGATCTTATTGGATCCACTTAAGGGATTTATTATGACCAAATAAGTAAAAATGTAATTTTATTGAAAGGTTCTAAATCTGTAATGAATTAAGAGTTTTTTTTCCCAAAAATCACAAGTCTAGTCTAGAGAGTGCTTTGTAACCTCATTCCCTCAACGATTAACATATTCTCCCGTAAGGCTTATAGAATTTAAAACACGATGTAATGCATGGTTTGAAGGGGATCCTCTTTAATAATTAATATAAATTAGAGTATTTACTTTCATATATAATAGGTCAGCGCTATTACCAATGCTTGAACCATAGAATATGTCTTCCTTTTATTGACTCCCATTGATATTAATTTTATCTCAGATAGATAAATCCATTTTCAAGCCACAATATCAACATCCCTCAAATAAGTTACAAGCTCACAAGTATTTGACAACAATGTACTAATTCCCTCAATTATAATAGATTCCATGTGGTACCAACTAATAGCAAACAACTTTTTCATGACTTATCATATCAAAAACTTTTAATTCATATTTTTCATGATTAAGATGCATTGTATTATGATTTACCCTCATGTTGTTTCACTAAAGATCATATTTAATTATTTACGGTTAATCATGTGCATTAATCATGTTTGACCTTTTCGTATCAAAACATTTATCGTCATTTCTCATGTTTAATAGTAAAATAATTATCTCAAAGTAAACGTATGTGGGACTTAGTTTGAATTTCTAAGTGAAAGTAATGAAGGAAATGACTAAATACTAGATTTTATGATAAGGTGAAATGGAAATGTGGAAGATTAAATTTATAATTTATTTTTGACAAAATTCAGCAAAAGGGTTTACATCGTGAAATATTTAAATTTTCTTAAATTATATGAATTTATGGATTTCTAAGAAATTTCAATGAATTAATAAAGTTTGTAAAAAAATAGGAGCATGTGTCTGGTAATATGAAAGGTGCTACTGGGTGGATAAAGATAGATCATTTTACTATTATATTAAAAATATTAAGTATTATCAAGATAAATTATGAATGTAGTTCAATATTAAAACCTTCATGTTTTTGTAACTAGAAGTTCATGGGCAATTAGTGGTTTTACATAATTATTTTTAATTACTAAAGGTTTTAGATATATATCATGATGAGATATGAATATAATTCAATATTAAAATGCTCATTATGCCATGTTTCCCATTCTATGGGCTCATGTAAAAATAGTGGCTTACATGCTTATTATGAATTACTAAAGTCCTAGATGACGAGACGAGATCGCGAGGTCGTCAATTTCAAGCGGTATCGCGTCAAAAATTATTCCAAACTTACCAATTTTAGGAAATTCACTCGAATTGAGGGGTATAATGGTAAATATGGGTCGAATCCACAGGGAATTAAGGATTTTCTTGACGTGTTCTTCAAACTTGATCAAATCGGACAAGAAATCGATGGAAGAAATTGGGGAAAATGGTATTTTATGAAAGTAGACTTCAAATCGATTCCACGGAATCAAAAATCGTCCAATTTGGACTTGATTTCGCGGAGAAATCAAGATTCGAAGTGGAGAGAAATTTTCGGATATGAAAATCGTGATTTTAGCTGAAATTCATCAAAATTAAACTCTAAATGTTAATCGAAATCGTGATCGGAAGATAGAGGGGTGTCTTGACAGTCAATTGGATTGAACTCTTCTCGGATGCTTAAGAACGACGAAGAACACTTAGTTTTATAGGGCGAAAATTCGTAACCGTCCGATCGTTTCGATCGACGGTTACGATGAAACGGTCCATCGTGGACCGTTTCGAAAATATCGTAGCCGTTGGATTTTGATCAACGGCTCAGATGGCATCTGATGAAACGCTTATAAAAACACCTTGAATCGCGTCCGTTGAATCTTCATCCGACGCTCCAGATGCTTTCTCCAAGATCTAATCTGGACCGTTATAACGCTTCCGATTAAGCACGTGCGTTGATGCGTGTTGATGATCCGTGTTCCACGCGATCAACGTGCGTGATGTCGCCACGTTGCAGCCGATCGGACCGTTATAACTCGACTTAAATAAGCACGTGTTTGATTGATCTCCCGTGGTCCGCGCTCCACGCGATCGACGCCTGTCGATCGCCCGTCCGCGAGATCCAACGCCCGTCGTCGCGCCACGTCGCCTGCAAGGTAAGTAAGACATAAATTTAGTCCCACACGGACTTAATTAAATGAAACCGTCGGGTTTATAATACCCGACGGTTTCTAAGGGTATGACCCTCCCCATATAGGGGAGGACAAAGAACATTTTATATATATAGTAAATAAATATACGTATATATGTCGCGCCACGTAGGCGCTGCGCGGGGTCTGCGTGGCGCTGCCACGTGGCCCTGCGTGCCACGTCGCATCCACGCGGGCTCCGCGCCGGTTTTTTTTTATTTTTTTATTTAAATTTATTTATTATAAACGGTAAAAAAAATCGAAAATAAAATAGGAAAAACAGTTTAAAAATCTGGAGAAAATCCCTAAAAATAGAAAATTCATAACTTTTAATATATAACTCCGAATTAATCCAAATTTCTTTTATTTGATCCAAAATTTAATTATCTATTATTCTAAAAAGTCAAATTTAATAAATAATAAGAGTTAAATTTATTATTTCAAAAATACATTCATTTATTAAGATTTTAAACTTTAGAAAATAAAATGAATGTTTATAAAAATTGTTTCTCTTATTATTTTAACTTTAAAAACAGTTATAATCTCAAAAAAATATGGTTTATCAAATTATTAAACTCTAATTTATCAAAATTAACCCTAATTTAAAGTATTTTGAGATTATAATGACTTTCTAAGAGAATAATAGAAAAATACATATAAATATGATAACATGCATGGAAATGAAATCATTTATGCCTTAAAATGCACTAAAAATCATGTTTTATGATGTAAATATAGCATGTTATCACTAGACATTCTATAAAGGACTGTACCTTAAAATTTTCTTAATCATGTTGGAATTAGGTATATTAAATCTTATTTTGATATTCAGTTCATGGAATTTTCTATAAGTTAATGAAGTGAAGAAATACAAGAGGAGCAATACTAGATTTTGGTATCAATGGATGGGTCAAAAATCATTTTGACGAAAAGCTAAGATCAACAAGTCTTTGAAATCATCAAGAGCATTTCTTCATCACATAAATTTGAAATTTAAGCTGATAAACATGTGTTGACCAAGTAAAATTAAAACACTCATTGCATGGGGGACCATGTGAAGGTTAAATATCAAATTCTAGGGATTTAACAAAAGAGGAAGTTTAAAACTAGAAATACATTCCAATTTGTCCCTATAATCTATGAACCTGCTTAAAAAGAGCCAATATGATGCGTTATAACGTGTCATTTTATGCATTCATTTCCATTATTATAAACACATTATAATGTATAATTCTTTCTAATACAATGCATGTTATCAATGTGATGATCTTGATCGCGTGTGTTTTCTGTCTTTCTTATCCTTAGTATAGATTCAACAAGGGTCGAATTCACAAGGAGCTGAAGTAATGAGGTTATGTGTTCAAAAGAAAGATTGGGGGAGGAGGTAATATGTGTGAGTGCGAATCGAGCATATGGAGGTGAGTGTGAGCGATAGCTATAAGTTTATCTTAGAATTAATATAGAAATTAGAATCTAAAGTGAAAATTCAAATAAGGAGAGAAATAACATGCAATTTCATGCATAAGTATCATCCATTTTATGCACTTATTCCATAAAATATAATCATAAATACATGTTATCATAATAATTAAAATAATAATTCTTTTATTTAAAAGTATATTATAAATTTAATTAAATTTAATTAAATTTTATGAGCATTTAATGATATTGATTGATCAAGAAGATAATCCTATTTTATTATAAAATAAAATTTCTATTTATTTCCCAATTGAAATGCCTTTATTGACATGAAAACATTTATAAATATAGTTTATCATGAATTTAATTGAATAAATCTACTTCTATGAGGAAGTTGGCATTTTTCTTCATTTTTTACAATTTTTTGGGAATTTTTAGAAATGAAAATCATTAAAATAATTTTTATATAAAAAGAAAAGAAAATAAAAGAAAATATTAAAAAAGAGAGAAAAAAAGGAAAGAGAAGAGAGAGAGAGATGTTCCCTCTCTCTCTCTCACCCCTCTCAAGATGGAAAATCTACGTCAAGAGGAGAGGTATGCCTCTATTTCTCGCCTCTCTTGCGATGGGAAATTTCTATTGTGAGGAGAGGCGCGCCTCGCTCTCTTTCATCGCATCCAACTTTGCTTTCCTCCCTTTCTTCCTTCTTTTCTTCTCCCCTCCTTTCCGCCTCTCTTCTCCTCTTCACCTTCTGCCACGCTGCCTCCTCTATTTTCTCTCACCTCTCTCACGCGCATGCATGTGAGTGAACTCCTACATTGCCCCTCCAATGTGTTTCCTCTTGTCTCTGCCCCTTCTTTCTTACCTTCTCCATCCCTAGCTCTATCGTATGCTCCCTCTCTTCCCCTTTCTCTTCTCTCTCCCAAGTCACTCTCTTACGCGTGTGGCATGCTCTCTTTACTCTCTTCCTCTCAATCGCGCAATAGAAGAATTTCAGCGTGTGTAAGCTCATTATGCACTCCCTCTCCCCGCATTCGTTTTGATTTCTTCTCACCATCACGAGAGAAAGGAGAGAAAAGAGAGGAGAGGGACATTTAACACAATTTTTTTTGTTTTTCAATGAAGTTTAACCATGCTGGAGTGGGTTGACCCGAGTAATTTGAGGAGAGAGAAAATTAAATCAACAGTCCATATTTCTTTAAATTAAAAGCTTGATATCTAATAATCCTAATGGAGTTTGGGGCAGAAATGTTATGGGAATGATTGTCATTTTAAGATCTATATATCTACAAATGCCAATGTAAAATTATGAGGTGCAAAAAGTTAAGGTTCTTAATGTTTAATTATGTGCCTCTAGCATTGCTTGTCCAGAAGGAAAGAAGGCAACGATTGATCATTCTTCATGTATGGAACATAATTTTTAGTGAGTTTATTTTATTTTTTATTAATTCCTCATGTTGGATGCGAGATGTGATAACATGCATTTATAACTTGAATTCTTATCCTAATTAACTCATATTCATGCTTATTTTATGAGAATATGATGCATGTTATCATACTTTTTAGGAATTTTCTCCATTGGCATGTCATTTCACTAAAGTTGATATTTATGCATAAATTAGGGATAATTTCATGCTTAATAGATGATTAATGTTTTGTGTAAATTAATAGAAGTTAATCTCTGTTATTGAATGATTTTCGACGTCCGTAAATGTTTGGAAGGATAATTTCAGGATGAATTTATGATTTAAAATGTTTAATGAGAAATGATTTAAGTAAATTTTAATTCATCTTTATTTCTTCTTTCAAAATATACTTTAAATGACATGATATTAAAAAGAAAAGAATTTGTGATCCAATGGAGAAATTTTGGATTAAAAAGGAGTTGTATATTTTAAATTATGAATTTATGAAGTTTTATGCCCTTTTCTGAATTTTATTTGATTTTTATTTGATTTTTAGGAGGTATTTTCTATTAAAAATTGCGAAAAAAGGGGGTTTTTACCTGCAGGGTGACGTGGCGAGCGGCGGCTGACGTGGCGCGCGGGACCGCCTCGAGGTGCGACCCGGCACTGAGGCCACGTGGCAGAGCCCGGGTGGCCCACGCGAGGCGCAGGTGGCGCTGACGCGTGGCAGGAAGCCACGTAGACGGGGCCACGCGAACGCCCGTGAGGGGCGCCACGTGGCAGGTAAGGATGGCATGTGGAGGGCCCACGGGTATAGTGGGCCCTGGTAACAGTGGGGGGACGGTAACGCTATGATGATGAAGGGGAGCTCCCCCATTTAACTGCGACAAACGCGGCTATTTTCTCTGTGTGGGACTATCTTCCCACACGGTCTAACCTGTTGCAGGCGACGTGGACACAACTCAAGCGTCGGATGCGATCGGTTGGCGGAGATCGCGTGGACCCAAGTCCACGCGATCATTAATGAAGCACGTGCTAAAATTCTCGCGTAAGTAAAGTGGATCAGAGGGCATACCTTATGACACGCGGCATCACGAGAGTCGTCCGATCTCCATCAAAGGGGGAGCATCGCGTGAAGCTTTATGTGCGTCAGATCTTCATCAAATCATCGGACGGCTTACCTGCTCTTCATCGATCGACTGACGTTTTTCGCGAAGAACCACGATCGACGCGCGATCGTGGCCTGATCGTGGCCGATCGCTACGTCGGAGGCATCAGTGGTGGAAGCTCCATGATCGAAGCTCGATCGCCAAGCAATCCGAGCCCGATCGCCATACAATTAAGGCCTGATCGCCACACGATCGTGGCATGATCGCCACATGATCGCCGCGCGATCGTCGCGCGATCGTGGCCACGATCGGGGCTAATTTGCTGCTTAATCAGGTTCGTGGTGTCATGGAATTGAAGCCACAACACATGCCCAAGGAATCGCTCCCACGACCCCTGCAAATCGCCTCCACAACCGCTTCAATTACCCCTAATTTCCGGGCCAATTTCCTCTTTAAAATCGTTGTATTCTCCCTTCTTTTCTTCAACTTTTGATCGATTCGTGAAGGAATTAAGCAAATTTCGAGGAAGATCTCTAGTTCATCGTGATCCCCCCGCGTTTACACTCGATTGCAAAGCAATTGGAGCGGGATTGATCGCGAATTTCGAGGAAGATTTCATCGAATTTTCCCCTTGGAATTCGAACGTCCGCGAGGAAGAATCTGAGCAAATTAGCTTCAATCCACGAGAATTGAAGCCCCATTCTTGCGGAAATCGGGTTAGTAGTGAGATTTGATCGATTATAAGGAGGTAATTTGAGTTTTTATTAGATTTAGAAGTTTAATTTTCCAAATTAGTTCACAGTGTTCTTCATTTTCCCCAATTTTAGGTCCGAAAAGTTGCTGATTTTGAAAATAAGATATCTCTTTGATTATAATTTTAAATCACTTGATTTTTGTTTCATTGGATTCCTATTTTCATCAGCTTTCCGTGGATAGAAAATTCATCAAATTCCGACTTCATTTGACCCTTCAATTTGACGTTTGACCAAAGACTGTTCATCTTTCATCAGAAGTCAAATATTGACTTTCGGGGTCAATTACTTTTGATTTACAAATCAGAATTTGATAATTTGGGTCTTTTTAGATTCCTCTGGTTCTTAGCTTTCTATTGACATAGAAATTGCAAGATTTGGATTTCATTTGACCATTCAATTTGAAGATTTCCTCTGAGGTGTTAATTTTGGGGATTTTCTGATAGTTGATTTTCAATAATTCATAATAAATCCATTTCTTATCCAAAAATTACGAAATATATATCAATAAATTCCATTTTCTCTCTAGTTTCCAAATATCTAATTTTCGTAATCTTCTGACTTTGTTTGATTCTCTGATTTTGTAGAACACCTATTATTGGTCAAAGTCAATGTTTTGACTTTGACTTTTGACTTTCCTCTGTCAAATCCGAGATTTTAGTTCTTAAAACTTCTTATCTAGCTTATTTATATCATTTCCATTCCTTAAATCTTATTTTCTCTTATTTAAATATCTTTTTAAACCTAATTTTGACCAAGTCAACTTTGCAATTAAAGTTAACCCTGCTCTCTGTGGATCGACCCGATACTTACACAATACTTGATTATTATATCTTATCTTTGTGAGTTCAGTTTTATAAATTTTGTTTGACCATCGTCTTTGTGATTTAACGACGTACGAAAACGACACGTCAAGATGCCTAGTCCAAGCAAAATGTGCGTGTTCTCGAATGTATGTTTTGATTAGACAACATCATTAGACTGTGTCTTCATCACAAATCCTTATATTAGAATCATTTTACATCCATATTTTCTATTTTCTCATTCTTTTTATCAATATTTTCATATTTTCAAACCCAATAGTCACTTTTCCAAAATTGATCAAGGGTTTCCAATCTTCAAAATGAGTTTGGAAGCATTTGATCGGTTCTTTTCATTCCCATGTACATCTTCTTCATTTTATTGACAAGCTCTACTTTCTTAATAATAAAAAATATCAAAAAAAAATTCTTATTTTCAATATTTTAACCTTACTTCTAGTGGATTCGGCCTTGACTAGTGTAATCGCATTTTTCTTCTCAAATAAGCTTTTAATCTTGACTATAATAGACATGCATCAAATATGTTAACACATTTCAATAAGATATCTCCTCACACACCCATCTTCTAGAATTCTTATATACCTCATTTCATTTCCTGTATATTTTCGTAAACCTTATGGATTCATAGATTTCCTCAAGTCTCTTCCTTGTTTTTTAAATTGACTTAGGCCATTAATTTGCAACTGAATTTAGCTGTCCATCTTCAATTGATATTTTAAATGTAGAAGTCTCTTTACACTTTATAAATGATAATGTGCCCATCAATGTTTGGGTGGATTTGATGAAAGGTAAATTCAAGACTCAAAGGAGACGAAGGTAGTTGGTTGTAAATCTAGGTCAAATGAGGATACCATAAGACACAAAATAATGGAGCTCTCACATTTCTAGAAAGAGAGTACAATTCATTTCAAGTAAATGATAATTCTTGCATTTAGGAACACCATTATTTATGATGGCATGAAGTTTGATGAGGAACAATGGTCATGTAATGGACTCTGAACAAATTCAAAACAAAAATTTCTCAAAAAAGGATCTTGGGCGTAGTGTTTGGGTGATAATCTCTCTAGAAGAATCAATGAAAAATGCACAATTTTGGTGCAGTCTTTCAAAGAATAATCCCAAGAGATGTGTGAATTATCACCGACAAAGAATCTATCATGGGAACAATCAAGAAGGGAGGCATTAAAAGGAGGTCCTCAACCATCACATGGAACTACATAAAAGGGTTTAATACTCGACAAGGATCAAATCATTTTTAGTTACGCATCAGTTTTTACATAATTTATATGCATTATGGAGGTTGAACTATGGGATCATGATCCTTCTTGTGTAAAGGAGGCAGTGCACAATGTCACTAGTGAGATGTCACTTTGTAGATTTGGTGTTTCCATGCCCTCAAGTGCCATTTTAAATTCTAACATGCCTAAAAGTGACTTCAACTCATGGATCAATAAAGATATTAAGGAGACACGTGATACACAATTTTTTCTAGTTTAAATTTGCATCCCAAGATCGTTCTTAATCAATGGCTATCAAGACACCAACAAATCTTGAGGGATGAAATGAATAATGATCACTAGTATAACTTTATCCATTCATTCTCAACCTGTTATATGAGAGATAAATTTTGAAAATAAAATAGATTCACAAACCATACGGGAATAATAAAGAACATTCCAGAATTAATTATATCTTTTCTACCTTTGTAATGCTTTATCTTCATTCATGATTCATCACCATTGTCTCTACAAAGCCATCAAAATCTTTGAGGAGATGCTTTGCCATATATGGTACACCACCTTCACATAATTTGGTGCTGCTATTGAAACCTCTGTCACATTGCAACCAAAAACTCTAGTGCACTGCCCTCAACCACTTGGACGCACTCAAAAAAAACTTATGTACCTCGGCAGCCCAACCTTGGATGAATCCACTCCACCCTCAAATTAATACAACGACCAAAATCTATCAACCCATCAATAGCCATCTTGGGCCGTCTCCTCAATAAACTCCTTTATTTCTGTTGTACGACCCCCGTCGCCACCAAGGCACAACACCACGGCGCCAGAGGAGCCGACACCCATACCCGTCCAGCCCCCACAACAAGCGAAGATGAAGGACGCCAACTTCCGCTACACCGGTTGAGGATGTAGTCTTGCCAAGGTCTACCACACTTCGGGCTCACTCACGCGTGGATCTATCTTCTTTCATTGTTTTGAACCTTCTCGACCCGCATGTGTTTTTAGTAGGCCCTCTTTTATCTCCATCTCCCTTTTGAGCTTCTCGATGGGCCCTTCCCCCTTTCGGGCCCCACTCACAAAGCCCCTCTTTTATGAACCTATTTTTATTATAGTTATGTTAGGATTTAGGGTCATGAGCCTCAATTGAGCCCTTTCCCCTCTCGGCCCATCTTGGACTCTATAAGAGGGGAAGGGACCCCCCCCCCCCCCCACAAACCCTAGCCATCATTTGAGAAAAGAAGGAATGTTCTCCCACTTGAGTGGCTGCTTGCGGAAGATCGAAGAAGGTGACCAGCCACCGTCGCCGTCACCACCACTGCCGTTGTTGTCGCCGCCTCCCCTTGCCGCGATCGCGCTAACGCCGCCGCAACGCCGCCGTCGTCGCCGCCCCCGCTGTCCGTACCCCTGTGCCGCCGTCGCCGCCATCCATGGCCGCCCCGCGTGCCCCGCCTCTGAAACACTGCGCACCCTGCCTCTAGCGCCCTCGTGTGCCCCACCTCTGGCACCCCCATGTGCCCCACCTCCGACACCCCCTGTGTGCCCCGCCTCCGGCGCCCCGCCACTAGTGCCCCATCTGCCCCGCTTCCAGCGCCCTTGCGCGCCCTGCCTTCGGCGCCCCCGTGTGCCCTGCCACCGACGCCCCGCACGCCGCCTTCCGGTTCCCCATGTACCCCGCCTCCAGCGCTCCCGCGCTCGATCCGCGCGGCCCTACACGCCCGCCCGAACGCCCTGTGCGCCTGTGCATCCCGTCGCACACCCCGCACGACTTGTGGCCCCGTCGCGTGCCCCTTGCACCCTACTGCGCCGAGGACTCCTCCGTGTCCATGACGTCGCCGACCTGGCTTGCTTCTGCCAACAGTCTGTGCCACGTACGAACGACCTCCCCCCTCATGATCGACCGGGCTCGCGCCCCCCAGGTTAGGCACTCATCCCCTTCTTACTTTAAAGTCCTTTTACTTCTTTTAGTACTTCCTGCACTTGTTTACACCGCTATCGAGACCTAGACTAGGTTAGACATTAGGGTGATACGAGCAGATTGCGACTGTGGTCTAATCCGTCTCATTGCTCATCGAGCTACCATCGATGACTCGAGGCCCAACGCTCGTGTGGGCCTGGAGGTTTCTCAAACTAACTCTACTCGGCGCACCCCTGGACCTTTAGCGAAGGCATGCGAGGAGGCAGCCTGTTTCGTATTTTTTGAGTGAGCATCTTCATCATAGTAGGTTGCACTAGGTCTTTCATCCTTAGATTCCCTCTCACTCTCTGTGGCACGGTTGGGTTTATCAACCGGTTCGGCATCACATCTTGGGTCGTCTCCTCAATAAACTCCTCTATTTTTGCCTTCTCATTGACACCCACCATCACTTGTCTTCTCGCCCAACTCCACTCAGTGCTATTGTCCCCTTTTTGGAAAAATACAATCATCTCCTTGGCCGACAATTTATTGGATCTCATATGACTCTATTTATGGTAATATTTGCATGAAAAACATCCACAAGACAACTTGAGGGGAGGTGTGAGAAGGCCCAATACATGCATAGGTACTGTAAACCCAATAATCCCATGATTCCCTAGGTGTTGAAATTCTAAGATTCTATGGTTTGACAAATCTTTTTATACAGAGGTGGATCAACCTATCTCTTCTTCTCCTCTTCACTGCTTTATGTTCTCATCAGCTAACCTATATGAAGGGGGGGTTAGAGACCCCTCGAAGCATCCAACAAGTATCCAAGTTTGTCATTTATGAAAATATCATGATTGACCAAATAGATCAATATTCAAAGCATGAAATCTTCATTGAGCATTCTCCGTGAATCATGGAAATTTTAATAAAGGTGATGATGAACATTTTTTGAGTATGAATACTCTAGAAGAAGATGTGAGGCAAATGGGGTTTTGGGATTAGTGTATGATATTGTACTTTGGAGTATTTCATTGGGCACATTATTAAGAATATTCTAATAATAAAAAAAAAATTTCAACATGCTCACTGTTTTGCATTTATATCTTTGGATTGAATTTCTATCTTGTTGACTTTTTTTAATATGCATGAACAAACCCTCCAGTACAAAGTCCAAGCTTCAGGGAAAGCTTACAAGGTGAGTCAAAGTATGCATATTTGCACTCCCTTCAGGGAAATTATTAATTGAATTGGTCACTAATAAAACTCCATGAAGATAACTTCACTAATCCAATTTGACGTTAAGGCAATTGGGATGAAAATCTGATCATTGGAATGAAAATTTACTCACTAGGGTTTTCAAAATTAATCAATTCACTCTTGAAATTCCATCCCGCATAAAATAAGTTCTCTTCGTTGCCGTAGAACGCCTGAAGATGAAGGCAAAAATTAGTCATTTCACATTGATGGTGAATCAAGGCACTCATTGGAGTTCATCGCATACAACTTTGATAAGGATGTCAACCTCCTTTGGGGGAATATGACACTGAGCAGGGAAAATGCTAGAAATGATGACAAAAAAGTGATAATTCAATTAGGAGAAGCTCTAGAAATATCGATCTCTTTGTGAATCTGATCCGGCCACAAACCTAGTCATCTAGTCAAAGAGTAAAGGTTTTAGGCCCATATTCTTGGATACATAAACGAGTTTGAAACATTCCACTTCTACCCTATAAAGAAAGAAAGATAGATAGATACATCATATCATTGACCCATTAAAGGTAAATAAACTAAAATATTAGTTTATTTTTATTTTTTCGCATTTGATCATAGACATACCCCAGTTCCTCCTTTGGAATTAAAGAAATAACTAATCATCTGCCGTATGAACCGTAATTTACAAGCCCGGAAAGGATTAAAACACGCATAATCTGCTGCAGAATATTCATTTGCAATAGATTGCAGACCTTTCAGGTCTTCCACATGAAGAAACTAGGACTCGGAGTTGACACATAGAGATAAGAGATTCTTCTTAAAGAACTCCGCGCGATGACCGCTGCACGGCGTCCGTGCATCTCCCGCTACGCGTCCGGCCTGGCTTTCTCTAATTCTGCCGGCTAAATGAAGGAAAAACAGGGAAGTCGATGTCGAGAAGTAACTCTCTCTCTCCCGCTTCCTCTAGTGAACAGCATCCGCTTCGATTCTCTCGCCAAAAGCCAACAGCAGCTTGCTCAGCTTTTCCCCGTGAATCCTCTGTCGCACGCATTTGAAGTCCTCACTGTTGACCAACAGCAAAAAGTCAACAACTGCGATCCGCCTCACAGAGAGAGAAACACAGATACAGGAGTCTCTGGTAATTTATGGATCTAGAGAGAGAGAAGATGAGTTTGCGGTGCGCTATATCTATTTATGATTCCATCGATGGAAGTAGATGCTCTCTCTCTCTCTCGATGAGTAGATGGATAATATAGCAATCCATGAATCTAGAGTGAGAATAATCATCTCATCTCTCCTCACTAGAAATCTATCAATCTGTAAACATTCTAGAAATGCATGAATATAGAATGAGCGAGAGGTATGGACATAAGCCTGGTACTATCCCTGTCTCCAACAAAACGCAGAATCAAGCCATGGATAGATTATCTGGTTATCTATGGATCTAGAGAGATAGAAAATCTGGAAGTCTAAAATTCTAGAGAGAGAAAGAGAGATGAAGATGAACCTACCCTCTCTACACTCGTCCATCAATCAATAGACAATCTAAAAAACTCACTAAGCCGCGTCAATCCAGAGAAAGGGAGACGGAGATAAACCTGCAAGAAGGAGGTGGACAAGAGACGCCCATCATCTTCGCGAGCTCGGCGGTGTCTTGAGGGCGACAGACGACCTTGTTGAAGCAGAGGTATCGGCCATAGGCGGAAGGGTCCTCAAAGGCACAAACATGAGCGTCAGCGAGGAAATTGTCCTCCACGGTGACCAGCAGCCCTTCCTCGTACATCTCAGCTGCTCCCTTTAGATAAGGATTGGCTATGGAGAGCCCCGTCCCTTCTAGAAGCCCAGAGTTTATGGCCACCATGCTTATTCCTCTGTCCATAGCGAGCGCCCACGCCGCCTTCTCCGCCATCGTCTTCGCCAGCGCGTGCCACAGCTGCGCATCATCATCATCATCATCATTATTACCATCATTAACATCATCCGTCAATGCCATCGCCATCATCATCATCATCATCATCATGATCATCACCATTGTCGTCATGATCAGCATGATCGTGATCAACATTATAATTATCATGACTCTCTTCAAAGTAGAGTTATCTTGATAAGATCGCTAATCCGATCACCCTAACCTAACGATCGTGATTGGATGGTTGGATGAACGGATAGTCGCAACATAGAAAAATCAAACAATTTATTTTTTAAAAATTAAAACGTGGATCAATCAATTTAAAGGTAATATAAAAATAAAAATGAATAACACGATTACAATCTGCAACAGCGAAATGTTTGTTTAGTCTTACCCGGAACTTGCGGCAGAAGAGGGGGTCGCTCCAGTCGCGCTCATCGAGGTCCGTTACGAGACGGCGGCTCTCGCGCCAGACGACGGCGGTGACGGAGGACGTGTAAACGACGCGCTCCACCGTCTCCGTCTGCGCGCACGCCTCCAGCACGTTGTGAGCGGCTCTCGCCTCCACCTCCGCCATCTGCTCCTGCAATCCACGCCTTCGTCAGTCAGCCATTAATAATGGTTATTACTATAATAATGAGGCTGAAAATGAAGGTGTACGTTATAGACGGGGAGATCGAGAGGAGGCTCGAAGGAGTAGAACAAGCCAGAGCAGCCACGAACAGCGTCGAGGAGGCTCTGATAATCAAAGGGATCGGCCATGAAGAACTTCAGCTTCTCGCTTTCCCCCA
The DNA here is from genome assembly GCA_024174645.1 of Lemna minuta. NCBI lineage: Eukaryota > Viridiplantae > Streptophyta > Magnoliopsida > Alismatales > Araceae > Lemna > Lemna minuta. Next base: position 4,798,095 of record CM044113.1, on the reverse strand, counting down.
TTCCCACGATCTTCCCCAGCACCCCTTTATCTCCTGTGCACATAATTACAATAATACCCTTCAGAGAGTGAGATAGCTAGAGGAGGGAGAGTGAGATTGAGAGAGGAGGGAGAGAGAGACCTTGGGTGGCGGCGTGGACGGAGTAGCCGCGGCGGAGAAGTTTCTTCACCAGCGCAGCTCCCACCCGTCCGCCCGCATCCATCACGCAGACCTTCTTCTCCGCCTCTTGGAAGATAGCTGGCGCCATGGTGCGACCAACAGAAGAGAGAGAAAGAATCTGCCTCTGGGCGAGTCTTGTTAACGTCTTGGGGAGGAAGAACAGAGAAGGTACCTCGGATTTATGAAGGCCAGGGCAGAAAAGAGAGGATGAAAGACTGCATCTGACTTTCCTGAGGGGCCGGGGTTTTATGCAGCAAGAGAGAGAGAGCATTCAAAGATCGTGTTGGCTAACGGGTAGTTGGTAGTTACAAGTTGAGGCTGACGGATGGACACATTGACTCTAAGAATGGGACCCACTGCTCCGACGTGCCAGCCTGCCAGCGAACCTAGCCGACTGGCGCCGTCCGATCACCTTACCGCTGCGGACAGTCGGCTGTCAGGTGGACAGTAACCGGCCTTCTTTCATTTACCCATGACGACGTGAAGTCTTGGACGGAGACGGCGCAGCCGGCCACGGGCTCACTGCTGGGCTGGCAAGAATATCGCGACCGCCCAGGTGGCCGGCTGAGCCATTAAAGCTGCAGCCTTCGTCGGATGGGTCAACGCGCCGTGTTTTGACCAGACCTACAACGCAAGTGATGAATGGGACTTGGGATATATTTTTTGTTGATGAAAAATAAAGAGAAAAATGGCTCAAAAACACAGAATTTATATTTAATATTTCGATAATCAATATAGAAATTTTATTTTCCCCAATTATTTTCCCCGATTTAGAAATATTGTTGCGTTTAGATTATCTCAAAGAAATAAATTCTCGATTATTCGATACGAGAGTGCAAGGATCAAAATAATTTGATTTTTAACTAATTACGAATAAGTCTGAATACTGATGCAAACTAAGAAATTTTCAAAGCGAAGCGAATGAGAATTTCTTCCTGGTTCGCTTCGTCTATCCGCGAACTTATTGAAAAATTGTAAAATAAGTATGTTTAATTAAAAATTTTAACTATATCCTTTTATGTTAAGAAATGACCCCAAATCCCAAATGTGCAACAGAACAAATAACTGAATCATGAACCATTGAACGAACCCTGAGTCCGTCTCCCTATTCGGGATTTCCCATTAGACTGTGAACTGGAGAAGGCGTCGAGCGAGCAGCGACTGCTGGAGAGTGACGCTCATTCAGCCTGCCCGCTATTGGAGATCCCTGCCTAATGCCCAGATCCACAGGTAAGCAGGTTTTTTTGTCCGCCAATAACCAATTTCCTCGGACGTCCTGAATTTCGTGTACTTTAGCGTAGAAATTTCAACAAACTCTCATGTCTCCGATTTGAATTTTCCAATTTAGGGAATTCTATTTTAATTGATCATGGCATTGACCGATTCTAGATCACTACGAAGTCAATTCATATATGTCTATTATTATAATGGGATTACTTCGATGTTGACTGATTCGGCGAAATTTTCCGAATTCCATTACAGCTGTAAGGTGTCTTTTTCTTTTGACATTAGGCGTTTATTCTTATCAACTGAGTTTTTTTTATAGAAATTTCTTAATTGTTGGATTCATTTATCGCGCAAATATTGTAAATAGAATTGGTCACGTTGACTTGCATTGATTACATCATCGGCATAATTCTCATGCAATTTCTTATTGTATTAATCATCCTTTGACATTTGTCTGTAATCAGTCCACAAGAGTGTTAGTGAGACAATGAACCAGCGAGCTAACTTAAAAGACTATGTAGACGAAGGAAGGATGATACGGATGTGGGGAGTGATTGTAGCATGAGGGAGATGGTCGAAGAGAATGAGGATATGGCTTCAGCTGAATGATGAAGTAGACGAAGAAGGCCGATGATGCAAGACCAGGCGGGTAAACCCGATCGTGCACGAAAGACGAACAGGGAATCTAGGGTAAAGATATCCTATGGCGGACTACGATGATGAGATGATTTATCATTGCCTACAAACAACTGCCTTCCAGCACGTCATCTTCGAAGCTCTTGGAGTTTGCCAAGTAGTACTAGACCAGGAGTCCTCCATGTCCACGTCCTCGTTGGCGTTGGGCCTTGGGTCATCGAGGGGAGCTCAACGATCAATCCGACGGATTGGACCACGGTGTCAATCCACTCGAATTGTCCTCTCAATTGGCCTACACTAGGTCCCGATGGCGGTGGAGACAAGTGGGGGAAATACTAAAAGAAATAATAGAGCTTTAATTTAAAGAAAGGGGATGTGTGCCTAACCAGCAGGGTAGGAGCCCGATCGGTTGAGACAAGGAAGGTCGTTTGTATGGGCCACGAACGGTCAGCAGAAGTAGGTCGAGTCGGCGACGTTGCGATCACGGCGGAATCCCCGGCACGGATATGGAGATGACGTACACCGGTAGGGTGCGGGAGCGCGCGGGCAGATCACGCGGGGAGGTATGTGGTCGCGTGGGCCAAGGGCGCAAGTGCGCGGGCGGGCAATGGGCACTCATGCGCGGGCCGAAGGGGCGCGTACGGGCATAATGATAGAACAACGGGAGCGTTTGGGAGCGGGTTGGCTGGGAGTGGTCAGCAGGAGTGCACAAGAGGAGGGGCAGGGCAACCGGGTGACCGCCCAGTGATAACATGCATATTTAACTTAAATTCTTATCTTATTTAACTAATATTCACGCTTATTTTATGTGATTATGATGTATGTTATCATAGTTTTTATGAATTTTCTCCATTGGTATGCCATTTTACTAAAGTCCATATTTATGCATTATTTAGGGTTAATTATGTGCTTTATGGATGTTTTATCTTTTACAAGGTTAAATAAATAGAAATTAATTACTTTCATTGATTTACTTTGACTTTAGTAGATGATTAGAAGAATTAATTTCAAGAAGAGAATGTTGGGATGATATAAAATAGACTTCTTAAGAGATTATTTAAGTTTATTTTAAATTCATCTTATATTCTTCTTTTAATTTATATTTTAGATGCCATGATATTAAAAATGAATAAATTTGTGAGCCAATGGAGAAAATTTGAGTAAAACAGGAGTTATATTTTTGAAGATATTATTTTTGAATTTTCTGGATTTTTCTGGAATTTATTTTGATTTTTTCATGAATTTTTTTCGAATTTAATACCCTCGTAAAATAGCAAAAAGTGTTTGTTTCATCGCGCAGGGACCCACGGAGCTCACGTGGCGAGGCCACATGGACGCCTACGTGGCGCGGAGAATCTTCGGGCTGGCAAGTGATGGGCCCACGAGTTAGTGGGCCCAGGTAAGTTAATTGGGGCGTTGACACATTTGCTTAAGGGAGCCCCACCTTTTATACTCACGAATTCTCGAAAATTTGCCCCTGTGGGACTAACCTATTTCTTAAGTTTGCAGGACACGTGGTGAAGCGTGGCACATCAGATCGATCGTGTCAAGTCAGGAGCGTTGATAGGGTGGATTCCGGTCCACCCAATCATCATCAAGACACGTGCACACATCGAGGAATAAGTAGAATCCTATGGTCGCGATTCAATTGCATCATCGGTGAAGCTTAGCGCAACACGCGGCTTCATCAGACGGGCAAAAGATGAGGAGATCGTGGGATCATGGCCCACAATAATCGCGCAACCGTGGCCGTCGATCCGTCTTCACCGAGTCGGACGGTCCGCGATTTTTGTGGCGATTTCTCCTTTAAAATGGTGTTCTTCCTCTCTGTAACTCAACTCTTGATTGAATCCTGAAGGAATTAAGCATTTTTTGAGCAAAAATCTTGAGTTCTTCGTGATCCAATTGAGGCGGGATTGATCACGAATCGTTGCAAGATTTGATCGAATTCTCCCTTTGAACGCCGAACGTACGCCGAGGAAAATATTGATCAAATACACTTCAATTGACTCGATTTGGAGCCTAATCTTCGCTTCAATCGGGTTAATAGTGTGAATCGATCATTCATCTTGCAACAATTGTAATTTAGATTAGATTTAGGTAGTTAATTTCATCCTTTAAATCGAATTTTTCTTCATTTTTGCCCAAATTGGGTGCGGATTTTTGCTGATTTTGAAATAAGGATTTCTCCCTGATCTTAAGTCCAAATCGGCGACATTGACTTACTATCCAGAACTACATGAACCCACCATCAGGGCATCAATGCCAACATCATAGCCTTCTTGTCTTGTCTCTGATTGACTAATAACAACTTACCAACCTCTAATGTACATTCCTGGAGAACACGGGTACGCTGCTGGTCAAGCGAATGTCCGATGGCGAGACCTCCAGTGACGGGTAATAATCCTCATAGACAAGTTTCTATGATTAACTAAGATAATATATCTCACTTATTTTGAGGAAGGAGAACAAGTTGAAAAGAGAACAAGCTAAATATTTTAAGATAAGCTAAAGCTAAACCCCGAAGGGGACCCGAATAGCTACACACACACGAGCCACAAGTTATCCCAGAAAGAAGGGGAAGGTCGGAGTCGAAGGTTGGAGTGGAAGGTCGGAGTTGAGGGAAGCATAGTTAGGGGCAAAGTACTTATCTCAAATCAACCTCCCCTCGAGGGGGATTAAGGGGGGAAATGTTCTACCTCATAATGTAGTAAGAATTCAAGTAAGAAAAGATGGAGATAAAGTATGGGTCATGTATGGTTTGTTATCGTAGTTTCGGGAATCAGGTTTTCATTTAGAAAACCCTTGAAATCTGTTCCTTTTTGTGATAAAGAAAGAAGAGGTATTTGAGGGTTGAGTAAAAGTGGAGAAAAGAAAGAAGGAATAGGAGGGATGGGGCCCCCGAGAGGAAAGGAGGTAGAAAGTAAGAGTTCCATAAATGGAGTTGATAATAGGGAAGGGGCCCCCAAGAGGAGAGGAGGGAAAAGTATTTATTTCAGTTTCATTGGATTCCTTGTTTCATTAGCTTTCCGTGGATAGAAAAATTGTAAAATTTTATCATCATTTGGCCCTTCAATTTGACGTTTGACCGTCGACTGTTCATTTTCAATCTGCATTTGGGTGTTGACTTGCGGGATCAATTACTCTTAAAATATAAGGTGAAATTTGACAATTTTAGTCTCTTTGAAATCCTCTGGTTGTTAGCTTTCTATTTCATATTGAATTTGCTATATTTGGATATCATTTGGTTAGTCAATTTTATGATTTAAGCTGAAGTGTTCATTTCGGGATTTTTCTGATCTTTACTTTTCAATAATTCATAATAAATCCAATTCTTGTTGAAAAATCACGAATTATATATCAAATATTTCCATTTTCTCTCTAGTTTCTGAATATATAACTTTCTCAATATTTTAAGCTCTTTTTATTCTCTGATTTTATAGAAAGTCAACTGTGGGTCAAAGTCAATGCTTTGACCTTGACTTTTGACATTTCTTTGTCAAATCAGTTTCTAAATTCTTAAAATATTCTATCTCATATATTTATATCATTTTTATTGATTATATATTATTTTCATTTCTTAAAATTTCTATTTAAACCTAAATTTGACCAAGTCAACTCTTTGATCAAAGTCAACCATGTTCTCTGTGGATCGACTTGATCTTTACACTATACTTGATTTCATATATGTGTTATTATGAGTTCGGAAATTATAATTTTTTTTACCAACGTTTGTGTGTGTTTTAACGACTGCATAAATCGCTATGTCACCCAAGTGATTGGTGCGGGACCGCGCAGGTGTGTAACAGACCTGGGGGATTCGTGGGGGCACACAGGGCGGCGAGAAAAGGTCAACATGCGAGATGCAGTCAACGTGGGCAGACCACCTAGAGGGCGGCAGGTGCGGACGGGAAATCAAGCAGGGGGATAGGTGACCTGTGCAGGTGAGGAGCTGGTTGGGCACGACCGGGATATCGGGCAGTCTGCGTGGGGTGGTGGAAAGTCGGTGGGCTCACATGTTGAGTTCTGAGGTCGATAACTTTCCAAAATTTTGATCAAAACATCAAATGCAGCGGAATTCATTGAATCAGATATTCACAACACCAAGCCACCAAGAACAGATAATCATATCATCTAGTATGAATGAGAAAACATACTTACAGAGTTTCCTTGAAGGAGTTATTGAAGCTATTCAAGTGTCTAGCCTCTAGCCGTATCCACACGATCTCCGGATGGTTGGATCTCCTCTTCAAAGCTCTTCACCAAGAGAGAAAGAGAAGAATGAAGAGAATTCCCACAAGGCTTGCATGGGCACCTTTAGTTGTGGTCGTTCTCCCCCTATTTATAAACATTTGGAATGAGGTTTTTTTCATAAAAACCCTCATAATTATGTCTATATCCACCAACATCCATAGACCTTATGTGTGTGACCCCTCTAGGTCCATATATCTCACTAGTTAATAACTCTATAGACCAAATAACACCTTATTGGTCAACCTTAATTAATTATCCACATCCACATATAGATTAATTAATCCAGGATTGATTTAACCCAATCGATAGGTTGAGTTGACAGCACGTTGGGTGCCAAGCTACACCACGTACACTAGGAGATATGGAGTATGTAAGAACTCACTTATGGAACCTTCTCATTATTGATTACCATGTATGTATAATCCTTCATCCACATTAGACTCATAAATGACTTAGGGTATGGTGATAACATGCATTTATAACTTGAATTCTTATCCTAATTAACTCATATTCATGCTTATTTTATGTGAATATGATGCATGTTATCATATTTTTTTTAGGAATTTTCTCCATTGGCATGTCATTTCACTAAAGTTGATATTTATGCATAAATTAGGGATAATTTCATGCTTAATAGATGATTAATCTTTTATTTAAATTAATAGAAGTTAATCTCTGTTATTTAATGATTTTTAACTTTAGTAAATGTTTGGAAGGATAATTTCAAGATAAATTTATGATTTAGAATGTTTAATGAGAAATGATTTAAGTAAATTCTAATTCATCTTGATTTCTTCTATTAAAATATATTTTAAATGTCATGATATTAAAAATAAAAGAATTTGTGATCAAATGGAGAAAATTTGGATTAAAAAGGAGTTCTACATTTAAAGTTATGAATTTATAAAAGTTTATGCCCTTTTTCTGAATTTTAATTGATTTTTCTATGAATTTTTCCTTATTTAAATCGCGAAAAAGGGGTGAGCTTACCGCAAGTGGTGACGTGGTGACCGGCGGCTGACATGGCGCGCGGGACCACCTCGAGGTGCGACGCGGCACTAAGGCCATGTGGCAGAGTCCGGGTGGCCCGCGCGAGGCGCAGGTGGCGCTGACGCGAGGCAGGAGGCCACACGGACGGGTCCACGTGGGCGCCCGTGTGGGGCGCCACGTGGCAGGTAGGTTGGCAGATGGAGGGCCCACAGGTTAGTGGGCCCTGGTTAGTTATTTGGGGCGGTAACGCATTTGCGTTACTGCGCCCCCCTATTTAATCGCAATATCTTCCAAGTTTTTCTCCGTGTGGGACTATGTTCCCACACGTCTTACTTGTGCAGGACGCGTGGCGCTACGAGAGACGTCGGATTCGATCGCGAGGAGAAGAGACTCGTGTTTAAAAAGATCGCATAAGTGAACGCGATCAACGGACTTACCTGAGGACACGTGGAGGCACCAGAAGCGTCCGATCTGCGTGGCGACTTCATCATGCTTCAAGGGGCGTGGATTCATTGGACGGTCGCGATTTTTCGTGATTTCAGGATCGGGGAGCACGGCGATCATCCGATTTCCATCGGACGGACGACGCTGGATTCATCGCGAGTGCATGATTGGGGAGCTCAACATCGGACGGTGGATCGAAATCCTCATCAAGAGGATCGGAAAGCTTACCTGCTGACGCGTGGACTGAAGTGGCGCGTTGGATCGTCATCGAACGCTCAATCGCGATCGACCGTACGATCTCCATCGGATGGCCTTGAGTCACCCTGATCTCCTCTCATTGTGGCGACGCGTGGAACTCTCTGGAGCGCTGGATCTCCATCGGACGGCAGCTGGTACGCGGGACCTACTATCGTGGCTCACGATCGCGGTTCGATCGTGGCCCGATCGCCCCGCGATCGGGGCTGATTTGCCACGAAATTGAGGCCACGATCTTCATCAACGGATCAAGACGCTCCAACGACCGATCATGGCCATCAATCCGTCTCCACGATCATATCAAACGGCTTCAAAATCGGGCCAAGAAATCCTCTTTAAAAACATGTATTTCCCTTCATTGCTCTTCAACTTTTGATCGATTCGTGAAGGAATTAAGCGAATTTCGAGGAAGATCTCTAGTTCATCGTGATCCCCCCACGTTTCGACTCGATTGCAAAGCAATTGGAGCGGAATTGATCGCGAATTTCTCCATGATTTCATCGAATTTTCCCCTTGAATTCCGAACGTCCGCGAGGAAGAATCTGAGCAAATTCACTTCAATCCATGAGAATTGAAGCCCCATCCTTGCGGTAATTGGGTTAGTAGTGAGATTCGATCGACTATCAGGAGGTAATTTGAGTTTTTGTTAGATTTAGAAGTTTAATTTTGCAAATTAGATCTTAGTGTTCCTCATTTTCTTCAAATTCGAGTCCGAAAAATCACTGATTTTGAAAATAGGATATCTCCCTAATTATAATTCTAAATCACTTGATTCTGGTTTCAGTGGATTTCTCTTTTCATCGAATTCCGAGTTCATTTGACCCTTCAATTTGACGTTTCACCAAGGACTGTTCATCTTTTATCAGAAGTCAAATGTTGACTTTAGGGGTCAATTACTTTTGATTTATAAATTAGAATTTAATAATTTTGGTCTTGTTAGATTCCTCTGGTTCTTAGATTTCCATTGACATAGAAATTGCAATATTTGGATTTCATTTGACCATTCAATTTGAAGATTTCCTCTGAGGTGTTAATTTTGGGGATTTTCTGATAGTTGATTTTCAATAATTCATAATAAATCCATTTCTTATCCAAAAATCACGAATTATATATCAACAAATTCCATTTTCTATCTAGTTTCCAAATATCTAATTTTCGTAATCTTATGACTCTGTTTGATTCTCTGATTTTACAGAACACCGACTGTTGGTCAAAGTCAATGCTTTGACTTTGACTTTTGATTTTTCTCTGTCAAACCCGAGAATTAAATTCTTAAAATTTCTTATTTAGCTTATTTATATCATTTCTATTCATTAAATCTTATTTTCTCTTATTTAAAACTCCTTTTAAACCTAAGTTTGATGAAGTCAACTCTGCGATTAAAGTGAACCTTGCTCTCTGTAGATCGACCCAATACTTACACAATACTTGATTATTATAGCTTATCTTTGTGAGTTCGGTTTTATAAATTTTTTTTGACCTTCGTCTTTGTGTTTTAACGACGCACGAAAATGACACGTCATATGGTCAACTGTCAAACCCTAATCAGTCACTCAAGTTAGTACTGATGCATATAGAAATCATTGAGAACTCCTTCTTTGATATTTCTACTACCTTGGCCAAGGATTTCATCGCATCTCATTCCTTGAGTCAATCTCCTCAAATACCGAGGGTGGATGATCCCATCTTGATCACACAATCATCTTTGTGGACTTTATGTCGTATCCAATATATGGCGTTTTAGATATCCCGTGACTAAGGATCATAATGCAAGTGTAAGATGTCATGTTGAAGAACCTGAGGGAGGAGTGTCTGGAAGTCAATGCATACATTGACAAAGAAGAGATATCAGTGCTGATATTAGCACGAGAGAGGATGTCGAGGAGAACGAGAAAAGAACTCCAGCCATTAAAGAGGTAGACAAAAAAGGCAGGTGATTAGGGATTCTGAAAATAATAATCAAATTTTATACTGAGTAGTAGCACCTATGATTTCTTTGAAAATGTGTAGAATGATTATGGAGGAATAACAAAAATACCAAGATGTCGGCGCTCCAATCAATCAGAGGCATTGGAATTTCCATAGAGTATGTAAGGGCAAGAACCCACGGTCCAACCTGATGTAGCTCAGATTGTAGCCCAAGCACCTATTTTGGATGAGGTTGAGGCAACCGACTTAAAGCTTACTGGGCTTGAAGAGAATCTCTATGAGCTGTTAATGCCTGTGGAGAATCACCTAGGGGCACTAAATATTCTTGAAAGTTAAGAGAATCTGCAAGGTATCTCTATTGAGGCCTTACAAGGCCTATAAGCTTTACTTTTTATCTTGTCAATTTTATCTCTGACAGATGCATACTTGACGGATCAAATCAATGCGGTCGTTAATTGCACACCGATTCATATCAAAATAAAGTCCAAACTTACCAATTTAATGAAAATATCTCGAATTGAGAGGTATAATGGTAAATATGGGTCGAATCCACAAGGAATTAGAGAAATTTCTGATGATCTCTTCGAATTTGATCAAATCGGACAATGAATCGATGATAGAAATTGTGAAAAATGGTATTTTATGAAAGAGAACTTCAAGACGATTCCACGGAATAAAAAATTATCAAATTTGACTTTAATTTCGTGGAGAAATTAAAGATCGAATGAGATGAAATTTCCGAAAATCGGAAGAACAAAATTAACAAAAATCAAGATGAAATTAAGCTAAATTACTAATCTAAACAAAAATTAAACAGTGAGAGATGGTATATTAGGATAAAACACGATCTCTAACCCACGATTGAGATCGAATTGATCCAATTTATCACCGGAATCAAGGCTTTTCATGAAAAATCCGAAAATCGTGATTGTGGAGTTGAGGCGTCGATTTCTTCCTCGTCAATCATCAAAATCTTGATCTTAAGCACTCTGTGGACGCAGAAATGAGTCTAGAAGCTATTAGGATCAAGAGATTCAATAGATTCAGTGTCTAAACAATTCAATTTGATTGAATTGCTCTCGAATGCTTTACAAATACGAAGAACATCTCAATTTATAGGACATTTGGCGTAATCGTCCGATTACATAGATCAACGGCTCTGATGAAACGCATAATCACGAATCGTTATCGTTAAGTCTTGGCCGTTAGATCGCGATTGGACGCTCGAGATGAAGCCACATCGCCGCGCGATCTAAAACGCCTTGAAACGCCTGCTCGTCGGATTGCGATCAGACGCATCAATTACCTTTTTCCACGATTTAATCTCGACTGTTATAACTCTCGCGATCAACGGTGGAGATTAGACGTATCCAATGTACCCTGATTTCGCCACATATCCTCATCAATTTAAGTAATGATCGACGGTCGAGAATTCACGCGCGATCGGACGTCCCACACGTTGCCACGTCGCCTGTTCATCGCGATCGTTAATTGCGATCCGATCGGACGACTCTGATCGCGCCACATCACCTGTGCGCTTAAAATAAATTAGAAAATCGATTTTTAATTCCGGAAAATCCTTAGAAATTTATTAGAAATTAAGAAAAATTCTAGAAAATCCCTAAAAATTAGAAAATTCATAACTTTCAAAATATAACTCCAAATTAATCGAAATTTATTTCATTTGATCAGAAATTTAATTATCTATCATTCTAAAAAGTCAAATTTAATAAATAACAAGAGATTTAATTTCTATTTCAAAAATACATTCATTCTTTTAAGATTTTAACTTTAGAAAATTAAATGAATGTTTATAAAAATGATTTCTCTTAGTATTTAACATAAAAAACTAATAATCTCAAGTAAAGATAGGTTATAAAAAAATTTATCTTTAATTTATAATAATTAACCTTAAATTAAAGTATTTTAAGATTATAATTACTTTTTCATAAAATGATAGATAAATTATCATAAATATGATAATATGCATTTGAATGAAATCTTCTATGCCTTAATATGCATTGATAATCATGTATTATCATATATAATTAGCATGTTTTCTATACTGTCAGAGTTATATTTTCAATACTTTTGTGTTGTCTTTTTATGGGTCATATCACTTGGACGACCCTTCACTTTTTGAGGCCTATATAAGGCTCTTCATTGTAATACTTGAATACACAATTTGAAGTTATCCCATTTTGAGAGCTCTCCTCTCTTTTTTAGTGTTCTCCTTATTAGAGAATGTTCTCTACTCGTTGATTCAAGTACACGCCCTTGTGGATTCAAGGGTTAAAGAAGTTAGGTCTGTCGACTCAAAACTTAACCCTTCTTGTAGAGCAAAGCTTGTGGATTCAAGCCATTGCCCTACTTTGCTCCGGTGCTAAAGATGCATCACAACCTATTTATCCACATGAATAATAGAGTTATTACATTTATATTTTGGATACACATGCCCAAATTCTTCCCCAAAATTCATAACCCAAATAAATTTAGTATTATTTTGAAGATAATCACTCTAGGACATACCGAGTCGGATCGTTGAGCTCGACCGATTCGGTGGTTTTTTTTTTTTCTTTTTGGCAACTTTTTTCCAGTTATTCCCTTTGGGGTTCCTAAATCGAAATAAATCACGCCATTTAGATTCACGCGTCGCGCGAGGAACTCTCGTTCAGCGGACCCCGAACGCCATCGTCGGCGGCTAATCGTCTCCGGTGAATATTTCCTCCTCTTTGAGCTGCCTAAACGTCTCTTCTGTCCGTTACCCTCTTCTGTTGCTCAGTCTTTTTCCTCGCTTGAAACCGATTTCTCCGCTTTATGCTCTCCCTGAAAACACGATACATCCATATTAATTTTGAATGTTTCTTCTATTTCTTTAATTACTTTGCCGATGTGAGTGTCTGCGGGTTTCATTTTAGATGCATTGTTGTTCGTTCTAGATGTCGCATCGCCGAATGTTCTTCATGTTCCGCTTGATTCCGCTTGATTTCTGTTGTTTCCTCGGTCTGAACGGAAATCTCGTTCAGTAGATATATTTTACGCGATATTGGTGAGCCTAAATATTTTTAGCGTTCCTGGTATATTATTATAAACGTAGATTCCGCCGCGAGGTGCATTCTTTCATCACGTGTCTGCATCTTCTTCACGTTGATCGTAATTTTCATATTTATTCTTGTCGGAGTTTTCTGGCATTATTTTTTCTCTAACTATCGATGGATGATCAGTCGGACTATCATCCGAGTTTAGTCCCGAGGAAGACTTCGAATGAAGGTTTTCTATTATCTGGTAAAAGAAATGAAACTTCCGAAAGGGACAAAATAGAAAGTGTATTATTCATGATATAAATGCATTGTTGATATAATTTCGCTTTCATGTAGCTCTAATTGATGTCGGAAGTGGGGAGAGAGCAGCGTATTGATGCTGGTCCTTTTGAAATGGTCTCTGGTCTGATCTTATCCATGAATGAATGTATCAACTCCTTCCTTCTCTCTACCTCTCAAGACCCCAGTCTCTCTCCTGATCTTCGAGAGCTCGCCTCTTCCCTCTCAGCGGAGACATCCATTTCCTATAGATCTCTTAGGACTATATGGTTGAATTCTTCGCCTTCAGAGAAACCTCCACTTCGCCACCTTTTCTCTGGCTTGGAATTCATCCTTCAGCGGCCGAAACCTAGGGAAAAGGTATGAATTTCTCAGACATGTATAAACCTGGAAAAAATAATTTGTTCATTTATGGTTTTTCTAGTCCGAGGATTTGAAGGAGAGACTGAAGAAATTGGGGGAAATGGAAGAAGAAAGGGCATATAAAGAGCTTGTCAAAGATATATTGCCAAAAGAAGAATCTTCTGAGCCTTTCTCCTCGTACAAGGACCAGTTAGGCTTTGGTTAGTGTCATATCCTTCCTGCTTTATGCCATACGATGTCTATATCTATATTTCCTTTTTTTCTGGTTACCTCCCTGTCTGCTTGACTGAACAAATCATGATATGCTATTTTATTAGTTAAAAACACCAACTTGAAATGGCAGACAGTTGATGATAAGCTATTGATGATGTCCTGATGATACAGCATTTCCGAACAGATAGTAGTGGGAGTTAGAGATTATATATATGAGATGCATATTGTTTAAACCTGAATATGCGAGTTTAAGGCTGATTTATGACTCAGTAGGCTTTGTATACATATATAGAGAGAGGGGGCGATGATTTGATTGTCTAAAAGGTTCAACTGACTTCCAAATGCATGGAACCTTTGACCAGATAAAATTTTGTTCCCATTATAGTGCCTCTGATTCTATTACATGACGAATTTATCAATTACTAGCAACGAATTTTTTTCGTTCATCCTTTTATACGAAAATCCTATTGGAAATGGATGCACTTATTTTGGTGAGGATATATCTCGATTGAAAATTCTATTTCTTTTATAGAAAATTTGATTAAAATAGATACATGGTGTATTCTTTTTATCTGGTCCTCAGTCCTTTCTTGATGTTTACTTGATATGCGATGTCCTCTTTTTCCCAGGTCTTCACGTGGTGTTGATGATGTTTACGGGATATCTTGTCGGGTTTACCGCATTCAGAGCACTGTTCAGCCACAATGCCGTGATGGTTATCCTCTTCTCATCCTTCATCTCTATCTTGGATATCTCCATGAGAGAATTAATCAATTATCTTGGGCATGGTATTGCAGAGTGTTGCTGGGGGCATCCTTGGATTGGTGTGCGGTATGCTGGTTGAAACCACTCTCTTCATTATCAGATCCTCCCCTAAACCTTCTTCATCTTCCTCTACACATCACCCTATTTCAAAGATGAAGAAATATCAGTAATAAAAAACCTCTCCTATTTGCCATTTAGGAGAAAGAAGAGTTTTTGCACCTAATCATGAACTTTCTCTCTATGGCCGATTTCCTGAAAGTCCTGTCTGCCGTCCTCATCAGTCCTGAAAAGCGAAACCCCCCTGACAAACTGCCCTTCCTTTCCTTAAGACATATAAAGAGAACGAGCAAGGGGTATGGGATAAGAATTCTGTGGGAATTTCCCGAATTCTGAGTTTCGATTAGATGTATATATCTTGAATCGCAAGGCATTTGATTCTCTTAGTCTGAAGATACGACAGATGGTTAGATAGTTGGTAAAGAGAGTGGTGATAGGTTAAGGAAAACTTCGCTTGCAGCCTGTGAGGGTAACATCAGAAATCTTATCTCTCTACTCACAATGATGGTGGAAGTACTAGGGATCGAATCACATAATCGTCTACTGTGGCGTTAATGGAAGGTCTAGAAAGATGATTAGTGATGTTCAGGTTATGTTTTTAAACTATAAAAACGATGGCCAGTTATTATAGAGTGAGAGTGAGGGGTGTGGAGAGAGATTGTGAATTAGAGAGAGAGGGAGGAGAGAGAGAGAATTGGGAGGATGCCAAGTCAGAGAGAAAGAGGGGAACACTGGGAGGTACTGAGGGAGGGAGAGAGAGGGTTGGCACACAAGAACACCTAAATTCCATGGTGAAGATGTTCAGGTAAAAACACTAACATTAATGTATCAACGAGTAATAACTCTAACACTCCCACCTTTCGTGGATGATGGTAAAAACGGACAAAATCAGGGAACAACATCGATGAAGAGAATGAAAAAAAAAAACAAAGGAAAAAGTGACTTCCATCTTCTTCATCGTCGCCTCAAAAATTTGCCTGCGAATACTACTCTGAATTATTGTTTAAGAAGAAAATAGAAAACATAAGTGTCCAAGAATGCTAGTTAGTCACACCTTGGAGAGCGTCATTGTATTATTTATTTACTATCGAACATGCAACTTCTTTTGCACATGATGGCAATCAATTTTAACATACTTCGACTACTCACGAAACATGGAATTGAGGGCAATTTTTCTCCTTAGTTAACAATCACTAAAGATATTGATTGCCATCAACTAGGGTGATATTGAACATGTAACTAAGGGTGATTTTGGGAAATACTCATATGAGTTAATGGTGGCGGTGCCCAATATGTCTTCAATGTAATAATTGATTTTGTTGATGATCTTGAAAGATCATGTTGTTCTTGAATTTCAACAAAATAAATGATCCTATTAATTATAGATAGAGAGATAGAGATAGAGTTGAGTTATTGAATTAGGAAAACCATCCCAAATTTTCATCCGCAGATCAGTGAGAATATCATTATAGAGAGAGATTAGTAGACAAAGGGAGAAATTAGGTTTTGAGCAACCAAACTAGTTTTTTTTAACTATTTACATCAATATCTATACAATCTTGAGCTCTGCCTCCTGAGACAATGGATCCTAATAGTCATCATTGTCATGCTACAATCTAAATACGTCCTTGAGAAAGCATGGAGATATGCATAATAACTAAATATTACAGGGTGAGACTTCAAACATGCTTCAATTTAACACTCCCTCTGTAGTGGATTAGTGGATGCTTCTCATTCCTTAGTTGTTTATGAGTGTTATTGGGAAGACTTAAATGGAGGGACGAAAGGAAAACTTCTTGAATTTCCAAAACAAGAATTACAAGAGGAAGAAGATGAAAAAGACAAGGAAATCATATAGAGTGATTGATTTCCTTGGGGCGACATTCAAGGGACCTCCAAGCTTTCCGAGGCTTTAACCAAGATAGGAATCCCATGTCTGCTATCAATGCTATGGGCTGCCTTCGCGCCTCTCTTTCCCTCTAAACGTTTCTTGAACTCACTTCTTCTAGTACTGATTGGCTGAAATTGATTTGCATAAACTAGTTAATGGCCTCTCTTGCAACACCTTTGATAAGTGATCATTGGCCTCTTACCAATTATGAAGGATATAACCGGTACCTAAATAAACTACAACATGATATCTTTCAAACATGAGTGTAAACGTCAAGTAAAACACTTAAGTTGCAAAATATCAAGTAAAGATTTTGCAGGTTCAACTCCCGATTAAACCACAAAGAATTAGGTTTTCATTGAGATGATCAATGATTCTATTTTGAATTTTGAGAGTCAATGATAAAATGTGACTCACAATATAATGATGAAGTTGTGTTTGGAAACGAGAAAAATAAGGATTATAATTACTTCATATCCCACGACAATTCAACAAGAATAAAATGAGATATTGTAATAAGAATAGAGAAAGAAAAGATTGACCCAGAGGAAAGCAAAAATTATGATTAAAAACCTAATTATCTATCTAGATGATAAATCTTAACCTATTTATTGTCATTTTTTATAATGTTTGTAATGAAGTCCATGAGCATATTTAATGACTAAGTGAATTATAACGAGATCATAATATAGTGATCTCTAGTCTTTAACCTTATCTTCTAAACATTCCTATTCATGAGATATTCGAGAAGGACATCAAATAATCCCTAAAGAGTAGCACTTTTTGATTTGACTTATATGATGAGTATGGCTGATCTTGTAGCCATTGAGGTGGAGACACCAATGATAGATAGTGGGTACTCTTTGGAGAAAATGTTGACCGAATTGATCTGTATGAGTCCCATGAATTATATATACCTAACTATTAATCAAGTTGATTTATGTCACGGTTGTGTATGTGGTCCTTTGATTAGAAACACCAAAGACATCTTGTGGATGGATGACCGTGTTTTGATTATGACCTACGCATCCCTAGACATGAGTTCTCTAAAACATCATGTATTGAATACAACATGAAGTTCTCGAAGATGATTGTGTGGCGAAGATGAGATCGTTCGCCCTTTAGTATTTGAGGAGATTGACTCAAGGAATGAGATGCCATTAAATCCTTGGCCAAGATAGTAGAAATATCGGAGGAGTTTCTAATAATTTCCTCCACGCATGAAAAGTAACTTGCGTGACTGATTAGGTTTGACAATTGACCATACCCGTAAGTCATTCATGAGTTTTTTATGGACGAATGATTATACATACATTGTAATTGATGATGTCAAGGTTCAAAATGGGAGTTCTTATACACTACATATCTTCTAGAGTACGTGGTGTAGCTTGACATCTAATGGGATGGTAACTCAACTTACTAATTTGACTACATTAATCCTTAATTCTTTAACCTATGTTTTGATGTAGATAATTAATAAAGTTTGACCAGTAAGGTATTATTGGGTCTGTAGAGTTATCAACTAGTGAGATGTATGGACCTAGAGGTCACACACATAAATTCTATGGACATTGGCAGATATAGACATAATTATGAAGGATTTTATGAAAAATCCACATACCAAATGTCTATAAATAGGGGGAGAACGACCACAACTCAAGGTCCCTATGCAAGCCTTGTAGGAATTCACTCCTTTATTCTCTTTCTTTCTTGGTAAAGACCTTTGAAGAGGAGATCCAACCATCCTGTGATCATGTGGATACCATTAGAAGCTAGACACTTAAATAGCTTCAAGAACTCTTTCAAGTGGATCCTATAAGTATGTTTCCTTATACATACTAGATGATAAGATCATCAGTTCTTATTGTTATGTTTTGAGGTTGATAAGCCTTCCAAAATTTTAATCAAAACATCTAATGCAAATGAATGCACTGAATTCGATATTTAAAACATTAAGGCACCAAGAACATATGATCCTACTTATAAGCATAAAAATATGGTCGTTGAATGTGCAGATTTTCATATCAAAGAAAATATACTAAACTCTTCAAATCTGATTTTTAAATTAGAACAATGGTGAGTCAAGGTTGAGTCCACATGGAGGAATGTTATAAGATTAAAATAAAGAGATTTTGTTTGGTATTTTTAGATTTAGAAAGCGGAGACGAACAATGAAAGGAAGAAAATGTGTGGGGAGATGAAATGATCTGAACAAGTGCTTCTAAAATTTTTTCAAAGATTGAAGACCCTTAATCAATGGTAGAAAAGTGATTTTAGGGTTTGGAAATGTGAAAATGTTGATAAAAAGATGAGGAAAATAGAAAAGATGATAGAAAAATTTTCTAATATAAGGATTCGTCATAAAAACACACTCTAGTGATGCTCTCTAATCAAAACATATTTTTGAGAGCGCGTATATTTTTCCCGGACTAGGCGTCTTGCATCCAACATGAGGAATGAACCAAAAAGAGAAGAAACTCATTAAGAATGGTGTTCTACACACAAAGAATGATCAATGATTGCCTTCTTTACTTCTGCCAAGACAATATTAGAGGCACACAATAAAACATTGAAAAACCTAATTTTTTCGTCTCTAAATCTAAATTAGCCCCACATTTGTAGAGCTTGAAATGATGATCATGCCCGCAAAATTTCAGCCCGTATCTTTATTAGGATTACAATATATCACGATTTTGATTTGGAGCATTTATGATAGTTGATCTAGCTTTCTCTCTCCTCTACTTAATCTAGTCAAACCGCTCCAGTCAAATTGCTATGGTCAAACCATAATAAAAACCTACAAAAAAATAAAATTTTCATTTACGCTATCTCGTCTCTTCTCTCTCCTCCCTCTTCTCTCCTCTCTCTCTCTTTTGATGACAAGGACGTGGGCACAAGGGACTCTACTCCGCACGAAGACAAGCATAGCAGAGGGAGAAGCGAGAGAGAGCGAGCACGAGACAAGGAAGGATGGAAGAAAAAAAGATTTTTCTGCCCTCCTGTGCGCAATGGAGGACTAGAGGGAGAGAAATAGAGAGACGCAGGGGTAGGGAGAGAAAAGAAAAGATGAGAAGATAGGAGAAAGAAGAGAACTACGTGAAAGAGGCACACAACGGAAATGGTTTCCGTTGTGAGAGAGAGAGGATAGGGGGATATTAATTCCTCCCCCTCACATGCATATATACGTGTGCAAGAGGAGACAAGAAAGAATGAGAAGAGGAGAAGAAATCTCCCTCTCTCCCTTACGTAGGCACCAATGCACAGGGGGGAGAAGTAGAGAGGGAAAAGGAGAGTGATAACATGCTAATTAGACATTGATAGCAGGCAAAAGTATACTCTAAACCATCCATTTTATTTGCATTTTGATCATTGAATGTTTTACATCAACAATGATTTTTCATGTTATCATGATGTTATGCCTCAACTAAACACTTTTATTGCACTTGAAAATGGATGAGTTAATTACAAATAACTAGGGCTGTTATGAGAATTTTACACAACAATTACTTTCAGAAATAATTACTCTATTAGCAACAGTTGGACATGATAATTCATATTCTTTTAGCATTTACTTTAAATGAAATAATATTTTCTTTTTCAGCAATTATTACCTTAATTAAGGTCTTTTAATTTCAATTCATTTTATTAATGCCCTTAATGGGCCTATTGTTACTAATGGATTTTCGGAGCACTGTGGACACGATTTGCACGTGACTGGTATGAACCAATCACAAAAAGGAGCAGGAGGCTGCGTACATCGCAAAATGTACACAATCAAATGTTAGCTCACCTTGGGGGTAAGCGGTGAAGACACACACAAGTCGTCCTCCACCAATTAGATGGAAGACGACAAGATGCCGACCAATCACAGCATGTGTCGCAGACGCGTGTGCAGAGCGATGAGCACTAAGAGACATAAAAAATTTGCAAAAGGGAGGGCATCACGATTTTGAAACATCTTAAGAGGAAGAGGAAGGCAAGGGAGAGGGCGTTCTTGATTTCTCGCCCGATGACGCTCGGTTTAGAGGATATAGGGGGAAGGAAGATCCACTGTGAAGCAGTGATGATCGGGTAGCATTCAAATCTAGTTGATTTCTCCGATCAAGATCTGAAAATAGGTTTGCAGGATTAGGTTTTGTTCCAAAATTTTCATTTCAGTTTCTTTTATTGTTCTTTCTGTCCTTCTATCTTCTTCCGATTTGAAATCTTCAGTATAGACACTTCATGTTGCATTTCTAATTCAGTTGTTTCGGTCATTTTTTTTTTTTTCCGAATTGAATGATTAGGTGAAGACACTATATGTTGCATTTTAATTCGGTTTATTTCTGCTATTCTTTCTCTTTTCTCTTCTAAAGTGAATCATTTCTTGTGACTCTTTGTTTGTGATTTCTAGTCAACACTTCTTTGATCCTTTATTAGTGTAATCAGTGAGTTTAATTGAATTTTACCGTCTGAATTGCTTATGTCAGTTTCCTGATTTCAGGAGAGTTATTTTTCTCATTAAGAAAAGCTTAAAAAAAGAGAGGTAATAAGTGAAATTTCTCCTACTTTAGTCTTAGTCTTGTTTCTTTTCTTTTTATTTAGTTGTGAATTTTAAAACTACAAAGTCCTTTAATTAGTTAGATTTTTCTTTAGTTTGTCGTGATGTAGATTCAGTAATCTACTATTCTGCATATAACTATGAAAACACCAACATCATATTGCCAATAAATTTTGCATTAATTCATGAAACAGAGAGATTAATTCCTAAGCAGTATTAAGACATTAACAGATACATTTAAAAAGACTAAGAAAGACAAAAAAATATTAAATAATAAAATTTAGATTGAATTAAAGATTATGTGGAAAATAAAATTCGATAAATTAGGCTAGAAATTATCTGCAGAAACTGAATCAAGAGATTAATGCTCTTGATATAGTTGATAAATAAATTAGGTTGTTTCTTGATTTTTGTCTGTCTGTATAATTTTAAATTGCAATTCTTTCATATAATTCTCTTTGCTTCGTATTAATGATCTAAAGATTTCTGTTTTGAATATATACATAAAAAAAGAAGCTTATTGTCACAACCTCCCTTGGATTCAACCCCTTACTAAGCGACAACTTTTGATATTAGAAAATTTTAAAGGAAATTCTATTATACACATTTTATTAATTAAGTTTGAACAAAAATACAACGACGCATTGCATTCAATATTTCAGACTTATCAGACATGATAATACATGATTATTTATGCATATTAAGGCATAAAAGATTACATTCCTATGCATGTTATCATATTTATGAGTGTTTATCTATCATTCTATTAAAAAGTCATTATAATATCAAAATACATTAAATTAGGGTTAATTATGATGAATTTAAGACAAATAATTTCATAACCCATCTTTACTTGAGATTATTAGTAGTTTTTAAAGTTAAATAATGAGAGAAATCCTTTTATATACATTCATTCAATTTTCCAAGTTTTAAAATCTTAAAGAAATGAATGTATTTTTTGAAATATAAATTAAAACTCTTGTTATTTATTTAATTTGACTTTTTAGAATGATAGATAATTAATTTTTTTATTAAATGAAAGAAATTTGAATTAATTTGGAGTTATATTTTGAAACTTATGAATTTTCTCATTTTTATGGATTTTTCTAGATTTTTTCTAAATTTTTAATGAATTTTTAAGGATTTTCCAGAATTAAAAATCGATATTTCTAATTAAAAATTGATTTCTCAGATATTTTAAAGTGCGCAGGTGACGTGGCGCGATTTGGAGCGCTCGATCGTGTCGCGATCAACGGTCAAAGAGGGAGGCGACGTGGCAACATAAGGAGTGTCCGATTGCGTGAGGTATCGTGACCGTTGATGGTCACTTAAGGCAGGGGGTACGTGGCGCATCCGGATTCGTCGGCAAATCATTTTCTAAATGATTTAATCTCAGCCGTTGATCAAAGGAGTTATTACAAGTGAGATTAGAACCGATGGAGCGCATCTGAATTGTCCGATCGCGATCTAACGACGAGTATTTCATACGTTTTTATAACGTACGCGATGTGGCATCATCTCGACGGTCCATCTGCAATCGAACGACCACAACTTAATAGTAATGATTCACATCCGATATGCTTCATCAGAGCCATTAATCGAAGATGAATTGATGATCGGACGGTTACGCCCAAATTAGCCTATAAATTGAGATGTTCTTTGACGATGTTAAACATTCGAGAGCAATTCGAGTAAATCAAACTGTTTAGACACCAAATCTCTTGAATATCTTGTTCTTAATCTTTTCTAGACTCATTTTCACGTCCACGGAGTGCTTGAGATCAAGATTTTGATGATCGACGAGGAAGAAATCGACGTGTGTTATTGATGTGTAGTATGTATCCTATAAGTATTGATAAGATCCTATAAGTATGTTTCCCACGTGCGTTATTGATAAGATCCTATAAGTATGTTTCCCACGCGCGGAGGTGGCATGGACTTGTGGCAAGACCACGCTAGTCCACGCAGATGCCTAGGTGGCGCCACGTGGCAGTGTGCGGGGGGCTGGCAAGTGAAGGGCCCACGGGTTAGTGGGCCCTAGTTAGATAATTGGGGCAGTAACACAAATGCGTTACACCGCCCTACCTTTTATACTAGAATTCTCCGTGTATTTCTTCTGTGTAGGACTGTGTTCCTGGGTAACCTCTTCTTTGCAGGAAACGTGGCAGAACAAGGCACGTCGAATGCAATCGAAAACGAGTAAGATGCGTCGATCGCATGGACCGGCGTCCACCAAATCGCCATCAAAGCACGTGTGTTATTCCCTAACGTTGATCGCGTAAGTGAATTCCGATGGCCAAGATTAAATCAGATTGAAGCTCATTGTGGGAGACACGTGGATGCATCACGACGGTCCAATTGAAGATCGGACGACTGAGATTAAAGGAGATTGTCGACCCCACGACGTGACATCGTGCCTATTGCTTGCGCGCGACGTGGACGAATAAGAACCTTACGATCAAGATCGGATGGGCAATTTATGCGGAATCCTGGGATCGTGGTCCACGATCATCGAGCGATCGTGGCCTTCGATCAGTCTTCACCGAATCGGATAGCCCGCGATTTTCGCTGACTTTTTCTATAAAACGGTGTTCTTCCTCTCTTTGTAACTTAACTCTTGATTGAATCGTGAAGAAATTAAGCAATTTTGGAGCATAATCTTGAGTTCTTTGCGATCCCCTTGCGTCCTAGACTCAAATATGATCGGATTGAGGCAGGATTGATTGTGAAACGTTGCTTGATTCAATCGCATTCTCCCTTTGAACGCCGAACGTACACCAAGAAGAAACCAAGCCAATCCTATTCAATCCATGTGAATTGAAGCCAAATTCTCATGTCAATCGGGTTAGTAGTGAGAATCGATCGTTCATCTTGCAACAATTTTTATTTAGATTAGATTTAGGAGGTTAATTTTGCTTTAAAAGTCGTTTTGTTCTTCATTTTCGCCCAAATGTGGTTTGGATTTTTTCTGATTTTGAAATAAAGATTTCTCCCTGATCTTAAGTTTGAATCACTTGATTCTGGTTTACATTGGATTCCTTGTATCATCAGCTTTTTGTGGATATCAAATTTCGTCAAATTTCATGATTATTTGACCCCTCAATTTAACGTTTGACCAACCACTGTTCATTTTTAATCCAAATTTAGGCATTGATTTGTGGGATCAATTACTCTTAAAATATAAATTGAAATTTGACAATTTTGGTCTCTTTGAAATTTTTTGGTTGTTAGCTTTCTATTGCTATATCATTTGGTTAGACAATTTGAAGATTTTCACTGAAGTGTTCATTTCGGGATTTTTCTGATCTTTGATTTTCAATAATTCATAATAAATCTTATTCTTATTGAAAAATCACGAATTTTCTATCAATAAATTCCATTTTCTCTCTTGTTTTTGAATATTTTTCGTAGTCTTTTGAGCTCTTTTTATTCTCTGATTTTTCAGAAAGTCAACTATTGGTCAAAGTCAACGCTTTGACCTTGACTTTTGAGATTTCCTCTTAAAATCAGTTTTGTAAAGTCTTAAAATATCTTATCTCATATATTTAGATCATTTCTATTGATTATATATCATGATCACTTCTTTAAAATGCTAATTAAACTTAAGTTTGACCAAGTCAACTTTACGATCAAAGTCAATAGTGTTCTCTGTGGATTAACCCGATACTTACATTATACTTGATTTTATATCTTTGTCATTGTGAGTTCAGAATTATAAATATTTTTTTACCGACGCTTTGTGTGTTTTAACGACCGCACGTTACGCCAGCGGCCCGTGATTTTCACGTTGAATTTCCTTATAAATATCGATGTTCTTCCTTTGTAAAGTAAATCTTGATTGAATTGTGAAGGAATTAAGCAGTTTTTGAGTAAAATCTTGACTTCTTCGTGATCCCCCTGTGTTTAGACTTGATTGCGATCCAATTGGGGCGGGATTGATTGCGAATCATCACAAGATTTGATCGAATTCTCCCCTTGAACGCTGAAAGTACGCCGAAGAAGGAATCGATCATATACACTTCAATCCACGCTATTTGGAGCCCAATCTTTGCATCAATCGGGTTAGTAGTGTGAATCGATCATTCATCTTGTAATAATTATAATTTAGATTAGATTTAGGTAGTCAATTTTAAGTTAATAATCGTTTTGTTCTTCATTTTCGTTTTGTTCTTCATTTTCGCTGATTTTGAAACAAAGATTTCTCCCTAATCTTAAGTCTAAATCGTTTGATTTTAGTTTCATTGGATTTGTTGTTTTACTAGCTTTCTGTAGAGAGAAATATCATAAAATTTCATCATCATTTGTGTTAGCGCACTTGTTTTGATATAAACAGTCTCTTGAATTGATAGAGATATAATTGCATTATTAACCTTAATTTTCAATCACTAACTTTATGTCATATGTTATTACTTGACATGTTATCATTTTACTTTTATAATATTATCCTGCACCTATCATTGTATTGGATTAATCTATTAATATTCCCAATGAGGTTTGTGATGGTGTTTGGTTTCAGGAAACACAGACAAGACTCTCATCATGCACTTATCAGTCTATCTTTTATTCACTAATATCATTTCCCCATAGTTACCTTTTATCATATTTAAAAATATCAATTCCATTGAAGGGTTTATTGTCATTTTCTTTTTATTATCCCTTCTAACCCGATATACTATAAAAGGAGTTAGGGTTTGAAAATTTGGGGCCCCGAGACACAGAAGATTCGTACGCCAACTTCGACGATCTAGCGAACAGAAATCATCCTCTCCTCTGCGATTTGTGTGAAGACAGAAGACCAGTGCGAAGAGAGATCTTCATCTGGCATACGGGCTCTTTTCTTCTTCACTTCGACGATCTATGAGGAATACGCACCATCGACAGTTGTTCACGGTTTTCCAACACCCTGTCTACGATTTGATCTTTCTGATTCAGCGAATAGAAGTCCTTTCAGATTTGTTTTTTTGTCGATTCTCGGTTTTTTCATATCTTCCAAATCCGTCGTTAGGTCAACTGAAATAATTTATTTTAGGTCAGTTTATCATTTTAGGTAATTTCATCTGGAGGACGTCCTGTGTGAATCTAAATTTCGATCTTTTAGTAAAATTTCAGTAATATAGCTTTTCTTCTATTAAATCGTTGTCATGGTTAGACTTGCAATCGGTCGGAATTACGAATCCAATCCCTTCTCTTCTCTCGATTCTCGATATCGAATATCCCTGTTATTAATTATTGGTATAAATCTAATCAACGCATTTCTGTCTTATTCAGAAGTCAACTTTAGCAAAAAGTCAACTCTAGATTAGAAGTTAGTCTAGAATCAATAGAAATAAGAAAAGTCGACTCTACGTCAAAGTTCAATCAAAGTCAACTCTATCAGGAAAGTCAACTTAAGTCAGAAATAGTCAACCTTAGCAGAAGGTCAACACTTGACATAAAATCACTATTAGAGTCACTTATTTAGGTAGCAGTAGTTAGATACACATATTTCTACATTCATACACGTTGAGGACAGAAGCGTCTCAATAGCTGAGACGAGAAGGAGTTAGGACCTTGGAGCGGGGAGACCAAGAGAAGCTGGAAGACGAGGTCTCACTTTATCAGTGATTGGCAATACTAGAGGAAGAGGCACGACAGGGCCAGAAGGGACGAGCGATCACGTGGAGATCGGCCTGAGGGAGTCATAGCGTCCAGGAGCCGAGGAGGTCGAGGCCTAGTGGGTAGTGCCGTAGGGACAGGTAAAGGTGAGTGTTAGGTTTGCCGTAGGGGGAAAAGCTAAAAACCTTGTATTTGAACATTGTCCTTCACCCGTTTGAGGGGTGAGAGGATTAGGTTTCATTTTGGTGAGGATTGAGGCTCCGAGTCTAAAGTACTCGGGACTGGATTAAGGGACATTAGGTCCCCCAACCAATATAATAACATCTGGTGCATTGAGAGAAGAGAAAGAAGTGAGTGACAAATCAACGAATCGTTAGTAAATAGATAATCAGAAATCCATGATTACAAGAAAAAGTACATAACCCTAATTCACCCCCCCTCTTAGGGTAAATCACCACTCTATTAGGTATTTCAATTTGACCCTTTAATTTGACGTTTGACCATCTACTATTCATTTTCAATCTGAATTTGGGCGTTGACTTGCAGGATCAATTACTCTTAAAATACAAGGTGAAATTTGACAATTTTGGGCTCTTTGAAATCCTCTGGTTGTTAGATTTCTATTCACAGGTGAATTTGCAAGATTTGGATATCATTTGGTTAGTCAATTTGATGATATAAACCGAAGTGTTCATTTCGAGATTTTTTTGATCTTTGATTTTTAATAATTCATAATAAATCCAATTCTTCTAAACAAATCATGAATTATATATCAAAAATTTCTATTTTCTCTCTAGTTTCTGAATATCTAATTTTCGTAATATTTTAAGCTCTTCTTATTCTCTGATTTAATAGAAAGTCAACTATGAGTCAAAGTCAACGCTTTGACCTTGACTTTTGACATTTCTTCGCCAAATCAGTTTATAAATTTTTAAAATATTCTATCTCATATTTTTTTTATTATTTCTATTGATTATATATTATTTTCACTTCTTAAAATCCTTAATTAAACCTAAGTTTGACCAAGTCAACTCTTCGATTAAACTCAACCGTATTCTCTGTGGATCGACCCGATCTTTACACTATACTTGATTTCATATCTTTGTTATTATGAGTTGGGAATTATAAATTTTTTTTGACAGGCGTTTATGTGTTTTCAACGACCGCATAAAACGCTTCGTCATAGTCCTTTGACTTGAGACACCAAAGACATCTTGTGGATGGATGATTGTGTTTTTTATGACTTATGAATCCTTAGGCACGGGATATGTAAAATATCATTTATTAGATACGACATGAAGTCCTCGAAGATGATTGTGTAATCAAGATGAGATCATTCGTCCTCGGTGTTTGAGGAATTGACTCAAGGAATGAGATACGATGAAATCCTTGTCCAAGGTAGTGAAAATATCATAGAGGAATTCCCGATAATTTTCTACACTCATGAGTACTAACTTGAGTGACCGATTAGGGTTTGAAAATTGACCATACCCTAAGCTATTCATGAGTCTCGTGCGAATGAAATAATTATACACACATGGTAATCAATGATAGGAAGGTTTTATAAGAGAGTTCCTATATACTCCATGTCTCCTAGAGTACATGGTGTAGCTTGGCACCCGTTGGGCTAGCAACTCAACTTATCGATTAGGTTAAATCGATCCTTGATTAATTAATCTATATGTTGACGTGGATAATTAATTAAGGTTGACCAATAAGATGTTATTGGGCCTATAGAGTTATTAACTAGTGAGATATATAGACCTAGAGGGTCACACATATAAGGTCTATGGATGTTGTGTATATATAGATAGTTATGAGGGTTTTAATAAAAAATCTACATACCAAATGTCTAAATAAGGGGATAATGACTACAAGCAAGCCTCGTGAGAGTTCTCTCCTTTCTTCTCCTTCTCTCTTGGTGAAGAGCTTTGAAGAGGAGATCCAACCGTCCGGAGATTGTGTAGATACTACTAGAAGCTAAACACTTGAATAACTTTAAGAGAACCCTATAACTATGTTTTCTTATACATAGTAGATGATAGGATCATCTATTCTTAGTGGCTCAGTGTTTTGAATATCTGATTCAATGTATTCTTTGGCATTCAATATTTTGATCAAAATTTTGGAATATATCTCAACTTTAGAACAAAAATAGTTTGCTCATTGGTTCCTTAATGCCACATGGGACATATCTCTTTGTTACTTATAACCTTCTTTTTCCTATATAGGCTTATAATATCCTATTTACGCATCCATTATTGAAGGTTTTACCTATTTACATAATCAAATAGAGAAAATTTTTTTGTTCATTGGAATAGAAGAGTTCTCTTGTATGTTTGAATGACTTTTGGATATCTCTAGCAATGGCTAGCTGAAATAAAAGTAGAGACATCAAGGCCCAATTTCCTTCATGATGGTGTTGGAAGATTGTTGTGGAGAAAAATCAAGAGAGAGGTCATGATTCGTGAAGAATCAAGTATTACTCTACCTAGGGCTAGTATAAAAATGAGATTTTTAGACATTTGGATGTCGAAATGTGTGTTAAAAAGGTCCATTCTTAGGCTATAACCATCTTTTCAATCTAGTCCATCTAATTTCTTCACATCTCCCAATTATCTCAACATGTCACCCTTATATTTGTATATATTTTTCATTTCTTATCTCAATTCTCCCTTTCTTGTTTTTTATTTTATTTTTGTCAATTATTTTCTCCCATATATTTATGTACTAAATATAGTAATCATAATATAAAGAAATCCTCGATAACATCATCCTCCACAAAACCCTTCATTTTCTCTCTTAAAATTTACTCGATTTCATTTTCACCTACACGTCTGAACGTCGTTACCATCTATAAAAATTGCTTTAAGAGATTAATCATACATAAAAATGTCTAAAATTTGTAAAAATCACTTTTATATACATAGATATAACTATATTACATGCAGATTTTATAGAAAATTTGTCCTTCATTGATAAAGTATATAACCCTATAAGTACTATACTTGTATATATCTCTTGTACGCCCATAAATTCTCCAATCCCATTGCCTATGGTCTTTGTGGATTGACCTTTAACCACTGTTTAAAGTGAGGAACACAAAAATTTGTTTCTTGAACTCAATACATAAAAATGTCTAATTAAATTCCTAAATTTTGATCAAGAATCATCTAAATCATTTATCTCTTCATCTCTTTCGTTCCTCTCTCTCTACTCTGTCTCTACTACGTTAGTCTCTCTCACTCTCTTTCTTCTATATCTCTTTCATTCCTCTATCTAGGTGTATATATTTCTGATCGAAAATGTCTATCTTTCTATTATTTTTATTATCTCACACTTAAATTGGTAAAAATCTATCATTTGATCTACAACTCATGATCTGATTATTGAGAATGAGAGGAGACAAAACCATTTCTTACCAATCAAAGCATAAGGGTCGAAGCTATGGTGGCTTTGTTGGTCTGGCTTGGTTAGGCTGGTCAAACCCTCACATATGCAAGAAGTCAGAACGGTGTCTGGGGTTTCAACTTGATCGGCATTTCTTGAAGCCCAGAGAAGAGGAGGAGGGGGGGAGAGGGAGAGAGAGAGAGCAAAATGGGATGTGGGCCTTTAGATTGATCTCTTATGTGAGCCACGAGCCAGCCCGATTTGAGATGCGCGACAGAATTTTTGGGCCCCCGATGGACTCCAAAGAGGTTAGCGTGCCGAGTCTTCGGACTGCTGCAAGCCCAGCCGTACACGTGGCAGAAGAAATTACCAATTCAGACAGCTATTTTGGACTGATGAGACGCCACCGAATGACGTCATCTTTGGATGTAAACCAGATTTTTTTCCCATTGTGAATTAAATAATTTCTGAAAAATTGTTAAACATGTGGGCTCCACTGTCCTATTTTTGTTTTTAGTAGATGGTCGGCAGCCGGAAAACTCATGTCAGGAAAGAACATTCAGGAAGCGCCACGTGCCGTCCTTATCTTCCGTCAAAATTCAGCAGAAAAAAACCTCCCCTCTCTCTCTCTCTAGCTTTTTTTCTATTCGATGATTTGGGTTTTCATGAAACCTCTTCCTTTCTCTCTCTTCCCGTCTGAATCGAAGAGAAAACGGACGGCCAGATTTGACACAGACACACTCTCTCTCTTCCCCTGATAACCAAACAAAACTCGGAACGGACGGCCACAGCTGTAAGCATATATTCGATTTACGCGAAACCATCTCTCTCTTGTTATCTATGTCTCTTTCCGTGTTTTTCACGCGGTCAATTCAACGTCTAAGCGAAACCGACCTCTCTCTCTCGCTCTTCCCATGTTCTCTCCCCGAAACTGAGAATAGATCAACGAGTAAAATTTAATGAAGACAACATGATCGTGTCCGGATTACAGAGGTAAGGACAAGACGGACCGAAGACCAAGAAGGAGAGATGAAAGAGGCTGGGCGACCCGCCTCCTTCCCTCCGTCGTTCATTTTTCCCTTCCTCTTTTGTCTTCTTCTAGTCGCCGAATATTTCCTCTTCCCCACTCTCCTTATCCTCTTGTCTTCTTCTCATCTACCCCCGCCTCCTGGCGACGGGGTTCAATGTACCTCCTCCTTCCCTCTCCTATCTCGATAGAGTGAGAGAAAATCTTTATCTCCCTGAAATTGATCGTTTTCATGAATAAACTCATCTTTAAGTACAATCTAGATTACAAGATTGAAGTCCTCTGTCTAATTGAATAACGCGAAGAGGGTGTGGGGGAGGCGGGTGACAGAGAATCTCTTACCCTGAAAGATCTTTGTTTTCTTGAATAAAGTCTTCTTGGTCGTAAATTTTTCGGAGAAGGAAATTTCCCTTGAAGGAATTCAGGAATGAATTATTGCTCTTTGTCAAATTACGCGAGTATTTAGATTTTTAATTTCATTAAAAAATTGATGACGGAATCTGTTTTGGGAGGAACATCAGCCAGATGCTGCCAATGAATTATTTATCATATCCCAGGAGTAGTAGACATCATCTGTTCTCGAAGCGTCTTTCTCGGTTGCTCAATCTTTTGTGGAGGGCCGTTGGTTCAGATCTTCATCTCTGTCGATATCTAGAGAGAGAGAGAAAGAGAGAGAGATCCATGTTCCATCCTACCGCCTGATTTTCTTTCTTCGGTCCTGTGGGTACGCGTCCATCTCTCTCTACAGTAAACAGAAGACCTTTCGTTTTGGACATCCCCTGGTTTTCCAGCACTCATGCCCCCAGTTTCCTCTCTCTCTCTCTCTCCCTCCCTCCCTCCCTCCCTCCCTCCCTCCCTCTCAGTCTCTTTCACAGGGAGCAAGATGGAGGGCAACCGATGTAAGTCCGTCCAGCGAGAAGAGGTGATTTTCCGCAAACAAACAGCAGAAAAAACCAGCAGCACGGAAACCTGTTCGGAGTTCCGGTTTTGCAAGGAATCCGACGTGGCATTTCTTCAGTCGTCCGTAGCATTAGTGTCACGTGACGCCCACCTCTCTCGGTCTTCTGGCGACGCGTGTCACTTGGAGTCAAACTAGTCGCCTCGATGGGTTTCACGTGCAAATGTCAACGTGGTGCTCCCCAACTCGCCATTCTTCTCCGTAGACCCCATGCTCACCTTCCTTTATATAGCCCCCCGTCCTTCCTCTCTGTGAACCAAATCCCTCTCCTTTCTCTACGAATCTCTCACACATCTCTCAAGATCTCACACATTCTTAAGCCATGTCCACCGCTGGGCTAATGAGGACGACTTCAGCGCCCCTGCAGTCTTACCGTGCTACGCTGTTCCCGCGGAGCAGAAGTACCAGCTCGCTAACCTCTTCCCGGACCCTTCACTTCTTCGGAGGCGAGAAGAAGCAGTTGATTCAGACTCTCCACAGAGCACAGTCTGAAGCCGACCTTGCAATCTGCGAAGGAGGAATTAGCTGTCAGGCGAAAAGGGCTGACGTGGAAGCGCCGCCGGCGATTCTCGAGGTCGCCGGCGGCAGTTACGGCGGCGCCGCCGGTGGCTGCGGCGGATGGAAACCAGGTCACGGAGGGTCCGATGGCGGAAAGAGCGAGATTGGCGCGTATTACATGGAGATGCTTGAAGCCGATCCTGGCAATCCTCTTTTACTAAGAAATTACGGGCGCTTTCTCCACGAGGTAACCACTTATTTTTCGTAGGATTTCTTCTTCTTCTTCATCATCATCATCTTCTTCATCTTCTTCTACGTGGGTTTCTTCTTCTTTCTGTTGGCTGACGAGGTGGAATGACAGGTGGAAAGGAACTACGAAGGAGCAGAAGATTGCTACGGCAGAGCAATCTTGGCCACTCCAGGTGACGGTGAGGTGCTCTCTCTCTACGGAAATCTCATCTGGGAGGCACACGGCGATGAAGAAAGAGCAGAATCATACTTCGAAAGAGCAGTCGAGGCCTCCCCCGATGACTGGTAATTATCTTTTAAAAAAAGAAGAATAAAGACTAGTTTTTTTCCCAATCGATCGTCGGTTTACGTTGAATTTGGTTTTGACGCAGTTACGTGATGGGCTCGTATGCGCATTTCCTCTGGGATGCGGAGGAATCGGGGGCGGATGATGGAGGAGATATCTCAGCGACAGCGCCGCGGATGACGGTGAAAGCTTACTGAAGGGCTCCGGCGGAGTATCTTCAGTGGATGGTGTAAATTCGACCTCTTTCTCTTTCTAGAGAGGAGCTTGTGGTTGCGGAAGAGGGAAGTGTAATGGAAGAAAGGTGGTGGTGGGCGGGCAGCAACCGTGTATTCATGTATAGTAAGCGGCAGATTTCTGCAGTTGGCTGTAAAGTTTTGACAACAGATTAAACAGGAAAGAAACTAGAAGCTTTCGGTGCTTGTCTGAATCTATTTCTTGATGATCATGGAATGTATAGACAAATTTTTTGATGAACAGGTCAGGAACAAAGTATGAGAGATAAAGATTTGATTAGGATTTGTGGGGAGAGTTCACATAAAAAGAGAAGGATTTTCTAGTTAGGACTTATCTCCCTTACATCCTTTATCAAATAATTTTTTTAATTTTAATTCGTATGTGTTTTAATCTTCTCTTTCTTCGAGCAGCGTTTTCTTCGGAAAATTGCCGGAGGCTTTTGCGATGCTCAATCCGGGAAGAGAGAGAAAGATAGAGATTATTAGGTTTCAATTTCCAATCTAATGTTTCTTCCCTGAAAGCATAAGATCGAGATATGCACAGAATTTAGAAGAAGAATTCATCCGGAATATCCCTGAACATGCCGGAGAGAAAGCCTCTGTATTTGCCCTTCAGTACTCCCGCTGAACCGATGAGAGAGAAAGATGCCAGTGAGAGTCAACACTACTCGGGTTTGTTAGAGTTCACGGTTGAAGTCGAACCTTCGGGGTCCGATGCGGGTCCCATCCAGCTCTCTAGAATTTTCGTGCTAAGCGTTGACTCGATTAGTTTCACGAGATCCTCCCCTGACATGGAAATCGTTTAAGTTCCGGAAAACTTTGTCCACGTATTTCAACCAAAAAAGCGATGACTTCTCTACATACCCGGGATATGCTTCCCTTCCCTGTAAGGGTTGACGAGAAAAGATGGAATTCCGCTGTCTTTCAACTGCGACAAGAAGGGATTAACAATCAGGGCCATGCTCACTCCAATATTATCCATAGAAGGACAGATATATTGATAAACTGATTGAAGGATAGACATAGATACATGCCCTGACATTGATGGAGTGATAGACATCAAGGTATATAGATAGATGGGTATTAGGTAGACAAAGAGGAGGATCGATAGAGAGACAAATGGCTAGGTAGATAACTAAATAGAATAGATGGACATCTAGAAAGATGAACAAACATGAATTCATAGATAGCAAATATATGGATAATCCGACAGGCAATACGGGGATATAAAGCAAGACAGGGATAGAATGCCAGACATAGAGATAGAAAGAGAAGTCAAACATAGTTCTAACAAGAGACAGATATATGAAGATATAGATAGGTCAAGAAAAGTGAAAGAAGAAAATATGGTGAGAGAGTTCACCCACGTGCAAAAAGAGAGCCTTTGCAAGGTCCAACGGTGAGATCGGAGAAGGGCCTGAGAAGTATGCCGGTACAAACTTGCTGTCTTGATATCCTGCTAAGAAATGATATGCAGCCTGACCAGGATAAAGCTTGACCACCTCAGGTAGCACACCAGAACTTCACTCGAGTAAAGAATTCAGCCATTTCAAAAGTCAACGCCATAGAATTCGATAGGTTAAAGCGGAAACCATGCCAAAAGATGACCTTGAACAGACATCAAAGTCAACAATAAAACAACAAAAAAAACATGCTGTGTTGAATGGGATCCCCGAGTATAAATTAATCATTAACTTCGTAACAAGTTAATGATTAAGTGCCAAAGAAAAATAAATGCCCAAATTATCAATTGAGAACATTTTTTGTCCATTGATTTTAGTGATTGTGGTTAAGGGGAACTCACCGGTCAGCAGAGCTAAAGATCAGAGCCGCAATATTCTCTCTCAAGGTCAGAGAATCAGCATCCGTTTTTCGGAAGAAAGGAGAGATTCCCTCATAGGAGAGAAGGATTCCAGCTTCTGCTGATGTCAGATGATTTACAAAATTGAAAAACGACGACTTCATTATTTCCTCAGAGGCAAGAAGAAGAACCACAGATTCACCAAAAAGCAGGGCCCTGAGGATAAGTTTTTTTTTTGTCATTTGAGGTGAGTGACAAATTAAAGTATCTAGAAAATAACTGCCTTACGTCCTCAACTATCATTACCACTTAAGGAGAAGCTGAAAATTGAAACAGATTTTGAAATATCATCAATAACTGAACAGCTTAGACAATCGTAGACACATGGATTGATGGATGGATGGAGGGAGGGATGGAGGAAGGGAGGGAGGGAGGGAGGGAGGGAGGGAAGGAAGGAAAGATGGATGGACAGATAGAGATATAGATTGATAGATAAAAGGACAGACAGACATGCAGACAGGAGCGATAGAGATCGATAGACAGACAGATAGATGGAGAGAAAAAAGAGGCAGATAGAGTATCCGGTGAAGCCAACCTTGCAGAAAGAGGAAGCCCTCCCCTCGCTAATATTATGGGCATAGCTAATGCTGTCAATGCAGCTTTCACACTGTTACCATCAGCAAATGCTCTACCGCATAAAACAAGTGAAGACCTCTCAATATCAGCTGCCACAAACCCATTTCTCATCTCTGATTTGAGCCCAATAATCTCGCCAATTTTTGGACTGAAACAAAAAATAAATTAAATATTTAAAGTCTCACAAAGAAATCAATTCCCTTGGCCACATTGCCTAATTCAAGAGCATGGCTGCTCAAATGACCTTATTGTGGAAGCACTGTAAACAATCAGAGGAGACGAATCACGAGATATAGAACGATCAGGAATCTTCCATAAAACCCTTGAGAGAGAAAGTGCAGCAGATGGGCAATCACTTATCACACGAACTTTTGCCCCCGATTTCATAAACGAACCAATTGCACCATCTTGGACGAATAAATTCTCAACAGAGGAAATATGAGCAGTCACCTGAACCAAGAGAGAAAAAATACGACTATTTTCCGCCAATTTTTTTCTGCCGATACTCAAACTTTATTTTCCGCCAATTTTTTTCTTTCAAAAACTGATGACCAAGAATCAAAAATTTCTTGGCATAAAAATAATCACATGAATCAAAAGTGAGAAAATATGTTACAGGAATTATGTCACCCAAAACCTCAAAAAGAAGGAATATTGCTTTTCTAGCCAAAGATTAAAAAATTTTAAACTGCTATATTCCTGTTTTAAAAGTTTACTAAATTGGGATTTTGAAATTTCACAACTTCTGCCAAGAACATCTCCTCTAACAAGAATCGGAAAGCCAGATAAAGGACCTATACAAGAGTACAAAATCACAGATGACTTTTTTCTTATTTAGGGTAAAAAAATGGGAAAGTTAGAGAGAAGAAAGATTGTAGTCATACCTACTGTTGCTGCGCCATGCTTCTGAAGCTCAGATGATGTCAAATTTTGGAAAATTTTGTCCTTTACAATTATACCCCTCCCAGCAAGAGACCAGTTAAGGCCATACGAAACCCCAGGACTCTCTCTCTCTCTAGAGATAAAATCAATGAGAACGGATAAAAATATATATATTTCTTTGCTCTCAATAAGTATGTAAAATTAAAAATAGCTAGAATGGCACAGACAAATCTGAATATTTTTTTAACGAAGTTGCTGATCCGACGATGTATATATATAGTGGGTGCATAAACATAATTTATTAAATATACAATTTATATACTGGAAGCATATATTGAAAGCCAACAATTAAATATACCTCGCCTTTTGTCTCTCCTCATGGGCCGCAGCTGAATACTGAAACATCAGTCTATATAATTAGAATGAAGATTTCAGGAAAGTAATTTTAAAAAGAGCAACAGATTTGGGTGAATTTACCTCACATGTTAGCATTAATAAAAGATCAATAGTAACTCACAAGTTTTGATAATCTATGCAGGTAAGATAGATAGAGAGAGAGAGAGAGCGGCCAGAGAGAGAGAGAGAGATCTCTTACATTCATCTGATCATTTCAAATGGTATGGATAAAAATTGGCAAGGTCAGATAAAAGAACAATGAGGGAGAGAGTAAGAATGAGTGGATATCTAAAATGCTGGTTTCTTAGCCCTAATTTTTCCGATACAGAAATTAAACAGTCGACTTCGGACCTCTGGTTCGTTGGGTGGGGTCATTTAAAAATCCAGCTATCTCCAAAAAATGCGCGCCTTAAAATCTTAGAATTATTTGCTACGGGTACAAAGGTCTAACATCCTATTTTTGTAAATTCTTGACTCGTAATCTCTGCATTTCGGACAGTTCACATCAACCGCAATAATCTAAGCAATCCATAGTTAAAAACTTCACCCGGGAACCATAAAATTCATGATTTATTTGATTAAATAAATTCTCCAAATCATCAATCTATTTGTATTTCAATCATGGACAACCAAATTTTTGTGAATTCCAAATAGAGAAGACAACAAGGAACATATTATTCAATTTAGTTCGGCTGGCACTTACACGTGTGGCCCAGCAAAAAAGTAGGGGAAACGGAGAGCCAATGTTAGCGGAAATGGCGGCCTGAAGCAGCCTGTTAACTAGGAGAGCTCTCATCGCCAGAATCTCTTTACCCTTCTCTTCCTGCTCAAGAAGACAGCTCCTTTTTTCCAGCCGCAGTTTAATAATTCTAAAACTAATCGATTGCAGAGTAAACTGGTCTTAGGATCTTTGATGGGTTCGCGTCAGGCGACTAGCCAACCTCGCTTGAATCGAGAATCTTCTTGATGAAATCCAGTATTACAGTACTTAGCGCTCTTGGTCCCTCGAGACCATTACATTGGTAACAAGACTTACAAGAAACTCGTAAAGATTATGTTTAAAATTCTTTCACAAAAGAACTGCGATTGTAAAGTCGTACGGAGATCTTCCTGTGGACTGCAAAAAAACTTCACAAAAAACGATCCTTCAATGAATGCTCTCAAATTATTCCCATGTTTTATGCGTAAAATATGAACAGCTGCTATCAATGAGTAAAACAAAACATATGAGGGCATCACACGTTAGTTCATCAGTTGCACTAATGCAAGCCATACATGTACCCGCAGTCTATACAATCATTGTCTCGATGAATCTCTTCTCTTTTAGTGTGATCTAAAGCTCAAGCTATTATTGCCTTCATTTACACCATAACGTAACTACAAAATCATAGCTACATACATACATCGTATACCATGTTTAGGTGCTAATTTAAAATCTAAAAATGAGAATATCCATTTTTTTATAATTGTATATAGTATAAATATGAACATATCCTAATATGTACCATCATCTACATTTTATTTATATTATGAGAAGTCAAGTAAATGGATTCTCATATTTTTATGAGTTTTTGGTGGATGCAAACGACTAAGGTGATGGGATCTAAGGTTGATAAGCCTTCCAAAATTTCATTCAAAATATAAAATGTAGTGAAATATATTGAATCGGATATTTAAAACATTGAGACACCAAGAACTAGTGATCCTATCATCTAGTATATAAGAGAAAATTTACTTACAGGGTTTACTTGGAAGAGTTCTTGAAGCTATTTAAGCGTCCAGCCTCTAGTGGCATCCACACAATCTCCAAATATTTGGATCGCCTCTTCAAAGCTTTTCACCAAGAGAGAAAGATAAGAATTGATAGAATTCTTAGAAGGCTTGCATGGGCACCTTCAGTTGTAGTCATTCTCCCCTATTTATGGACATTTGGTATGTGAATTTATCATAAAACTTTCATAATTATATCTATATCATAGACCTTATCTGTGTGACGCTATAAGTCTATATATCTTACTAGTTAATAACTTTATAGACCCAATAACATCTTAGTAGTCAGAATTTATTAATTATCTACATCAATATATAGATTAATTAATCAAAGATCGATTTAACCCAATTGCTTCGTTGAGTTGCCAGCTCATTAGGTGCCAAGCTACGCTAGCTACTCTAGGAGATGAGTATATAAGAACTAATGTATCAAGCCTTGCCATCATTGGTTACCATGTAAATATAATCCTTCGTTTGCGTTAGACTTATGAATGACTTAGGGTATAATCAAGTATCAAATCCTAATGAGTCACTCAAGTTAGTTCTGATGTGTGGAGGAAATCATTGGGACTCATTCTTTGATATCTTCACTATCTTGGCCAAGGATTTCATCCCATCTCATTCCTTGAGTCCGTCTCCTCAAGTACCAAGGGTGGACGATATCATCTTGACCACACAATCATCTATGAGGACTTTATGTCATATCAAATATATGATATTTTAGAGAGCTCGTGACAAGGGATTTGTAAGTCACTCTTGTGCCTCAATCCCATAGTTGTATAGTGATGCTTAAAAACTTCTTGAGCTAAAGGCATTATTAGCGAATCTATAATATTATTGGCCAATAGTACTCTTTCCACCACTACATCTCCTCTAGCGACAATCTCCCTAATCAAGTCAAAGCACCTTAAAATGTTGCTTGGACTTCGATAAGATCTTTACTCTTTCTCTTATGCTATCAAGCCATTGTGACAATGTACTCAACCTATATTGTTGAGTTTATAGCGATGAGATGCCTAGAACTCTTCCAAGACATAGTTCCCTCATTCAAAATGAACATGAATCCAGATGTAGATCTACTACCATTTAGGTTTGACTGAAAACTTGAGTTAGTGTAACCTTAGAGCCTTAGCTAATCCCCCCCATAGATCATAAATAAATAATTAATTCTTCTCAAGTACTTAAGGATAAATTTTGATGACATCTTAGTGTCTCTCACTCGAATCAGCCTAAAATCTAGTTGTAACACTTAGAGCAAATGTTACATTTGGTCTGGTACATTGCATAACATACAT
Organism: Lemna minuta; assembly: GCA_024174645.1. NCBI lineage: Eukaryota > Viridiplantae > Streptophyta > Magnoliopsida > Alismatales > Araceae > Lemna > Lemna minuta. Next base: position 4,758,036 of record CM044113.1, on the reverse strand, counting down.
GATGAATCCAATTGTCAAGGCATGTAGGATCTTTTCCATCAATGCTCTATCTTCATGAGTCTTAGGCAAATGCTCATAGATATCTGAACTCTATGTTTCATCTGTATGAAACCTTTCTTGGAATTCTTCATGCCAAAACTTTTGACTATGGTGTCTATGTACATGGATTGGGATAATCCAAACAACCTCCTTGATCTATCTATATAGATACGTATTCCTAACATGTAGGTGTAATAACATGCAATTTCATACATTAATATCATGCATTTTGTGAAATTTTTCCTAAAAATATAATCATAAATGCATGTTATCATAATTTAAAATGATTAAAATGATAATTTTTATATTGAATATAATATTCTTGATTCTCCATAAATTAATAAAAGTTTATGAGCATTTAAGGACATTAATTCATCAAGAATATTAATTTTTTTAAAAAGAAATTTCTATTTATTTTATAGATTTTATAGATTTTTCTGGAAGTCTTTTTATTAATTAAAATAAGTTACAAACTGATTTTCTTATACAAATGAAAATAAAATAAAAGAGAAAGAGAAAAACTAAAATAAAATATATAAATGAGAAAAAAAGAGAAAGAGGCATTCTTTCTCTCACACACACACAAACACACTCCCCCTCTCTCTCCTAAATCTCCTCTCTCTCTCTCTCGTCACCTCTCACTCGTGCAATTTTCTCCTTGATAGAGAGAGGAGAGGCACAATGGAGAGACACCATCTCATCTCTTCCATGTGCGAGACAAAGAAATCTCTTCTCCCTCTCTCGCACATCTTCCCTCTCTTCCTTTTCCTCCTTTCTTCCGTCTTTTCCCATTTTTCTCATCCCTCTTCCTTCTTTCTTGCGCATGTACATGCGCGCATAAGGGAGAGGAGGAGGAGGAGGAGGAGATATTTCTTCCTCTACTTCCCTACTTTCTCTGAAACTCACTGTCCTGCACACACACACATGCATGCATAAGGGGAAGAGGATCTTTCCCCCTCCTTCACTCACTCTCAAACTCTCTATGTTTTGCGCGCGCATGCACATGCCTGTGCGTGGCGAAAATTCTCGCACCACCTTCTCTCTCTCCTACCATCTTCCATCGCGAGAGGATCTTGGTGGCCTACGACCCCCGTCGCCACCAAGACACGATACCACGGCGCCGGAGGAGCCTTTTGCGCGCGCGGATCTATCCGTTTATCTTTATTTCTTTATTATGAACTTTTGACCCGCACGTGTTTAAGCGGGTCCTCGTTTATTTTCCTCTCCTTTTTAGGCTTTCGGGTGGGTTCTTCCCTTTTCGGGATCCCATTCGTGAAGCCATTTCTCTTTTGTGAACCTTTATTTTTCTATGAGTATTTTTAGGTGTTGGGTTGTGGGCCTCAAGTGGGCCCTTTCCCCTCTCGGCCCATTATGGGCTCTATAAGAGGGGAAGGGACCCCCGCACAAACCCTAGCCGTCATTTGAAGAAAGAAAGGAGTGCTCTCCCTCTCAAGTGGCTGCTCAAGGAAGGCCGGGGAAGGAGTCCAACCGCCGTCGTCGCCGCCGCCGCCGCACGCCTCCGGGCCGCCACCGCCGCCGCACGCCTCCGTGCCGCCACCGCCGCCGCACGCCTCCGTGCCGCCACCGCGACAACCGCCGCCACTCCTTGCCCCGCCACTGGTTCATCTCCACTATCATCGCGACGCCGCCGTCCTCAAGCCGCTGCCGCCGCCGCCTCAGGCCGCCGCCGCTGCCGCCGCCTCCGGACCGCCGCACCGCCATCATCTCCATCTCCTCCACCTCCATCTCCATCTTCTCCTCCAGCCCCTCCACCCACCGGTCGTTTTCCTCCCCTGCCGCACAGCCCCTCCACATACCTCCCGATCTCCCCCACTCCGATCATCCTCCTCCCTCATCCCTCAAGATCCCGCTTTCCCCCACCATCCTCCTCCGTCCGCTGCCAAACCCTCCACCTTCCCCTCCCCGGCGAACTCCCTTCCACGATTTCCACTCCCTGCAACTTCCTCCACCCATTCCCGTCGTCCTGCCCAGCCACCACCCGCAACCCCTCCATCTCTTCTCTCCGTACTTCCCGAATCCCCAACCCTACGATCCCAGGGCCATCCCGCCCAGCCTCTTCACCGATTCACCCTTTCCGCTTCACCTCCAACGTCATCGCAGACCTTCCCGCAATCTCCCGAAACCACATTCTGCATCGAACCCCCCCTCCTCACACCCTCCTCAATTTCCCCAACTCCCTCCCCTGCAATTCCCGCATTTCCGCGAAGTCCCTCACGCCGAACACCCGAATTTTCCCCCTCTCCTCCCACGTTCTAACCGCCCGACTCCCCTCCCTGATTCCAAATTCCGACACTCGAAACCTCATCACCTCCCCACTGGGAATTCAATCACGAATTCCCTCACCTGGCAGCCTGTCCGATTCCTGCATGGTCATCCACTTTCCGCCTCACCAGCCCCTTCCCCCCCTTCCTAATTGTCCATCTTCTCCCCGTCTCCCCTACCGAACTCCCCCTGCCCTTCTGCCGAAACCATCCTCTCCATTTTCCCCACCCCGAAATTCCGCTCGCAAGTCCTCCGCGTATCCTCTCTTCTCTCTCTGCCGACCAATTTCCTCTCCACGACCACCCTCTCTCTCACCCTGCGACCGCCACTCTCTCCTCCAGCCAACCGGACGAATTCCGCACTCGGCTGACTGATTTTCGTCGCCATTCCGCATCCCGCCCTTCTCCTGTTGACCTGAATTTCATTCTGCTTGACCTGTGTTTCTCCATTCCACCAGCCTCCCCCGCGGAATTCAATCCGCGAACCTGCGCTTCACCTATTCCAATCCCGCAGGCCTTCAATCTTTCCCTGGAAGCCAACTCTCGCTGAGCCCAAAATCGCCGTGCGACACTGTCGACCGAGAAATCGGCTTCGCCTCACCCCAGCACATTCTGACTTCTGCCGACTTTCCCTTCCCCGGCCAACTTCCAGACTGACGCCCACCCGAAATCGGCTCCCCTAGCCGTAATCACCCTCCAGCCTAGCTCGCGCCCGCATTCTCTCACTTAACCACCAAGCAAGGTCCACGTGTGGACTGGGTCAACCCCCGGTCGATCAACCCTCCGCCCAGCCCACGTGCCTACGACGCCAGGCCTGCTCGAGTGTGCATTCGTATCCCTTCCCGTGCACCTGCCAGCGCGTTCATGCGTCCTGCTCACCACCCCGCCCTTTGAGATCCTGACTCGCGCGCTCGACCCTGCGATACACGCGTGAGCGGTTCATCCGTACGATCTAACGGCACGCTCGCCCGCACATCTTCTCCAGTGTCGAGGACTCCGCTCTTCCCCGACGTTGCCCTTTTGGCCTACCTTTGCCGACCGTCTGTGTCGCATCCTTGACCACTCCCGTGCCCTCATTGGCCAGCCGGTCACCCCCTCGGGATCGATCCGTTGATCGTCGCTACCCTCCACACTGCGGATTTCGCCGTTCCACGACGTCGCCCACCTGGTCTTCTTCGGCTGACCCTACCGAGCCGACCCTCCACTACGCCACGACCCACCGGGCTCGCGCCCTGCAGGTTAGCTTCAACCCCTCATTTTAAAGTCGATTACTTTTCGAAGCATTTCCTTTTACTCGTCTCCACCGCCGTCGGACGACGTAGGTAGGGTAGAGTGGATATAGGTTCGAGAGTTCCCACGCGTGCGTCAGGTCCGTCATTGAGCGTGAGCTGCAGCTTCGGCTATCCCACGACGAGCCACTCCACGCCTCTGGACGTGGATCGAGAGGATCTCACCCTACCCATCATCGTGAGTTATCCCCGGGCTACTCGGAGTCAACTTCGCCGATCGGCACGCCTTCTTGCACTTAGGTTAGGTTAGACATCATACTTAGGGTCCAGGACTCACCCATCCTTAGGGTAGGTTTGACCGGCTATCCTTAGCCATCCTCCGACTCATTGATCAGGCACGAGGGTTTTCACCACCGTGTCCTGCATCAGATCTCCTCTCTCATGTGCATTCTCACTCTTCCTTTTTCTTTCTTTGTGCTACCCATCTCCATTCTCCTCTCTCTCATCTCCTAGTGCGCAAATACATGCGTGCATGAGGGGATAATAACATGCCATTTAATGTATTAAAATCATGTATTTTACATGCTTATTTGCACTAAATCAATTTTATATGCGTGTTATCATTACAGAAAAATGATTAACTCTGCCTTAATAGCCAAATTCTTAATTTTCTTCAGATTTTTTGGTATTTTTTTGGTAATTTTCCTACTTCAGAATCATACAGAAATAAATATTTAAAGTCATAATATATTTTTTGGATTTATTTAAAGGCTTATATAATTTCATATTGATTTACTAATGAATTTTTGAAGATTTAATTCGATTGCGCCACTTGTCGTCATCTTTACTATCGGATGAAACTGGCTGCTTCTTAATCAACGGATGCCAATCACGGTCTATCGGCCAAAGATTGGTGCTGTGATGCCGGACAGGTGGGTAAACCTGACCGTGCAATGATAACATGCAATCTTAACATGATAAAACATGATTATTAATGCAATTTAAGGCATAAAACATTACATTTATGTGCATGTTATCATACTTTGAGTGCATTTCTATCATTCTATGCATATTTATGTCATAATCTCAAAATGCACTAAATTAGGGTTAATTATGATAAATTAATAATAAATGATTTTATAACCCATCTTTACTTGAGATTATGAATGGGTTTTAAAGTTAAATAATGAGAGAAATCATATTTATGAACATTCATTTAATTTTCTAAAGTTAAAATCTTAAAGAAATGAATGTATTTTTGAAATATAAATTAAATCTCTTGTTATTTAAATATTTTGAATTTTTAGAATGATAGATAATTAAATTTCAGATCCAATGAAAGAAATTTGGATTAATTTGGAGTTGTATTTTAAAAGATATGATTTTTACAATTTTAGGGATTTTTTCTGGATTTTTCCTGATTTTTCCGATTTAATTTTGATTTAAAATAGATTAAAATAAATATAAAAAAGGTAAAAAGCGCGCGGGGCCCGCGCGGGTGCGATGTGGCATGCAAGGCCACGTGGCAGAGCCACGCGGACCCGCGCAGCGCGCCTACGTGGCGCGTTTATATATATTATATATTTATTACTTATATAGTATAAAAGGGTTCTTTGTCCTTCCCTATATGGGAAGGGTCATACCCTTAGAAACCGTCGGGTCTTATAAACCCGACGGTTTCCTAAATATCTTCCGTGTGAGACTAATCTTACCTGAGTGCAGGTGACGTGGATGCGCGCTGAACGTTGGATCGAAGGCGCGATCGATCGACGGGCGTCGATCGCGTTGAGCACGGACCACCGGATCGCGATCAAGACACGTGCGGAATTAAAACAATTATAACGGCTCAGATCTTTAGGCGACGTGACGGCATCAGATGCGTCGATCACGTGGCGCGCGGACCACCGATCACGATCAAGCCCACGTGTGAATTAAAAGTGGATTATAACGGTCCAGATTAAATCATGCGTTATTCATCTGGACCGTTGGATCGCGATCCAAGGGGCACAAATCAAAGCGTTTTTAAAACGCATATCATCCGATCAATCTGGAGCGTCCAAAGAAGATCTGACAGCCACGACTTATTCTTACGTTTCGAATTGATACGTTTAATCTCGGCCGTTGATGCGGATTAAACGCATCAATCGGACGGTTTTCCCCAATTCGCCTTATAAATCGACGAGTTCTTCGTCGTTTTGATGTATTCTTGAGAGATTTGATCTATCTATATGCATCTTCTCTTGAATCTCTCTCTTGTAATCACTTCTAGACAAGATTCTGCGTCCACGGAGTGGTTATAAGAGAGATTTCGACGATCGTGCGAGGATAATTTGTCTCTTGAACACCGATGTTCACGTTTGAATTCGCGGAATGAAGAGCCATCGATCCGGCGATCAATTGGATCGATTTGATCGTTATCTCGGGTTAGAAAACAAGTTTATCCTCTTATCTATCGTCGTGTATCATCAATTTTAGGATTAGGACTTCAATTTAAATTTAATTTCATTTTAATTTCGATTTGTGTTCTTCGCAATTCCGAAAATTTCTTCCTACTTCCATCTTTGATTTCTCCGTGATTACTAATCCAAATCGAGTGATTTTTGATTCCACGGATAGATCTTTGAGTCTTCTTTCTAAAAACACCATTTTCCCTAATTTCTCACCTCAATTCATCGTCCAATTTGACCAAATTCCAAAAGATATCTCGAAAATACCTAAATTCCCTGTAGATTCGACCCGTATTTACCATTATACCCCTCAATTCTCTCTTAATTCCCCAAATTGGTAAGTTCAATATTATTTTTGACACGAGACCGTGTGAAATCGACGACCTCGTGGTTTCGTCTCGTCATGCAACGGACACTAAAGGGGATCTAAGGATGGAAGACCTAGTGCAATCTAGTATGATGAAGATGCCTACTCAATGAATATGACTCAAGCTGCCTCCTCGCACGTCTTCACTGAAACTCCAAGTAGAGTCAGTCTGGGAAACCTCCAAGCTCACGTTCACGTGAACATTGGGCCTCAAGCCATCAAGGGTAGCTCAACGATCAACGAGACGGATTGGACCATGGTCTCACTCCGCTCGTATCACCCTAATGTCTAACCTAGTCTATGTCCCGACGGCGGTGGAAACAAGTGCGGGAAGTAATAAAAGTGGTAAAGAACTTCAAAGTTAAGAGGTGGAGGATGTGTGCCTAAACCTGCGGGGTGCGAGATCGGTCGGTCGTGAGGAGGAGGTCATTCGTACGCAGCTCGAATGACTGGCAGAAGTCGACCCGGTTTGGTGACATTGCGGAACAGAAGGGAGTCTCGGAGCGGGGTGAGGCGGTAGCGCTCACCGATCCGTGATCGGAGCGGGGAGGCCAAGTGCACGCGCGGGTGATGAATCGAGACCATTTGGTCATTGAAAACACACGGTCAAGAGTCAAAATAAAGTCCAAACTTAGCAATTTAATGATTAAATCAAGAATTGAGGGGTATAATGGTAAATAAGGGTAGAATCCACAGGGAATTAGGGAACTTTTTTATGATCTCTTCGAATTTGATCAAATCGAATGATGAAATGATGATAGAAATTGGGAAATTTGATATTTTAAGAAAGAAGACTCGAAGACGAATCCATGGAATCAACAATCACTTAATTTGGACTTGATTTCGCGGAGAAATCATCGAATGAACATAGGTGAAATTTCTGAAAAATAAAAATCGCGAAAACCAAAATTAACAACAAAATTAACTCAAATTACGCTTTACATCGTCGAAGAAAATATCAATTTATAGGCTAATTTGGGCGTAACCGCCCGATCTTCATTTAATCCACAATCAACGGCTCTGATGAAACACATGGTATGCAAATCGTTACCGTTAAGTCGTAGTCGTTAATCTTTGATCGACCACCGAGATGAAGCCACGTCGCGTGCGTTATAAAAACGCATCAAACGCTCGCTGTTGGAATGCAATCGAATGTTTCAGATGTGTTTCCGTCGGTTTAATCTCAGCCGTTATAACTCCTCTTATCAAGGACTAAGATTAAAATGATTCTTGACGAATCATATCATGCCACGTACCCCGTGCCTTTAAGTGAAGATCGACGATCACGAGTTAATCGCGCGATTGGACGTCCCACGATGTGCCACGTCACATCCCGTCGATGATCATCGATCGCGATCGATCAGACGCTCCAGATTACACCACATCACCTGCGTGCTAATAATAATGAAAAAAATCAATTTTTAATTAGAAAAATCGATTTTTAATTCTGGAAAATCCTTAAAAATTCATTAAAAATTCAAAAAAATTCTGAAAAAATCCAAAAATATCCCTAAAAATTAGAAAATTCATAACTTTCAAAATATAACTCCAAATTAATCCAAATTTCTTTCATTTGATCAGAAATTTAATTATATATTATTCCAAAAAGTCACATTTAATAAATAACAAGAGATTTAATTTCTATTTCAAGAATACTTTCATTTCTTTGAGATTTTAAAACTTAGAAAATAAAATGAATGTATATAAAATGATTTCTCTTATTATTTAACTTTAAAAACTAATTATAATCTCAAGTAAAGATGGGTTATAAAATTACTTATCTTTAATTCATCATAATTAACTCAAAATTAATGTATTTTGAGATTATAAGGACTTTTTCATAGAATGATAGATAAACACTCATAAATATGATAACATGCATAGCAATGAAATTATTTATGCCTTAATATGCATAAATAATCATGTATTATCATGTCTAATTAGCATGTTATCACACCCCCCCAACTTAAAGGATTGCTAGTCTCTTAGCAATGTACTATATAATCTCCCTAGAAGGTCCTTACATCCTTTGATCATACTACTAAATAGGGGAAGCGTATGAATGTATGATTACGTTTTCCTCATAGTGTAGGCCATAACGATCTAGATTCCATCTCTAGGTTGACTTCTTTAGTACATATTAGGGTAGTGCTCATCGGCTAATGCTCGAGTCTAATTCTCAATTGTGATCAAGGTGAGCATATCTAAGGTTTGATGCTATGGGGATGAAAAGATACTCACTCTCTCATAAGCGGATGTAATTCCTTACCCTCTCTATTGATACATCACTCCTTCCCTCAAAATGGAGGCTACTTAGTGTATCAGAATTCCCTCAACTCACTTTCCTCCTATAAAGAGTACAATTCAAAGGGATTCCTATCTTTAGGATGCAATGTGTGAGGTGGCTGAAGGAAATAAAAAGATATTATTTCGAAGAGAATGATGTGGTTAAAAGCAAATATGCAGATAAACAAAGTGGATTTAAAAAAAAAGAAGGTGCCACTTATGATAATTATACTCCCAAATGAGGTGGATGCTGATGGATAGGTTAGATGGTAGAGATGATGGTAGATATTTTCCCGCTTATTTTCCTTCTTCTCACTTCTTATTTCTCTCTTTCTTTTGACTTTTCTCCTTCTCTTTTTCTTCTTCTTCTTCTTCTTCGTCTTCTTTTTTTGTTTTGTTTTTTTCATTGTAAACAGATTTAAGAAGAATAAGGATATGGAGAAGTTTTTGGATTTTGAAGAGAGTATGTAACAAAATGTGAAGTGAAGTGTAAAGGGATATGTACATGTGAGGGAAAATGTGGAAGAAAATGTGATGGATGTGTGGATCACTTGGGAGTGTTATTATCATGAGTGAAGTTTAAAACTAAAGTGGTGTAACTACTTGATTTTGAGCTCAAAGTCGTAGTGTTTTTAAGCCCGACAAACTTACTATTTATACTCGAGAAAACTAATTCTGGATGGAGATAATAAAGGCGTATAGCTTTCTAGGTCGATCCATAGGGATTGTAAGGCACGACAGTATCAATAATAAGAGTAGAGATGAGAGTAATGGTAAAGGATTAGTGGTCAACTCTCTGAGCCGATTGTAAGAGGAAGGTATTTTAATGGATAATTTAAGTAAACCTATAATTGCAAGAATCCTAAACTTAGAATACAAAGATTAATAGAAGGAATGATTAAGGAAATATAGACTGTGGAGAAAGAATGAAAGCAGGAGAGAAGAATAAAGAGAAAATGAGTTGAGAAGTTGGGAGATCAGGGAAGAAAGGTGATGAAATCAGAGGGAGAACTGGGGGGAAATAAAGAGCTAGATAGGGAACCTTTTTAAGGAAAATGAATAGAGAGAAACAGTGAGGAAATAGATGAATAGAAAGGGGACAGATGCTTCGTGTGTGAGGGAAGAGAGTAAGTGACGAGAGATTAATCAGCCAAGAAGGAAATTGGAGAGAGAGAACACAGAGAGACCGAGGAGGATAGAGAATAGAGAGAGATTGAGGGAGGTAGAAAGAATATAGAGAGAGAGATAAGATAAGAGAGAGAAGAGGATGCGGTTGTGAGTTCTTTACCGAGGGAGAGAAAGTTTTGACCGTGGAAGAGGGTTACGCGAAAGAAGATGAAATTGAGAGAGAGAGAAGGAGAGTGCACGGAAGACGGAAATGGAAGAGGAAGTCGAAGAGGGAAAGAGGAGGAGGAAGAGACGATTTCGGAGGAAAATAAAAACAGAATTAAATCCGTGAGGTCGAAATGAAGCAGGGAATTCGGGAAGAGATGCGATTGAAGAGGGAAGGAACGTGATGACGACATAAAATAGGAAAGAAACGCGTAATAGAAATTAAGGAGGAGTGAATGGAATATGGGAAAGAGGGCGGAAAAGAGAGAGAGTAGTTGCAGGAGAGAGAAGAGAGAAATCTAGGAAAAAGAGAGGGGAATGGAGAAAAATTGAGGAACAAGATAGCAGATGAGAGTGCGACGGAAAGAGGAAGACAGAGAGAGAGGAAGATAAAAAAATTCCAGGAGAAAGAGAGCGAGAAGAGCGGAAGAAAGGAAAGAAAGAAGAGGAAGAGATGACTACTAGACGAGGGGGAATGCGGTTACGAGAGAGACGGGAGAGAGGGAGATGGGAAGCTTGAGAGAGAGAGAGAGTAGAGATGTTGGCTGCTGATCACCTCAAGAAACACCCTCTCAAGATGATGAGCACACTCTCAATTGCACTCAAACACTCAAAAGAAGAAGAAGAAGGATGAGAAGAGATATATTCCACTAAAAAAGCACTAAACCACTCACTAACACAAGAACAACTCTCTGGAGGAAGAAAGGAAGTACAGAGATACATTTAGGGATGCTAAGATCCCTATTTATAGGCTAGAAAGGAGAAAAAAAACAAAACAATAACCTCCTATTTTTCTGCCTCACTATTCTGCCGAATGCGCGCTATGGGGCATGAAAATCGGCGCGTGAACACTATTCACGCGGGACCCCCCGATTTACGTGCTACGCGCGCGTGAAGTGGGGGGGGGGAGAAATTCAACTCCCACATTCTCCTCCTTGAGTTTCTTCATGTCCCATGCCTTCTTCACTCCAATTTTTGCACTTAGCTCCACAAACTTCACTCTCCCCAATGATTTTGTGAGAATGTCAGCCAATTGATCTTCAGTCTTCACATGCTCGATGACGACTTTCCCATCTTCTATGCAATCTCGAATGAAATGATATCGTGTGTCGATGTGCTTGGTTCTATTGTGATGAGCTGAGGTCTTGCTTAACATAATGGCTGATTGATTATCAACCATAATCTTCACCGCTTCCATCTTTACTCCCATTAATTCCATCACTAACCTTGCAATCCACACGCCTTGACATACTGCTGATGTAATTGCTATATATTCAGCTTCACACGAAGATAAGGCTACCACCTTTTGCTTCAAGCTATTCCAAGTGATTGGTAGACCACCTAGAAAGAAAACCTGTCCCGAAGTGCTCTTTCTATCTTCCACATCACCGGCGAAGTCACTATCGCTATAGCCAATTACATTGAGATTCTTCACGCCTTTCACATACACAAGACCAAAATCAATGGTACCTTTGAGATACCTCAACACCCTCTTTGCTGCTATCCAATGGTCAGAGGTAGGATTCACCATATATCTACTTAATATGCTCACCGAGTAAGTCATGTCGGGTCGCGTATGAAGTAGATACCTTAGGCTTCCAATTAAGCTCCTATATAAAGTCGCATCCACGCTTCTTCCACCTCCTTCTTTCTTTAGCTTCAGCTGAGCTTCCATTGGAGTGTTGGTTGGATTGCATTCAACCATTTGAAAACTCTCCAAGATATGTGCTGCATATGGTCTTTGAGACAAGGTTATTTGGGACTTACCTTAATGCACTTCAATGCCCAAATAAGAACTTAGCAATCCCAAATCTGTCATCTCAAAAATCTTCATCATATTTTTCTTGAACTCCTTTACGTTGGCTTCACTTGCCCCCGTGATGATCAAGTCATCTACATATACTCCAACAATCACTTTATCTTGATTTGAGTTCAAATAATACACACCTTGGTCATTTTTGCTTTTCACAAAGCCAATGCTCTTCAAAGTATCATCAAGCTTTGCATTCAATGCTCTTGGTGCTTGCTTGAGGCCGTAGAGTACTTTATTTAATTTGAGGACCCACTCCTCCTTTCCTTCTTTCACATAGCCCTCCGGTTGACTCACATAGATCTCCTCCTTGATTTCACCATTCAAGAAGGCAGATTTCACATCTAGATGATGCAAACTCCAACACTCTTGGGCTGCCAATGCAATCAAGATACGGATTGATTCAAAATGAGCAACAGGAGCAAATACCTCATTATAATCAATCCCGTATCTTTGGCGATACCCTTTCACCAGTAATCTCGCTTTGTGCTTCACAATTTCACCAAGCGGATTCTTCTTTAGCTTGTATACCCATTTCACACCAATGGGCTTGCATGACTTAGGAGCCTTCACTAGCTTCCATGTATCATTCTTCTCAATGGAGGTGATCTCCTCCTCCATAGCATTCCTCCATGCTTCATCTTCAGATGCCTTGGAATAAGTGGTGGGTTCATCAAATGAGATGAGGCACTCCTCCTCAATCGGATCAGTAGCTTCATAGAGAGCTTGGATGGATCGAAATCTTGGCATCACTTCATTGCTCGTCGATGTCGACCCTTCACTTTGACCCGCTTCTTCATTTGAAGGCATATCTCGAAGCACACCTTCAAGAATGTCTCCATCTTCCTCCATCCTCATACTTGGATTGTCAAATCCAAGATTTACACCTGAAACACACAACTCCATACCTTCACTCGGTTGTCGTTCCATGAAGTTCCACTTGCGCCCTTCTTCGAAGATGACATCTCGGCTCAAATGAACCTTGTGTGTGGTAGGATTAAAACACCGATAACCCTTGGTACCTCTCTCGTACCCCACAAAAACCATCTCCTTACTCCTATCTTCAAGTTTCCCCAAAGCTCCAGGAGTCTTCACATGCACAATTGAGCCGAAGATCCTAAGATGACTCAGTTTAGGCTTCTTCCCGCTCCACATCTCATAGGGCGTATTCCCTTGCAAGCTCTTCGTTGAGGACCTATTCAACACATACACACAAGTATTGATAGCCTCACCCCATAATTCAAGAGGTAAACTCTTGTCTTTGAGCATGCTTCTTATAAGACCCACAACGGTCCTATTCTTCCTCTCAACTACTCCATTTTTTTGGGGCGTATATGGAGTAGTGAGCTGCCTTTGAATGCCTTTCTCTTCACACCACTTTGAGAATTCTTCAGAAGTGAATTCTCCACCACGATCAGTCCTCAAGAACTTGATCAATGCTCCATTGGATTCACTCTCCGCTAGAGTCTTGAATTTTTGAAAGGCTCCAAACGCTTCCGACTTGTTCTTCAAAATCGCCACCCACATCAATGTAGAAAAATCATCAACAATTAGCAAAAAATACTTCCCTCCACTAATTGTTGATGGTGTGATTGGTCCACAAATGTCGGCATAGACCAATTCCAAGGGCTTTGAAGCTCTAAATTCAGTTGCTTTGGGAAATGGGGCTCTCGCATGCTTCCCGGCCACACAACAACTGCACTTGTGCTCAAATTTTGAAGAACTAGGTAATCCAATAGCATGATTACCTTTCACCATACCATGGAGAGTGTGAGCACTTTGATGACACATCCTTCTATGCCACAACCATGCCTCTTCATCATTTTTCTCCACAAGAAGACAATGCTCGACAATGTTGAGCTTCAAAAGGTACATATTACCCCTCGTCTTGGGAGTCTTGGTCAGCAACCTTCCTTGGCCATCATAAAGGGTGAGAAAACCATCTCTCAAACGTATGTCACAACCTTGTGAATCAATTTTTCCCAAACTTAAGATGTTAGTCTTCAATTTAGGTATATAAAGAACATTCTCAAATATCATTCGTTCACCATTTGTACACTCCACATGTACTTCACCTTTGCCTTCATACCTAATTGAAGAACCATCACCGAATCTCACCACTCCTTAGTGAGACTCATCAAGGGACTGATAGAAGGTCTTCATACCAGTCATATGGCTGCTAGCTCCCGTATCTAGATACCACATATCATCTATTAGAGAGCTATTCATACCTTGAAGTAACACGTCCGCATGTTCATCGGCTAGCACCATTAGCAACGATGATTCTTCCTCTTCATCTTCTTGGGCTATATGCATCTTTTCTTTTCCCTTTGACTTCTCCTTCTTAGGAAGTTAACACTCATCTGCAAAAATGCCCAAGCTTTTTGACAATTGTAGCATTTTACCTTGGATTTGTCAAATTGCTTCTTTTTTTCTTCTCCATTGGCATCATCACCACGATCTTTGCCTTTTTCCTTTCTTTCCTCTTCCCCTTCCGCTTGAAGATGACCCCTTTTGATCCTTCTTAGACATATTAAATGCCCTAGATAAGAGTGCTTGCTCCTCATCTCTTGAGTTCCTCTCTTGGAGTCTCAACTCATGAACTTTGAGTTGCCCAAAAAGCTTCCTCAAGTCTCATGGTCTTTAAATCACTTGTCTGCTCAAGTAGAAGAATTAGAGAATCAAAATCTTTAGGGACTGACCTGAGAAGCCTTGAAACAGCGCCATACTCATCAAGACTTTCCCCCAAGTCTCTCAAATTAGTAACAATTCGGGCAAAACGATTTGAGTAGTCATCAATCTTCTCATTCCTCTTCATGGAAATTGTTTCAAATTCCCTCTTCAATGCTTGCACCTTTTCTTGCACCACTTTGTCCATTCCCACATGGAATGTGCGAAGAACTTCCCAATTCTCCTTTGCACTCTTCTTGATGTCGATTTGGTTGCTTTGTGACTCGGAGATGGAATTGAGGATCATCGACAATGCAAGGCGATCCTTCTTCTGATTTACCTCACTTCCATCAATAACTCCCCACAAGTCATGAGCCTCCAAAGAAACTTCCATCCTCATAGCCCAAAGACGATAGTTTGTGCTTGTTAACATCAAAATAGAAGTAGACATACCGGTTTCACTCCTCGGTGGATGCAAGGTTGGTGTAGGTGCATGTACATCATCGGCCATGGTAGAAGTCCTTCCCCTCTTGGACATTCTCACAAGCCTAGGATAAAAACGCTTTGATACCACTTGTTGGCTGCTGATCACCTCAAGAAACACCCTCTCAAGATGATGAGCACACTCTCAATTGCACTCAAACACTCAAAAGAAGAAGAAGAAGGATGAGAAGAGATATATTCCACTAAAAAAGCACTAAACCACTCACTAACACAAGAACAACTCTCTGGAGGAAGAAAGGAAGTACAGAGATACATTTAGGGATGCTAAGATCCCTATTTATAGGCTAGAAAGGAGAAAAAAAACAAAACAATAACCTCCTATTTTTCTGCCTCACTATTCTGCCGAATGCGCGCTATGGGGCATGAAAATCGGCGCGTGAACACTATTCACGCGGGACCCCACGATTTACGTGCTACGCGCGCGTGAAGGGGGGGGGGGGAGAAATTCAACTCCCACAAGAGATAGATGGATGAATCGGAAGAGACTAAACTAGAATTTCAGGCGGAAGAAGATGAAATTTCGAGAGAGAGGAAGAGAGAAATTAGGAGAGGGAATAGGAGAGAGAACGGCAGAGAGGATGAGAGAGCGGATGAGCGCGTGGAAGAGGGAGTGAATTCATTAGAAGGGGAATAGAAGAGAGAGAAAGGAAGAGGAAGATTGACCGTCAACGAGGATTCGGCGGAAGAAAGCGCAGTTGAGAGGGTGATAGGAAGAGCGAGAGAGGGAAAGAGAGAATGTGAGGGAGATAGAAAGATGGAGAAACGAAATCGGGATGCGAGAAACGAAATTCGGATGAGAGAAACAAAATCGGGATTAAAGAGATAGAAAGAAGACAAAGAAGACGGAAAACTGGGGAGATCGAGAGAGAGGGAAAGAAAAGAATGCGAGAGAGAACGATAGAACGAGAGAGAAAAGGGGAGATTTCGGGATAGGTAGAGAGAAAGAGAGAGGGAAAGAAAGAAGATGAGGAAGAGAAAACATGAGAGAGAGAAGGGTAAGCATGAAAGCAAGAGGGGCAAAAGAGAAGAATCGACCGGAATATGAAGAAGAAGAAGAAGAACGGAGAACGGAAAGGAGAGAGAGAGAATCAATGGAAATCGCGGAAAAGATAGAACGTGATGTGGCTAGCCGACAGTTCAAACGGACGTTTGTCGTAAAGGAATTTAGTCACCGATATCGGTAAGAGGGCTAATGCGTAAGGAAACGAGGAAAGGTCGGAAACGGATGCGGAAGGGGGAAGGGAGCTAAGGATGAGAGATAGAAGCGGATGAGAGAATGGCTTGACGGCGCTGGATGTACCCCAACGTCGCACCTTCGCGGTTAGCCCGTACTGACGTACTCGACCTCTCCAAGAGGACAGAAAGAGGAACTCGGAAAAACAACTTCTATTGCTTCCTTCCTAGCTGCCTCTCGTAAGAGGTTCCCTATTTAACGAACTAAAAGCAAAAAGGGTCGCTGAAACCGTTTAGAGGTCGTGGTGGTCTGACGTCCTAACTGGCCTGCGTCGCTGAGCGCGGAAGACGCCGCTAATAGTAGTAGTACTCGAATACTTTAGTCGTTGGCTTCGCCAGCTGCCGAGGTCGCCCATTTCATTCCGTTTCCTTGTTTGCCCCTACGTCATGACCTGATTCTGCGTCTGATCCGGGTTCGTTGATTGTTACGTCCTTTGTAAGCGGGTCGACTCCATCATTCTCCTCCGGCGCAGAAAGACTCGGCTCCGTCGAGTGTAGGGGTAAGCCGGGCTCGGGGGGAATATCGAGTGCCCCTTGGTAGGCCAGCAGGTCGCAGATGTTGAACGTGGAAGAGATGCCCCATTCCGGCGGGATGGCTACATCATATGCGTTGGGGTTGATGACTCGGCGAATTGGGAATGGTCCCGCCGCGCGGGGATGAAGTTTGTGAGCTCTCTCCATGGCGTAGCGTTCGGGCCGGAGCCTGATCATCACCATATCTCCTTGTTGATACGTCCGGGGCCGGCGGTGGGCATCGACGATTCCCTTGATTTTGGCGTTGTATGCGTCAATCCGCTCCTTCACTAACTGATGGATCGCCGTGAGGTTGGTAGCATAATTGAGGGCGTCTGAAGAATGGCTCTGCCGTGAGGGCAGTGATACGAGATCGACGGGCAGGTTGGGATTGCGCCCGGTGTTAATCTGAAACAGAGTATACCCCGTGGCGCGATGGTGTGATGAATTGTAGGCGAATTCCGCTCGTGGTAGGAGCTCGTCCCACGTCGCCGTGTTTTCCTGGACGAGACAGCGCAGGAGATTTCCCAATGATCGATTGGTGACTTCTGTCGACCGTCCGTCTTGTGGATGGAAGGCGGTTGAGAATTGGAGAGTTGTTCCAATGAGATGCCATAGAGCCTTCCAAAAAATGCTGGTGAAACGGACATCCCGATCTGACACGATGCTCCGGGGGACGCCGTGGAGTCGAACAACTTCATTGAAGAACAGCCGAGCGGTGTGGGCGGCGTCAGTCGTCCTCGAACAGGCGATGAAGTGGGCCATTTTGCTGAATCGATCGACGACGACCAAGATGGCGTCGAACTGTCGTCGCGTCCGAGGTAGACCTAAGACAAAATCGAGGCTTACCTCTTGCCAAGGCGAATCGGGCACGGGAAGAGGAAGATATTGCACGGTATTTTGCTTGGTGAGTTTGCCAATGGTGCAGATGGAACAGCGGCTGATAATCCGGCGAACGTCGCGGCGTAATAAAGGCCAATAGTAGCGCAATTCTGTGGCCTGAATAGTTTTGGAAATGCCGAAATGGCCTGCCATTCCGCCGCCGTGGAGTTCCCAGACCAGGAAGTCGCGTGTGGATCCGGATGGTATGCAGAGTCGATCTTGGAAGAATAGAAAGCCGGCTTCGATCCAAAACTCCAGTTGATCGGTAGTATTGCCGCTCCAAAACGCGCGGAAATCTGGACAATCTTGGTAAATAAGCGGGAGTCAGTCGAACCCTATAATCGCCGCCTGAGAGGCTTGGAGTGTGTGCTGGCGCCGGCTCAGGGCGTCGGCTACCTTGTTAACTCGTCCCGGACGATGTCGAAGGGAAAATGAGAAATCCTGCAAGATCTCTACCCATCGCCCGTGCCGCGCGCTCAATTTTTGCTGAGGATGCAGGTAGCGGAGGGCCTCGTGATCACTATAAATGGTGAACTCCCGATGGATGAGATAATGCCGCCAGAACTTAAGGGCCTGGACGACGGCGTATAGTTCCTGGTCGTAATTGGAGTACCGACTCTTGGGCTCACTGAGCTTCTCGTTGAAGAAGGAGACCGGATGGAGTTCCTGCGATAAAACAGCTCCGATGCCCAACCCGGAGGCGTTAGTCGCGACGTCGAAAAGCTTATCGAAGTCGGGGAGCCGCAGGACGGGCGTGGAGGTAAGCGCGACCTTGATCTGTTGAAAGGCTCGGTCGGCGGTCGCGTTCCATTTGAAGCGATTCAACTTAAGCAGATCTGTGAGCGGAGCGGCTAACGAACTGAAATTGCGGACGAACCTTCGATAAAACTGTGCTAAACTGTGGAAGCTGCGAACTTCGAACGGGGTAGTCGGGGTTGGCCAATCTCAGATGGCCGCGGTCTTGTTGGGGTCGACGGATATTCCCGCGGCGGAGATGACGAATCCAAGAAAGTCGACCGACGAGCGTAAGAATGCACATTTAGTAACGTTGGCGAAGAGCTGTTCTTCTTGTAGTTTGGCGCAGATTGTCTGGAGATGCCACTCGTGTTCGGCGACCGTCCGGCTGTAGATTAATATATCGTCGAAGTAGACGACCGCAAATTTGCCGCAGTAGGGACGCAGGACTTGATTCATCAAACGCATGAAGGTGCTGGGGGCGTTTGAGAGACCGAATGGCATGATGAGCCACTCGTATAGCCCGCTCCCGGTTTTGAAAGCCGTCTTCCATTCGTCTCCGGCGCGGATCCGCACTTGGTGGTAGCCATTTCGCAGATCAAGCTTGGAGAATATGGTCGCCCCAGAGAGTTGATCGAGAAGGTCGTCGATGCGGGGGATAGGGAATCGATAGCGTACCGTGATGCGATTGATCGCCCGATAGTCGACGCACAATCGCCATGAGCCGTCCTTCTTGGGGGCGAGGAGGGCCGGTACCACGCACGGGCTGTGACTTTCCCGGATGAATCCGCGACGGAGCAACTCCTCGACTTGACGTTGAAGCTCGGCGCTCTGGGAGGGACTCAGCCGATAATGGGGTAGGTTTGGCAGGGACGCTCCGGGGATAAAATCAATGAAGTGTTGGATCGTTCGCTCCGGTGGCAGGTGGTCGGGGAGTTCGGCCGAAAAGATATTGGAGTAGTTGTGGAGGAATGCGGGAAGGCTTTCCGCGGTCTCTGCCATTTCCTTTGCCCGTACTTGGACGGCCCATATTGGAGCATTTTCTTCTAGTCCTTTGCAGAATTGTCGCGCCGAGATTAAGCCGATGAGCTGTGGCGTTGTTCGCCGGTTCTCTGGACCGCTGGACGGCGTTACGTCGTTTTGTGTCGGCGGGACATAGGACTGCCATACCTGCTTGATTCCCCCGAAGAAGAAGATGCATCGATTTGTCCTTCCGTACTGCGCGACGTCGAAGTCGTATAACCATGGTCGCCCGAGGAGGATGCTCCCTACGCCCATGGGAAGAACGTCGCACCAGATGTCAGCTCTATATCCGGCCACTTGCAGGGGCACGAGGCATCGATGCGTCACCGGTAGTGATAAGTCATTGATCCACATTGCTTTATAGGGTAGCGGATGAACGTCGAGCGCCAGCCCGAGCGCCGGTATGGAAGCAGCCGCGACAGCGTTGACCACGCTTCCGCTGTCGACCAAGATCTTGATGATTGTGTTGGCAATCTTCGTAAAAGTGGCGAATATGGTGGTCCGTGACGGATCTTCAGGTTCCTTCGACTGGGTTGCCGACGAAGAAGGACCGTCGGGGGTTGGATTCTGGGGTAGAGCGAGGGCGATAGTGCGCTCTCGGGGTGTCAAGGGGATTGTCTCCTTGATAATACAGCCCACTAAACCGGGAGGGCCCTCGAATCCGGCTGCTAACTCGGGGTCCGCTTTGTATATTTCGGTTATTGGCTCTATAATGTCTCCGGGGGGCGTATGATCTTCATCCTTGATCTCCACTAGAAGAGCCCGAGTAGGCCGCGGGGCTTGTCGCGATGAAGGGCACTGGGAGGCGAAATGGCCCCAGCCCTGGCACTTAAAGCATGCGACACGGGAGTTGGATGATGGTGGCGTACGACCCCCGTCGCCACCAAGGCATGACACTACGGCGCCGGTGGAGCCGACACCTACGCGCGTCCAGCCCCCTCGACAGGCGAAGACGAAGGATCCCGAGTTTCACTACACCAAGTGAGACCCTCTTCTCGCCACGAGCTCGCGCGCGTAGAGCTATCTTTCCCGTTTTCTCTTTTATTATGACTTTATTTAGCCCGCACGTGTTTAAGCGGGCCTTTGCATGTCTCTCTCTCTCTCTTTAGGCCGTTGGGTGGGTTTCCCTTTGTTTCGGGACCCTAGCCTAAGGCCCTTTCCCTTTTGTGAACCTTTTATTCTATTTCTATGAGTATGGGTGTGGGTTGTGGGCCTCAAGTGGGCCCTTTCCTCTCTTGGCCCGCCAAGGGCTCTATAAGAGGGGAAGGGACCCCCCCACAAACCCTAGCCGTCATTTGAAGAAAGAAAGGATCACCCTTCATCTCAAGTGGCTGCTCAAGGAAGGACAAGGAGGGGAACCAACCGCCGCCACCGCCGCCGCCACCGCCGCCGCACCCGGTAGTGCCGCCGCCGTGCCCGCGCCGAGGCCGCCGCCTTCTCTGCCTTGCCCATGATCACCTTCGTGCAGCTTTCCAGCCGCCGCCGCCGCTGCCGCCGCCTCAGGGGCTGCCGTCGCCGCCGCCGCCGCACTGAGCGCTGCACCACCACCTCCCTTCCTCCTCCACGGACCATCATCCCCAATCTCCTCCTCCACCACCTTCTCAGTGAACCGCCAAACCGCCTCCTCCGTCGACCTCCCGAGCCCGAGCGCCGCCGCCGCTGCCGCGCCGCCGCCCGCGAGCCGCCGCCCGCCGCCCTCGCGTCTCGCTGCGGCCGACGCCCCACCGGTGTCGATTCCGCCCGCTCCGTTCGATTCTTGCACTCCCGCGAGGCCCCGCGCGCCCTCTCGCCACGAGGCCCGCCGCCCCAGCCTCTCCGCTGTTCGCCGCCAGCGCGCCCTCCTCCGCGACCGAATCGCCGCCTCGCCCTCCACCGCCGCGCGCCGCCACGACCTCGGCGGGGAAACCCTAGGGAAGAAGTGGGACGATTCCCGCCAGTCGACGAGCGGGAGCCGTTCCCCACTCAACCCGGGACCGGCCTTGACCCAGACCAGGGCCGCCCGACACCGGGCCAGGGCCGCCCATCCGACCCAGCCGAGTCGGTCCGAGATCGCACCGCGCGAGACACTGGTCCAAGCCGGTCCAGGCCCGGCCCCGGCCGGACCGATCCAGACCCAGGTCCAGACCGCGAGGCCGCCCCGAGCCGTACTGCGAGTCGGCCCGGTCCAGACCGCGAGGGCCGCCCCTGCCCGGTCGAGACCGGCCCTCGACGGCCCGCGAGCCGGCCCAGACCGGCCCAGGCCCAGGCCAAACCGGTCCTGACCAGGCCCGAGACACCCGGGACGGGTCAGGCAGAGCCCCGAGATCGCCACGAATCGGCCCGGACCGCCCGAAGCCGGCCCGGACGCCGCCACCCGCCTTCCGACATCGTCCCGCTCGCCACGACTCGTCATCGCCTCGCCCGCGCCGATCGCTCCTCCGCGCTCCCTCGCCGACTCGCCCTGGCGCCCAACATCGCTGCCGCACTCGGCGACCTCCCTCGCCCCGAGCCAGCTAGGGCTCGCGCCCGCGAGGTTAGGCATTCATTCCCCCTCTCTCTTACTTTGAAGTTCTATATTTCCTTTAGTACTTCCCGCACTTGTCTCCTCCGCCCTCGGACCTAGTTAGGCTGAGTGACGTCTGGGTACGGGATTGGGATCGTGGATCCGGCCGCCAGGTTGACGATCGAGCTTTCCCGACGACCCGAGGCTGCTCTCTCTCTTGCATCGACGGATCTGGGAGGACTCCTGCTCCATCCTACTCGGCGTACCCCAGGAGCACTGTGACGACGCGCCGGAAGGTTGGCTGCTTGAGGAGATTTAGGATATCATCACATCATCTAGACACGTAGCTCTTCCACTCCTAGTTTCCCCTTAGAGAATATTAGCGCCGGACCGGTTCACCCGTCGGTCCTGCATCATCTTGGTATCAGAGCACAGGTTGTGGTCGCTCGACTGCGCTCGCCGCCTCTGTTCCATTTCATATTCCGCACTTAGTATCATTCATTCATATAGTTAATTAGTTCATCCATCACTCATCATACATCACACTAGGGATAGCCCCTCTTTCCCATAGCCGGGTACTAGCCATGGTTGTCGAGACGCGCTCCGCCAGAGCCGCGGTTCGAGAGGGGTCTTCATCCCCACTACGGGATCCTCGGGGTCCCGCGGGCATTCCGATGCCCGACGGCGGGATGGAAGGTGTTCGCCTTCCTCCTCCGCCTCCAGTTCGCACCGGGTTAGGCGGCCCGTCCTCTCCGAGGCCGGACCTACCTAGCCCCCACTCGTCCGATGGACGATCTACACGCGCTCACTCCCCCTTCGCTCGATCACGACGACAGCGCTCCGGGAAGGCCCCAGCTATGACTACCGACGATCGGCCTTCTACCAGCCAGCCTCGACGCGGAGGACGTGACCGACCTCGATCGCCTTCCGTAGGCGATCCCTACCTCCCCACGGCAGATCTTCACCGCACGGTGAGTGCCGTACTAGAGCAGATGGGAGTCCCGATCCCATCCACTTCGGGCTGCATGGCCCCGCAGCGACACCCGCTTGGACCTGAGCGCCCCACGGGCGATGTTCGAGTGCTCGACGAGATGGATCGACGACCCAGCCCACGGAGGGGCCCCTACGTGCCGGCTCCTCATCCAGACAGGCGATATGATGATCGCCCGACTCAGGGTGGTCCCTCGAGGGACTACCGCCCGGACGAGTCAGGCCTGAGAGGTGCCCGCCCCTACGATGATCGCTGTGATTATCGGGGTGATCGCGCACCAGTAGTCTCCGCATATGGAGCTCAGGATCGTGGGTATCCCGACCGCCGAGTCGATCCACCCCGCCCCCGTGATTATTATCACGATGGCGAGTACACTACCGGCGCTCGAGGAGACCTGCGTCGCCGCGGAGACTACGATCCCCGACCGGAGTATTCCCGCCATGATCGTGATATTCCCAGCGCAGCACCACCGCGCCCGGGACTACGCCGACCCCTACGATCGGGAGTATGACCACCGGCATTACCCCAGCCCGCCACGACATCAGCACGACGATCGAGATTTCCACGACCGACGTGATGACCCCGATCGTCGTCGAGAGGACCATCGCATTCGGATGCAGAAGAGCGTGAGGGTTGAGGTCCCCTGTCTTTGATGGTTCTCGAGAACCCAAAGACTTCATTGATTGGGAGTCCAGCATGAACTCCTATTTCTGCTGGTACTCGTATGGACACCGACCTCGCGTTGAGTACGCAGAGATGAGGCTTGGCGGACGAGGCCAAGATCTGCGGGAGAACGAGTATCTAGCCGCCCGAGAGGCGAGGGCTCCCGATCACTACACGGGGCCGAGATGGTTCGAAGCCGCTGGAACAAGTATGTTCCGCAGCAGTACGAGGCGACACTCTTCCTATCGTGGCTTGACCTTCGACGTGGCAAGTCACTGTGCGTGGATTATATACGAGACTTTTTGAGGGACTGCCTGATGAGGTGTCGATTTGTGGAGGATCCACGGATCGTCATTGGCTTCTTCACACACGGGCTGACCACCCGTCTTCTAATGAGGTGCTTAAGAGCTGTCCTTCCAGGTTGGACGAGGCCTACCGCATCGTGGAGCATATGGAGAGGCCTCGGAGACGACGCCCGGTGACGACGACCCCTCAGACCACCCGGGCCCCGTCTCACCCGCTCCACGACGGCTACCACCCCCATCCCAGCCTCGACCTAGTGGCGGGAACAGTCGGGACTGTCCCGCGCACTTCTGGGGTCAGCCCCAGCTCCACGAGCCGCGGCACGACTGATTCGTCCCCTCCGTCTCGACCGCCGTTGCCCCTCCGCCCATCACTTGTTTCAAGTGCCGGGGTAAGGGACATCGGGCCAGCCGTGCCCGTCTTCGAACCTGCTCATCGGGTTAGAAGACGACGCCCCGGACTACCAGGTAGATGATGACGTCGTAGGAGACGACGTCTACGTCGCTGACGATGGGCTAGAGGAGGAGTGGTTGGATCCCGACGTCATTGGCACCATAGAGATCACTCCCTGCGGTTTCTCTCGGCTCCCGACGGCACACCAGGGAGGCTCCGGTAGCCCGAGTCGTCGTGCCGTCGCCCAGCCCGCGACGGCCCGCGACTCTGGCCTCCCTCGGACCCTACGAGAGGCGACGACGTTTCACGTGAGGACGTCTACATTGCTGCCGACGGCCTAGAGGAGGATTGCCTGGATTCGGACGTCCTTGGGTACATCAGGATCGCCCGTGCTACGTCCTCCCACTCCCCCTCGGCACCTCACGGATCCCCGGTAGTCGGGCATTGCCGTGTCGAGCCCCAGCAGTGGCACTCCAGGCCCCAGCCCTCCCCGACACGATCTCCGGAGCCCGACCCCCATCCGCGAGGACCCGCGCCGCACCCACGTCGACACCCGGCGCCTCCTCCCGACGGTGGATCAAGCCGGCACCTCGTCACCGACCCCCCGATCCGGTAGCCGATTGCGCACTTCGCACGTCGATCTTTTACACTTATGTGAAGATCAATGGGCAAGTGTGCAAGTTGATAGTCGATAGCGGCAGTTGCGTCAACGCCGTATCAGACACGATGATTCCACGACTTGGGCTATCGACTCACCCGCACCCGACACCCTACGATGTGTCTTGGATCGATACTACGTCTCTTCCTGTGAGACTCCAGAGTAGGGTGCCTTTGCGGATCAGCACTTATGACGATATATAGCTTTGTGATGTTATCCCGATGAAAATCGGGAGCATCATACTTGGGCGACCGTGGTTATACGACCACGACGTACAGCTGGCAAGAAGGGCAAACACTTGCACCTTCATGCACCGTGGCCGTAGAGTTGTGTGGGTCCCCTACACCGCCCGGCCACTTGCTCGGCGCCTACCGCCTCCTCGAGTTGGACTTATGGTGGTTCGAGGTCCGGAGTTCCAGCAGAGTATCCGGGACGAGCTCGCAGACACCCCGGTCTGCTTTGCATTAGCTCTCGACGTCCCCACCGGAGCTGACCCACCTGCGCATTCCCCCGAGGCTGAGCCGATCCTAGAGGAGTTCGGAGACGTATTCCCGGAGGACCTGCCCGGCGAGTTGCCGCCGATGCGCCATATCCAGCACGCGATCGATCTCGTGCCGGGAGCTTCCCTCCCGAACCTGCCCCACTACCGGATGGAGCCCGCACGCTACGAGGAGCTGTGGCGACAGGTTCAGAGCTGTTGGCGAAGGGGCTCATTCGAGAGCCTTAGCCCTCGCGCGCACTCTGCCCTCTTCTTGCGCCAAAGAAGGATGGTACTGGCGCATGTGTTGTGATAGCCGTGCTATCAACAGGGATTACGGTCAAGTACCGTTTTCGATTCCGCGCTGCAGGACTTATTCGACATGATGGCGAGGATCCGTAGTCTTCTCAAAGATTGATTTGAGAAGCGGATACCATCAAAGTGCGGATTCGCCACGGAGATGAGTGGAAGAACGCCTTTAAGATAAAGGATGGTCTATATGAGTGGCGAGTGATGCCGTTCGGTCTCTCGAACGCGCCTAGTACGTTCCAGCGGCTGATGAATGAGGTCTTGCGCCCATTCATTGGCAAGTTTGTCGTCGTCTACTTCGACGACATACTTATCTACAGCCGCAGTCGAGAGGACCACCTCCACCATCTCCGCGAGGTCTGCGATGCACTTCGACGGGAGAAGCTTTACGCTCACCCCAAGAAGTGCTACTTCTTCACGACCGAGGTTTCCTTTCTAGGATTCATCGTGTCAGCTCTTGGCGTGTCCGCCGATCCGGAGAAGGTGCGAGCCATTACGTCATGGCCGCGACCTTCCACCATCCACGACATTCGGAGCTTCATTGGGACCGGCGACGTTTTATCGCCGATTCGTCCGAACTTTAGTTTTGTGACGGCACCGATCACTGGGATCTGCCTCGAGCTGGATACATTCCAAAGTGGGACTCGAGGCAGCCGAGCTGGCCTTCAGTCGATTGAAGGCCTTGATGACCCAGGCACCCGTCCTACGGTTACCCGACTTCGGGAAGGTGTTTGAGGTCGCATGCGACGCTTCCGGCGTTGGCATCGGGGGTGTCCTGAGCCAGGATGGCCACCCCGTGGAGTTCTTCAACGAGAAGCTGAATGACGTCAGACTCCGGTACTCTACGTACGATAAGGAGTTCTATGCCGTCATTCAGGCTTTGCGACACTGGCGCCACTATCTCCTGTCCAAGGAGTTCGTGCTCTTCTCGGACCATGAGGCCCTAAAGTACCTCCACTCGCAGCAGAAGCTCAGCGACAGACACGCACGTTGGGTGGAGTATCTGCAGGACTACACGTTCGTCATCCGCCACAAGAAGGGCAAGGATAATGTGGTCGCAGACGCGTTGAGTCGCCGGGCGCATCTCCTCACTTTGGTGAGAGTGCAGGTTACCGGGTTCGAGTCCGTAAAGGACTCATATTCGACGTGCCCCGATTTCGGCCCCATTATCCATGCCCTCGAGCTTGGCCCTAGTCAGGAGCACCGTGACTACCTCCGGACAGAGGGTTACCTATTCTTCAGGAATAGGTTGTGCGTTCCACGCACATCGCTCCGGGATCATCTCACTTGGGAGTGCCATTCCGGAGGTCTTGCCGACCATTTCGGCCGAGACAAGACGATTACGGCAGTAGAACAACAGTTCTATTGGCCGAGTTTGAAGCGCGATGTCGGGGAACATCGTCGCTCGAGTGCAGTGTGCGCCTTCGCCAAGCAGGTCAAGAAGAATGCTGGCCTCTACACACCGCTTCCCGTCCCGACGCGACCATGGGACGACGTGAGCATGGACTTCGTGCTCGGACTACCTCGCACGGTTCGTCACCATGATTCCATCATGGTGGAAGTGGACCGCTTTTTGAAGATGGCCCATTTTGTGCCATGTTCGAAGACGGCTGATGCCACGCGAGTGGCCCAGTTGTATTTCCGGGAGATAGTTCGCTTAAATGGGCTGCCCAAGTCCATCGTCTCGGATCGCGATGTTCGCTTCACGAGCCACTTCGGCGGACGCCTGTGGAGCATGTTGGGGACAAAGCTAAAGTTCTCGACGGCGTACCACCCTCGTGACAGGACGGCCAGACGGAGGTCGTCAATCGGAGTTTAGGAAACTTACTCCGATCTTTGAGTGGGGATAACCTCACCACCTGGGATCTAGTTATCCCACGTGCCGAGTTTGCGTATAACGCCTCGGCGAACCGCACCACTAGCATGAGTCCATTCGAGGTTGCCCATGGCTTAGTACCCCGCAAACCTCTAGATCTAGTGCCGTAGAGCCCCCACATTAGAGCCTCGGAGGATGGCGTTGTATTTGCACACGGCATGTGAGTGAGTTGCATGCATACATTCATGATAGGATCACTCGGCGGAATGCAGCGTACAAGCGGTGCTGCCGACTTGCATCGTCGTCACAGGGAGTTTCGAGGTGGGTGACCAGGTGATGGTTCGGTTGAGACCTGAGAGATACTCCCCGAGGCACGGCTACGAAGCTTCATGCTCGTAGCGCGGGCCCGTTCCGGGAGTCTCGTCTCGCGTGGGCGAGAACGCCTACGTCGTCGGCATTCCTCCTTCGTGGGGAATCAGCTCGACCTTCAACGTGGCGGACTTGGCCACTTATTCAGCTCTACCACCTCATGATCAGCCTTCCCGACCCAGGCCCCTTCTCGAGAGCGAGTTTGCCCCGCAGTCCACTCCCCGGTACTACCACCCGATTGGCATGAGCAGGTAGAGGAGGTGCTGCAGGAAATAATTGACTTCACGGGGGATGGTGCTTCGCGGAGGTTCTTCGTGCGTTGGCGGGGACGCCCGGCGAGAGGATGACGCGTGGATCACGGAGGGCGACTTGGCACGCCTACGGCCCGGACCTGCTCGAGCCGCTGCCCGACACACCCGCTAACTCGGCGGAGTCGAGTTCTTCCGACCCGGGAGGATTGGTGGCGTACGACCCCCGTCGCCACCAAGGCATGACACTACGGCGCCGGTGGAGCCGACACCTACTGCGCGTCCAGCCCCTCGACAGGCGAAGACGAAGGATCCCGAGTTTCACTACACCAAGTGAGACCCTCTTCTCGCCACGAGCTCGCGCGCGTAGAGCTATCTTTCCCGTTTTTCTCTTTTTATTATGACTTTATTTAGCCCGCACGTGTTTAAGCGGGCCTTTGCATGTCTCTCTCTCTCTTTTAGGCCGTTGGGTGGGTTTCCCTTTGTTTCGGGACCCTAGCCTAAGGCCCTTTCCCCTTTTGTGAACCTTTTTATTCTATTTCTATGAGTATGGGTGTGGGTTGTGGGCCTCAAGTGGGCCCTTTCCTCTCTTGGCCCGCCAAGGGCTCTATAAGAGGGAAGGGACCCCCACAAACCCTAGCCGTCATTTGAAGAAAGAAAGGATCACCCTTCATCTCAAGTGGCTGCTCAAGGAAGGACAAGGAGGGGAACCAACCGCCGCCACCGCCGCCGCCACCGCCGCCGCACCAGTAGTGCCGCCGCCGTGCCCGCCGCCGAGGCCGCCGCCTTCTCTGCCTTGCCCATCGATCACCTTCGTGCAGCTTTCCAGCCCGCCGCCGCTGCCGCCGCCTCGGGCTGCCGTCGCCGCCGCCGCGCTGAGACGCTGCACCACCACCTCCCTTCCTCCTCCACGGACCATCATCCCCAATCTCCTCCTCCACCACCTTCTCCGGCGAACCGCCAAATCGCCTCCTCCGTCGACCTCCAGAGCCCCGAGCGCCGCCGCCCCTCGCCGCCGCCGCGCCTACGCCGCCGCCGCCGCCCTCGCGTCCTGCTGCCGCCCGACGCCCTCGCGTCCTGCTGCCGCCGACGCCCCACCCGGTTGCCGATTCCGCCCCGCTCCGTTCGATTCCTGCACTCCCGCGAGGCCCCGCGCGCCCTCTCCGCCACGAGGCCCGCCGCCCCCGGCCTCTCCGCTGTTCCGCCGCCCAGCGCGCCCTCCTCTGCGACTGAATCGCCGCCTCGCCCTCCACCGCCGCGCGCCGCCACGACCTCAGCAGGGGAAACCCTAGGGAAGAAGTGGACGATTCCCGCTGAGTCGACTCAGCGGGAACCGTTCCCCACTCAACCCGGACCGGCCGAGTCAACCCAAGCCGGCCGGACCGGCCTTGACCAGATCGGGCCGCCTAGACCAGGCCAGGCCGCCCATACCGACCCAGCCAGGTCGGTCCAGATCGCACCCGCGCCAGACCTGGTCCAAGCCGGTCCAGACCGGCCCTGACCGGACCGATCCGACCGGTCCAGACCGCCAGGGCCGCCCCTGCCGGTCAACCCGTACTGACGTACTCGACCTCTCCAAGAGGACAGAAAGAGGAACTCGGAAAAACAACTTCTATTGCTTCCTTCCTAGCTGCCTCTCGTAAGAGGTTCCCTATTTAACGAACTAAAAGCAAAAAGGGTCGCTGAAACCGTTTAGAGGTCATGGTGCTCTGACGTCCTAACTGGCCTGCGTCGCTGAGCGCGGAAGACGCCGCTAATAGTAGTAGTACTCGGATACTTTAGTCGTTGGCTTCGCCAACCGCCGAGGTCGCCCATTTCGTTCCGTTTCCTTGTTTGCCCCTACGTCATGACCTGATTCTGCGTCTGATCCGGGTTCGTTGATTGTTACGTCCTTTGTAAGCGGGTCGACTCCATCAGAACCTGAGATTGAAATGTAAAAAAAAGAATTCGGGGAGGAGGCGGAATTGAGAGGAGGAAGATGGAATTGAGAGACGGAATTGAAGAAAGGAGGGCGATGAGAGAGAAGACGTGAGGAGAGAGAAGAAAGAAGAATGATTATGAGAAAGAAATTTATCGGAAGACCGGGACGGAAAAGAGAGGATGAACGGGAGAATGAAGAAAATTCGGAAATGAAGGAATGAAGATAGAGATTAGCGGAGAACGGGAGAGAGATTTACGAAGAAATTGGAGAGAGAGGGAGTGTTAGAACACCCCCTATCTACGCGAATAGAACCCTCCGTATATTCACTTATGATCAGGCGCTCTCTCGGAAGATCAAGAACAAGAAGATGGAAGAAAAACAGAATTTCATTCACTTCACTCACATTCGTCCGTCTCACCGAACGTACACACTTGGTTTATTTAAAAGAAAAACAGGAAGAAAGAAAGAATGTAACGGAAATAACTGCATGTGGGCCCCACGTCCGTCCTTCCCCTTCAATCCACGCCGTTATAACTCCTGAGAATGGACGCTCACGATCTTGTCTTCATGAGCTTAAGAGAGTCTCCGTCAGATTAAGATCTGACGGCTCAGATTACTCCCACATACTCCTTGATCTGAGCTTCACTTCACTTTGACGAGGCCGATTTTCTTCCGAAACTCAAGAAACTTTGTAATTCCGAGTGGCTTTGTGAATAGATCGGCTAGTTGATCGTCTGTCCTAACATATTTCAGCATCACTTTATTTTCTTCTACGCAATTCCAAATAAAATGGTAGTGGACTTCAATATGCTTTGTTCGTCCGTGATATACCGGATTTTGGCTAATTTCAATAGCCGATTTGTTATCGATGCAGAGATCAAACTTCTCGATAAACTCTCCAATTAACTCATGTATAAACCTGCTTATCTAGATACCTTGACACACTACTGATGTCGAGGATATGTATTCCGCTTCACAAGATGACAGAGCGATGACTTTTTGTTTGCTGCAATTCCAAGCAATTGGCTTCGATCCGAGGAGAAAAATGTACCCTGACGTGCTCTTCCGGTCATCCTGATCACTTACATAATCACTATCACAAAAACCAATTAACTTTGATTCCTCATTACTTTCATAGACTAAACCATAATCCGAGGTCCCCTTTATATATCTCAATATCCTTTTAGCTGCTGCCATATGATTAGAGTAAGGTTTACTCATAGTTGGAGGAAGAGGACTGCGAGGAGAGAGAAAAACCTGAGGAGAGAGAAAATCAGGGAGAGAGAAATATCGGCAATCTTAGATTAGGGTTTTCTCTATGATATATCACTTAGCCCCATACACGATGAGGCCCACTAGGGGAGAGAGAGAGAGAGAGAGAGAGAGAGATATCTTCAACACTCCCCCTCACGCTTGAGCATGCAAGTCAAACATGCCCAGCTTGCCTCCAAGAGCTTCATAGGCCGTCTCGGCCAACGCCTTTGTGAAGATGTCAGCCAACTGATGTGCGGAAGCAACATGTGGAGTACATATAGTACCACCATGATATACTGGCGGATAAAATGGCAATCAATCTCGATATGCTTGGTCCGCATATGAAAGGTGTCATTGCTGGCAATGAAGGTGGCTGCTTCATTGTCGCAATACATCTTCATAGGTGCCTCAGGAGGGAAGCCAAGCTCAATGAGGAGAGATTGTAACCATAACATCTCAGCTGTAGTGTCAGCCATGGCCCTATACTCCGATTCGACACTAGAACGAGAAACGACCGACTGCTTCTGGGACCGCCAGGTAACCAGGTTTCCACCGACATATGTAGCATAGCCACCATGTGACTTCCGATCCGCCTTATCGCCCGCATATCTAGCATCAGAGAAGGCTTCAACACGTAGATGTCCTTGTCTCTTATATAGTAGTCCTTTACCAGGAGCTCTTTTGATGTAGGCCAACACCCGATACACCCCTTCCATGTGAATAGTGCGTGGTGCCTGCATAAACTGGCTCAATATACTGACTGCATATGCCATGTCCGGGCGTGTGACAGTGAGGTATATTAGTTTGCCCACAAGGCGGCGATACAGTCCTGGGTCCTCAAGTAATGCGGTCGACTTATCCCACCAATCAGTATTCATCTCTATGGGAGAGGTAGCTGGCTTGCAGCCCAGCATACCCGTCTCCTCCAAGAGATCGAGGGCATACTTCCTCTGGCATATAGCCATCTGACCCTGTCTATAAGCAATCTCGAGGCCGAGGAAATACCGTGGTGGAGAGAGATCTCGCGTCACAAAGTGCTGACTGAGATAGGCTTTCGTCGTAGCGACTTCGGCTTCATCGCTACCAGTGAGAATAATGTCATCCACATAGACGACCAACACAACGCAGCCGTGGGGTGTACGCTTGCGCATCACAGTGGGATCAGAGTCGGCGGAGAGGAAGCCATACCCAATTAGCAGCTGGGAGAACTTGTGAAACCATGCACGAGGACTCTGTTTGAGGCCGTAGATAGCCTTCTTAAGGAGGCACACCTGAGTAGACTCCCCCTGAGCAACGTACCTAGGAGGTTGCTCCATGTAAACTTGCTCTGCGAGATCACCATAAAGAAATGTGTTAGAGACATCGAGCTGGTGCAAGGGCCAGGCCTGGTTGAGGGTGATAGAGAAGAGAACGCGAATGGAACTGAGACGAGCCACTGGAGAGAAGGTCTTTGTGTAGTCAAGGCCATAGGCTTGGGAGAAGCCCCGAGCCATGAGACGAGCCTTATGCCGAGCAATGGACCCATCAGGATTGTACTTGAGGGAGTACACCCATTTGCACAAGACGACGTTACAATCTGAAGGGCGAGGCACCAACGTCCATGTCTCCCGTTGAAGAAAGGCGGCATATTCCGCATCCATGGCAGCCTTCCACTCCGGTACCTGCAAAGCTTGTAGATATGTCTTGGGAATTGACCCAGATAAGACGGAAAGGGCAAGGGCTTGATAAGAGGATGAGAGACGAATGGAGGAGACATGATTGCCTATGGGATGTTGCGTGCACTGACGAGAGCCCTTATGAAGGGCAATAGGAAGATTGAGATCGGTGAAAAGTGCAGGTGGAGACGGAGTGGCAGCGTGAGGTTGAGGTGACAGGGGAGCAGCGGTTGGAGCAGGTGATGGAGATGGGTCAGGACGTGCGGGGGACACGGTGGAAGGAGACTCCAAGGAATCAGTAAGGGGCGATGTGGCTGAGGGCGGTGTAGGGATGAGAGTAGGCAGTGCTGGGTAAGAAGAGGTCGGGGTGGAAGGTGTACCGGGATTTGGGGACGGGGAAGAAGAGGGAAAGAAGGGAACATCCTCATGGAAGGAGACATCAGCTGAGGTAATGTAGTGGTGCGTGTCAGGAAATTAAATGCGATACCCTTTTTGGGTCCGAGCATATCCCACGAATACCCCTTTCCGTGCGCGAGGAGCCAACTTGGACAGGCCGGGAGTGTGTTCATGAACAAATGCTGTGCAGCCGAACACTCGGGGTGGAAGAGAAAACAACTCGGCATCCGGAGACAGCCTCGTTATGGGAACAACACCCCCAAGTGCAGCTGAGGGTAGTCGGTTCACGAGAAAAGTAGCTGTGAGAACTGCATCCGACCAGAGATACATGGGAACGTGCATCGCGACCAATAACGTGCATACCATATCCAATAAGTGACGATGTTTTCGTTCAGCCACTCCATTTTGCTGAGAAGTGTAGGGGCAGGTGGTCTGATGGAGCATCCCATATGTGGCACACATATCTTCAATGGCCTTTTGGGTGAACTCTAAGGCGTTATCCGTGCGCAAGACTTTCACCTTAGTGTCATATTGAGTAGCGATCTCCACTAGGAATTGCTGGACTCGAGGGAGAACTTCCTTGCGGCTCTTGAGAATGTATGTCCAGCTGGCTCGGGAGTAATCATCCACGAAGACGATGTAGTACTTGCCTCCGGATGGGGAAACCTGGTGAGCGGGACCCCAAACATCACAATGCACAAGATCAAACGGGCGAATGAAGGGAGGCCAGTACGCGAGGGATAAGAGGACCGATGATGTTTTCCCAATTGACACGATACACGTGAATTCTGAAAGATGTAACCACGGCAATGTTTCCTTAAGTTTTCCAAAACTGGGATGACCCAGTCGACAATGCCACAAAAAAGAGGTAACAGAGGAACTAGAGGAGGCAGAAAGTGAAAGAAGAGCTCGAATCCCCGGAGATGGAGAATCCACCACAAGCTCTTAGATTCCATGTCTGTTCTCACGCCCCAATCCAATCCTCCGGCCCGAGCTGAGATCCTGGAAAATGCAGTGATGAGGATAGAAGAAGACTCCACAATGCAGGGTCTTTGTTATGGCGCTGATAGACAGGAGATTTTTTGGAAAACCAGGAACATATAGGACATGGTGAAGGGGTATGCCAGAGGAAGCTTGAGAGGTGCCAGAACCGTGAACGGGACAGGGACGACCATCGGCAATGTGAACAGCAGGAATGGAGGGATTAGGTCGATAGGAGGTGAGGACGGAGGGAGTACCCGTCATATGGCCGAAGCCCCTGAGTCAATAACCCAAGATATATCATGAGAAGCAGTGAGGGCAGACGTACCTGGAGTGGATGCATTTCCCCCGGTGTATGATGCCAAGCTGCTTGCCAGAGAAGCTAGACTGGTGGAGGCCCATGGTGGAGTGTGCATGGCGGATGCACGAGAGGCCTGAAGATACGCTAGCTCGGATGGTGAGACGGCAATCTGGAGGCTACCAGGTGGTACAGATGCGAGGGAAACCACAGATGTAGGTACAGATGGGGTGTGTGCACTTGTTGAGGTAGAGAACTGCTTTCTCCCGGTGGCGGCCAATACCCAGGCGGGCTTCCCGAACTCCTTCCAACATTTTTCGGCTGGATGAGATGTCTTCCCGCAATACTTGCATGGAGGGAATGAGTTCCGGGGTTTCCCGGATGACGACCCTTTCCCAGAGGCCTTTGAAGGACCTCCTGAGACAACAAGAGCCGATACCTCACTGGTAGGAGAAATGGAAGATGGTGGTAGACTATCCTGCACCCGAAGAGCAGCGGCAAATATCTCCTCAACGGTCATGACTCGAGCGCCTCCAAGCACTTGTCCTCGAATCATATCTGCGAGCTCTGGACGAAGCCCACTCAGAAAGGCCCCTGCCCGAAGCTCGTCCTTATAGCGCGCCAATGTCTCAGGATCTGTCAAGGTAGGCTGATAGATAGCCAGGTTGGTGAATATAGCTTCAATCGCACCATAGTAACTCTGAAGTGTTTGTGTGCCCTGCTTGCAAGCAAACAGATCTTCATACAGGCGAACCGTCCTGCTCACATTACTCTTGTTGGCGTACATCGTAGCCAGCTTCGCCACAGGGGCACGAGCAGGACGGGTCTGGCTAATCGGCTCTATGATGTCGTTCGCAACGCTCTGGCACATCCAGGTGCAGACAGCTGATTCCAGAGAGCTCCATTCTGCATAGGTAGGGTCAGACTCCCTAGGTGGGGGATCGGTCAGATGGTGCTGGAGTTGGTGTGCGTTCAAGAACTCAAGGAATGCCGTAGACCATGAGCCATAATTTGTGCCATCAAAGGTGTACGTTGGACGAGTGAGAGCCGAGACGATGGAGTGCTTCCCGGGCAGGGCAGCTCCAGACGATGAGGGGATCGTTGGAACAGACGAAATCTCCGAGAAATCTGCCATGAGAGATCACCAGAGATAGAAGGTCGCTGCCGAGATACTTTCAACCGCTACTTAGATTGCAGCAAGGAGAAGATCGCGCCGATGAGGAAGGGCCACGGATGGGAATGGCCGCCGCTGAGGATGAGTCCAACGAGGGCTGCCGATTTAGGGAGGGCGTCTATCTTCAAGAGATATAAATCGCCAATCCAATGAGAATCCGATACGATGAGGACACCGACTAGATGGAGAGGGAACCGCCGATCTGGTACCACCGCCGATGAGGATGAGAGTCACCGCTGCGAGGAGAAGCGCCGATGAGCAACCACGCTCTGATACCAAGTTGGAGGAAGAGGACGGCGAGGAGAGAGAAAAACCTGAGGAGAGAGAAAATCAGGGAGAGAGAAATATCGGCAATCTTAGATTAGGGTTTTCTCTATGATATATCACTTAGCCCCATACACAATGAGGCCCACTAGGGGAGAGAGAGAGAGAGAGAGAGAGAGTATATATATATCTTCAACACTCATAAACCTACTCAAATAACTCATTGAGAAAATTAAGTGAGGGCGAGTTAGAGTCAGATATCTCAGGCAGCCGATTAACTTTCTATAATAAGTAGATTCCACTTCCTCTCCTTCACCTTCTCTGTTTAGTCTCAGATGACATTCCATGGGAGTTTTAGCCAAATTACACTCTTTCATGTTGAATTCATCCAGAACTTTTAATGCATAGCTTGATTGGCACATTTTAATCTCGGTTTCTTTCTGAATTACTTCAATTCCCAAATATGAATTTAGAAGTCCAAGGTCAGTCATCTCGAACTTGGTCTTCATTGAGGTTTTAAATCCCTCAATACCCTCAGTGTTAGATCCAGTGATGATTAGATCATCCACATACACTCCCACTAATAATTGGTCTTGGACATTCTTTAAT
Organism: Lemna minuta; assembly: GCA_024174645.1. Taxonomy (NCBI): domain Eukaryota; kingdom Viridiplantae; phylum Streptophyta; class Magnoliopsida; order Alismatales; family Araceae; genus Lemna; species Lemna minuta. The sequence goes on along the minus strand of CM044113.1, from coordinate 4,721,422 downwards.
ATATACACTGCTTGATCACCAATACTTTTGATAAAACCCATTGATTTCAGTATGCAATCAAGTTTATAGTTCCATGCTCTTGGGGCTTGTTTAAGTCCGTAGAGAGCCTTTTTTAATCTCAGGACATAATCTTCTTTTCCTTTCTTTATGAAACCCTCATGTTGATGCACATATATCTCTTCTTCAATTTCACCATTAAGGAAGGCCGATTTTACATCTAAATGATGCACTTTCCACTTTAATTGGGCTGATAAAGCTATGAGAATCTGAATGGGATTCAGCTCTTGCCACTGGAGAAAACACTTCATCATAGTCTTTCCCTTTTTTCTGACTGTAACCCTTAGCTACAAGACGAGCTTTATGTCTTGTAATTTCTCCAGTAGAATTCCTCTTCACTTTGTAGATCCATTGAACTCCGATTGGCCTACAATTCACAGGTGGTTTGACAAGATCCCATGTCAAATTTTTATCTATTGATTCCATTTCCTCTTTCATTGCTATTCTCCATATTTCTTCCTTGACTGCTGCTTCATATGAAGACGGTTCTTCTCCTGAGATAAACAACGCTTCTTCCTCATCTATCTCTCGGGTATCCTCATAGATCGATTGAATCAATTTGTATCTTTCGGATCTTTCTTCATCTTCCTCTTCACCAAACTTTAGATCTCGATTACCTTGGTCATATGAAGGTAAGTTTGATGTAGAATTTGAGTTTTGATGATCGGTTGAGCTTTCTGATGAATTGATCAACTCAATGGCCGAAGTAAAGGTGAAGTTAGTGTGTTGACAACCCTGTTCACTAAAATCCCAACTTTGACATTCCTCAAAAACAACATCTCTGCTTATAATTACTTTGAAACTCAGTGGATCAAGGCATCTATAGGCTTTAGCACCTAATTCATACCCAATAAAGACCATCACGTTGCTTCTGTCTTCAAGTTTATTCACTCTTTTTGTGGTTTTTACATGAACCACAGACCCAAAAACCCGTAAATGATCTATACTTGGCTTTCCTTCCACTCCATTTTTCATATGGTGTTGAATTTTCCAAACTCTTGGTATAAGAACGATTCAGCACATATACACATGTATTTACAGCCTCTGCCCATAGTTCTAGAGGTAATTTCTTCTCTTTTAGCATGCTTCTCACACAGGACATGATTGTCATATTCTTTCTTTCAACCACACCATTTTGTTGTGGTGAATAAGGTACAATAAGTTGTCTTTTAATACCATTCTCTTCACAGTAAACATTAAATTCCTCTGAATTAAACTAACCTCCTCTGTCAGTTCTAAAACCACTTAACCTTTTCTTCACTTTCCGATTCAGCTAAGTTCTTGAAAATTTTAAAATGGTGAAATGCCTCTGATTTTTCTTTCAGAAATGCTACCCACATTAATTGAGAATAATCATCAATTAGTAGAAAGTAGTACCTTCTTCCTCGTACTGTTCATGGTTGAATCGGTCCACAAATGTCTCCATGAATTAATTGAAGTTTCTTTGATGCTCTGTATTCAGATTTATTTAGAAAGGAGCTTCTACTTTGTTTTCCTGCCACACAATTCCTGCATAGATGATCAGAGAAACGCAATTTTGGTAAGCCACTTACCAATTCAGTCCTTCTCATGTCATCAATTGCTCGGAAGCTTTGATGACATAATCGATGATGCCACAACCAAACCTCTTGACAATATTATGTCTTGCTCTTCTCGGGTAACTTGACAATATTCAGGAACATTCAATTTGATGAGGTACATGCTTCCTCTTGATTTCTGAATTCTAGCAAACACTTCACCTTTGTTATCGAATATAGACAGGATTCCTCCTCCTAGAGTTGATGTAAACCCGTCATCATCAAGCCTTCCAATGCTCAGTATGTTTACCCTGAGAGTTGGGACGAAAAGTACTCCATCGAGATTCAATTCTTTCCCATCTGAATCACACACCGATATAGACCCTTTTCCTTCATTAACTACCGACGATTCATCGCCAAACCTGATCACTCCTTTTATGTTTTCGTCAATAGTATTGAAGTATGATTTCATACCTGTCATATGAGAGCTTGCTCCCTGATAACATGCATTTATAACTTAAATTCTTATCCTAATTAACTCATATTCATGCTTATTTTATGAGAATATGACGCATGTTATCATACTTTTTAGGAATTTTCTCCATGGGTATGTCATTTCACTAAAGTAGATATTTATGCATAAATTAGGGATAATTTCATGCTTGATAGAGGACTAGTCTTTTGTTAAGTTTAAATTAATAGAAGTTAATCTCTTTTCTTGAATGATTTTGACTTTAGTGCATGTTTTGAAGGATAATTTCAAGATGAATTTATGATTTAGAATATTTAGTGAGAAATGAGTTAAGTAAATTATAATTCATCTTGATTTCTTCTTTGAAAATATATTTTAAATGAAATGATGTTAAAAAGGAAGGAATTTGTGATCCAATGGAGAAAATTTGGATTAAAAAGGAGTTCTACATTTAAAGTTATGAATTTATGAAGTTTATGCCTTTTTTCTGATTTTTATTTTCTTTTTAAATGCACTTTTTAAGTAATTTCTTTATTAAAATCGCGAAAAAAGGGTTACTAACTTGTAGGTGATGACATGGCGAGCTGACGTGGCACGCGGGACCACCGCACGGATGCGACGCAGCGCTGAGGCCACGTGGCAGGGCCGCGGGTGGCCCACGCTAAGCGCAGGAGGTGCACAGGGCGCGAACACGTGGCAGGAGGCCACGCGTCCACGCGGACGCCTGTGTGGGGCGCCACGTGGTAGGGAGGTCGGCAGGTGAAGGGCCAATTGGATAGTGGGCCCTGGTAAGATAGTGGGGGCGGTAACGCGAAAGCGTTATAGCACCCCATATTTTATACTAACAATTTGCCTTTATTTCTTCCGTGTGGGACTATGTTCTCACACATTTCTAATATGCAGGTGACATGGCGATCACACAGGCATTGGATCTTCTCGCGAAGCGTCGATCGCGTGGACCCGAGTCCACACGATCATCCATCAACGCACGTGCACGATATCATGTTTAAGTGAGATGCGGGATGGGCGACACGTGGCAGAGTGAGGTAACATCAACTTTCATCGGACGGTCATCTCACCATCGTGACTTTGGCTCACTGTGGAGACACGTGGAGCTTTCTGGAGCGCCCGATCTTCATCGGATGCGCCATCGCGATCTACCGTGAGATCGCCATCGGACGGTGGATCTTGTCTAACGAAGAACCACGATCGTGGCCCGATCGCGCGACGATCGTGGCCCAATCGGCGTGCGATCGTGGCGCATTCAGCGCCAAATCGGGAGCCATGACATCGCGGAATCAACGTCACAAGTTTTCCACTGAATCGGACGGCAATTGATGGAGAATCAAGATCACGATCGACGCACGATCGTGGCGCGATCGTGGCGCGATTGTGGCGTGATCGTGGCTCCTTTGAGGCAAAATCAAGGCTAATTATCCTCTTAATTGGGAGCCACAATGCCGTCAATGGAAACTGCTCCCACGACGCCTTCAATTCGCCCCCACGACCGCATCAATCGGCCACGATCTTCGGGCTAATTTTCCCTTTAAAAGCATATATTTCCCTTCTTATTTTCCCAAATTTTGATCGATTCGTGAAGTAAATTAAGCGAATTTTGAGGAAGATCTCTAGTTCCCCCCGCGTTTAGACTCGATTGCAAAGCAATTGGAGTGGGATTGATCATGAATTTCTCCTTGATTTGATCGAATTTTCCCCTTGAATTTCGAACGTCCACGAGGAAGAATCCGAGCAAATTCGCTTCAATCCACGAGAATGGAAGCCCCATTCTTGTGGCAATTGGGTTAGTAGTAAGATTTGATTAATTATTAGGAGGTAATTTGAGTTTTTACTAGATTTAGAAGTTTAATTTTGCAAATTAGTTCATAGTGTTCTTCATTTTCCCCAATTTTCAGTCCAAAAAATTGCTGATTTTTAAAATATAATATCTCTCTGAGTATAATTGCAAATCACTTGATTTTTGTTTCATTATATTTCTCTTTTCATCAGCTTTCCGTGGATAGAAAATTCATCGAATTCCGAGTTCGTTTGACCCTCCAATTTGATGTTTGACCGAGGACTGTTCATCTTTCATCAGAAGTCAAACGTTGACTTTAGGGGTCAATTACTTTTAATTTAAAAATCAGAAGTCAATAATTTTAGTCTTTTTAGATTCCTCTAGTTCTTAGCTTTCCATTGACATATAAATTGCAAGATTTGGATTTCATTTGACTAGTCAATTTGATGATTTCCTCGGAGGTTTTTATTTCGGGGATTTTTAATATTTAATTTTCAATAATTCATAGTAAATCCATTTCTTAAGAAAAAAATCACAATTATATATCAATAAATTCCATTTTCTCTTTAGTTTTCAAATATATAATTTTCGTAATCTTCTGACTTTGTTTGATTCTCTGATTTTACAGAACACCTACTATTGGTCAAAGTCAACACTTTGACTTTGACTTTTGACTTCTCTATCAAACCCGAGAACTAAATTCTTAAAACTTCTTATTTAGCTTATTTATATCATTTCCACTTATGAATTCTTATTTTTACTCATTTAAAACCCTTTTTTTAAACCTAAGTTTGACCAAGTCAACTCTACAATTAAAGTCAACCATGCTCTCTGTGGATCGACCCGATACTTAGACATTACTTGATTTTATATCTTATCTCTGTGAGTTCGGTTTTTATAAATTTTTTTTGACCAGCGTTTTTGTGATTTCACGACACACGAAAACGCTACGTCACTCCCGTATCAAGATATCATAGGTTATCTTGAATTTTCATTTCTTGAACACCTTGTAGCAAAACATCCTCTGTGTATGCCATAAACAAATTTGATTCCTCAGTTGCCAAGTTCACTGTCTCTTCACGCGCTATCGGCTTCTTTACATTTTTGTGTTCATCTGCAAAATGGCCAAATTCTTGGCAATTATAACACCTCACCTTTGATTTATCAAATGGCTTTCTCGTTCCTTCTTGTTTTTACTCTTCATTTGGTTGAGATTTGCCTCTTCCTTGATCTCTTCCCCTGCCTCTTCCTCTTTCTCTACCTCTTCCTCTTCCGCACGACATCTGTCCTTCTTCTTGTGTTGTTTTCTTGAACTTACTCATCGCACGGGATAGTAGAGCCTATTCTTCCTCTCTTGCGTCTCTTTCAGAAAGTCGCATCTCGTGAACTTTGAATGATCCGATGGCTTCCACCAATTACATCATATCGAGATCACCGAATTGTTTGAGGAAAAGATTTCGAGAGTCGTACCTCCACGGCATCGATCAAAGAAGCTTCTTTACTGCTTCTTTGTCGTCCACCCTCTCTCTGAGTTGTCTTAATTCAAACACAATTCGTGAGAATTTATCCGTGAATTCACTCACCTTATCAGTTCTCTTCATCAAAAGATTCTCGAACTCTCTTCTGAGTCCTTGAGCTCTCGATTGGGCGAGACAATCTATTCCCACATGGAATGATCGTATTATCTCCCAATTCACCTTAGCTGACTTCTTGATGTCTAACTAAACACTTGAAGATTCCGGTATAGCTGCTAGCACCGCTGATAGAGCACATCTATCCTTCTATCTGTTCGTGTCAGTACCAAGAATAGCTTCCCACAGACCTTAAGCATCGAGATGCACTTCCATTCTCATTGCCCAATGACGATAATTCATTGGGGAGAGTTAAGTTAGAGGAGTCGGAGCGACCACCTCTATCTTCTTGACCGTTTCACCGGTTCTTGACTTCTCACCTTGAGTCAATGTCTCACCTCTTCTCGGCATTTTCTGCAAGTCTCACGACGATCGAGTGCTCTGATACCACTTCTTAGAATACCCCCTATCTACGCGAATAGAACCCTCCGTATATTCACTTACGATCAGGGGCTCTCTCGGAAGATCAAGAACAAGAAGATGGAAGAAAAACAGAATTTCCTTCACTTCACTCACACTCGTCCGTCTCACCGAACATACACACTTGGTTTATTTAAAAGAAAAACAGGAAGAAAGAAAGAATGTAATGGAAATAACTGCATGTGGGCCCCACGTCCGTTCTTCCCCTTCAATCCACGCCGTTATAACTCCTGAGAATGGACGCTCACGATCTTGTCTTCGTGAGCTTAAGAGAGTCTCTGTCAGATTAAGATCTAATGACTCAGATTACTCCCATAGGGAGAATATCAAAATGATGAAACTAATAGAAAATGAAAAGCACAAAAAGTTACAAAGAGGGGAGGGCGACAACGAAAGAGAGATGAGTGGTCAAGGAGAAGAAAAGGAAGTTCAAACAAAAAGAGAACATCGGAAAAGAGGGATTTCGGACTAGAAGGAAGAAAGAGAGATCAGAAAAGATGTCGGGAGAGAAGAAAAAGAGAGAACGCGAGAGTGAGTAGGAGGTAGGAGTGAGGCGAGAATAAATTAGAGAAAGAGAGAGCGTTGGATTAAGAGAGAAGGCAAGAATGAAATAGGTGATTCAGAAGAATGAAAAAGAAAGATAAAAAATAGGGGAAGAGAGTTTATGAAAATGGAAATGGAAGGAGGAGAGATTAAGCAAGCAGAAACGGAGGGAATACTGAGATCAGGATCGGTAGAGAGTGTGGAAGAGGGGGAGAGAATAAAATCAAACAACATTAATAACCTGAGAATATTCACTACATCTTCCCGACGGGAAGAATGCTAGACAAAAAGAGAATTACAAGAACCCTAAGAGAGAAAAGTATCAGCGAAGGAGGAAGAAGAAGCAACCAAAGAAGAGGAAGAAGAAGAGACATCGAAAAAGGGAGAAATAATAAAAAAGAGAGAGCCCCCGAGCGGAGAACATTTGCCCATTTTAAGTCCCCTCTATCTCCTCCTTGCTGGGCTCACAATTGTTTGCTTTGGACAGCCCATTATGCCCTTTCAACACTTCCATTTTTGGAGGATCTTGCTGCCCTTCCTCTTGAATACTTCCTGAAAATGAAAAGGCAAAATTCATGTAAAATAAATTCCTCTCAATGCACTAATGTTCTAAAAACGTCAAGTTATGAGATGGTAGAGGAGATAGTGATGTAGGATATTTTGAGGAAAATGATATGTATGAAGATGAGAATGTAAGTGAAAATATGTGAGGAAGAGATGACTGAGTTATGAGATGAATAACTCCTGGTATTAATTATGAAATAATCCTACAGTTTTAAGAAGGACCTATGAATGATATCACTGAGGAATAAATGTATTAATTCAGAGAAGATATCGTGGGAGGATAATTCAGAGATATAGGAATGACAGTAATGATGAAGTTGATGAATGCGTTGAGAAGATAAATGGATGAGAAGAGAATAGAGAATAGTGAGAGGATTGTATTGAATATGTAATGAATAGGAGGAAGAGTGTAGAGGATAATTAATTACGATGTTACTAAAATCGGGGCTTATCTAAATGGGATATCGGATAATAGAAGTTTGAAAGAGAACAGATAGGGAAAGTTGACCAATGTTGGACTTATTGATCTAAAGTTTGAACTCTTATTCACTTTGAAAAGAGTGAGGATGAGTACCTGAATGGGAGATGACGACGATGCTTCTGAGTCACCAAACGGTAATAGACGTCCTCGGTTATTCTCTGACAGATAATGGTTGAAAGTGACAAAATGGGAAGGAGAACAGATAGGGAGATAGAAATTCGGAGTGAGAGGTTGTGGGAGAGATAATAGGGTCACAAGAACACAATTTGCTTCCTTCAGGAAAACATTTCATTCATCAATAAATAACAACCATGTTTTCTCTTACAAGTTTCCATTTTATAGAAATAAAGAGAAGGGAAGTTAGACGATACGACGCGTCGCGGTTTTTATCGCCCGCGCTTGGACACTTACGCCCGTTTCAGATAATTTTATATGTTTTAAGGATTCTGTGATGGCTGTTTGATGATTTCTTAGTTTGTGATGATGATGACGATTATAGGATCATCATGATGCGTATGTGGAGTTTGATTCAGTCAGAGATTTCCCAAAACTCTTGTTCTCTCGCGCGCATGTTGATGTAGCCGTGAAGATACGTAATGACGACGTTTTACGGTTATGGGTCGACGGGGTAAGTTGCACTCCATCTGTTGAAGGCCATCAGGTAAAGTCCTGTCTTTTGAAGTTCTCTGTCGGACAGGTTTGTTCTCCGTAGGAGGTAATTGAGGACTTTCTTCAGGCTGAGTTGTCATCATATTCACTGGAATTGCTCGTGAGCTGGCTATCCTTCGTTTTATGAAGCTTCTTCTATGCTGGACTGTCTTCATAAGCTGTCGAGGTGTTGTTCCTGTGGGAGGTAATCCTCCTTACTAAGAGTTTTATTTATAGTCTTCGTGATCAATTTTATAGATCTTCATTGCTCCCGTGATGATCAAAAGATGAGAGGAATAACTCATCGATCTTGTGATGATGTTGGTGTTTGAGGGATTGATATGATGCCTTCGGAATTCTGGTCGTGTTTGAGATGTTTCGATATCCTCTTATCTTCTGAGCTTTTAATAGTTGTAGTCGTAAGAATAGGTAGGCACTTTACTTGGTGATAAGGGGTCGACAGGATTTGACTTTGCTTTTAGTCTTCTTGCGGATCACCAAGGTAAGGTGAAGAGAGCGCAGAGACGGGCGGTGACAGTGATGAAAAGCCTCCTTTTTCTTCAATTCTCTCGTGTTCATTCTCGGGATGCTTCAATTCTATTCTAGCATTGTCTTCTCCTTTTGTCTTTGACTAGTCTTCTTTGAGCAATGTCTGTGCTCGCGTAGAGCTTTGACAAGAGAGGGAGCTCAACAGTCTTCTTGTTTATTTGAGTTGCTTGTAAGCTTAATAATCTTCATTTACGAAGTTTCCTCTATGCTGAACAATCGTCATAATTGCATGGGTTTAATCATGCTGGAGCTTTTATCTTGAAGTAGAGTCTGAAGATGTTTTATTCCATAAATGATAGTACATAGATCTCTCCTATAATTCTAACTGTGGGTGGGATTCAAGGAGAGATGGGCTTAATAACAAAGATGTTACCTAATATTTTGAGATCTTTTATTTATACAAGGTACCTATGATATAGTGAGTATAAGATGGATGATGAGGAACCTATATCAAGGTGAGAGGTGGCTGACTTGGTCCAAAGATGGAGTTCTAGGTATTCTAGGGAATAAAGCTTAACTTCATATGACCAAGTCAATCTTTAGATTAGGGTAAAATGGAAAAAGGAGGGAAGATAATTCCCTTGGAATCTACACTCTCTTTCAATGTCTTGGAGAGGTCTTCTTCATTCCTTTCATGAATGGATAATTTCTCAAACTTGTGAATAAGGAGGAGTATGCTCTTTTTTTGCTTTTGAGAATGATTTCTCTTCCTTAATTCATATCTAGGTTCACTTGGAACCATTGTGTTCTCGTGTTGAGATAATTCTCCATCAGATAGTGTATTCAAGAGTTTAATAGAGTTAAATTAAAACAAACCATAGAGGGTTATAACTACTTTCTATGTTCTTATCACTTGATTGCTTTGGAAAAGATAAAACTACATGCCTAATAAGGAAAGATAGGTGCTTTAAAAAATCATGGATCATTGCACTCTTTTAAAAGGGAAAGTCTAGAAGAGAGGAATTCCCACACTAAGCAATTTTGGCTGATGTTAGGTAGGGAATAGGAATTTTAATTTCTCTCAAAAACTCTCCTTTTCGATCCCAAAACATTTCAACCTCTTATTACTTTTTTTCCTCGGTGTCTGTTAGATACCCAACCCCAAAGAAGTCAACCACTAAATATAACCCATTGGTTTCTCTAGATCATTTAATTTTATTAGTCAAAATGTAATCATATGGGCTATAAGGCCCTCACTTCTACATCTCTAGTAGGTCGGATCTCTAAATTTCAAGACTTCTAAGGTGGGGTAGAGTGGATCAAATGTGGAAAATAGGAGTTTTTAGAATGGAGAATTTTTGAAATTTTTTGAAAAATAGTAGAGATTTTTCTAAGTCCTCACCCCCAACTAGAACTTTTCATTGCCCTCAATGAAATCTACATGCTCATGCAAAAGATAGAAAAAACTCTGAATCATGGCATGAAAAAGATACGAAAGTGTGGTGAGAGGATAAAGGGTTAGAAAAACTCATTGATCCGTTGATGCTCATTCACGAGATTTCGTGAAGGTGCCCCTTTCCTAGTGTAGTTCTTCTTCGATATCTATAAAAATTGAAAAACAAAGAAAACTAAAGAGTAAGATAATCTTGGGGTGCCTCCCAAGAGCACTAAGTTTAATATCTTCAGCCAAATGAAACTATAATAAAACCTACGACTACTGATGGGTCGAGGGTGATACCATCACGTCCTCGAGTGCTCGAGAAGATGTAGATCTACCTTGTCTGTTGGTGCGGGTGGCTCTGATGTTAGCTACGGCTTGAGACGATGGCCGTTTACCTTTAATTGTCGACCGGATTTGATATCTGAGATGAGTAATGATCCACCATCGAACAACTCTAGAACCACGTAAGGACCATGCCATCGAGAGCGTAGCTTCCGAGGAAAGAGCTTGAGGCAAGGATTATAGAGCCAAACCTTGTCGTTGACCTGAAATGATTGTCGTCGGATGTAACAATTGATAACATGTAATCTTAACATGATAATACATGATTATTAATACAAAATAAGGCATAAAACATTCCATTTTTATGCGTGTTATCATACTTTGAGTGCATTTCTATCATTTCATGCAATTTTAAGTTATAATCTCAAAATGCACTAAATTAGGGATCATTATGCATAATTAAGAATATATTTTAGAATAGATTATTCTTATCTAAATTTGAGATTATAATTAGGTTTTTAATAATAAAATAATAAGAGAAAATTTTTATATACACTCATTTATTTTCCTAAAGTTTTATTTTTCAAGAAGAAATGAGTGTATTTTTGAAATAATAATTTATTCTCTTGTTATTTAAATATTTTGACTTTTTATATACACTCTTGTTAATGATAGATAATTAAATTTATGATCTAATGAAAGAAATTTGGATTAATTTGGAGTTGTATTTTGAAGGTTATGAATTTTCTAATTTTTAGGGATTTTTCTGGAATGTTTTTGATTTTTTCTTGAATTTAATTCGATTTATTTTTGAATTAAATTGAATAAAATATATTTTGATTATCACATGCTGACATGGCATCCGATGTGGCGTAAACAAAAACACCGACGCCACATGGCGATCTACGAGACCACCATGTGTCGCACACGTGTACATGTGTGCATGTGTGCGGATGCGCGTGTGTGGGCGTGTGCGAGTGTGTGTGCGCATATGTGAATAAGGAGGGAGCATCCTGTTGAGGATTTGAGCTATCCTCTTTATTATGTGTTACTTATAGACACTTACATTCCTTTAAATTTTTGCCATGTGGGACTATTTGATTTTGGTTTTTACGAGCAGGTGACGTTGAGACATACAGAGCGTCCGATCAAGCGTTAAAAGTAAAACCATCGATCGTCACTTAAAGGAAGGGGTACGCGGCGCATTATGATTGGATGATGATTCGCATATTAAAGCATTTAGTCTCAGCCGTTTATCAAGGGAGTTATAATGGTTGAGATTAAATGCATCCGATGGACCTCTATGGACACATGGAGATATCTCATCCGTTCGATTAAGATCGGACGAAAAGCGTTACACGACGAATTAATCACGAGGCTTCATCGGGAGTGTCCATCAGTGATCCAAGGGCTGAGATTTAACCGTGATGGTTTGCCCTCACACGTTTAATCTGGACCGTTGATGAAAGATTAAATGCCCCATCCGACGGTTATGCCCAAAATCACTATAAATTGAGATGTTCTTCGAATTTGTAATACATTCTTGGATGATTTTGTTAAATTGATCTATCTACACCCTTCCATCCTTGAATCTCTTACTTCTAACCTCTTCTAGACTCGTTTCCGCATCCACGGAGCGATTGAAAGTGAGATTTCATCCATCGATTAAGGAGAATTTCGTCTCTTGAAAACCAATGCTCGTTTTTGAAATCGTGGAATGAAAAGCCTTGAATCTAGCGATTAATTGGATCATTTCGATCGCTATCTTGGGTTAGAATACGTGTTTTCCCTCTATTCTATCGCCATGTATCATCAATTTGTAATTTAGGATCGTAATTTAGTTTAATTTAGTCTTTAATTTTGGTTTTTCGTTCTTCCGATTTTTGGAAATTTCTCTCTACTTCGCTCTTTGATTTCTCCACGAATACTAATCCAAATCGAGTGATTTTTGATTCCATGGATTCGTCTTTGAGTTATCTTTCTGAATCTACCATTTTTCCTAATTTCTATCACCAATTCATCATCCGATTTTATCAAATTCTAAAAGATCTCTCGAAAAATCCCTTATTTCTCCGTGGATTCAACCCTTATTTACCATTATACCCCTCAATTCGTAATTAAATCATTAAATTGATAACTTTGGCTTTTATTGTTGACACGAAATCGATGTGCAATTTAGCGACCACATCGATTGGTTTCCATCAACGATCATGAAAGGCCTTTTGTCTTCTCCTTGTAGATCGCCGCATTCTCGTACGTGTTGTGCCTCAACTCCTGTAACTCCTGAAGCTAGAGAGGTCTCTATTTCCCTGCTTTGTCCAGAGATAGGGTTGAGCTTTTTGATAGCCCAATAAGCTGGATGCTCAAGCTCAACCCGAAGGTGGCAGGATTTTTCAAAGATAAGCCGGAAGGGAGACATCTCGATGGGTGTCTTGTATGCCGTCCGGTATGCCCATAGTGCGTTGGGGAGCTTGTGTGCCCAATCCTTCCCATATCGTTGAATTATTTTCTTTAGAATGCTCTTGACTTCTCTGTTACTTGCCTCTACCCTCTACTTGCCCATTTTCCTGGGGGTCGTATGGGGTGGTGACGCGATGGTGTAATCCATACTTCTTCAACAATGCCCAAAAATTGTGCATTATTGAAGTGTGAGCCGCCGTCACTGATGATGGCCCTCTGACAACCATATCAGGCGAAGATACATCTTGTGACAAATCTGAGCACCTCCTTATGGTCGTTTGTCCTAGTGGGGATCACCTTGACCCACTTGGACATGTAATCCATGAAACCAGAACGCACTTTGTTTTGATTCAAACCCCAATCCGCTCTCGCTCGCCGCTACTAACGGGGTCTCGGTTGATTTCCTTGATAGCAAGATGTAATCTTTCCCGTGAGAAGGTAGGAAAGGTCCCATGAAGTCTATCCCCCAAAGATTGATTATTTCCACTTCAAGGATCAGTCGCATCGACATTTCATCTCGCTTGGAGATGTTTAATGCTACTTGATATTGTAGACACTCTGCGTAGAAACAGTGGGTGTCCTTGAAGATGGTGGGCCAGTAGAAGTGGCTCTATAGGATCTTGTTCGTGGTCTTGCATGCCGCAAAATGTCCTCCGCACGTCCATGAGTGACACATTGCCAAGATTTCTCCTTGCTCCTCCTCTGGTATGCATTGTCGAATGATCTGATCGTATCCTAGATGGAATAAGAGTGGCTCTTCCCAAAAGTAGTGCTTGAGATCATGGATGAACTTATCTTTTTGATGACGATTCTAATGCTTCGGGATCGATCCAGTCACGATGAAGTTCACGATGTGTGCATACCAGGGAGCGTGGCTCAATATGGCAAGGAGATGCTCGTCGGGGAATGTGTCACCGATGTCTCCTCCTCCCGGAACGTGAAAACGCGATAAGTGGTCTGCCACCGAGTTCTCACTACCCTTCTTGTCCTTGATCTCCAAGTCGAATTCTTGAAGGAGCAGCACCCATCTTATCAGTCGTGGTTTGGTCTCTTTCTTGGAGAGCAAGTATTTCAAGGCCGCATGATCGGTGTAGATAACAATCTCGCTCTCCCAGATGTAAGGCCGAAACTTCTCGAGTGCTTAGACCACCGTTAAAAGCTCTTTCTCCATAGTCGTGTAATTTATTTGAGATTCGATGAGGGTCTGGCATGCATAGCATAGGACCATCGACTTCTTATCTATACAATGCCCCAAGACTGCTCCCACAGCGTAGTTGATAACATGCATTTATAACTTAAATTCTTATCTTATTTAACTCATATTCATGCTTATTTTATGTAATTATGATGCATGTTATCTTAATTTTATGAATTTTCTCCATTGGTATGCCATTCTACTAAAGTTCATATTTATGCATAATTTAGGGTTAAGTATGTGCTTCATGAATGTTTAATCTTTTCCAAGGTTAAATAAATAGAAATTAATTACCTTATTTTGACTTTAGTAGAAGATTTACAGGATTAATTCTATTTAAAAAATGATTGGATGATTAAAAGATCTAAATCTTAATGAATACCTTAGTGTTATTTTAATTCATCTTATATTCTTCTTTGAAATTATATTTTAAATGGCATGATGTTAAAAAGAAAGAGAATTGTGATCTAATGGAGAAAATTTGAGATTAAGAAGAGTTATAATTTTAAAGTTGTGAATTTCTGAACATTTTAGATTTTTCTGGATTTTAATTTGAATTTTTATCGAATTTCTATTGATTTTATTCCTTATTTTAAATCGCAAAAAAAGTGGTTTAATTTCTGCAGGACTCGTGGAGGACACGTGGCACGCGGAGCTGAAGTGGTGCGCGAAACCCGCACAGATACGATGCAGCACGCATGGCCACGTGGCAGAGCCGCACGAGCCCACGAGTGGCGCAGGTGGCACACAGGTGGCGCATAGGCATGGCAGGACCACGCGAGTCCACGCGGATGCCCGGGTAGCCCCACGTGGCAGGGGGCCTGGCAGGTGAAGGGCCCACATGTTAGTGGGCCTCGGTGAGAGTATTGGGACGGTAATGCAAATGCGTTACGCCCTTCTACCTTTTATACTCGCTGATTCCATCTTTTTCTTCCATGTGGGACTATGTTCTCGTAGAATTTAAACGTTGCAAGTGATGTGGCAGCATAGTGGGCGTCGGATGCGATCGAGATACGTCAATCGCGTGGACACAGAGTCCACCGGATCATTGATCAAGACACGTGAGTCAAAGGACGTTTAAGTGAGCTTGATCAACGTCTTACCTTACGACACGTGGCGTCACGAGGAGCTCACGATCTTCATCATATCATGTGCTCTAAATGAAGCCGTTGAAGGCGTTAATAAAGATCAGACGGCTTTGATTTAATCACGATCGTGGCGCGTCACGGAGAGACACATGGACGCATTGGACTCACCTCGATGATTGATGGCGATCGAAGGCGGAAAACCCACTGATCGTGAGATCGTGGCTCACAATCGCCGTGCGATTGATGGCCCATGATCATCGTACGATCGTGGCCATCAATCGGCCTTTCACAAGATGAAACGTCCCACATTTCTAGCGCGAAATTCTTCTTTAAAAACTAATGATCTTCTCTTCTTTTCTTAACTTTTGATCGATTCGTGAAGCAATTAAGCAAATTTGAAGGAAGATCTAGAGTTCATCACGATTCCCCTGCGTTTAGACTTGATCCCGATCTGATTAAGGCAGGATTCGTCGTGATTAATCGTCAGATTTGATCGAATTTTCCCCTTGAACGCCGAACGTCCGCCGAGGAAGAAATCAAGCCAATACTCCTCAATCCGCGTGAATTGATGCCAAATCTTCGCAGCTATTGGGTTAGCAGTGAGGTTCGATCAATCAGATGACGGGAATTTTATATTTCGATTAGATTTACACACTTAATTTTTGCATTTTAAGTCGTTTTGTTCTTCAATTTCACCCAATTTTGACTCAAATTTTTTTTGATCTTGAAAATAGGATATATCTTTTATCTTAACTAAAAATCTCTTGATTCTAGTTTCATTTGATTCCTTATTTCATCAGCTTTCCGTGGATAGAAAAATTCGTAAAAATTCCGAGATCATTTGACCCCTCAATTTAACATTGGACCAACCACTATTCATTTTCAATCCGAATTTGGGCGTTGATTTGCGGGATCAATTACTCCTAAAATATAAATTGAAATTTGACGATTTTGGTCACTTTGGAATCCTCTGGTTTTTAACTTTCAATTGATATTCAATTGTAAGATTTGGATAATATTTGATTAGTCAATTTGAAGATTTTCTTTGAAGTGTTCATTTCGGGATTTTTATGATCTTTGATTTTCGATAATTTATAGTTAAATCCATTTCTTATCAAAAATCATGAATTTTATATCAATAAATTTCATTTTCTCAATAGATTTTGAATATATAATTTTCGTAATATGCTGACATCTTTTGATTCTCTGATTTTATAGAAAGTCGACTGTTGGTCAAAGTCAATGCTTTGACCTTGACTTTTCTCTATCAAATCAGAGGTCTAAAATCTTGAAATCTCCTATCTCATATATATATATATATCATTTCTATTCATAAAATCTCATTTCTACTTCTTAAAATCTTGAATTAAACATAAGTTTGACCAAGTCAACTTTGCAATAAAAGTCAACCTTGTTCTCTGTGGATCCACCTTATACTTGCACTTTACTTGATTTTTTTATATCTTTGTCATTTTGAGTTTGGAATTATAAATTTTAATTGACTGAGGTTTGTGTGTTTTAACGACCGCATGAAACGCTTCGTCAAAATGGCGCCGCTAACGGGGAGCATGCGTCATTGAGTTTATTGCTTGATTTCGTGGTTATATTTAGGTTTCTGTCTTCTGTTGTTTACTGTCCTGCAGAGAATTAATCAGACCCTCTCAATGGTGGAAAAGGTATAGCGAGGTAAGATTACACATTTTTGCCCATTATTTGACATTTTTGGTGCAAATTTGGTAGTCTTCTTTGTGTTTTTCACTTATTGGAGATGACTATATCGATATATCTCAGATACATTCTCTGTTAGCAGTGATCTATTAGTATTATTATCTTTAGTGGTGTGACTTGTGTAGTGTGTAGCTTGATCTATCCTTTTGGTGGAGCAGAGTGAAGCATTTGCATTTGGAACATCACACTTTTCGTCTAACCCTTTTCTGACTTTCTTATATACATATATACTTGCTGTTCTATGATCTTTTTGATATAGATATGAATATGCATCCTAGGAACTGAGGAGGACGACAAGGAAATCAGAATCAGCGACCCACGAGGCATACAAGGAACAACGCCTTGTATGAGGACCTCTTCGCCACATTAGCACATTCTAGAGCTCCATCAGAGGCCTCTAGTGATTCTATTCTAGCCATCGCCACAACAGGATGAGGAAAACTGATAGACGCCCCTCTTCCCGCCAAGATAGTGAGAGAACGTCTTAGCGATTACGCAAGATCGTTCGTCCAAAGGTAGACTACGCGAGTCAATGCCCCTCTTCAAAGAGGTGCAAATTTTAAAATTGACTCACAGATTCTTGGCCTTTTACCCACTTTTCATGGACTACCATCGGAGGATCCGTATCGACATGTGGACGAATTCAGCCAGGTGTGCGAATTCAGCCAGGTGTGCGAATTCAACCAATTCCACAATGTCCCCTAACGAGACGAAATCGCGAGGTCGTTGATTTCACGCGGTATCGTGTCAAAAATAAAACCGAACTTACCAATTTGGGGAATTAAGAGAGAATTGAGGGGTATAATGGTAAATACGGGTCGAATCCACAGGGAATTTAGGTATTTTTGAGATATCTTTTAGAATTTGGTCAAATTGGACGATGAATTGAGGTGAGAAATTAGGGAAAATGGTGTTTTTAGAAAGATAACTTCAAAACGAATCCACGGAATCAAGAATCATCGAATTTGGACTTGATTTCGCGGAGAAATCGAAATTTGAAGTCGAGAGAAATTTTCGGACGTTAAAATCGTGATTTTAAGCTAAATTTTATGAAATTGAAATCTAAAACCTAATCTAAACGAAAATTAAAGATAATAGGAGGATAATTAAGGTAAAACCGCTTCCACTAAACCCGTTTAGCGATTGAAATGTCGCGATTAAACCGATTAATCGTGAAGAACACCAAGATCGTCACGCCGAGCTTCAAGCGCCGATTTCTACCTCAATTTTCCACCAAATCTCTACTTCTACCCCTCCGTGGATGCGGAATTGAAAGAGGAGGAGGAAGAACTCGAAAGAAACGAGAGGATCGGTGTCTATACAAGTCAATTTGATTGAAATCCAACTCAAATACATAGAACGACGAAGAACTCGTCTATTTATAAGGGCGAAAAAGCGTAACCGTCCGATCGGTGTATTTGAGGCTTCATCAACAGTCGAGATGCGTTTGTAACGGCGAACCGTTACGATTAAACAGAGGTCGTCCGATCTCAAATCGACGCTCCAGATTAATCCTTGCGATTTGCGTTATAAAACGCATCAGCTTCTGATCGTTGGATCGCGATCCGACGATCGCGATGCGTTTTGGCGCAATAAATCCTGACCGTTATAACTCATTTAAAAGAGCACGTGCTTCTTTGATCTCCGGTGTACCACGTCTCCACTTGATCAGCGCGTGCGATGCTGCCACGTTGCAGATAATCGGACCGTTATAATTCCTCTATTTGGCACGTGCGTCTGATCCCTGATCCGTGGACCGCGCTCACGCGATCGACGCACGAGATCTCGTGCGCCGCCCGATCCAATGCTCCGCACGCGTCCACGTCACCTGAAAGGTAAGTAAAGTGTGGGTTAGTCCCACACGGGAAAAAAAGAAGAGATCGTCGGGTTTATAAGACCCGACGATCTAAAGGGTTAATAACCCTTCCCATCTAGGGAAGGCTGAAGACCCCTTTTAGCTATATAAGTAATAAATATATAAGATATATATAACGCGCCATGTAGGCGTGCTGCACGGGTCCGCGTGGCTCTGCCACGTGGCCTTGCATGCCACGTCACACCCGCGTGGGACCCGCGCGCTATTTGCGATTTTTTTCTTTATTTTTAAACGTTTTTAAATAGAAAATAAAATCGGAAAATTTAGAAAAAATCCCTAAAAATTGTAAAAATCATATCTTTTAAAATACAACTCCAAATTAATCCAAATTTATTTCATTTGATCTGAAATTTAATTATCTATCATTCTAAAAATTCTAAATATTTAAATAACAAGAGTTTTAATTTATATTTCAAAAATACACTCATTTCCTTAAGATTTTAAGTTTAGAAATTTAAATGAATGTTTATAAAAATAATTTCTCTTATTATTTAACTTTAAAAATCACTTATAATCTCAAGTAAAGATAGGTTATAAAATCATTTATCCTTAATTTATCATAATTAACCCTAATTTAGTGTATTTTGAGAGTATAACATAAATTTACATGAAATGATAGAAATGCACTCAAAGTATGATAACATGCATATAAATGTAATGTTTTATGCCTTAAATTGCATGAATAATCATGTTTTATCATGTTAAGATTGCATGTTATCACACCCCCCAACTTGAATAATTGCTAGTCTCTTAGCAATTTCCTATAAAATCTCCCTAGAAAGTCCTTTCCACTTCTCAATCCTATCACTAAAGAGGTGAAATGTATATAAGTATGATTACTCTTTCTCATAGTGTGGACCATAGTGATCTAGATTCCATTTCTAGGTTGACTTCTTTAGTGCATATTAGGGTAGTGCTCATCGACTGATGCTCGAGTCTAATTCTCAATTGTGATCGAGGCGAGCATATCTAGGGTTTAATGCTATGGGGATGAAAAGATCCTCACACTCTCATGAGCAGATGTAATCCTTACCCTCTCCATAGATTCATCACTCCTTCCCTAAAAAATGGAGGCTGCTTAATGTATTAGAATTCCCTTCAACTTTCCTTCCTCCTAAAAAGAGTTCAATTGCAAAGGTATTCCTATCTTTGGATGCAGCGTTTGAGGTGGTTGAAAGAAAATTTAAAGACACTATATCTAAAGGAATGATGTGGTTAAAAGCAAACATGTGTGTAAACAAAATGGATTTTTAAAACAAAGGTGGTACCACTTATGATAATTTAGCTCCCAAATGATATGGATGGTGATGGATGGTAGGGATAGGTGGAAATGGTAGAGATGGTGGTGTTGAGAAGAGAAGATATTCCTCTAACTTATTCTCCTTCTTTTCACTTCTTCTATTTCTCTCTTTTTCTTTCTTTTTCTCCTTCCTTTTTCCTTTTCCTTTGCCTTTTTCTTTTTCTCTTTTGTTTTGCTTTTGTAACATACTTCAAAATTTCAAAAGAGTTTACATGAAATAAGGATATGGAGGAGTTGTTTCGTGGAGGTTTGAAGAGAGTTTGTAAAGTGTAATGTTTGAAGGAATGTGTACATGTGAGAGGAATGTGGAGGAGATGTGATGGATGTGTGAGTCACTTGGGAGTGTGATTATCATAAGTGAGGTTTAAAACAAAGTGGTGTAACTACTTGACTGCTTTGGAAGAAATAAACTAAATGCCTATTAGGGAAAGATAGGTATTTCAAAAATTGATGGATCATTGCACTCTTTTAAGGGAAAGTTCGGAATCGAGGAATTCCCACACTAAGTAGGTTCGGCTGAGCAAGGTAGGGGATAAGAATTTTGCTAAAACTTCACTCAAAATCTCTCCATTTCAAATCCATAGCACTTCAACCTTCTGATTACTCATTTTTCCTCGGTGCCTTGTTAGATACCAATCCCCAAAGAAGTCAACCATTACGAATAATCCCATGGTTTATCTAGATCACTTGGTTTTATTACTCAAAATGTAATCATATGGGCTATTAGGCCCTCATTTCTACATCTCTAGTAGATAAGATCTCAAGCTTTCAAGACTTCTAAGGTGGAGAAGAGTGGTAAAAATTTGGAAAATAGGAGTTTTTAGAATTTAGATTTTTTAAATTTTTGAAAAATTATTAAATTTTTCTAAGTCCTCACCCCCCAACTTAAACTCTTCATTGTCCTCAATGAAATTACTATGCTCATGATGAAAGATAGCAATAATAATGATCATGGCATGAAAATGATAATAAAATGTGGTAAGGAGAAACGGGTTTCGAAAAACTCATTTGGGCTTTTTGATGCTTGTTCACGGGATTTCTCGTGTGTGCGCGCCCTTCATAATATAGTTCTTCGCCAATGTATTTATTCTTAGAAAAACTAAAGGAAAAACACAAAAATGATAACTTTGGGCTGCCTCCCAATAAGCGCTAAGTTTACCGTCTTCAGCCAGACTCGTTTAAGCTCATATTCTCCAAAAATTGATGTGATTATTATGAATAAAAACTTGATGCATGATAAGAAAATTCCTCAAGATCCAAACCATAATTATCCTTATTATGAATGATAACTCATTATACTCCATGGTTTGAAAGTGAAATTAAGAATTTTATGCATGAAATTCAAATCATACCATCAGATCAGATTCATGTAATCACAAATTAGTGGAGATAATATATTATAGATATATTATACTATAGATATAAATATAAAGATATAGATATATTTTTTCGAGAAAAATTTTCTATCGATAGAGCGGTTGAAATTCAGATCATTTCGAATCTATCATGGCCTAAGTCTATGCAGAGCATGGCTTCGATGCGGCCTAGGACGACGAGAAACTGTAATAACCCTAGTACAACAGGCTTTTTCGTATAGAATCGTTAATTTCAATAAAGATAAAAATTTCAACAATGATTTAGAAAAACAAGTCATGCGTAATTCCGTGAGAGCTTTGCCCTCTCAAAATGATACATGTGAGCAATAGACCGTAATCCTTAGAAGAGGGAAAATTACTCAAGATGGCATCGAGTTGAGGATCATTTAAGATAAATTTCATCTTCGGAAGGCATTAAAACATGTTTTCGAAATGAATGACATTTCATGAAAATAATTATATACTACTAATTATTAAATAATGGCAAAGATCATACCTGGGTGTCGGTATCCGTGAGCGTTTATAATTTCTTAACCGATTTTGAAAAATGATCGCCCGTAATCCGTAGAAAAGGGGTCGAATTCACTTATTCTCGTCGAATTAAGGATCACGAAGATAGAATCTCTTCGGATCACTCAAATTATGATCGATGCGAGTAAATTTCAACAAATAAAAAGAAAAATCTGATGTTGACCAAGTCAAAATTGACAAATTATCTCAAAAATATGCCTTAAATTCCCCGGCAACGGCGCCATTTGACGAGACGAAACCGCGAGGTCGTCGATTTCACGCGGTATCATGTCAAAAATAAAACCGAACTTACCAATTTGGGGAATTAAGAGAGAATTGAGGGGTATAATGGTAAATACGGGTCAAATCCACAGGGAATTTAGGTATTTTTGAGATATCTTTTAGAATTTGGTCAAATTGGACAATGAATTGAGGTGAGAAATTAGGGAAAATGGTGTTTTTAGAAAGATAACTTCAAAACGAATCCACGAAATCAAGAATCATCGAATTTGGACTTGATTTCGCGGAGAAATCAAAATTTTAAGTGGAGAGAAATTTTCGGACATTAAAATCGTGATTTTAAGCTAAATTTTATGAAATTGAAATCTAAAACCTAATCTAAACGAAAATTAAAGATAATAGGACGATAATTAAGGTAAAACCGCTTACACTAAACCCGTTTAGCGATTGAAATGTCGCGATTAAACCGATTAATCGCGAAGAACACCAAGATCGTCACGCCGAGCTTCAAGCGCCGATTTCTACCTCAATTTTCCACCAAATCTCTACTTCTACCCCTCCGTAGATGCGGAATTGAAAGAGGAGGAGGAAGAACTCGAGAGAAACGAGAGGATCAGTGTCTATACAAGTCAATTTGATTGAAATCCAACTCAAATACATAGAACGATGAAGAACTCGTCTATTTATAAGGGCGAAAAAGCGTAACCGTCCGATCGGTGTATTTGAGGCTTCATCAACGGTCGAGATGCGTTCGTAACGGCGAATCGTTACGATTAAACTGAGGTCGTCTGATCTCAAATCGACGCTCCAGATTAATCCTTGCGATTTGCGTTATAAAACGCATCAGCTTCTGATCGTTGGATCGCGATCCGACGATCGCGATGCGTTTTGGCGCAATAAATCCTGACCGTTATAACTCATTTAAAAGAGCACGTGCTTCTTTGATCTCCGGTGTACCACATCTCCACTTGATCAGCGCGTGCGATGCTGCCACGTTGCAGATAATCGGACCGTTATAATTCCTCTATTTGGCACGTGCGTCGATCCCACGATCCGTGGACCGCGCTCACGCGATCGACGCACGAGATCTCGTGCGCCGCCCGATCCAATGCTCCGCACGCGTCCACATCACCTGAAAGGTAAGTAAAGTGTGGGTTAGTCCCACACGGGAAAAAAAGAAGAGATCGTCGGGTTTATAAGACCCGACGATCTAAAGGGTTAATAACCCTTCCCATCTAGGGAAGGCTGAAGACCCCTTTTAGCTATATAAGTAATAAATATATAAGATATATATAACGCGCCACGTAGGCGCACTGCGCGGGGCCGCGTGGCTCTGCCACGTGGCCTTGCCTGCCACGTCGCACCCGCATGGGACCCGCGCGCTTTTTGCGATTTTTTTCTTTATTTTTAAACGTTTTTAAATAGAAAATAAAATCGGAAAATTTAGAAAAAATCCCTAAAAATTGTAAAAATCATATCTTTTAAAATACAACTCCAAATTAATCCAAATTTATTTCATTTGATCTGAAATTTAATTATCTATCATTCTAAAAATTCTAAATATTTAAATAACAAGAGTTTTAATTTATATTTCAAAAATACACTCATTTCCTTAAGATTTTAAGTTTAGAAATTTAAATGAATGTTTATAAAAATAATTTCTCTTATTATTTAACTTTAAAAATCACTTATAATCTCAAGTAAAGATAGGTTATAAAATCATTTATCCTTAATTTATCATAATTAACCCTAATTTAGTGTATTTTGAGAGTATAACATAAATTTACATGTAAGGATAGAAATGCACTCAAAGTATGATAACATGCATATAAATGTAATGTTTTATGCCTTAAATTGCATGAATAATCATGTTTTATCATGTTAAGATTGCATGTTATCATCCCCTCCGAGACGACCAAGATGCGCTTCTTCCCCTTCACGCTTAAGGAATGGTCAAAGGAGTGGTTTTTCACCTTGGGCCGCGAGTTTGATTCATGGAGAGATATGGAAGACGCACTTTTGCGTAAGTACTATTCGGTAGGTAAGACTAGTGCCGTGAGACGAGCCATACGTGAGTTCTCACAAGGGCCGGGTGAGGTTTTCTATGAGGCATGAGAGAGACTTAGAGATCTCTTGAGACAGTGCCCGCATCATGGTATACCTAAACATGAGATTACTCATATTTTTTTATGATGGTTTAGGTACACCTGACACACATTTGTTTGCTGCCGCTAGTGAAGGCACATTCATGAGCAAATATGAGGATGAAGCCCTCGAGTTGATCGAGTTGGTGGCAGGGAATAGCCATCATCATGCGACTAAATCCTTCGGAGGATGGAGCGCTCCCGCGAAGGGATGGATGTTGGATGGGAAGGCGGAAGAGACATGTATGCTTTTAGATAAGATTGAGAAACTAACTAAGGCACATAACTTGATCATGGATTAGTGTAAGATCCGACTGGGTTCTGATGGCCTCGCGCCAGTTTCACATGTCGATGTCTCTCCGTGTTCGCATTGCTCTAGTTTTGAGCACATTTAGCTTGATTGCCCCGTGATGGCAATCCAAGGTCCATTTCCATTTCGGCCAAACCCTACTACATATCAAGGTTTGAGCCAAGCGAGTAGGTCAAACTACCTGAATCAGGGTTATTCTAGTTTTCATAACCCTTCTTATGCGCAGCAGCAGAACGGGCAGCACACACCATATCATCAGCCCTATGGATCCGCGCCACAGGATATGGGGAACCCGAGGCCGACATCTTTTGCCCCCGGTCTTCCCCGAGCGGTCACACCGACACCAGCAGTTCCACCTCTATCACCTTCAGTTGATCTTTTCATGAGTGCATTAGCACAAATGATGAGTAAACTGAATGAGGTTAGTGACCGACTCAACCGAGTCGAAGGGGCTAAAGCCCAATACTCTGATGCTTCTACCGAGCAAAGGAAGGGTAAGCGAGTTGAATTTATAGATCAATTACCTTCCCAACCTTTAGCAAACCCTAGGAATGTAGGTCAAGCATCGTCGAGCCACACCCACAATATGAATGAAGTTTGCATTGATAGTGCATCAGAGGAGGCACATGCCATTTTGGGCCTACGTAGCGGCAAGGTCTTAGTGGATCCTCATACGGACGACAAGCACCGCATGGACCCGCTTGAGGAGAAGGATGACCGTCCCTCTCCCACTATTATTTCGAAGGAGGACTTCGATGATGAGGAGGCACCCGATGAGGAGAGTAGAGTAGAGCCCAATCCCGAGGTGTACAAACCTCCAGTGCCTTATCCTCAGTTATTGAGCCGGCCAAGAGTCTCTACGAGTGATATTGATGATTCATTGTAAGAGGCTTTTAGACAAGTTACTATCACCATCCCATTAGTAGATGTCATCGATCATATTCCATCCTATGCAAAGTTCTTAAAAGGACTTTGCATTCCTACGAGGAAGCAGAAACGTATCCATATGAGCGAGACCATTAGTTCTATCATGTTGAGTACGCTTCCTACGTAGCGACGTGATCCGGGAGCTCCCATGATTAGTTGTGAGATAGGGGGCAAGACTTTCACTCTATCTCTCCTCGACACGGGGGCTAGTGTCAATATCCTCCCAAAGGGAGTGTATGACATTTTCCCACTTGGCGAGTTGCAGCCATTATTTATCAAGTTGAGCTTAGTGGATGGATCCGTGAGACTATATAACGGGGTTATATAGGATGTGATAGTTAAAGTAGAAAACTGCTACTTTTCCGGTAGACTTTATTATTGTGGATATGAAACCACGAAGGACTTCACCGACTCTCCCATCATACTAGGGAGACCATTTTTAGCTACTACGAAAGCGATCACGGATTGGGCCAAGGGCGAAGTTATATTTCAGGTTTGAGATATGACGATGAAGGTGAGCATCAACAAGTTGATGCGACACCCTTTCACATGAGTCCGATAAGGTAGGCGCCATCGATATTTACTAGGATCTAGAGATTTCGAGTTGTATCGAGGAGACGATGGTGGCTATTGAGGATGAGAGCTTTGAGGAGCGCGAGGACGACCCATTTCCCTCCAGCAAGACGGCACCCGAGCTAAAACCGCTACCTTCTATGTTGAAATATGCTTTTCTTGATCATCATTGCGCTAACCCTGTTATTATCCTCGCAGCTAGATCAGGACCAAGAGGAGAGACTATTGGCGGTCTTGCGAGGAAGGAAGGAAGCAAATCGGATGGAATTTGTCGGACCTTAAGGGAATTGATCCCTCTTTGTGAACGCATCACATCTTCCTAGAGGAGGACTCTCGTCTCTCTAGGGAGCCACAAAGACGACTAAACCCTAAGGTATGGGATGCTGTTAAGGATTAAATCCTTAAATGGCTTGATGAAGGTATGATTTGTCCCATCTCCAACAGTCCATGGGTCAGTCCGGTACATGTCGTCCCCAAGAAGGCGGGGATCACTGTGATGACAAATGATAAGGGCGAAGAACTTCAGATGCGTCTTTCGACGAAGTGGTGAGTGTGCATTGACTATCGGAAAGCTAAACGCGACGACAAAAAAGGACCACTTCCCCTTACCATTTATTGACCAAATTCTTGACAAGCTTTCAGGTCAAGGATTTTATTGCTTCCTAGATGGCTACTCCGGGTATAATCAGTTAGTGATACATCTCGATGATTAGAAGAAGACGACGTTTACATGTCCATTTGGCACATATGCATTTCAGCACATGCCATTTGGACAATGTAACGCTCCTGCCACTTTTCAGAGGTGCATGATGGCCATCTTCTCTGATTTTATAGGAGAGACATAGAGGTCTTCATGGATGACTTTTCAGTTTTCTGGGATGAGTTTTGATGCGTGCTTAGAGCACTTAACGCAAATCCTCGACGTTTGCATTAAGAAATGCCTAGTCCTTAGTTGGGAGAAGTCCCACTTTATGGTAATAGAAGGTATAGTGCTTGGGCATTTAGTCTCAAGCAAAGGATTAGAAGTGGACAAGTCCAAGGTCGAAGTGATCCAAGACCTTCCACTCCCTAAGTGGATAAGGGAACTTAGAAGTTTCCTTGGGCATGTCGGCTTTTATCTTTGTTTTATTTAGGATTTTGCTAAAGTTTCAAAACCACTGAATTCTCTTTTATGCAAGGAAAATAGATTTTAATCATTGAGGAAGAAGTGAAGCACGCCTTTATGCAGCTGAAGCGATCATTAGTGAAAGCACCTATCTTACAAATTCGTAATTCAGACTTACCTTTTGAGATTATGTGACGCTTCAGATTTTGCTATGGGCATGGTTTTGGGGCAACGGATCGATAAGAAGCCAACTGCCATATGTTACGCAAGCAAGACGCTAGCCGACACTCAACTTAACTACACTACTATGGAGAAGGAGTTGTTAGCGGTCATCTTTGCTTTGGAGAAGTTTATGCCGTATGTCTTGGGCAGCAAAATCATTGTGTACATGGATCATGCAGCATTGAAGTATTTGCTGTCCAAGAAAGAGGCTAAACCGCGGCTGATTCGATGGGTTCTCCTTCTTCAAGAATTCAATTTGGAGATCAAAGACGAAGGGAAGTGAGAACTTAGTTGCTGATCATCTTTCTTGACTTCATACCACATCTTCAGGTGAGATTTGTGACACATTCCTCGATGAGCAGATTCTCGCCGTTATGACTAAGGTACCTTGGTTTGCGCATATTGTTAATAACTTAGTCACAAAATCTGTCCCCGAGTATTGGAACACTCATCAAAAGAGAAAATTTTCCTACGATATTCGATATTATTTTTGGGAAGAACCCCAGTTGTTCCATGTAGGGGCTGACCAGATTATTCGGCGATACGTTCCGGAGGAGGAGCAAGAGCATATTCTATCGATGTGTCACTCATCTTTATGTGGATGACATTTTGCGTCGAGAAAGACTGGAGAGAAGGTGGTACAAAGTGGCTTCTATTGGCCAACTCTATTCAAGGATGCAATCAAGTATTGCAAGGAATGTCTAAAGTGCCAATCCGCATTGAACATCTCAAAGCGAGATGAAATGCCCTTGCAAACCATCCTTGAGGTAGAAATTTTTGATCTTTGGGGGATCGATTTCATGGGACCATTTTCACCATCGGAGGGAAAAGAGTACATTCTTGTAGTCATGGATTATGTGTCCAAATGGGTCTAGGCAATACCGACAAGGAAAAACAATTATAGAGTGGTTAATAAGTTTATTGTTAGCAATATCTTTTCTCGATTCTGTTGTCCTAGAGCTATTATTAGTGATGGTGGATCTCACTTTACTAACTCTCATTTTAGGAGTTTACTTAAAAAATCTGGAGTTCACCATCGCGTCATGACCCTGTATCACCCCCAAGCAAATGGCCAAGTAGAAGTCAACAATAGAGAAGTCAAGAATATTTTGAAGAAGATCATTCGTACGGATGGAAGAGATTGGACAGCGAAGTTACGGGATGCTCTATGGGCCTACCGCACTGCATTCAAGACACCCATCGGGATGTCTTCTTTTAGGCTCATTTATAGCAAACCTTGCCACCTCCCCGTTGAGTTAGAGCATAGAGCATATTGGGCTATTATAAAGCTCAATCTATCTCTTGATCAAGCTGGAAAAGAAAGACTTCTACAACTTCAAGAGCTCCAAGAATTACGGAATGAGTCGTATCAAAATGCCGAGATTTTTAAGGCCAAAAATAAAGCCTTTCATGACAAGCACATTAAGAGGAAAATTTTTCATGTTCATGATAAGGTATGGCTTTATAATTCTCATCTTAAACTCTTTCCAGGGAAGTTGCACTCTCGGTGGGATGGTCCATATGAGGTCCTTGAAGCGTTTGACAATGGATCGGTCTTGATTTTAGCTACCAAGACCAAAAATTCCTTCAAGGTAAATGGACATAGGTTGAAACCATATATTGGTGAAGAAGGACACCCACCTCCCCATAGTGAAGAGCTGCAACATCTTGAGACATTAGCGACTAATTAGTCGCTAGAGTGAGTTGAGTCTAGCTAAAGACGGAAAATTTAACGCTTGTTGGGAGGCAACCCAACCTTATCTTTATTTTTGTATTTAATTTTTACTTTTGCTCTTCTTTTTGCATTTATTTTTATTTTTATATTTTCTATTTTCTTTGATGTTTTCTGTTGTTTGTCTATAATCTCATTAGGTGCTAAGAAGGAGAGAACATCAAAGGAAGAAATTTAGCCACAAAATAACTCCACAAATGAAGAAACGAATGCAACTATTACAAATTCCCGCTAAGTTTTTCTTTTATCCTGTTTGTCTCTTCTCCTTTTTATTAGTTTTGCATGCCATGCATAATGATTGTCATCACTTTTCCATGAGCATGCTGATTTTTATTGAGGACAATAAAAGGAATGAGTATGGGGGGGTTTTCTAGAAAACTTAAAATTTTTAAATTTTTTTGCATTCCTTCATTTAGTATTCTATGCATGATCTGATTTTTAAAAATGTGAACAGCAACATGATTTTTTTAAAACCACATGAATATTAAATCATAGAGTACACTAACACCTTCACTTGTTTAGAAAATCGTGGGAAGAACAACCTTAAGTGTTATGTTGAGGAGGTGGTAGAGTCGATGGAATTATGGATCTAGGTATTTCTTTGGGGAACCATAAAGTCCAATCTAAGGATTTACTCAAGATCATAGTATGATTTCTTAAAAACTCTCTATACTTCTCATCCACTCATTCTTCTTTCTAAATCTTGAGTTAGTGACTCCTTGCACGCACATCCTTCCGCTTTCCATAGCAAGTCATAGCTTGTATCATCCTTTATTGGCACTACTATTATTGACACAATGAAGCTCCCTGATCCATAGAGATACCAAAACCTCTTCGGGGGAATAAGCTGCATGTCTAGTAAGGACGACACATGGGTAGGATGAGCACCATGAAATGAACAATGTTGTTTTCAATAAGTTGCATAAAAAGCCTTATAAATTTTAAATTCTGCATTATGTAATCTCTTTCTTCAAAAAGGCTTGCAGCAAGTAGAATTAGGATGAATAAAACAATAAAGTAGAATTAGGAAGAAAGAAAGAAAAAGAAAAAAGTAGAATTAGGATGAAAGAAAGAAAAAGAAAAAAAAAGTAGAATTAGAATGGTTAGCTACCTCCCATGTGTTTTAGCCGACTCTATTTTATAGCTGTTATTTATGAAAAGGATGATGCTTGTTTCTACTTCTTGTGCCCTTATCATTCATTTCCAAAGTGCTAAAAGGAATCGACAATTGGTTTGGTATGATGAATTTTTTTAGTTATTTCTATTAGTATGTAGAGCAAGAGGATTCTTAGTTCATTTGCTGGATTAAAGTGTTTGCCGGAGGAATGCTATGACCCTAAGTTTCTGAGTACATTACTTTCTTCTTGACATCATTTAAGGTAGAACATTCATTTCAGATTCTATCAATGCTTCATCCATGATTTTCTAAAGCTTATTAGTCCTATTACAAATTCTTTATCTTTCCATTATTAAGGGACTAGCAATGATTTAAGTTGGGCGGTGTGATAACATGCATTTATAACTTAAATTCTTATCTTATTTAACTCATATTCATGCTTATTTTATGTAATTATGATGCATGTTATCTTAATTATGATGCATGTTATCTTCTTTGAAATTATATTTTAAATGGCATGATGTTAAAAAGAAAGAGAATTGCGATCCAATGGAGAAAATTTTGAGATTAAGAAGAGTTATAATTTTAAAGTTATGAATTTCTGAACATTTTAGATTTTTTTGGATTTAATTTGAATTTTTATCGAATTTCTATCGATTTTATTCCTTATTTTAAATCGCAAAAAAAGTGGTTTAATTTCCGCAGGACCCGCGGAGGACACGTGGCACGCGGATCTGAAGTGGCGCGCGAAACCCGCACGGATGCGATGCGGCACGCAAGGCCACGTGGCAGAGCCACACGAGCCCACTCATGGCGTAGGTGGCGCACAGGTTGCGCGGATGCGTGGCTGGGACCACGCGAGTCCACGCGGACGCCCGGGTGGCCCCATGTGGCAGGGGGGCTGGTAGGTGAAGGGCCCATGGGTTAGTGAGCCTTGGTGAGAGTATTGCGGCGGTAATGCAAATGCGTTACGCCCTTCTACCTTTTATACTCGCCGATTCCATCTTTTTCTTCCGTGTGGGACTATGTTCCCGCAGAATTTAAACGTTGCATGTGATGTGGCAGCACGGTGGGTGTCGGATGCGATCGAGATAAGTCCATTGCGTGGACACGGAGTCCACCGGGTTGTTGATCAAGACAAGTGCATCAAAGGAGGTTTAAGTGAGCTTGATGACACGCATCGTGGAGAGACACGTGGACACATTGGACTCACCTTGACGATTGATGGCGATAAGAAGGCGGAAACCCACTAATCGTGCGATTGTGGCTCACGATCGTCACGCAATCGTGGCTCACGATCATCACGTGATCGTGGCTCACAATCGCCGTGCGATTGATGGGCAATGATTATCGTGCGATCATGCCATCAATCGACCTTTCACCGTATCAAACGTCCTGCATTTCTCGTTGGAAATTCTTCTTTAAAAACCGATGATCTTCTCTTCTTTTCTTAACTTTTGATCGATTCGTGAAGCAATTAAGCGAATTTGAAGGAAGATCTTGAGTTCATCACGATTCCCCTGCATTTAGACTTGATCAGGATTCGATTAAGGCATGATTCATTGTGATTAATCGTCAGATTTGATCGAATTTTCCCCTTGAATGCCGAACGTCCGCCGAGGAAGAAATCAAGCCAATACTCTTCAATCCGCGTGAATTGAAGCCAAATCTTCACAGAAATTGGGTTAGGAGTAAGGTTTGATCAATCATCTAACGGTAATTTGTATAGAGATTAGATTTACATACTTGATTTTGCATTTTAAGTCATTTTGTTCTTCAATTATACCCAATTTTGACTCGAATTTTTGCTGATTTTAAAAATAGGATATCTCTTTGATCTTAACTTTGAATCACTTAATTGCAGTTTCATTACATTTCTTATTTCATCTGCTTTCCGTGTATAGCAAATGCATAAAATTCCAAAATCATTTGACCCCTGAATTTAACATTTGACTAACCACTGTTCATTTTCAATCCGAATTTGGGTGTTGACTTACAAGATCAATTACTCCTAAAATATAAATTAAAATTTGACGATTTTGGTCTCTTTGGAATCCTCTGGTTGTTATCTTTCTATTGATATTTGAATTTCAATATTTGGATAACATTTGATCAGTCAATTTGAAGATTTTCTTTGAAGTATTGATGTAGGATATTTTAGAGGATGTATCTAAATCCTACAATATGGGGAGGATCTATGAGTTGATATCAATGAGAACGATGTAGGGTAGATATTTAAAATATAGAGGATTATATGTGTGAAGAGTGATAGGTGAATAAGAGGATGATAATGGTGATAAATTTTATATTAATAGAGAAGAGATTGCAGATAGGAGTAGAAGTGGCGATGGGACCTATATATATATATATATAGATGTTAACACTGAAGAGAGAATGGTAGATTAGAAAATATATTTAATATAGAAATAGAAAGAGAGATGGGAAGAATAGATATAAAATAAGAAGAGAAAGACGGAGAAGAGAGGCGCGAGACGAAGGAAAAACTCATGAAGGTTCAATGGTCAACGCTTGGACTTATAGATTATAAGATATAACTATTATTCACCATTAAATGAGAGAGGATATCACCTGGATATGGACGGGAAGTGACGCCGTCGGATTTCCGAAATAGTCCAAGATTTTCCTCGGTTTGCAGCGGACTTGAGGAGGATGAAAGTGGACAGAACGGGAGGGAGAATAGAAGGGAGGTAGAACGCGGAAGATGAAGAGGATGCGGGAAGAGTGATGGAGGCACAGGAGATACGATGAACACGAAAGGGTAAAACGAACCCACGAAACCAAACTTTTCATACATAAAAACTGTTTCATTTCCTTACAAATCTCCCTTTTATAGAGTAAGGGGAAGAGGGTTGATGACGAGAGGACGCGTCGCTTGTTCTTGGCTTGGACTGGCGCTGATGGTGACGGTGTCGCGACGGTTATTCGCGTATGAGAAATTACGCAATTTCGCGATACTTCTTTCCTCCGTACGGGAATCGTTAGATGACCGTTGGTTGAGGTTATTCCCTGTGGGTGGTGTTGATGTCAACGGTTGCGGACTCGGCGAAGTGAACTAGGTTTCCTTTGAGAATTTCGGATTATCGGGAGGAGGTGTTGACGTCATTTTACTTGCATGAATTGACGGGGTTGACTCAGCTTTTCTGCCTTTTTGAAGTCGTATGCAGATGTCGCGCCTTCCGTGAATAGACTGGAGAATCGTCGGACGTTGGTGCTCTGTCTCTCATCTAGCGAGACTTCGACAAGCTACCACGAGATTGATTCCACACGCCGGTGGAAAGCTCTTCGACCGAATCTGTAAGGCCCAGGAGAGATCCAGCGAAGACGAGGTGCGTGAACGAGATCGACCGAGTGAATCACTTCCCATCTTTGACGTTTTTCGTGGTTGTCTCTTGTACTGGAAGGTTTCGCATATTATCTCGTCGTCTGGGTAGTGCTCGAGATCCCCCGATACCTTCCATCGTCGTGAGCGGGAGAGAAGACGTTTAGTTACGCGAAGGGTAGATAGCGACTGCGTTGACCAAGTTCTTGTCTTCTTTATTCGCGCAGTGACTCTTCGCGAGCTTCTTCCTTGGACTAGTTGAGCTGATGATGTTTCCGTCGTTCGACGCGCCGGTCAGCGTCGTGTTTGAGGCATTACAACTTCCTCATATTATGTCATTTCGAGTTTTCCTTTGAGGATGAGAGATTCCACTGGGAAAGATTTCATGGCTATGCAACTTCTTCCTTGATTTCGTGAAGCCCGTGGCGGTTGCTCGGCTAATTAAAGCATCTTCTCGTGGAACCCACTGACATAACGTCGTGAAGGTTTTGATAATGAAGGGATTATCCGCTCGGGAATATGAGACTGAACCTTTTCCTTATCTTATCCCGTGAGGTCTTCATGTGAAGGGAAATAGTCCTTGTGGATTGAGCTTCTCTTAGGGTTCTTCATAACTTGGCTTCATTTGCCTCCATTGTTCTCTTGATGTCTGAAAAAGCTGTGTAGTAACTCCTTGACCTTTGGATGGTCTTGGAGGTCTTAGATAGTTAGGAATGTGATCCTTGTGATTGTCTTCATTTTGACTTCTTCTTTGATAGAGATCATAACTGTCGTCATGGGCTTTGACTTGAGCTAAGATCAGAAGATAGATTCTTCCATTTAGATCTCTTCTAAATTCTAACTAAGGGTGGTTTTTCAAAGAAAAAGGGAATATAATTCAAAGAGGTTTCCTACAGATTCTCTTTTTGAGATCAATAATTAAAATTATATGAGGTACCTATGATATAGTGGATAAGGTTTTGGACAATTAGGAACCTATATCAAGGGTAAAAAGGGTGGTTGACTTGGTCCACTCAAAGAATTCTAGTTATCTAAGGATAAGGATAAAATGTTTGACCAAATCAATCTTTAGATCAGTATAAAATAGGGAGGAGGGAAATTAATTTCCTTCAGATCTACTCTCTCTTTATTTATTTAGAGAGGTCTTCTTCATCCATTTAAGGAATGGATAATTTCACAAAGTGGTAGATAAGGAGGTGGAGGAGGAGGAGGAGGATAGGTTCACTTAGAACCCTTGTGTTCATGTTTTGTAAAATAATTCTCCATCAAGTATTCATTTCGGGATTTTTTCTGATCTTTGATTTTCGATAATTCATAGTAAATCCACTTCTCATCGAAAAATCACGACTTTTATATTAATAAATTCTATTTTCTCTATAGATTCTTAATATATAATTTTCATAATATTGTGACATCTTTTGATTCTCTGATTTTACAGAAAGTCGACTATTGGTCAAAGTCAATGCTTTGAGCTTGTTCTCATATATTTATATCATTTCAATTCATAAAATCTCATTTCTACTTCCTAAAATTCGTGACTTAAACCTAAGTTTGACCAAGTCAACTCTGCAATAAATGTCGACATTGTTCTCTTTGGATCGACCTGATACTCTTACTTTACTTGATTTTATATCTTTATCATTGTGAGTTCGGAATCATAAATTTTGTTTGACCGACGTTTGTGTGTTTTAACGACCACATAAAATGCTTTCGTCAGTAGTCCAAAGCGTCACACATGATCTTGAATGGTAAGTCCCAATTAAGACTTTGAAGAATTGGTGTCTCGATCAGTGCCTTCTTCAACATCACAAATGTGCGCTTCTGTTGTTCGTTGATAACATGCAATTTCATGCACTAATATCATGCATTTTATGCATTTATTCTTTGAAATATAATCATAAATGTATGTTATCATGATTTAAAATGATTAAATTGATAATTTCTATGTTTTAAAGGATATTCTTGATTTTTCATAATTTAGTAGCATTTTATGAACATTTAATGATTTTGATTTATCAAGAATATAATTTTGTTTAATTATAAAATGAAATTTCTCTTTATTTCTCTCTCTCTCTCTCTCTCTCCTCTCTTCCGCGCTCTTTTCCTTTTCTCCTCTCTCCCTCTTTCTTTCCTCTCTTCATCGCGAGAGGGAGAAATCGCTTCTCCCTCTCTCACGATCTTTCTCTCTTCTTCTCTTCTTTCTCTCACTCTCTTCCTTCTCTCTCCTCTTTCTTCCCCACCTTTCCTCCGCTTCCACTCTCTGCCCAGCCTCCTTCTCTCTATTGCGCGCACGCGTGTGCCACGCGAAAGGAGGAGAAAAATTGAATTCCTCTCCCCCTTTCTTCCTCCCTTTCTTTCTCTCGTCTCTCTTTCCTCCTCCCTCTTTCTCTCTCTTTCTCTCCCACGCCACTTCTCTCTCGCGACGGAAATTCCGTCGCGAGGAGAGGCGGGAGGAAAATTCCTCCCCTCTCTCTCTTCGCACTCTCTCCCTCTTTTTCCTCTCTTTCTCTTCTTACTCTCCCCGTCTCTCTCTCGCGACGGAGAATTTCCGTCGCGAGGAGAACTTTTCTCCCTCTCTCGCAACGGAAATAATTTTCGTCGCGCGAGAGGAGTTCCCTCTTTTCCTCTCTTCCTTTCATTCCTCTCTTCTCCCTCACTCTCCCCGTCTCTCTCTGGCGATGGAAATTTCCGTCGCGAGAACTTCTCCTTTTCTCCCTCCTCATTTCTTCTTCCTCTCCTTTCTCCTCTCTCCCACGATCTCTTCTCCCTCTTTTCCCTCTCTCGCGATGGAAATAAATTCCGTCGCGCAAGAGGAGTTCTCTCTTCTCGCGCCCCTCTTCCGCGCGAGAGGGAGAAATAATGGCGACGGAAAATAGTTCAGTCGCCTCTCTCCTTCTCACGACGGGGAGGGTAACCTCTCCCTCTCCTTCTCTCTTCCTCTCCCGCTCTCTTCCTCTCCGCGATCTCTCCTTGCCTCTTCCTCTCCTTGCTATCTCCCTATTTTCCTAGAAAAGAGAGAAGAGACGAGAAAGGAGAGAGAAGAGAGATCAGAGAGAGAGGGGCATTTAATGTAAATTCTTGGAGTTTAGACAGGTTGACCGACGGGAGCAAGTTGACCGGCGCGATCTGAGGAGAGAGAAGGGCAGATCAGCGGCCCAAAATGCTCCAAGTTAAAATCGCGATATCTGACGATCCTGATGGAGTTAGGAGCTGCAATTTCGTGGGCATGATCGTCATTTCAAGCTCCACGAATCTGCTGGGATCGATTTAGGCTTAGAGACAAAAAAATTAGGGTTATCAATGTTTTTTGTTGTTTGCTTCTAGCATTGGCTAGCAAGAAGGAAAGAAAGCGACAATGGATCATTGTTCATGTGTTGAACTTCATTCTCAGTGAGTTTCTTCCCTTTTCTATTCATTCTTCGTGTTGGATGCAAGACGCCAAGTCCAGGCGAAATATACGGCTCTCGAAGGTATGTTTGATTAGGGAGCATCACTAGATCGTATTTTCATCACGAATCTTTAGATTAGGATCGGTTTCTATCCATTTCTTCCATTTTTCTCATCTGTTCATCCACATTTTCACATTTACAAACCCTAAAAATGACATTTCCACCATCGATCAAAGGTTTTCAATCCTCGCAAGGAGTTTGGAAGCACTTGTTCGATTCATTTCATCTCCGTGCTCATTTTCTTCCTTTCACCATCCATTTCCGCTTTCTAAATCTAAAACTACCAAAAATAATCTTCTGATTTCAATCTCTTAACCTTCCTCTCTGTGGATTCGACCTCGACTTGCCACTGTTCTAATTTAAAAATCAGATTTGAAGAGTTGAGTTATAAATTTTATTTGATACGTAAAAGTGCGCATTCAACGACCACGTTTTTACGTTTATCATTCGTCGATGATGAAGTCTTTGTCTTTGCAAAGAAGGGTGGTGAGTGGCTTGGAGACTTTCACAAAGTCTTGAATAAATCTTTAGTAGAAGTCGACGTGCTCAAGAAAGCTCCTCAAATCTCATATGGTACCTTGAAGAGGGAGGTTTTGGATGACCACTATCTTGGCCCTGTCCACCTCTAGTCTTTTGCTCAAGACGATATTCCCGAGAACTACTCCCTCTGGTACCATGAAGTGGGATTTCTCCCAGCTCAACACAAGTCATCGAAATTCCCTAATGAGATGGTGAAATTACTAAGAGGGGGGTAAATTAGTTTCTTTTTAATATTTATGTTATTCTAATCCCTTTTTAAATTTCTTGATTATCACTCAACTTTCTCACGTCAAACATAGGTCAGATTTTTTTATACTGGACAGGGTTCCCGACATTCCCCCTAGAGTCACTCCTCACCCCTTTTTAATCCCCTAGTAGTAACTACTGGCTGGCTAAGATTAACAGATCAAAAGTTCTACACAATCTTTTGATCTGACTCCCTCACGCTCTCGGTTAGTGACCTTACTTCGCGGCCATCCTTCGGTACCCCTCCGCTCGTTCTGTCCCCCAGGACAACTCCTAGAGCTCCGCACGCCGCTCCCTACTCTCTTTTCGGGTTGGCCTGCCCTCTCTGGAGTCACCGAGTCTTGACACCGATCCACGCACGCACCAAGTAAGTCGCTTGTCCCCGAGTCCGAGTGATCCTGCAAGATGAAGAACAAGTATCCCTCGAGTTGAATTTCTAGTCAACTCCCTAAAGTCGTCCTAACTCACTACGATTCCCAAGAAATCTCCCCCTTACCCTCATGGGTAAGTACGACTCACCAAGAGTCCACCTAAAAGTGAATTGAAACATGAAATGTTTATAAGATTAATCACATTGAGAAAAAATAATAGTTTCATAATGATAGATATTGACATTGCAAAAATTGATGAATTTTGAAGAAAACCAATAACTCTCTCTCCGATCAGTCTCATCAATCGCCTCTCTCTCTCTCCCATCAGTCTCATCAATCTCTCCCTCTAAATCTCTACCTCTCTCTCCCCCGTGATGGGGTAGAGTGCTCCCTCCTTCCTTCCTTCGCTCATGCCTTGATTTTACGGGCTCGCTTCATGTAGTCCTCGCAATTTCCCCCATCCTCCAACTCAATTGTTCCAACTTCTTCAAACTCTGCTTCGAGTCTCTTTGTGCTCGGATCAATATCTGATACCATGTTCGACTGCATGCTGCGGGTTACTGGAAGTCTATACTGTCTTCTATTCGGGAATAATTCTTCTAGGGAGAAGAACGCGTACCTTTCCTTCTTCTTAACCTATTTTAAAGTGTCATTGTATATGATTAGACAAAGAATTCCCTCCAAGAAATGGAAAAGGAGAGACAAGAGAGAAGAGAGCGAGCGAGATAGAAAGAGGGAGAGGAAGAAGGCATGACGATAACAAAACAAGAGAGAAAAAGAAGGTTGAGAGAGATAGATAGATAGAGAGAGAGAGATAGAGAGAGAGAGAGGAGAACAAGCGACAAAGAGAAAGAGAAAAGATAAAGAAAGAAAGAGACGAAAATGGAAGAAATAAGTATCAAGAAGGATAAAAAAACCAGCCTCTCTCCAGCTTCAGGGAATGTTTTCCCATATTCTAATAAAAGGAATGAAAAAGGGCCTATCATATATCTGTATTTAGAGAGTATCTTAGAGATAAAAAGACGTTCCTTGTACACGTCAGATGATTGATTAAAGAGCAAAGTTTGAAGCGTTGGAAGCAAACTCTCGCGAATAATCTTGGCGCGTAAGCGTTGGAAGCAAAGTTTGAAGAAGTTGGGGTAGTTAATCAGGAGAAGAGAAGGGCCCACCAGAAGTGCTAGGATGCCCGCAAATATGAGACATGAAACGAATGAAGGAGTTTGTTAGAACCTGGAAGTAGAATCTGAGCATGAAAGTGACGAAGAACGAAGAGCATGCACTCACGTGAACCCAGTGCACCACAAAGTCCGAGGCTCTTTCACCAGAAGCGGCAACAGCAGCCGCCGCAGAAGCTGAAGAGAGGATCCAGAAGAGAAGGATGGCGGCGAAGAGAATGGAGATCACCAGAGCCGCGTAGAGCTCGTATAGATGCAGGCTATTAGACAAGGACATCTCCAGATTGTTTGAGAGCAAATTAAACACCACATGAATGTTAACGAAAATCATTAGCTGACAAAGCATTTGGTGGCGTGCTGCTCTGCCCCCAGAGGTGGGGTCACTGGAGCTCCTGCAGGATCACTGGACCTCCTGCACATTGCTCCTGCAGTCTTTGCCCTTCCCTAGTCAAATGCGGGAGCCGGGAGCCGGGAATGAGAATTGAGGAGAGAGAAGAGAAATATTCGATCCAAGACCGAAGTGCTGAAGTGGACAGGACCAAAACTAGACCGAGACCGGTCCCGCCCATTTTGCAGGAGCGACGGTCTCGGTTCGGTCCGGTCTTCGGACCTTTGGACGGTTTTTGCCCTTCTCTACTTATAAAATAGAAAGCTGTAATGAAAATACTAAAACAAACTAAACTAATCACAACAAACTATAACAAATGATGTAACAAAAATTATTTTAAAATCTTATTTAAAATAAAACAAATTAATATAACCCCCTGATTTGCTGATTTGACTTTGACTTTGACTTTCTGATGACTTTGTCTTCTGACTGTTGCTGTTGACTTTCTGTGGTTGACTTTGACTTTCTGCTTGTAAATCTGACTTTCTGTTGACTTTGACTTTTTGCTTGTAAATCTGACTTTCTATTGACTTCGACTTTTTGCTTGTGAATCTGACGTGAGTCAATCTCTCAATCCATTAGAAACAATTTAAAGACTCAATATAATATTTCATAAGCATTAAAAGCACACCTAAGTAAATTATCAAACTTAGGTTAAACTAAGAGTCGTTTCCTGACGCAGACCTCTAGGATCTTGGTCAGGTGAGCAAGACAACTGTCAAAGTCATTTCCAACGACGAAGAAGTCGTCCATGAAATCTTTAAAGCTGTCGCCAAGAAAGTGAGAGAAGATTGCCGTCATGCATCGTTGAAATGTCGCGGGGGCATTGCACAGTCCAAATGGCATGCGTCTGAAGGCGAATGTGTCAAGAGTACATGTGAACGTCGTCTTCTCTTGATCCTTGAGATGAATCGCAATCTGGTTGTAGCCCTAATATCCATCCAGGAAGCTCGTGAATGGTATTTCATAAGCTTGTTGATGTCAACCTTCACGGTGTGCTCTCCCACTTTACGAATTACTTCTCCTTTCCCCAATCTGTGACAGATTTCGCGCTAGCTAGGAAGGGTCATCCTAAGATGATCGGGGCTTGGCTAAGCTCCTTAGTAGTTTTCATATCGACAACTAGGAAGTCTACTTGGAAATAACAATCTTCTATCTTGATGATGACATCTTCTACTATACCATGTGGTTTCCTTACTGATCCATCTGCTAAGCATAGTTCTACAAGGAAATGTTGCAATTCCCCTACATGATGATGGTCAAATACGGATTTAGGGAGGATGTTAATACTAGCTCCGGTATCTAGCAAGGATCTTGTAAAGGACATTCCTTCTATTTCACACGTTATCATTGGTGCTCCCGGATCTCTCTTTTTAATAGGTAAGGAATTCATCATGATTGTGCTTACCATTTCACTAAGTTGGATCCTTCTAGGGTTTCTATGGGGAGTGGATATACCTTTGAGAAATTTAGCACAGGATGAAATATGCTTGATGGCATCTATTAAGGGAATGGTTATTGTTACCTTCTTAAAGGCTTCTAGTAGATTGTCATCAGATTCACTAATCTTGGCTTTTGGGCGATTAAGTGCTTGAGGATAAGGCACAGGAGGCTTGTATGTGTCCGGGTTAGGTTCGGCCTTAGCCTATTCTTCCTCGTCCTCTGAATCGCTGTCGTGCTCGATGATAATTGGTGTTTCTTCTTCGATCGGGCCTTGGTGGATTGGATGATCCTTGTATGGATCCGGTAGGTCTTTTCCACTTTGAAGGCTCGATATCGCTAATGCCGTTTCCGTAGCCTCCTCGTCGACGTGTACATGGTTAATGTTGTGTTTGGCTCGACGAGGCCCCTTGATTCCTTGGGTTAGCTATGGACTGCGAGGATCCATAGTCAACAGGAAAATACCATGGCCTCGTATAGCTGATGAGATGAGTTTTGAAGTACCCTTCTTATCGGTTTTCGGTTGGACATTTGTCTTGACAAAGTCCTGTATTTCATCCACGCGTGAGTTCATCCACGTCATTTGCTCCATTAACTACGGGATTGCTTCGAGGATCGGATCGAATGCCGACGCGGTCTGGCGTGGGGCTTGCGTGTAAGCTTGTGGTTGCGTTGGCGGGTCGAACAACAACTTTATTTGATTTCCGCAGGGTATTGATGTTTTTGCTGATCATTATATGATGGAGGATAGGGTTGATCGTTGTTCCTCCTAAATCCTGCATCCTGCAAAGAATTGTTATTGAAGACAGGGGTATTATAGTAATTCAGGTATGCACCTGGATATTTCGATCGTCCCTGTTGAGTTGGTCCTCCTGATGGACCCCATCTGAACATGCCTTGCCCTTGGATCGCCATTAAGGGGCATTCTAATTTGACGTGGTTGAATCTAGAGCAATTGGCACACGGCGACGCTTGTTGAAGAGAGATGGGGGCGAGTCCTTCGGAACTATTGCGGAAGTTGAGTCGGTCCAATAAGAGATATTGGACTTCCGCCATTTTGTTGATTCTTTCGAGGAGCATCCCCGTCTCCGCTGATTTGGCGTCGATCATCTGTTCTTTTGGCATGACACCTCTTTCGAATGGATTAGCTACATTGTGGTGGCTATTTTCTGCCACCGTTTCGATGAGTGCCATAGCTTCGTCTTCATACTTGCTCATGAAGGTGCCGCCACTTGCTGCATCTAAAAGATATCTATCTTGCGGGCCCAGCCCATGATAAAATATTTGCGTTAATTCACGGTTAGACACTCCATGGTGTGGACACTCTCTTGTGAGGTCTCTAAGTCACTCCCAAGTCTCGTGGAAAGTTTCACTCGTGCCTTGGGTAAATTCG
The DNA here is from genome assembly GCA_024174645.1 of Lemna minuta. Taxonomy (NCBI): domain Eukaryota; kingdom Viridiplantae; phylum Streptophyta; class Magnoliopsida; order Alismatales; family Araceae; genus Lemna; species Lemna minuta. The sequence continues at coordinate 4,678,837 of CM044113.1, read as the reverse complement.
GGGTTAGCTTTCCAAACGGAGGTAGTTTTCCCTACGGAATTGTATTTTCTTAAAAATTCTTCCTCCATCTTGATCCAATGAGTGAATTCTTTCCCCAATTTCAAAAACCAATCCTTGGCTCGGTCTCTAAGGGTAGCGGGAAAGAGTTTCATTTTCATCGTGTCGGCGGGGACATTCTGAAGATGATTAATTTCAGATACTTAGGATAGCTCATCTACGTGTCTATATGGATCCTCAGAAGGTTTACCATGGTAGATAGCATACTCATGACATGGGAATCTATTCTAAAATTCGCCCCTCGATTTAAGGGTGCGTGAATTCTCGTGACAAGTCTCTAGAGGACGGGCCTAGCGTAGTCACTAAGGCATTTCCTTGCATTTCCCTCATCGCTCTGGGCCACTTATACTGGTTCTATCACTTCTACGGTGGAAGAGGTCTCGGTAGTGTCGGGGGATTGTGAGGATCCATTAAAAAGATCTACGTTTACAGGATTATTCCGTAATCTCCAGGGCGTCTGTCGTCTCATGGAGGGGTGGATCGAATATTTAGATGAATATAACTAATAAATACTTATAAAATTATAAAAAATTGACATCGATCATACTTAAATGTCGATATCCGTGAGAGTGAAGTGCTCTTAACGCGAATTGAAAGAAATGATTGCCCGTGATCCGTAGAAAAGGGATGAAATCACTAAATCTTATCAAATTAAGAATCTCGAAGATGAATTTCTGCTTCGGATCACTCGATGTATGATCGATGTGACTGAATTTCAACAAATTAAAAGAATTATCTAAGTTGACCAAGTCAAAATGGACTAAATTGATCAAATTTTTGCCTTAATTCCTCGGCAACAACGCCATTTGACGAATCGAGGCTGTATGGTCATTGAAAACCCACGGTCAAGAGTCAAAATCAAGTTCAAACTCACCAATTTAATAATTAAATCACGAATTGAGGGGTATAATGGTAAATAAGGGTCGAATCTCCAGGGAATTAGGGAAGTTTTTGATGATCTCTTCGAATTTGATCAAATCAGATGATGAAATGATGAAAGAGAACGCGAAGACGAATCCACGTAATCAAGAATCACTTAATTTCAACTTGATTTCGCGGAGAAATCATCGAATGAACATAATTAACTCAAATTACGATTCTAAAATGAAATCTAAAGCTATACGAAGATAGATTAAGATGAAACATGATCCCTAACCCACAATTGCGATGAAATTGATCCAATTAATCGCCAAAATAAGGCTATTCATCAAAATTAAGAAAATCGTGATCGTGGAGTTCAAGCGTTGATTTCTTCCTCGTCGATCGTCGAAATCACACTCTCAAACACTATGTGGACGCGAAAATGAGTCTAGAAGTGATTGGGAACAAGAGATTCAAGATGTTTGGTGTGTAAGCAGTTCGATTTACTTGAATTACTCTCAAATGCTTTACATGGTCGAAGAACATCTAAATTTATAGGCTAGTTTGGGCGTAATCGTCTGATCTTCATTTAATCCATGATCAACAGCTCTGATGAAACGCATTGTATACAAATCGTTACCGTTAAGTCGTGGCCATTGGATCTTTGATCGACCGCCGAGATGAAGCCACATCGCCTGCGTTATAAAAATGCTTTAAACGCTCACCGTTCGATTGCAATTGAATGTTTCAGATGCGTTTCCGTCGGTTTAATCTTAGCCGTGATAACTACTCTTGATCAACGACTAAGATTAAAATGATTATTGACGAATCAGATCATGCCATGTACCGCGCGCCTTTAAGTGAAGATCGACGATTGCGATCTATACGTGCGATCGGACGTCCCACGATGCGCCATGTCACATCCTGCCTGTGATCATCGATCACGATCGATCGAATGCTCCAAATTTTGCCACGTCACTTGCGCGCTAATGATAATTCAAAAAATAAATTTTTAATTGGAGAAATCGATTTTTAATTCCGGAAATCCTTAAAACTTTATTAAAAATTCAGAAAAATTCATTAAAATTCCAAAAAAATCCCTAAAAGTTAAAAAATTCATAAATTTAAAAATATAACTCCAAATTAATCCAAATTTCTCTCATTTGCTCAGAAATTTAATTATCTATTATTCCAAAAAGTCAAATTTAATAAATAACAAGAGATTTAATTTCTATTTCAAAAATACATTCATTTCTTTGAGACTTAAAACTTAGAAAATAAAATAAATATATATAAAATGATTTATCTTATTATTTAACTTTAAAAAACTAATTATAATCTCAAGTAAAGATGGGTTATGAAATTATTTATCTTTAATTCATCATAATTAACCCTAAATTAATGTGTTTTGAGATTATAATGATTTTTTCATAGAATGATAGATAAACACTCATAAATATGATAACATGCAAAGTAATGAAATCATTTATGCCTTAATATGCATAAATAATCATGTGTTATCATGTCTAATTGGCATGTTATTAGTGGGCAGCGGGCCGTGCACTGGCAAGGGTTGGAGGGCACTGGTAGGCGTAGTCAGTAGTGAGCACGAGTTCATCGGCAGGGCGCGCGCGCGCGTGTGGGCAGCAAGTGGGTGCACAAGCGTGAGCAGTAGGGTGCGTGAGGGGGCGGAGAAGTAGGGGGCAGCGGTGATCAGGTGAGGGCCAGCAGGGTGCGGTCTGGCCGAGCATGGTTCGATAGAGCACGGGGAAGCCGAGTCGGTGCATGGGTCACGCGGACAGCAAGAGTGTGAGAGTTGGCAAGTCAAGGCGGCCAGGTGCACCGCTTGGTGGCTAAGCAAGAACGCGCGGGCGCGGCACAGGCCAGATGGGCTCACGGGGCACACTGATGGGGACCATCTCAGACCGAAGACCAGATTCCAGCCCACACGACGTACCCGAGCCGAGGTGAAGGATCCCAGTTTTGTCTACACGCCCTAGTCAACGGGGCGACTGAAAAGGTTGACTCTATCCCTCTTCTCTTTCTAGCTTTGAAATTATCATGGCCGAGTGTTTGTGGAATTTTTGTTGAAGTTTTAATTTGCATGTTAGCGGCCTATTGTTAGGAAGGCCTTAAATTGTATTAGGGAAGGTTTATTTGAGCAGGTGGCCCTAATCCCCCGTATGGGTGGGTTTTGGTCAGCAGGACCAATTACCGAAAAGGCCCTAACCCTCGTATACAAGGGGTAGGAGGGGTGCCACTTTGACGATGGTTTTTTTTGTGTGATGAAATTATGAGTTCTTGGATGAACCCTCTTCTCCTCGATTCCCCCCCCTTTTCGTCTCTCGTAGGGTTTTCCTTGGAACCCTCTTCTCCCCTCTATGAATCCCTCTTCCCCATCTTCTCCATGGCCGCCTACCGTGAAGAAGCTCTTCCAAAGTCCCCCCTAACCATCGTGGATCTCAAACTGCTACTCATTCGCGGTCCCCCCAACCCTCTTTACCCATTTTGCATGAAGATCCACGGACAAAACCCCGCCGACTGCCGCCACCCCAGGGGATAGCCGCCGCCCATTGGTGCGAGGAGGTTCAAACCCCTCATCGGGGAACTCCTCCAAGCCCTCGAGCACGTGTAGGGTGAACCCGGGTCCCTGCCCCCGATTCCCCTCTCGTAGGGCCTCGCCAGGCCTCCTGGATCGCCGCCCGTCAACCGCCAGTTTTTCTTCCCCTGCTCAAGGACCCGCCCCTGGGAAGCACGGGGGGCCCCTGGATGCCGTAACGCTGCCCTTTCGCACGCGCGGGTCGGCTGCCAGACGCGATACCTTCCGGGGCGCTCCCTAGCGTCCTCAACATCTCGCCAGCATCCAGCATGCAGCCCCTGCCTCCACCAGGGCTCTAAGGCTGCCCTCGATTGTCCCTGCTGCATCTTCAGCAGACCGCCACACCGCGCCCACACGGTTCGACCCGCACGCCGCGCTCCTGCCGCAATTGACCCGCTGGCCCACGCCGCATTTACCCCACCGACGCTTTGTGTTTCGGCCGCCAACAGCTGTTACCCCGTGTTTCGGCACTCGTCTTGGGGTTGATTGCCACCGGATTACCCGCGGCTATTCGTCACGACCGACCAGGCCTCGACCCCGCAGGTTCGTCTGCAGTTGCCCCTTTGAATTTCATTTAACTCCCTCAGTGTCTCCCGAACGTACTTCCACCGCCGGGGCTAGGATAGTTGTTTGTCATTTGACAAGGGACTCGGGTAGATAGGTTTCTTTCTTTGGTTGGTCTCACTTCGGACGGGTTGAAGGTGGGTGAGCGGTACCAAGGAACCCGCCGCATTGTCGTACCCGTACCTTCTGAGTCCCGGGTTATCGGTGTGCCTAGCTCATTTCTGAGGTACCCTTGCTGCGTTCGTCAAGCGTTCACGTCCTTCGTCGTTGTGTTTATCACTACTCGTTGTTTTTTTCTACTTGCTTTCGAACGCATCTCATAACTTAGGTAGACCTCTACCTTGTGGTCCGGAACGGTCGACAGTCCAGACCCGTCGTTCCGCATCACACACACTGCCGGCCTCCTCAGCCCCCGCCGGCTTACCCAGTGGGCTATCTGATGGAGATTGATTTCATAAACATGAACACAAGGGTTCTAGGTGAACTTATCCTCCTCCTCCTCCTCCTCCTTAGCCACCAATTTGAGAAATGATCCATTCCTTAAAATGGATGAAGAAGTCCTCTCTAAATAATTAAAGAGAGAGTAGATCTTAAGGGATTTATTTTCCCTCCTTCTCTTATTTTACACTGATTTAATGATTGACTTGGTCAAAAGAAATTAGCCTTATCCTTAGATAATTAGAATTCCTTGAGTGGACCAAGTCAACCACCCTTATACCTTTGACATAGGTTCCTTATTTTCCAAACCACATCCACCATATCTTAGGTACCTTGTGTGAATAAATGATCTCAAAAGATAAGAAAATAGGAACACCTTTGTTTATACTCCCTTCTTCACTTGAAAACCTCACTTAGAAAGAATCCTAGAAGAGATCTATATATTAATTACATATGGAAGACATGATCTTCTTATTTTACCTCAAGACAAGTCCCAGCTAAGTCATCAGTTGTCACGAGATCGATGAAGACTATTTCCATTTGGATATCACCTCTACGACTGAGGAAAACAACAGGAATACGATCTACTTAAGATGACCATTAGGACAACTTCATCAAAAATATTCACGGTTTTCTACAGAGTTATGAAGACAATCAGCTTAAGGGAAATTCCTACTGAAGAAAAGAAATTCCAAATGGAAGGAGAGAAATCCGCCAACACTATCCTCCGCACTTCTCAAGCTAGAATCGCGAAAGAAATTTTGGAATATGTTCTCAATGCCCGGATACAAGAAGCCTATCGTTAAACAGCAATCTTCATTTGTTCAAGGAAGGCGATACCTATACGCGCGGATGAGAGAAGTCGGAAACAGCATTCATCGGACATGAACCTCCTTTACCGAAATCTCCATCAACGACGTCAAACGCGTTTATGCAAGAGTGATTTCTAACTATTGTCACGAGGTAACCCAAAGAAAACAGAGAAAGAGCAGGACGCGACATTCAAAGAAACTGAAGCAGTAAATGAGATTCTGATAGTGAAATTAGAATTAGAATCTACAAATTGATCGACCTACGGATTCGAAGACCTCGACGAATCTGACCAGCGGACGGATTTCACCTGATAAGTTGAAAGACGGAACACAACTCACCTGTTGACCAACCAATAAAATAGCGTCCAACGTATCTTCACGAGGACTACATCGCACGCGCGAAAAGTAACCAAATTCCAGGAAAACTATCGACGGCGCTCAAGCTCCACGTATGCAATGTCATCAACGTCACCCAAGCCAAGAGGCCATCCGATGGACGTCACGGAGTCATTAAAAGGAAAGAAAAGAGAAAATTTCGAAGCGTGAAAACTGTCATCCGCGAAAACAACTGCCACGACGCGACGCTTCACCGCAAACTTCTCTTCGTTTATTTTCTATAAAACGGAAGATTGTAGACAAAATGGTGAATGTTTTTATTGATAAATTTGGTTCGTTTGGTTATTGGTTACTTACCCTGTGTTCGTGTTCATCGTGTTCACATATCTCCATTGTCTTCCCGTGGAAATCCCGCAACCCATCTCCCGAGTTCTATCTCCCTCTCCATTTCTCCCTCCTTTCTTTCCTCTTTCATCCATTTTATATTCAGAAGAAAACGACGGAAAATATTGGATTAACCCGTGATCTTAAAGAGCGTCAACTTCACATGAATATCAGGTAACATCCTCTCCCTTTTCACCGTGAACATAGTTCGTCTCCAAAATCATAAGTCCAGCACGTCGTTTCTCTCCCCATTCTATATTTATAATATATTATCTTCTTTCCCGTCTCAGTCATACCTCGTATCTTCTCTCTATCCTATATATTAAAATATCAAATATTATCTCCTCATCATCAGTTATCTTTTCCACTTCCATAACTCTTCTTACTCTCCATAAATATTATCCTCTTTCTGTCTACTTCTCCCCGTATTCTCATTATCCATATTCCTCAATCCTTCATTCCGAAATGTCATTCCTTTAATTTATATCATCTATATTATATTATATAACCATCTTAAACTAACTCCTCATATTAGTAATATCCATCCATAAAATTCCCATTAGTTCTTTCCCATTTCTCTTTTCTACACATCATAATCTTCACCAATCATATTATCCTCCCTGAATTATATTTCTAATTCCTACTGATATCCTTTCATAGATCCTCCCCAATTTGTAGGAATATTAGTATTTCTAAATATCCTACATCACTATCATTATCCCCAGGCTTACCCCTCTTACGCACCTTACGCGCAGCCCTATCCTCCTCCTCCAGCCGGACCTTATCGTCCACTGATTCCCTACGCTCCGTCAGGCCTACTGGGGTATGGATACCCCCCGGTGCTGCCCCACCCCTACGCGCACCAGTATTCCCCTACTGCGCCTTCTTACAGAGCCCCTTATGCTCCAATCCCTCAGCCTGCCCCTCCGCCAGGATATGCACTACCTGTATCTCCCGCCAGCAGTGCTGACCAGAAGCTGCCCCCTGTTGCTTACGCACCTCATTTCGTGCACGAGTCCCAGGCAGGCCCTCCTCGTGGACCGCCGCCAGTTCCTATGCCACCGGCTTATATGGCCATTCCTACGGCCACCCCAGCGCCGGCTACGACGTCGGCACCCGTTCCACCGGTTACCGATCCAGCGCAAGCAGCGGTTACTACGGCTGACCCGCACCTACCAGCTCCAGTTCCAGGCAGGCCCGTTCCCGCTCGACAGGATGACGACACACGGTACACACGCCGAGACGAGCACCGAGCCGGGATCTAGAAGAATGCGAGGCTGGACGCGAAGGTTTTTCAAGGGTCTAGGAACCCCGCCGAGTTCACAGAGTGGCTATCGCACTTGGAGTCTTTCTTCAAGCTCCAGCGTATGGATGGTGGTATGTGCGTCGAGTTCGCCGATACGATGCTGGGAGGACCAGCGAAGATTTTCTGGGGAAATTGCCTCGAGGCAGCAGAGCACAGAGGTGACCCGCCCCTTGCGTGGGCTGAGATGCGAGAGACCTTGCGGAAGAAGTATGTTCTGCGGCTTTACGCCACACAGGTCATTATGGATTGGTTGGATGCCAAGCAAGGCAAACGGACCGTGGGCGAGTACATCGAGGAGTTTGAGGACTTCCGCATGAGATGCAGGAAGGTAGAGGACCCTCAGCTGCTCATCGCAATGTTTGCTCGAGGGCTCAGCGAGGAGTACTGCGCTGAGGTTCTGACGCAGAATCTGGCCGCCATTGACGAGGCGTACCACATTATGGAAGGCTCCGCTTACGTTAGACGACATGCACCGGGTACAACTGGGACCCTCTTCGCCCCCAGTAGATCGGCTGCCCCGATGCGTACCACGCCAACGAATGGGTGGAATAGGGGTGCCACAGCAAACCCAAAGGATTTACAGACTCCGGCCTCTTCTTCGGATAGGCCCGCCACCACAGCGGCCAAGGCCCGCTTACCGGCATCCCGACTTGCCGCGACTGCCCCCACTCCCACGCGAACTGCAATGATCCAGTGTTTCACGTGTGGAGGCCGTGGACACAAGGCGTCCGTCTGTCCCACCACCACCGTGGGCGCAGTGGTGACTGACGAGGACTATACCCCTGATGCACTAGTAGAGGAGGTTGACGAGTATCACGGCGAGTGCGGAGACGATGCCGACAGCGAACCCTTCATGGGTTTCGTGCGGATCGTAGCGAGTCCTCCGCCCCCGTCTCCTGCACCCATAGAGGAGGTTGACGAGTATCGCGGCGAGTGCGAGGATGATGGCGACATCGAACCCTTCGTGGGTTTCATGCAGATCGTAGCAAACCCGCCGCCTCCGTCCCCCGACCAGCAGGATCGCCCGATGATGAGCGTCGGGTTAGACTCCCTAGCACCAGAGGCTCCTGCCTCAGTGCCCCACTGCACATAGGCCATCACCGCGGCGATTATAGCTGAGGCAGCCCCGCCAACTGCTCAAATGCCCCAAACACGGGCCCCCCGAGTTGACCCCTACGGCGGTCCCTCGGACGACATCAGCTCAGCGACCCCCGTCGCGACCCAAGAATACGGCCCCGCCGCCTGCGACACTCATCACACCGCAGCAGATTCCTTCTCAGCCGAAGACTCCCGAGAGTGCCCAGCGCACCCGAGTTTTCCATATCATTATTCGCCTTAAGGACAAGACGGCGAAGCAGATTGTGGATAGTGGGAGCTGCGTCAACGCAGTCTCCAAGGAGGCGACACAGCGCCATGGGCTCAAGACTGAGCCTCACCCCACCCCGTACAAAGTCTCCTGGATTAATGGCACATCCCTGTCAATCACACAGCAGTGCCATGTACCGCTCACGATGAGCTCGTACGAGGATGTAGTCCTCTGCGATGTCGTGCCGATGAGGATTGGTAGCATCATCTTAGGACGACCGTGGTTGTTTGACCACGACGCCGCTTTAGCCGGCAGAGCGAACACCTGTTCGTTTCTGTTCAACGGCCAGTGCATATGTTGGCACCCAGCGCCTACACCGCTACCTACGATGGTGCTCCAGAGATCGGCTTCAAGGCCGACGAGTTCGGTAATTACGAACGGGTGCATCTTCCAGAGACAACTTGCGGAAGAGATGGACTACTTCCCCGTCTGTTTTGCGCTCACTTTGGACATCCCCGTCGAGACCCCACCGCCTACTCCTGACGCCCCCGAGATGACTAGTCTTTTGGCTGAGTATGGAGAGGTGTTTCCAGAGGAGCTTCTAGAGGAACTCCCACCGATGCGTGGTATCCAGCACGCTATTGACCTCGTACCCGGAGCGTCACTTCCTAATCTATCGCACTACCGGTTAGATCCGAAGAAGTACGAGGAGTTACATCGCCAGGTACAGCAGCTCCTAGCGAAGGGACTTATACGCGAGAGTATGAGCCCTTGCGCAGTCCCAGCACTATTGGCGCCAAAGAAGGATGGCACTTGACGCATGTGTTGTGACTCTCGAGCCATCAACAAGATTACGGTGAAGTATCTTTTTCCCATTCCCCGAGTACAGGATCTGTTTGACCAGATGGTTGGGTCCTCAATCTTTTCGAAGATCGACCTACGCAGTGGATACCATCTGGTTCGTATTCGACCAGGAGACGAGTGAAAGACGACCTTCAAGATTAAGGATGGCCTATTCGAGTGGAATGTCATGCCTTTCGGGTTGTCGAACGCCTCGAGTACATTTTAGCGCCTCATGAATGAGGTATTGCGCCCCTTCATTGGGAAGTTTGTCGTTGTCTACTTCGACGACATACTCATTTTCAGTGGATCACTGACGGATCATCTGCAGCACCTTAGGCATGTGTGTGCTGCCTTACGAAGGGAGAAAATCTACGCCCACCAGAAGAACTGTAGCTTCTTCACGAGCGAGGTTTCTTTCCTCGGGTTCATAGTGTCGGCCCACGGAGTATCTGCCGACCCCTAGAAGGTCAAGGCCATCACCACTTGGCCGCGACCGGCTAGTGTTCATGACGTCCGAAGTTTCATGGGCCTGGCCACCTTCTACAGGCGATTCATACCGTCTTTCAGCGGAGTTGCAGCCCCCATGACGGATCTTATCGGGCGCGACCCGTACGAGTGGACTGCTGATGCAGAGGGAGCCTTTGAGAGGCTCAAGCTCCTCATGACCCAGGCACCCGTGTTGAGATTGCCCGACTTTGGGAAGGTATTTGAGGTCACGTGTGACGCCTCAGGGGTTGGAGTTGGTGGTGTCCTCAGCCAGGAAGGACACCCCGTGGAGTATTTCAACCAGAAGCTAAATGATGTTCAAAAATGGTATCTGAACTACGATCGCGAGTTCTACGCCATCATTCAGTCGCTTCGATATTGGCGGCATTACCTCCTGCCTAAGGAGTTTATTTTGTTTTCTGATCACGACGCTTTGAAGCACCTTCATGACCAGAAGAAGGTCAGCGACCGCCATGCCCGCTGGATCGAGTACATGCAAGATTACGTCTTTATCATTCGACATAAGAAGGGCAGAGACAACGCCGTAGCGGACACTGTTAGCCGTAGGACCCACGATAACGCGAACGTGCAGAGGATGATGCTCCTTACTGCTGTTGAGACTCGAGTAACAGGCTTCGAGAAGGTTCGAGAAGGTTACGCCGACTGCCCCGATTTCGGGAAGGTCGTGGATGCCCTTCGAGACGGGCCGACTATTGAGTACCCTGAGTATACCTTGTCAGACGGGTATCTGTTCCGTCAGAGGAGATTATGCGTACCCAGTACATCTTTACGTGAGTTCTTCATGGCCGAGACTCACGCCGGAGGTCTGAGCGGTCACTTCGGCTGCAATAAGACCATAGCAGCCGTAGAACAGCAGCTCTACTGGCCATCGCTGAAGAGGGATGTAGGTAACTTCGTCGCCTGATGTCAGACGTGCATGAGAGCGAAGATGATGAAGCAGAGTTCAGGCCTCTACTCCCCTCTTCCAGTACCAGAGCGGCCTTGGGATGATGTCAACATGGGATTCGTACTTGGACTTCCCAGGACTGCTCGCCGTCACGACTCCATTATGGTTGTCGTGGATCGTTTTTCGAAAATGGCACATTTTGTGCCATGTTCGAAGACGATGGACGCCTCGAAGGTCGCCGCCTTATTCTTCCGCGACATCATCAAGCTGCACAGGCTGCCCTTGTCGATTGTTACCGACCGAGACGTTCGAT
>CM044113.1:4572853-4667125 GCA_024174645.1 Lemna minuta | reverse complement strand
GGAGAAAAATTCCTAAAAAGTATGATAACATGCATCATATTCACATAAAATAAGCATGAATATGAGTTAATTAGGATAAAAATTCAAGTTATAAATGCATCTTATCATGGCTTCATCTGAGCGCTTGATCGGCGATCCAACGGTTGCGATATAACGGTAATGATTTGTATTAATGCGATCAATCAGAGCCGTTGATCGCTGATGAAGCGTTCTATCAGACGGTTATGCCCAAATACACTATAAATTGAGATGTTCTTTGACATTTTGATGTATTCTTGGATGATTTCACTAAATTGATCTATCTACACCCTTCCATCCTTGAATCTCTCGCTTCTAATCTCTTCTAGACTCATTTTTGCATCCACGGAGTGATTATAAGTGAGATTTTGTCGATCGATTAAGGAGAATTCGTCTCTTGAACGCCGATGCTCATTTTCGAAATTGCGGAATGAAAAGCCTTGAATTCGGTGATTAATTGGATCATTTCGATCGCTATCTCGGGTTAGAATACATGTTTTCCCTCTAATCTATCAGTCATGTATCATTAATTTATAATTTAGGATCGTAATTTAGTTTAATTTAGTCTTTAACTTCAGTTTTTCGTTCTTCCAATTTTCAGAAATTTCTCTCCATTTTGCTCTTTTATTTCTCCAGGAATACTAATCCAAATCGAGTGATATTTGATTCTTTGGATTCGTCCTTGAGTTATCTTTCTAAATCTACCATTTTCCCTAATTTCTATCACCAATTCATCGTCCGATTTGATCAAATTCCAAAAGATCTCTCGAAAATCCCTAATTTCTCCGTGGATTCGACCCATATTTACCATTATACCCCTTAATTCGAGATATTTTCATTAAATTGGTAAGTTTGGTTTTATAATTGACATGAATTCGTGTGCAATTAACGACCGCATCGATTCGTTCCGTTAGTGCCCTTCTTCTCTTGTTCCTGAAATAAAATAAAATAAATTGATGTAGAATACTTCTATTTGATGTGCTTATATTATAAAACTATTAATTCATGAGATAGTAGATTTGATGATATGTTTGACAGTGAATAGAATTAAAGAAAAGCAACTCATAAGTGTTTATAGCTACTTTTTATGCTTTATCAGATAGTTATTAGAAGATGATGATCTCTTTTGGGTAGGGTACCTATTTAACTTGAGTGAGGATAGATGAAAATACTATCGGTGTGAATTGGAGGGAATTGAATGTAGTATAGAATTCTTGTCTTCTACCCTAAGATAGCCGACCTTGCTTGGTGGGAGGATTCCTCACTTCCAAACTTCCCCTAAAGGGTGCATTGAGCCTTATTGTTTATCTTCCTATTTTGTTTCTTTCACATGTTCACTTCCTTGTGATAATCATACTCCCAAATAATTGCATTCATTGTAAACACTATTCACTTATCCTTCATGTTCACTTCACATTAACTTTCTATACTTTTAAATTCCCCATCATTTCATATTTGTTTGAATTCTAAGTTTTTGAGGCATTTATGAATTGTTGCAATTTCAAAGAAAAAGAACCGAAAAAGAAAAGAAAAAATCAACCAAAAAAGAAAAGGAAGAAAAAGAAAAGAATTATGATGTTGTTGTGCTTGTGAGGAAGGCTTTCCACAAACTAGCAATCTTTGTTCTCTCTTCTTAAATTATTATCCACATTCTCTATCTTGATCCTCTTTCATTATTCATCATTGTTTATCCTAGACCTTTCTACCATCTATCTATCTATCACCATGACTCATGCAATTTATTTGGGAGTATAGTTATCATGAGTGGATAAGTCCTTTGTGATGGGATCTGGAGTCGATAACTTTCTGAAATTTTGATCAAAACATCAAATGCAGCAGAAAAACATTGAATCGGACATTCAAAATATCGAGCCACCAAGAACAGATGATCCTATCATCTAGTATGTATGAGAAAACATACTTAAAGGGATTCCTTGAAGGAGTTCTTGAAGCTATTCAAGTGTCTAGCCTCTAGCGGTATCCACACGGTCTCCGGATGGTTGGATCTCCTCTTCAAAGCTCTTCACCAAGAGAGAAAGAGAAGAAAGGAGAGAATTCCCACAAGGCTTGCATGGGCACCTTAAGTTGTGGTCGTTCTCTCCCTATTTATAGACATTTGGAATGAGGTTTTTTCATAAAAACCCTCATAATTATGTCTATATCCACCAACATCCATAAACCTTATGTGTGTGACCCTCTATGATGCAGGACCGACGGGGTGAATCGGTCCGGCGCGAATATCCTCTAAGGGGAGCTATGGAATGGGGTGATCTACGTGTTCTAAATGATGCAATGATGTCTAAGATCTCCGTAAGCAGCCAACCTTCCGGCGCGTCGTCACAGCGCTCCTGGGGTACGCCGAGTAGGATGGAGCAGGAGTCCTCCCAGATCCGTCAATGCAAGAGAGAGAGCAGCCTCGGGTCGTCGGGGAAGCTCGATCGTCAACCCAGCGGCCGGATCCACGATCCCAATCCCGTACCCAGACGTCACTCAGCCTAACTAGGTCCGAGGGCGGAGGAGACAAGTGCGGGAAGTACTGAAGGAAATATAGAACTTCAAAGTAAGAGAGGGGGATGAATGCCTAACCTGCGGGCGCGAGCCCGGTCGGTCGGGGCGGGAGGTCGTCAGGGCGCGGCAGCGATGTCGGGCGCCGGGGCGAGTCGGCGAGGAGCGCGGAGGAGCGATCGGCGCGGGCGGGGCGATGACGAGTCGTGGCGAGCAGGGGACGGAGTCGCGGCGAACACGGGAAGGCGGGAGGTGGCGTCCGGGGCCGGTTCGGAGCGGTCAGGCCGGTTTAGGGCGGTGCAGGCCGGTCTGGACGGTGCTGTTGTCTGGGCCGTGCAGGCCGTGGTGGGCGGTTCGGGCGCGGTCCGGACCGGCTCGGATTAGCTGGGACGGCCCGGGCGGTCTGGGACAGTCGGGATCGGGCGGTGCCCGGACCGGCTTGGGACCGGATGCGGCTCGGGGAGGGACTGGACCGGCCTCGGGTTGAGGTCGGCTCAGGCGGCTTGACCCGACTGAGGGCGAGCCGGACCAGTCGGAGCTGCTCGGGCCGGATCTGGGGCGACCGCAGCTGACCTGGGCGGTCCGGGCCGGTTCAGCTGGCTCGGACCGGTTTGAGGGGGCCGGAGGAGGGCGATCCGGGGTGGCCGATTCCCGCTGAGTCGACTCAGCGGGAATCGTCCAATTCCCTCTTTGTGTTTAGGGCGTCTTTGCAGGGAGGCCGGGCGGCGCACGGCGAGGGGGAGGGGTTCGTGGCGGCGTTTCCCGGAGCGGAGGAGGGCGCGAGGGGCTTGCGAAGGGCGGCGGTGATGGCGGTCGAGCGGGCTGGTGGCGCGGCGTCGCAGCGGCGGCCGAGCGCGGCGGCTGCGGATCGCGGCGGCGGCAGGGGGTGACCGCCTTGCCTGGCGAGCGATGGCGGCGGCCTTAGGGCGGCGATGGCGGCGGCGGCTGAGTTCGCGGCGGCGCGCGACGACTAAGCGGCGGCGGCGGAGCTTAGAGCGGCAGCAATGGCGGCTTGGAGCGGCGGCGATGGCGCGTCGTTCAGCGAGTCCGGAGTTAGGAGCAAGGAGTGGCGGCGGAGGCAGCGGCGGCGGCGGCGCACGATCGGTGCGGCGGCGGCGCGCGGCGTCGGCGGTTGGACTCCTTCCCTAGCTTTCCATGAGCAGCCACTCGAGAAGAGGTTCTTCCTTCTTTTTCTCAAATGGCGGCTAGGGTTTGTGGGGGTCCCTTCCCCTCTTATAGAGCCCTTGGCGGGCCAAGAGAGGAAAGGGCCCACTTGAGGCCCACAACCCACACCCATACTCATAGAAATAGAATAGAAAGGTTCACAAAGGGAAAGGGCCTTAGGCTAGGGTCCCGAAACAAAGGGAAACCCAGCCCAAAGGCCTAAGAGAGAGAGAGACATGCAAAGGCCCGCTTAAACACGTGCGGGCTAAATAAAGTCATAATAAAATAGAAAACAGAAAAAGATAGCTCCACGCGCGCGAGCTCGTGGCGAGAAGGGAGTCTCACTTGGTGTAGTGAAACTCGGGATCCTTCGTCTTCGCTGTCGAGGGGGCTGGGACGCGCGTAGGTGTCGGCTCCACCGGCGCCGTAGTGTCATGCCTTGGTGGCGACGGGGGTCGTACGCCACCACTCTAGGTCCATATATCTCACTAGTTAATAACTCTATAGACCAAATAACACCTTATTGGTCAACCTTAATTAATTATCCACATCCACATATGATTAATTAATCAAGGATCGATTTAACCCAATCGATAGGTTGAGTTTGCCGGCCGTTAGGTGCCAAGCTACCACGTACTAGGAGATATGGGTATGTGAGAACTCACTACACAATCATGACATGAATCAACCTGATTGACGGTTAGGTATAATACCATTCGGGGATTCATACGGATCAATTCGAGTGAACTCTTTCTCCAAAAGAGCACCCACTATCTATCCTTAGTGTCTCCCACACCGAGGTGGCTATAGGATCGGCCATACTCATCATATGAGATGGATTAGATAGTGCTATTCTTTCCGGATAATTCAATGTCCTTCTCGAATATCCCACGAATAGGAATATTTAGAACATATGTTTAAAGACTAGTGATCACTATATTATGATCTCATCATAATTCACATAGTCATTGCACATGCTCATGGACTTCATTGCAAACATCACACAAGAATGACAATGAATGAATTTCATTTCAATGAACATAAACAAGATACATGAAAGTGTGATTGGCTTATAGGCCACATAATATCCATCAATCTCCCACTTGGACTAAAGCCAATTGCCCTTGTGCAACAACCCCATAGTTGTGCAATGACGCTCAAAGACTTCTTGAGCTAAAGGCTTAGTCAGTGGATCTGCAACATTGTCGGTTGATGGAACTCTTTCCACCACTACATCTCCTCTGGCGACGATCTCCTAATCAAGTGAAAGCGCCTCAGAATGTGCTTAGACTTCTGATGAGACCTTGGCTCTTTCGCTTGTGCTATTGCACCATTGTTGTCACACAATAATGGAATAGGGAGTGCGAGATCGTAGGGATAACGCCAAGGTCTGTGATGAACTTCTTCAACCGGTTTGCTTCCTTGGCGGCATCACTCGCATGACAATATACTCGGCCTCGTCGTCGAATCTGCGGTGGTGGGCTGCTTGGAACTCTTCAAGACACTTGCTCCCCCATTCAAAGTGAACAGGGAATCCCAGATGTAGATCTACTATCATGCAGGGTCGACTAGCTTCGAGTCGAGTGTAACCACGGAGCTTAAGCTCCTCTCCCCCATAGACCGAGAAATAAATCCTTAGTCCTTCTCAAGTACTTAAGGATGCATTTCATGACTTCCCAATGACTCTCACCTGGGTTAGCCTGAAATCTGCTCGTAACACTTAGAGCAAATGCCACATCTGGTCTTGTACATAGCATAGCGTACATGATGGATCCAATCGCCGATGCATACGGGATCTTTTCCATCAACGCTCTATCTTCAGGAGTCTTAGGCGAATGCTCCTTAGATATCTGAACTCCATGTCTCATCGGTATGAAACCTCTCTTGGAGTTCTCCATGCCAAACCTTTTGACAATGGTGTCTATGTACATGGATTGGGATAAGCCAAGCAACCTCCTCGATCTATCTCTATAGATACGTATTCCCAATACGTAGGTTGCTTCTCCCAAATCCTTCATGGAGAAGTTCTTTGACAGCCATGCCTTCACTGATGATAACATACCTACATCATTCCCAATGAGTAGGATGTCATCGACATAAAGGACAAGAAAAGTGATCGCGCTCCCACTGATCTTCTTGTACACACAAGGTTCGTCTTCATTCTTAATGAAGTCATAAGATCTGATCGCCTCATCAAATCTCATATTCCAACTCCTAGATGCTTGCTTCAATCCATAAATGGATCTCTGCAACCTGCACACCTTTTACGGAAACTCCTTGGATGTATAACCCTCGAGGTTGTATCATATACACCTCTTCCTCAAGGTTTCCATTGAGGAAGGTGGTTTTCACATCCATTTGCCGGGACTTCAGTAGTCATAGTGTGCAGCTATGGCGAGAAGAATCTGATTGACTTAATCATAGCAGCTGGTGAGAAGGTTTCATCATAGTCAACTCCTTGTCTTTGACGATAACCCTTCGCTACCAACCTTGCCTTGAAGGTGTCAATCTGTCCCATCAGCACCGATCTTCTTCTTGAAGATCCACTTACCCGATGGGTACTATACCCTCGGGAGGGTCGAGCCAAATACCATACTTGGTTTTGATGCATGGGTTTGGATCTCAGAATCCATTGCTTCTCTCCATTTCTTAGAGTTGGAATCATGTACCGCTTCATTTGTAGGTTAAAGGATCATTATCCTTTAAAGTGGAGAGTATCGACATCATCCGTCACAATATGTCCCACATATCGATACTGGTTGTCTCGGTACTCTACCGAGTCCTCTGCGAGTGCCTCTGTGTGTACTTGAAGATTTTCGAGACTGAATTCTCATCTAATGAGGTAGCATTTCTGTTCGGATCTAGAACTTCTTCTAGTACTACTTTACTCCCACTATCTCTTCTTAAGAGATACTCATCTTCTAAGAAGATGGCCCTTTTCGTAACAAATATCGATTGTTCTTCAGGGCGGTAAAAGTAGTATCCAGATGTCTCTTTCGGATATCCCACAAATCTACAAAACTCAGTCCTTGATTCTAGCTTATCTGTATCATGTTTCTTAACATGAGCAGGACAACCCCAAACTCTAAAGTAAGAGAAGTCGGGCTTCTTCCCTTTCCATATCTCATATGGAGTAGAAGCTACAGATTTGCTAGGTAAGACGTTAAGGACACGCGCTGCTGTCTCAAGCGCATATCCCCAAAGGGATATTGGAAGTTTTGAGAAACTCATCATAGATCGTACCATGTCCAACAAGGTACGATTTCTCCTTTCTGAAACACCATTCATCTGAGGTGTGTAAGGAGGAGTCAATTGAGCTAGGATACCATTATCCTTAAGGAACTGTGTGAACTCTGTACTTAAGTATTCACCTCCTCGATCTGATCGAAGAGTCTTGATACTCTTTGCAGATTATTTCTCCACTTCATTCTTAAACTCTCTAAATTTCTCAAAAGCTTCAGATTTATACCTCATAAGGTATACCCATCCAAACCTAGAGAAATTATCAGTAAAAGTGATGAAGTAGAAACTGCCACTTCTGGCTTGGACAAGCATCGGACCACATACATCAGAATGTATTAGCTCCAAGATACCCTTGGCTCGTTCTCCAATCCCTGAGAATGAAGATTTGGGTAATTTACCCATAATGCAAGATTCACATGTTGCAAATGATTCATAATCAAATGCCCCCAAGTATGCATCTTTATGCAACTTCTGTAATCTTCCATCACCAACATGCCTAAGTCTACAATGCCATAAGTAGGCTTCGTTCACACCCTGTTTACTCTTCTTAAGAGCAACATCCATTTGGAGATTATAAGAAGAAACATCAATCAGATATAAACCATTGACTAATGGTGCCGTAACAACCAATTTACTTCCCAAGTAAATAGAACAACACTTGTCCTTAATAATCAAGGTATATCCCATCTTGTCCAAACAAGAAACTGAAATGATGTTCTTAACTATGCTAGGAACATAATGACATTCTTCTAAAGAAAGATAATCTCCTGATGGTAGCTTGAGGTTCACAACCCCTAGCGCTACAGCAGCAACTATTGCGCCGTTTCCCATCCTTAGTTCTACCTCGCCCTTTCTCAGCTTTCGCTTACTTGTCAACCTCTGCGAATCATTGCAGATGTGAGAAGTACATCCAGTATCTAATACCCAAGATGTAGAATCTCTGTAACACAAATAAGTATCTATCATATAGATACCTGGAGCATCACCATGCTTCCGTTGAGCTTTCTCATTGAGGTACTTCTTACAGTTCCTCTTCCAATGTCCTTTCACGCCACAGTGGAAACACGTTCCCTTGTCTTTCCCGTCCTTCTTTGTCAAAGTTTCTTTCACATGCTTTTTCCCTTTGCCCCTTTTTGAGGCAAAGGCTACCTTCCTCTTCTTGTTGGTCCCACCAACAAAGAGGACTTGGGGCTTTTCCTTCTGAAGGTTCCCCTCGGCAGTATTCACTAGAGGGTTAGTCGACGACATCTTTGCCTGTAGGAGATGAATAAGAATTAATAATTAATTCTTTGCAGATATTGTGTTCATTGAAAATAATGCTCCCACTAAATTAAGCAATTCACACAACCCTCATGTGCATGAACAGGGAGAACCGACAATCTACTAGTGGGGATCAGAATCTCAACAACTATATTATGACCTGGAGTGGACTCCACCAATCATAATATATTATTGAGCATCCATCTCATGAAACTTGCAACATTTGCAATATCTGATCATACTTCGGTCCCCGACGCTCATGCGGCCTGGAGTGGACTCCACCAACCACTGAGTTCGGTCTAAGCCATACCTTTGTTACTTGACGGGAAATAGATTCGTGAGTGGTCTCGGGAGTGGACTCCACCAAACCAAACGGTTCCTCTACCCCGGCCTTGTGTCATACACTAGTTCTTAGTTCCTCTTCTTCGATAAGCAGGCCTGGAGTGGACTCCACCAACCCAACTTAAAGTGATTTGGATAATAAGGCTATAACAAAGGAGGACCACGCGTGAGTTCGTAACTCTTGCGTTTCAGCCTAGATTTTAATATGTGAGGGGTTTTTTGTTTTATCGGGTCTCTTCGTTAGGGTACGTCATGGTTATCTATATAACCATACCCAAAGATATGATTATCTCAATAATCATATACATATATCACATATATGTCATATATGATGTTATATCAATAAACCAAAACATATAAATATGGGATCCTATAATAGGTCCAACTATGTTATTGGTTTCACATTTAATTTAGTAACATCACAATTAAATAAATAAATTTAATTCAATACAAAAATTAATCACATTAATATTTTGCAAAATAAACATGACAATCATGTAAAATAAGCAGGATATAATCATTTAAACACTTTAAAATGATTTATGGAATTTTTCTTAATTTAAAATAATTTAACTCTTAAATTATTCAATTAAATAAATCCCAAAATAAATAAAAATTGAATTAAATGACATCAAAATTAATAAAAATATTTTATTTGAGTCAAAAAATCAATTTTCTATTTTTCCTGATTTTTCCAGAATTTTTCGAATTTTTCAGTTTTTTTCGATCCGATCGATCTCCATCGATCGATCACGGTCGATCACACCCGATCGATCTCACCTATCGATCTCCATCGATTGCCCATCGATCGATCTCCCCCGATCGATCTCACTCGATCGATCGCCGTCGATCTCCATCGATCGATCACGATCGATCTCCATCGATCGATCACGATCGATCTCACAGATCGATCACCGTCGATCTCCATCGACCGATCTATCCGATCGATCTCCATCGATCGCCCATCAATCGAGCACGATCGATCTCCGTTGATCGATCGCTGTCGATCGATCACGATCGATCTGCGGGAGAAATTTTTCTCCCGATTCGACACGCGTCTCTCCCCCTCTCCCCGCGTCTCACGCGGGAGGAAGTTCCGCAGGGCGGAAGTTCAGGGTGGAACCGCCCCCTCCCCCCGCGTCTCACGCGGGAGGAAGTTCCGCAGGGCGGAAGTTCAAGGTGGAACCGCCCGGTCTCCCCGCGTCGTTTCACGCGGGATGAAATTCCGCAAGGGGGAAAGGGGGGGGAACGTGGGAGGGAGAGACGAGGGAACCCACCACTTCCCCCCGCCCCCGTTGCGTCTCACGCCGCCGCGTCCCACGCGTCTCACGCCGCGGCAAGGAGAGACGGGGAAGGGATAATTTCCCTTCCCCCCACCCCCGCCACGTCTCACGCGGGAGAGAGAAGAAGGGGGGTTATTTTTCTCTCTCTTACCGTGGGAGAGAGAGGGGGCCCACCCAATGGGAGGGGGTTTGACCGGCCCCGATCCTGCTTTCAAAATTGGGAAACGGTGGGCCCCACGCGAAGAAAAACAAAACAATCTTCTTATTATGATTCATCTTCAAATGATCATATCTCCTTCATTTCTCATCCGTTTTGGATGTTTTTGGGCTCGTTGGAAAACTCTCGACGAGTAGAACCTGGCTCTGATACCACTGATGGGATCTGGAGTCGATAACTTTCTGAAATTTTGATCAAAACATCAAATGCAGCGGAAAAACATTGAATCGGACATTCAAAATATCGAGCCACCAAGAACAGATGATCCTATCATCTAGTATGTATGAGAAAACATACTTACAGGGATTCCTTGAAGGATTTCTTGAAGCTATTCAAGTGTCTAGCCTCTAGCGGTATCCACACGGTCTCCGGATGGTTGGATCTCCTCTTCAAAGCTCTTCACCAAGAGAGAAAGAGAAGAAAGGAGAGAATTCCCACAAGGCTTGCATGGGCACCTTAAGTTGTGGTCGTTCTCTCCCTATTTATATACATTTGGAATGAGGTTTTTTCATAAAAACCCTCATAATTATGTCTATATCCACCAACATCCATAAACCTTATGTGTGTGACCCTCTAGGTCCATATATCTCACTAGTTAATAACTCTATAGACCAAATAACACCTTATTGGTCAACCTTAATTAATTATCCATATCCACATATAGATTAATTAATCAAGGATCGATTTAACCCAATCGATAGGTTGAGTTGCCAGCCCGTTGGGTGCCAAGCTACACCACGTACACTAGGAGATATGGAGTATGTAAGAACTCACTTATGGAACCTTCCCGTCATTGATTACCATGTATGTATAATCCTTCATCCACATTAGACTCATGAATGACTTAGGGTATGGTCAAGCTGTCAAACCCTAATCGGTCACTCAAGTTAGTACTCGATGCGTGTAGAAATCATTGAGAACTCCTTCTTCGATATTTCTACTACCTTGGCCAAGGATTTCATCGCATCTCATTCCTTTGAGTCAATCTCCTCAAATACCGAGGGTGGATGATCCCATCTTGACCACACAATCATCTTCGTGGATTTCATGTCGTATCCAATATATGACGTTTTAGATATCCCGTGGCTAGGGATTCGTAAGTCATAATCAAAACACGATCATCCATCCACAAGATGTCTTTGGTGTCTCAAGTCAAAGGACCACATACACAATCATGACATGAATCAACCTGATTGACAGTTAGGTATAATACCATTCAGGGATTCATACGGATCAATTCAGTGAACTCTTTCTCCAAAGAGCACCCACTATCTATCCTTAGTGTCTCTACACCGATGGCTATAGGATCGGCCATACTCATCATATGAGATGGATTAGATAATGCTATTCTTTCCGGATAATTCGATGTCCTTCTCGAATATCCCACGAATAGGAATATTTAGAACATATGTTTAAAGACTAGTGATCACTATATTATGATCTCATCATAATTCACATAGTCATTGCACATGCTCATGGACTTCATTGCAAACATCACACAAGAATGACAATGAATGAATTTCATTTCAATGAACATAAACAAGATACATGAAAGTGTGATTGGCTTATAGGCCACATAATATCCATCACTTTGTTTAGAAGCCTTTTGACATAATGTATTCTGCCCAGACCGTGCTTATCAGTTTCATCACATCTTGTAGTCCTCATCCACCATTTCAACCGTGACACTCCACCTTTGTCACAAAATAGGAAATACTTTTGTGATGCGCTCTCTTAAGGAGGCAGTTGAGTTACATGGAGTCTTAATACGGCAAGAAGCCACCAAATGAGAGGAAGGTGAGGACAAGTGATGACTATAATGAGCGGGTCAGGTCATACCTCCACTTTGAGCGGTGAGAATTGATAACATGCAATTTCATGCATTAATATCATACATTTTTTGTACTTTTTCTTCAAAATCTAATCATAAATGCATGTTATCGTGATTTAGAATGATTTAAATGATAATTTTATATTTTATAGAATGTTATTGATTTTTCATAAATTAACAATATGTTAAGAGCATTTAATGACATTCATTATCAGATAAAGAAAGAAAGAAACGAAATCTCTCTCTCTCCCCATCTTCTCCTTCTCTATTTTCTTCTCTCTCTCCCGCGTTCTCTCCTTCTCTCTCCCTCCCTCCTCGTCTTTCCTCTCTCTCCAAAGTTCTCTTTTCCTCTTCCTCCTTTCTCTCCACTTCTTCTCCCTTTTTTCTTTCGCTCGCGTGCGCGCATGCGTGCGCGACCTCTCTCGCGATGGAAATATTTCCGTCGCAAGAGGAGTTCTCCTTTCTCCCTCTCCTTCCTTCTTTCTCTCTCTTTATCTCTCTCATTTTCTCTCTCTTTCCCTCGCTCTCTCTCTCGCGACGAAAATTCCGTCGCGAGGAGAGGCGGGAGGAAAAGTCTCCCACGCCACTCCTCTCTTCATCGTGCGAGAGGGAGAAATCGCTTCTCCCTCTCTCACGACGTCTGCTCTCCCTCTTTCTCATCTCTCTCATCCTCTTCTCTCTCTCGCGCAAGAAGAGCAAGGAGAGGCTCCTTCTCCCCATTCTCCGATCGCTCAATCTCTCCCGATAGAATGAGGAGAGCTCCTCCTCATTCTCATCTTCCCCTTTTCTTCACCATTTTCCTCTTCTCCCGCAATCTCTCTCCGTCTTTCTCTCTCGAAATCTCTCACTCTCTCCGCGCGCGAGAGTATTTCTTCCCTCTCCTCTCCCCCTTGCTCTCCCGCACGCGTGCGTGCGCCGTAACAGGAGAAGTCGGAGATCTCTCCCTCTCTTCCTCTCCACTTCTTCTCTTCTCTCTTTCTTCCACCTCTCCTCTTTCTCCCGTGCTTTATTCATCTTCTTCTCTCCTCCACCTTTCTCGCTTCTCGCTGCTCATTTCCCTCTCTCAACCACGTGCGATCAAGAGACAAGAGATAGAGACGGGAGAAGGGAGAGGGGAGGAAAGAGGAGAGATTAGCGAGGAGAAAGGAGTGAGGAGAGAGGAGAGAGATTAATATTTTGTTTTTAGTTTTTCTTGTCTTTCAGCGATACTGAATTTGAGCGGGTTGACCGGCGCGATCTGAGGAGAGAGAAGGGCACATCAACGGCCCGAAATACTCCAAGTTAAAATCGCGATATCTGATGATACTGATGGAGTTAGGAGCTGAAATTTTGTGGGCATGATTGTCATTTCAAGCTCCACGAATCTGCTGGGCTGATTTTAAGTTCTGAGACAAAAAGTTAGGGTTATAAATGTTTTGTTGTATGCTTCTAGCATTGGCTAGCCAGAAGGAAAGAAAGCAACGATGGATCATTCATCATGTGTTGAACATCATTTTCAGTGAGTTTCTTCCCTCTTCTATTCATTCATCGTGTTTAATGCAAGACACCACGTCCGGGCAAAATATATGGCTCTTGAAGGTATCTTTTGATTAAGGGAGCATCACTGGATTGTATTTTCATCACGAATCTTTAGATTAGGATCTTTTTCTATAAATATTTTCTATTTTCCTCATCTGTTCATCCACATTTCCATATTTTCAAACCCTAAAAACAACATTTCCACCATCGATCAAGGGTTTTCAATCTTCGCAAGGAGTTTGGAAGCACTTGTTCAGTTCATTTCATCTCCCTGCTCATTTTTTTCCTTTACCCGCTCATTTCCTCTTTCTCAAATCTAAAAACATACCAAAATATATCTTCTGATTTCAATCTTTTAACCCTCCTCCTTGTGGATTCGACCTCGACTTGCCACTGTTCTAATTTCTAAATCAGATTTTGAAGAGTTCATTATAAATTTGTTTGATATGTAAAAGCGCGCATTCAACGACCGTGTTTTTATGCTTTTATGTAAAAGCGCGCATTTTGGAAATCACGAGACGCTGCGTGGACGCTATGGAGAGCATCAGATCTCCATCGAACGGACGACGACTGACGATACGATACGATCTTCAGTGGATTCATCAGGAGCACACGATCGTGGAAATCTTCATCAGAGGAGAATGATCGGATGGCTGAGAAGACTCGTGGAAGAATTCCACGATCGTGGTGCGATCGAACCGCGATCGCGGTGCGATCGAGCCACGATCGTGACGCATTTGGAGAGATCGTGGCACATGATCACGCCACGATTGATGGCCCACGATCACCGTGCGATCATGGCCATCAATCCCACGTCCCGACCGAATCAAACGGCCCCAAAATTCGGGCAAAAATCCCCTTTAAAAGGACAATGTATCCCTCTTTCTTTCTTAACTTTTGATTGATTCGTGAAGCAATAAAGCGAATTTGGAGCGAAATCGTAAGTTCTTCGTGATCCCCCCGCGTTTAGACTCGATTGCGAAGCAATTGGAGCGTGATTGATCGCGAATTCCTCTTTGATTTCATCGAATTTTTCCCCTTGAATTCCGAACGTCCTCGAGGAAGAAATCAAGCAAATTCTCTTCAATCCACGTGAACTGAAGCCCCACTCTTGTGGCAATCGAGTTAGTAGTGAGATTTGATCCATTATCAAGTGATAATTTGAGTTTTTATTAGATTTAGAAGTTTAATTTTGCAAATTAGTTCTTAGTGTTCTTCATTTTCCCCAAATTTCAGTCTAAAAAGTTGATGATCTTGAAAACAGGATATCCCTCTGATTGTAATTCCAAATCTCTTGATTGTAATTCCTCTTTTCATTAGCTTTCCGTGGATACTAAATTCGTCAAATTCTGAGTTCATTTGACCCTTCAATTAAACGTTTGACCGAACACTGTTCATCTTTGATCAGAAGTCAAATGTTGACTTTCAGGGTCAATTACTTTCAATTTATAGATTAGAATTCTATAATTTTGGTCTCTTTAGATTCCCCTGGTTCTTAGCTTTCCATTGACATATAAATTTCAAGATTTGGATTTTATTTCACTAGTCAATTTGATAATTTCCTCTAGAGGTGTTCATTTCGGGGATTTTCTGATATTTGATTTTCAAGAATTCATAATAAATCCATTTCTTATCCAAAAATCACGAATTTTAAATCAATAAATTCCATTTTCTCTCTAGTTTCTAAATATATACTTTTAGTAATCTTCTGACACTGTTTGGTCAAATTCAATGCTTTTGACTTTGACTTTTGACTTTTCTCTGTCAAATCTGAGAATTCAATTATTAAAACTTCTTATTTAGTCTGTTTATATCATTTCTATTCATCACATCTTATTTTGACTTCTTTAAAACCTCTTTGAAGCCTAAGTTTGACCAAGTCAGCTCTGCAATTAAAGTCAACCCTTCTCTTTGTGGATCGATCCGGTACTTACACATTACTTGATTTTATATCTTATCTTTGTGAGTTTGGTTTTATAAATTTTGTTGGAGTTACGATTGTGTGTTTAATGACCACACGAAAATGTTTCGTCACGCACTCCAGGAGCTTTGAAGACGACATGTGGGAAGTCGGTTGTTGGTAGGTTTTGAAGGATCATTTCACCATCGTAGATCACCATATGATATCCATTCCCTAGAATCACCTTTAGTACCTCGTTGCACGATAGGGTTTAGCAACCTAGTCCTGCATCAACTTCCCACAATTACAAGGAGATCTACATAGAGAATAGAATCGGAACTCCCATGGGGCAAAATCATGAAGGAAGGAGCACTTCATACGTTGAACACTTAGCATGCCTATCTTCAAGATGAAAAGGTGAATGGATATTTGGGGAGAACCTAAGGGGCAGTGCAAAGGGACTAGCATTGAGCAAAGTGGGGGGTGTTAGGTAACTTTAACATATAAGTCATATTCATGCATCATATATCATGTTTAAGTGCTGATAAAGACTATAACAATAAGAATATTTATTTTTATATGGCTGAATGTGGTAAAAATATGTCTAAGTCTTATCATATATCATTTCTTACATTTTGATTATATCATGAGACTAACTGATAACATGCAATTTCATGCATTAATATGATATATTTTATGTACTTTTTATTAAAAATCTAATCATAAAATGCATGTTATCATGATTTAAAATGAATAATATGAATAAAATGATAATTCTTTTATCTCAGAGGATATTCTTGATTTTTCATAAATTATAGCATTTTATGAGCATTTAATGATATTGATTTGTCAAGAATATTGATTTTATGGATATTCTAGATATTTATAAGAAATTATTAGAAATCAAAACTAATGAAAATCTTTCCCTCTCTCTCTCTCTTTCTCTCTCTCTCTCTCGCTCTCTCAATCTCAATCTCACTCTCTCTCGATCTCCATCTCGATCTCTCTCCCTCTTTCCTCCTTCCTTCTTTTTTTCTCTGCCTCTAAACCTTGGCCTCCCTTCCTCTCCTCCCGTGCGTCTGCGTGCGTGCGTACATGGGAAGAAGAGATCCTCTCCTCCTCCACTTTCTTTCTCGTTTTCTTTTTCTCCTTCTCCTCACGCTCTCGTTTGTCCGCTCGCTCTCACACTTTCACTCTCTCCCGCAGTCAATCTCTCTTCTGATCTCTCTCCCTCTCTCCCACGTTCTCTCTCTCTCTCTCTCTCTCTCTCTCTCTTCTCCCTTTCTCACAATGCCCCTCTCTTCCCCATCTTCCTTTCTCCTCTCCTGCATATGCGTGTACGCATGCATAAGGGGAAGGAGGAGGAAAATTCCTCTTCCATCTCTCTCTCGGGCTCTCCCTCATCTCTTTCTCGCAAACTGTCTCTCTCAGATTCCCTCTCGTGCACGTAGGCGTGTTTGTGTGACAGAAAGTTCTTGCGTGACAGCAATCTTATTCTTCTTCTGCCGTAGCTAGAGAGAGGGGATGGAAGAAATTTTTTGTCCTCCTCACCCTCCTCTCCTCGTGCGGAAATGCATTTGCACGTGAGGGGGAGAAATTCTTCTACCCCTCTCTTCTTTTCTTTTATCTCTCCCTCTTTCCCATCTTCTCCTATTTTTCTCTCACACGACAGAAACTCATCGCGCGATCTTTTCTCTTCTTCTTCGTCTCCACGCGTGATCTTTGTCCCTCTTCCGCACATTTTCTACCATTGAGAGAGAGAAAGTAGAGAAGAAAGAATAGAGTGGAGAAAAGAGAGGAGAGAGAGTGAAAGGATTTAATTTATTTTAGTGTGTGACTTAGCGCAAAGTTTGACCGGCAGGATTGGTTTGACCGTTAGAATATGGGGAGAGAGAAGATCAGATCAACAGTCTAGATTGCTCTAAATTAAAATCTTGATATCTCATGATCCTGATCGAGTTAGGGGCTGAAATTTCGTGGGCATGATTGTCATTTCAAGATCCACAAATCTGTTGGGGCTGATTTAAATTCCAAGATGAAAAAATAGGGTTTATGAATATTTCATTGTGTGCCTCTAGCATTGGCTAGCTAGAAGGAAAGAAGGCAACGATTGACCATTCTTTATGTATGGAACAACATTTTTAGTGAGTTTCTTGTCTTCTCTTTTCATTCTTCGATGTTGAATTCAAGATGCAAAGTCCGAGCGAAATGTACGGGCTCTTGAAGGTATGTTTTGATTAGAGAGCATCACTAGATTTGTTTTCATCATGAATACTTAGATTAGAATCATTTTTCTATCCATCTTTTTTATTTTACCGTGAATTTATTATTATTTACTCATTTTCAGAACCCTAAAATCACTTTTCTACCATCAATCAAGGGTTTTCAATCGTTGAAAGGAGTTTGGAAGCACTTGATCAGTTTTTCTCATTTCCGTAAACATCTTCTTTCTTCTATCGATCATTTCCACTTTCTAAATCTAAAAATACCCAAAAAATATCTTTTGATTTCAATTTGTTAGCCCTCCTCTCTGTCGATTCGACCTCAACTCGCAAATTTTATAATTTAAAATCAGATTTTGAACAGTTGAGTATAAATTTCTATTGATACATAAATTTGCGCATTCAATGACTATGTTTTTACACTTATCACTGACCCCATTTAACTTCTTGGAAGTCAAATGATTAGATTCTCAGATTTTTATGAGTTGTGTGGATGTAAGGACTTAGGTAAATTTTAATGGGATCATGGATACATATTATCAATAACGAGAAGAAGAAAACATGAACTCCACCTTGTTATGAGGTTAGTCAAACTTTTTCATTTTTTAAGGAGGATGGTCAAGCCTGTCCACCTTTTAGGAGGTTAGTCAAAAAATTCCAACTTTTTAGGAGGTTGGTCAAATCATTCCACCTTTTTAGAAGGTCAGTCAAACCTTTCCACCTTTTTAGGAGGATGGTCTAGCCTTTCCATATTTTTAGGTGGTTGGTCGAACCTTGTCACATCTTTAGTAGATTTGTCAAACCTACCCCCCTATGTACGAGGTTAGTCAAACTATTTTTTTAGGTGCGATCAAACCATTCCATATTTTTAGGAAACTAGTCACTCCCTTTCCCTTAGAAGTCAATGATGGTCAAAGTGATTCTTAAAATGTCAAAGGTGGTCAAAGGCATTCATGAAGGGTCAAAGAGGTCAAATTTATTATCTTTTATGAATTATTAATCAATTTAGATCTTTCTTATTTTTATGAAGTATCTATATTAATAGAAGCAGAGAGAGGTAAGCCCACTAACGAAGCAAATTATATTATCATTGAAAACACAAAAACGTCGGTCAAACAAAATTTATAATTCTGAACTCACAAATACAAAAATATGAAAACAAGTATAGTGTAAAGATTGGGTCGATCCACAAAGAACACGGTTGACTTTGTTCGAAGAGTTGACTTGGTCAAACTTTTGGTTTAATTAAGGTTTTTAAGAAATGAAAGTGATATATAATCAATAGAAATGATATAGATATATAAAAAAGATAATTTTATGAATTAAGCAACTGATTTGACGAAGAAAGGTCAAAAGTCAAGGTCAAAGCATTGACTTTGACCCACAATTGACTTTTGGTAAAATCAGAGAATAAAAAGAGAGTAAAATATTAAGAAAATTATATATTAAGAAACTAGAGAGAAAATGGAAATTATTGATATAAAACTCCTGATTTTTTGAGAAGAAATAGATTTATTATGATTTATTGAAAATCAAAGATCAGAAAAATCCAGAAATGAGCACTTTGACTTAAATCATCAAATTGACTAACCAAATGATATCCAAATCTTGAAATTCACATGTGAATGGAAAGCTAAAATTAGAGAATTCCAAAGAGACCAAAATTGTCAAATTTTACCTCGTATTTTAAAAGTAATTGCACCTGCAAGTGAACGCCCAAATTTGGATTGAAAATGAATAGCTGATAGTCAAATGTCAAATTGAAGGGTCAAATGATGATGAAATTTTACGATTTGGCTATCCACAGAAAGCTGATGAAAAAAGAAATCTAATGAAAGAAAAATAAACTGATTTATATTTAAAATCAGAGAGAAATCCTTGTTTGAAAATCAGCAAAAATTCATAATTAAATTGGACGAGAAGATGAATTTAGTGATTTCTAAAATCTAATTACCTATCTAAATCTAGTCTAAACTACATAAATTGCAAGGATTACAAACAAATCACACTACTAACCCAATTGATGCAAAGATATGTTTCAATTCGCGTTGATTGAAGAGTATTTCTCAAGTTTCATCTTCGACTTGCGTTCGGCCTTCACGGGGAGATTCCAATCATTTTCTTGCAATAATTCGTGATTATCTTGCTTCAATGGATGCGGAACTGAGTCTAGGAAGCAAGTGAATGATGAAAAACTTAAAATCTTCCTTCAAAATCACTTAATTTCTTTATGATTCGACCAAAAGTTCCGTTACAAAGAGAGGAACATCGTTTTATAGGAAATTTTCTGCCAAAAACATGGATCGTTTGATCCGGTGAAGGCGATCAGGCAGCCATGATTTTTGCAAAATCCGTGGGTCGCGATCCCACGTCTCTGCCATTTTCACTTGCTCGATCTTCATTGAAGCGTCGAGGTAAGTCCATGTGTCGCCCCACGATCAGCAAAGTACCCTACTAATCTCGAATGTTCGATTTCACTTACACGATCAACGGCTCCCATTTGCGCACGTGCCTTGATAATGATTGGGTGGACCGGAGTTTACCCGATTGACGCGTCTTAGTCCACTCGATTTCAACCGAGTCATATCGCTACGCCACATGTCGTGCAAATAAGACATTAAAGGGAACATAGTTCCACAAGGAAGAAATAGGCGAAAGTGCTGTGTATAAAATGGAGAAGGCCCTTTAGCCTTTGCGTTAATGCCCCAATACTCTAACCTGCGCCGATTATACCCATGGGCCCATCACTTGCTAGCATGTTACTCTTCATGCCACGTAGGCGCCACCCACGCGTCTGCGTGGCCTCGCCACATGTCCGCGCCGCGTCATGTCAGCTCCACGTGTCCTGCGCAAAAATACAACCCTTTTTGAAAATTTTAATAAAGAAATCTATGCGAAAAAAATTCTTGAAAAATCAAAATAAATTCCAGAAAAATGAAGAAAATTCAGAAATTAATATCTTTAAAAATATGACTCCTTTTTTACTGAAATTTTCTCCATTGGATCACAAATTTCTTCATCTTTAATATCATGCCATCTAAAACATAAATTAAAAGAATAATAAAAGATGAATTCAAAATAAACTTAAATAATCTCTTAAGAAGTCTATTTTATATCATCCTAACATTCTCTTCTTGAAATTAATTCTTCTAATCATCTACTAAGGTGAAAGTAAATCAAGGAAAGTAATTTATTTCTATTTATTTAACCTTTGCATAAAAAGATTAAACATCCATAAAGCACATAATTAACCCTAAATAATGCATAAATATGGACTTTAGTAAAATGGCATACCAATGGAGAAAATTCATAAAAACTATGATACCATGCATCATTATCACATAAAAAAGCATGAATATTAGTTAAATAAGATAAGAATTTCAGTTAAATATGCATGTTATCGCCCACCTCCTCAGGGAACGTAGTAAGGTTACCAACTCTTAGAGAGTGGTCAACCCACTCCCTTAGGATGTGGTTCTAGGGCCCACCTCATTAGGAGGTACTCTCTCACCTCTTTAAGAAGTGGTTATGGTTGTGACCTATAGATTTAATCTCTACCATTCATGTGGTAGCACTAGAAAAAGACTAAATCTCCACCATTAATCCAAGGGAACCTCTAAACCTAACATATAAAAGAATCTTCTTCTTCCGTTTATGTTACTTTTTGGCTGTCTTACTGTCAGACTACTAGAAGGAAAAAGACAGGCTGAGGCCCAAGCTTAGCATTCTTTGATGTTCTAGTTTTTTATGGAGACAAACATCAAGTAGAGGATTGAGATTCTAACGAGCCTAGCGTTGTCCGGCCTAAGACTAGCATAAAAAATGGGGTTTGTATGAGGATTTGGATCTGATTTTCTTTTGTAATCTCCTCCATGAATAGTGTAAACCCTATTTACCTTTTCTATTTTAGATTTTTTTTATCTTTTCTTCAATAAATCTCTTATCTTGACCTATTTCCTTATCGCCTGATTTCTTGATTTTTCACCAATCTTTCAGCATCTTCCATTCTATGATTCTCATCTCTGAGTTTTATCATTGTATGCTTAATATTTTCTCATTATTTGTCATAGAATAGAAATATATATATATCTATTTGTAGTTTTATTGATATCATATTCCTTTCTTTATCCTTCTATATTTCTCTAAAAATCCCTTCTAACGTTATTTTCCCTATAGTAGTATCTCTAATCCCTAGAAGTACTTATCTCATTACATAGCCTCCTTGAGAATTCGAACCTTACTTTATACAATTATAAAAAGTGAGGAATTATAAATATTATTGCATGAAATGGATTAAAAAGACTATTAAAAATATCCTGAAATCAAGTCCATCAATAGGTTTGCTTCTCTCAAATACTTCATGGAGAGGTTCTTTGACAACCACTCCTTGAATGAAATAATATACCTACTATTGGGTTCTTAGGTTGATAAGACTTGCAAAATTCTGATCAAAACATTGAGCGTTGTGGAGTATATTGAATCTAAGATTCATAAATATTGAGGCACAAAGAGCAGATGATCTAATCATCTAGTATGTATGAAAAAACATGCAGTAGGGTTTAGTGAAGGGAGTTCTTGAAGCTATTAAAGTATCTAGCTTTTAGTGGTATCCATACAATCTCTGGATGTTTGGATCTCCTCTTCAAAACTCTTCACCAAGAGAGAAAGAGAATAAAGGAGAGAATTCCCAAATGGCTTGCATAGGCACCTTCAATTGTGGTTGTTCTCCCCCTATTTATAGACATTTGGTATGTGGATTTTTCATCAAATTTCATAATTATGTCTACATCCACTAGCATCTATAGACCTTATGTGTGTGACACTCTAGGTCTATATATGTCACTAGTTAATAACCCTATAGACATAGTAACATCTTATTTGTCTACCTATATTAATTATCTCTATCACCATATAAAATAAATAATCAAGGATAGATTTAACCTAATCAATAGGTTGAGTTGCTAGCCCATTGGGTGCCAAGCTGCACCACGTACCCTAGGAGATATGGAGTGTATAAAAACTCTCGTGTGGAACCCTATTGCCAGCGACTACCATGTGTGTATAATCTTTGTCCGCAGGAGACTCATGAATGACTTAGGGTATTGATCACTCAAGTTAGTACTAATGCATGGAGAAAATTCGTCAGGAGAACTCCTTTGATATTTCTATTAACTTAGCCAAGAATTTCATTGCATCTCGTTCCTTGAGTTAATCTCCTCAAATACCAAGGGCAAACGATCTCATATTCACCACACAATAATCTTTGAGGACTTCATGCCATATCCAAGATATGAAATTTTGGATATCCCATCACTAGGGATCAGTAAGTCTTAATCAAAACATGGTCATCCCTATGTAAGAAGTCTTTGGTGTCTCTGATAAGTCCAAATTACCCTGATTAATTGTGTCGTTGTGCCTTTATTTGAACTTAATGAATAAAAGTGTATATAAAAGAAATTTTCCCTTGAAACTCCTAACTATCTAAAGATGAGGCCAAGTGAAAGTGGTCGATCCAAGGGAGGCTGTGGCAAAATTTACTTTTCCTTTTTTTATTTAATTCAGAACTTCTTCTCAACCAATTGAACTAAAAAGTAACATAAAATTATTACTAAAGTCAACTCAGTATGATCTCATCGTCGAAAATATCAACGTAACCTTATTCTTCTATTATTGTAATTTCCGATTATTAGACTAAAAAAAACTTCGTTGAGAAGGTCTAATTTCTCAATAAAGCTTGGAAAGATAAATTTATAATTTCTTTTCTTTAAGAGTTGACTTTCATCTAGATTTAATTTCATCTTAAATCCCCTATATCTATTTTATCCTTCTTATCCCTTTAAATTTCTGTTGTCGTCTTTATCTGATTCATCAAATTGATTTCTCTCTCTCGCTAAAGCTAATGAATGTAGAATATCACTGATTTAAAATCTCTAGAAATTAAATCAGAGTTAATTTGACTGATTGAGAGCAGTGGCTTGAGTTTTCTAAGAAAATTCAAGAACGAAAGAAAATTAATATAGTATTGATTTAATTTCTTTTTTTTTTTTTTGACTGAAAAAAAAAGAAAGCACTAAAAAAATTAATGAATGAGCGGTATAAAACTTAAAATTGATTTTGAATTGAACACAAAAAAATTAATAAAGCATTAGAATCGCTGTAAGTATGAACTTCTATCAATAAATCTGCTAAAGAAATAATTCGACTCAAAAGAACCGAAAACAAAAGAAAACAAATTTCTAAACCTAAATCGATTCTAACAAACCTCTTTGCAGCTTCAAATCGAAGTCATCAACTCGATGAGCTACTCGAAATCATCAAAAATCTCTTGAATGGATCTTAACCTCGCTGTGTCCTCAAGGCCAATGGTTCATTGGGGCAGAAATCAAGAATGCCCTAAAGAAAACAAACCTCCCTCTCTCTTATTGCTTTTTGATTTCGTGATGCAAGTACTTGCGAAATCAGTATGCTCTTGATGTGTGTCGCTTTGCACGCGCCACCGTGCTCCATGCCCTTATTGCTTGCCCTCTTCTTATAGACTCCCTCATTGATTGAGGATTGCTTGTGTGTTTGAGTCACGCACACTTCAGGTGAGTTGAGACGTGGTATTACAATTATCGCGATGTATGCATCTTTATGCTCTCAGTCCTGATTGGTCCCCGCTTATTCACCTGCATATCCTATCCAAAACACTTCCACGCTCATCAGTCACAGCTGACCCACTAAGGGCATTAGTGAAATAAACTAATATAAAAGAAAGCTGGTAAAAATGACTACCATATTGAAAATATTAGTCTTTCATATATGAACAAAGGTTTGATTTATTATTTTTTATCATTGAAGACAATCGCTTCTATATAACTCTTCCGATTAAGCCTTTAACAATCTCTTAATGGCCCTAATTGTTTCTAATTGTATTTTCCATTTCATATAGAAATGGAATTGTTTATTTTGGGTATAACATCATGATAACATGCAAGAATAATGACTGGTTATTATATTTAAAGGCAAAAAAATAAAGACAAGAATGGCTAGCTTATATGCATAATTTTGCTTGTTATCATAAACCCCTACTTAACATATTGCTAGTCCCTTAGCAGTGATTGAGGTTTCATTAATAGATAAACTAGATTGCCTCCGGTCTGCATCATTGTGACATGTATTTTAAGTTTCCCCTATCAGTGACATTTCATCATTCCTTTTCAGAAATGGACAAAAGAAGATATCGACGATAAGCACCTGCAGGGTCATCATTTCTTCAACTTTGATTATGAAACTCTGCTGCTAAAACTAAAGAGAGCAGAAGAAAGAAAAAATAAAAATAAAAGATTTGTCCTTCCTCATGAGCTCACTTGCTCTTTTCTTGGTGTTTGCCTCTGGGTTTTAACTTAAGACTTCCCGTCCTACTCATGTGCAAGAATTTTGGACTTTTGATGGGATTTAGTTCCCTTTGTGGGTGTTCAACCACTTATTTCATGCAGAGCATGTACTTCCTTACTATTGCTAGCAACTTATTTGACCCTGTCACCACTTATTTAGAGTATGATGTTGCTCTCCAGTTTATTCCTCTTTTTGGTCTTGCACATGAATGAGAAAAGAAAATGTAAAAAAACTTAAATCATTTTCGCCCCTTATTTTCACCATTGATTCAAGGTTTCTCATGGGTTGGAGGAACGATTTGACGAGGAAATGAAATTTGAAAGATAAAGCATAGATTTTAGTTGTAGGGCCTCCTAATCATGTTGAGCTTTTCCTCACAAAACTCTCATGCACAACCTCTTCTTCTTTGGATTTCAATGGCACTGTAGGTTACCCAATTTCCATTCAGCAAATATAATGATAGTGTATCCTAACTTTCACCTCAGTCATAAACTAAAGAGTATGGAAACCTGATCTGAAGGTTCACTTCCCTGTTTTTTTTCCCCTAAATATCTACACTATTCTTGGGTAGAAGTTTTTTTATCACTGATATTTACCCACCTTATGCAAAATATAACTCCTTCATACTAAACTTCTTGCTAGTCATGACTATGTTAACATCCTTTCAAATCAAAAAATTTTCTATCAAAACTTTTACGAATCTCTATGTATAAAAAGCCATAAAATTGGAAGTACTAAATTGCAAACCTTGGTTTTGTAATTTGGCAGAACCTTTCTATGCATGTTTCATCAATGTTCTTCTTCTTCTTTTGCTTTTTTTTTTCTAATCAAATGTTTTCTTTGACTCGAAAGTAATATTCTTCCTCGTTTTTCCTCACGATGTTTGTACTTGCATAAAAAAATCAATTTAATTCTGCAATTGCTAGTTTTGAATTGCTATTATAGTTGCTAACCCCTTTTTTTTTATACAAAACATGTCTACTCTGAGCTAGGATCTCTCAGCCTATGAATTTCAGAAGTCGAAGTTGATATAACGTTTTGACTTTCCAATTCTATATATGGTTTAAGTCTCTGCCCATTTACCTTGAATTGTGTTTTATTTTTATGGTTTTCTATAAGAACCACTCCATTATCATAACTTTCAATAACTACAGTTGGTCCATCCCATTTTGTCTTCAACTTACTTGGGAATAACTTCAAATGGGAGTTATGCGGCTATACCTTTTGTCATGGAATAAATCCCTACCGATTGAGGTGCTTGTCATTAAATTGTTTCATTTCTTAACTCTTCTAACTCGTGTAATTGTAGCAGCTTGGCTTTTCCTGCATTATCTAAAGAGAGGTTAAGTTTTCTTATTACCCAATAACCACGATGTTGAATCTCCACTAGTAAATGATAGGCTTTACCATAGACCAACCTAAATGGTGACATTCCGAGGGGTGTTTTATAGGCTGTTCTATATGCCCACAATGCATCATAAAGCTTAGTGGACCAATCCTTACCATCTAACCTCATAATTTTTTTTAGAATTTTCTTTACCTCCCCGTTGGTATTCTCCACTTGACCATTTGCTTGACGATGATGAGGAGTTGTGACTCGATGCTCCACTCCTTATTTTTTAAGCATTAGTTGCAATTTTTGGTTGTTAAAATGCTTCCCTCCATCAATGATGATAGCTCTTGGGCAGCCAAACCTACAAAAAATATGTTGGTGAATTAATTTCACCACCACTTGATGGTCATTAGTTCTCGTGGGAATTGCTTCTGCCCATCGTGACATGTAATCAACTGCATTTAGAATATATTCAAATCCATTGGAATTAGGGAATGGACCAATAAAGTCAATTCCCCACAAATCAAAGATTTCTACTTTTATCACAGGAAGAAGAGGCATCGCATCTCTTTTCCATAGATCGACAGAGGCTTGATATTTTAGGCGAGCTGCACAATAGGTAAGTGCATCAAAGAATAATGTAGGCCAAAAAAATCCAGCATGAAGTACCTTGAATGCTGTAATTTTTTATGCATAATGACCCCCACAGAGAGAAGAATGACATGCATTTAAAATACTTACCTATTCTTCCTCAGGCACACACCTTAAGAAAATATCATCAGCTCCTAATTTAAAGAGTTCAGGTTCATCATAGAAGTAATGTTTTACCACCTTGAAGAATTTTTTTCGCGTTGCATAATCCCAATCGTCTGGCGTTACACCTGCAACCAAATAATCAATGATATGGGCATACCAAGGTAAGGGATTACAATTTATTTTGAGGATGCTGTTGTCGGGAAAATTCTCATTAATAATGTGAGAATCCTTAGCTTGAATTCTCGAAAGATGATCGATCTGCAGCATTTTCTCTTCTTGGCCAATCTTTGATATCTAAATCAAATTCTTGTAGTAAAAGAATCCATCTTATCAGCTGAGATTTTTATTCTTTCTTAGTTAGTAGATATTTCAATGCTGCATGATCAGAAAGTACGATAATTTTGCTCCCCAAAACATATTGTCAAAATTTTTCCAATGCAGAAATAATTGCAAGCAATTATTTTTCTATTGTTAAGTAATTTACTGCGCTCCTGCGAGTGTCTTACTTGCGTGGTAAATTGCCACTGGATTGCCATTGATCCATTGGTCTAAAATTGCTCCCACTGCATTATTAGAAGCATCACACATAATTTCAAAAGGAAGTTCCCATCTTGGAGCTTGCAAGATGGGTGCCTTTATAAGTGCTTCTTTAATGAGTAAAAATGAAGATCTAGCTTATTCTCCTAAAGAAAAATCCACATTATTACAAAGAAAATGTGTTAGAGGTTTTGATATTTTTGCAAAGTCTTTGAGGAAGCGGCGGTAAAATCTAGCGTGTCCTAAAAATCCTCTAAGTTGTTTTTTATTCTGCAGCAAGGGTAGATTCTTGATGACCTCCACCTTGGCTTGGTCCACTTGGATTCCCTCCCTGCTGATAATGTGGCCCAAGACAATTCCTTCTTGCACCATAAAATGAGATTTCTCACCACAAATTTTCAAGACTTGTTCGAGATTAGTTAAACATTCATCAAAAGACATACCAAAAACAGAGAAGTCATCCATAAAGATTTCTAAAAATACACCAATGTACTAAAAAAATAATGCCTTCATGCATCGTTGAAAGGTTGCCGGTGTATTGCATAATCCAAAAGGCATTCTTTTGAAAGCAAAAGTACCTACAGGGCATGTAAAAGTTGTTTTTTCTTGATCATATTTATGAACTACAATTTGATTATACCCTGAGTAACCATCTAAGAAACAATACAATTTCTGTCCAACCAATCTCTCTAGAATTTCATCTGTGAATGGAAGTGGATAACGATCTTTCTTTGCTGCCACATGTAATTTCCTATACTCAATACATACACGATGCCCTGACACCACTCTTGTCTGCATGTCCTCTCCCTTCTCATTTTTCATAACTGTAGTTCCAGATTTTTTTGGTACGACATAGATTGGACTTACCCAAGGACTATCGGAGATGGCATAAATGAAATCAGCTTGTAACCATTTCAGAATTTCCTTCTTTACTACTTAAAAAATACAAGGATTTAACCTTCTTTGAGGCTGTCTAGTTGGTCTTGAATCTTCTTCTAAAAAGATTCGATGTTCACAAATTTCCCGGCTTATTCATTTAATATCCTCAATAGTCCATTCTATTGTTGTTTGATATTGTTATATTACTAGTATAACTTTTTTTCTTGTTCTTCTAATAATGACGAGGAGATAATTATAGGTTTAGACCTTCCTTCCTCTAGATAGATGTATTTCAAGGTTTCAGGCAATGGTTTGAGTTCTAATTCTTCTCCTATTTCTGCAACTAATAGTGAATTCAAGTATATTTCTCTCTCTGCTAACTCAATAGACATTACCTCAACACATAGTTCATCGTATTTTCTTTCACTTTCTAGTAATTGATAAATTCCATTTATATCCTCAAAAACATAATCAGGTATCCTCTTTAAGTTTGGAATTGGAATTTCCAACTTATCATGTCCCATTTTCAACTCTATTCTCCCTTTATCAAAATCAGCAATCACCCTGGCTGTTGCGAGAAAAGGTCTTCCTAGAATTATTGGAGCATTGCATATTGCTCCAATAGTTTTCACATCTGTAACAATATAATCTACAAGAAACGCTAAGTTTCCTACAATAACAACCACATCTTCCGATTTTCCATATGGGGCTCGTATTGATCCATCCGCTAATTGCAATTCCAATTTAATTGGCTCAAGATCTATGAGTTTAAATCTGTCAAATACAAGTTTTGGTAAAATATTAACGCTTGCTCCAGTATCTAAAAGGACTCTATTAAATTCCAAGCTTTGAATGGTACACATGATCAATGGTGCTCCAGGATCTTGCTATTTTTTAGGGAGACTATGTAAAATAATAGAGCTAACATTTTCAGAAAGCTTAATTCTTCTTTTCTGTGAAGTACATAACTCCTTCCCAAACTTGCCATAAGTAGGGATATATTGGATGGTATCTGTGAGCGGAATGGTAATAGTTGTGTTTTTAAAGACATCTAGTAAGTGAGAATTTTCCATTTTCTTGTCATTCGATGTCAATGCATTTGGGAAAGGAATTAATCTTTCTTCTTTTTTCTCCCTTTCTTCCCTTAATTCAGCAACAATTTTTGAATAAAAAAATTTCATTTTATGATGTCTTATTTTTTTCTTCCACCTACTCT
The DNA here is from genome assembly GCA_024174645.1 of Lemna minuta. Taxonomy (NCBI): domain Eukaryota; kingdom Viridiplantae; phylum Streptophyta; class Magnoliopsida; order Alismatales; family Araceae; genus Lemna; species Lemna minuta. The sequence continues at coordinate 4,637,524 of CM044113.1, read as the reverse complement.
ATTCTCTTCTATTTTTTTCCAATTGTGTTGGGAAGCATCTTCCCATTCCTAAGACATGAAATAACATTTAGTGATCTATTAGTTTTATCATATTCTTGATAAGAATTCACAATATTAGCACTTTTTGATACCATAATAGAATCACATGCAAATAATTCTGTTTTTTTATTATAAGATAAATTTCTTGGATTAACACAAGGCTTGGTTGGAAATTGACATGTAGAATTACCTTTTGCAAATGATTCTTCCAATTTACCTTTATTTTTTTCTTCTCGGGGCTCTTAGCTTATCATCACCATGCCTTGCGTAGATTTCAACATCTCGATGTGTGTGAAAAGAAGTTTCTTCTCTTCTTCCCATGGTTGCTCCTTATCCTGCAAATTTTTCACAGTCTCCCACAAATTTTGATTAAAGGTATGATTAGCATAATTTGGAGCACCCGGATGAGGAATAAGCGCATTTTGGTGAAACTGTGGTTGGCCATGCTGAAATTGTGGGTGACCATGGTGAAATTGTAGGTTTTGGTAATGTAGGGACTAGTTTTGATGAACATGAGGTTGACCTTGCATCTTGGGCTGGTGATGTTGCATTCCAACTCCTTGCTGTCCATTATTGTGCCCATAATTCATCATGTTGCTCCTAGTATGCCAATTGCTATGATTTTGGTGTTGTCCAATTGCATTAACCTGCTTTAGTTTGTATTGCCTTACATTGGTCTTGAAAATGGTCATTTGTTGCACACATCCCACAAGTAGAGTTCACCTGCACCTTACTTACATTTGCTTCGGGCTTGATTGTAGTTATTGCATCATTAAGAAGGTGTTTAAAATTTTTTGTTATCTCTAGTAGAGATTGTTTCATCTCTCTTTCCAACCTTCCATCTTAACCTCCGTTTCCATATACCCTTGACATCTATTACTCCTCTTTTAATTCCTCCAGTTCTTGCATCTATCATTGAACTTTGTCTAAAAACCCAATCTTCTACAAATTCCTCCATGTGTTTTAAAGATTCGTTTGCCCTTGTGTTGAGGAAATTTCTCCTACTTGATATATCAACGAGTTGCCTTTCTTGATAATCCAACCTTAGTAAGAGATCTGAGCTAATTCGTGATCAGGAATGCCATGGTGAGGGCATTTTCTGGTTAATATCATAAATCTTTCCCAAGCCTCTCCAAATATCTCATTACCTTGTGTAAAATCTCTAATTGCTTTTCTCAGGGCATGTGTTCTCCCATATGAAAAATACTTCTGTAGGAAGCTCATTTGAACCTCTTGCCAAGTTGTAAAAGTCTTCCCTATACAATTTAGCCATTCTCTTGCTCGATCTTTCAATGCAAATGGTAAAAGTATTAGTTCCTGGAAAGTAATACGATGAACAAAATTGAGTAAATTCCTGCAAAAAGTCATATGGTTCATCGCTAAACCTCCCATGGAAGCTTGATAGGAAATTCAACATCGTGGCATCAATTCTGAAATTGGCATTCTCGTTTAAGGGTGCTGAAATCCGTGTGAAAGCTTCATAATCTGATGGTGCCGACAACTCTTTTAGTGTTTGCTCATGTTGATCTTTTCCATCCTTTGCCTTTTCTGCCATAGTCTCTTTGATAGTTATTTTCCTTGCCTTATCCTTATCTTTATCTATTTGCAACTTATGTTCTTCTCTGCCTTCAAATTGAATCAGGCCCCACTAAAGAAGCCCCACTTAAGAAGCCCACTCTTTGTGGACCTTTTATTCTATTTAATGTTGGGCTATTAGGTTCGTGGGCCGCAAGTGGGCCCTTTCCCCTCTCAGCCCACCTTGGGCTCTATAAGGAGGGAAGGGACTCCCCCACAAACCCTAGCCATCATAATTTGAGAAAGAAAGGAGATCACTCCCTCTTTAGTGGCTAGTCCTGGAAGATCGAAGACGAAAACCAACCAACGTAGTGATAAAAGCATTACAAGTAGTTATAAACACTTGGGAGTTGCTTTTATTTAATCCTGTTAACTGTTGAACATATCATTAAATCTACTATCTCATGAGTTAATAGTTTTATAATATAAGCACATTAAGTATAAGTCCTCTACATTAATTTTATTTTATTTTATTTCAGGAACAAGAGATGAAGAGCAACTCCTCCAAAAGCAATGACTTAGTGGGGTGTGATGGAGAAATCTCAGAAAATCCCTTCTCGGAAAGCCCACAAAAAGGGGGAAAAAGGCACTTTTAAAGGGGGCTTCCGTTGGGCCTCGGTTTCTTCTTCCTTTTTTTTAGCTTCTTCCCGTAGCTGCTGCTCCCTTTTCTTTTGAGGTTGTTCTTTCCCTCTCCTAGGTTTAGAATTTCTTCAGCATCCTCCTCAGAATCGTTGTTCAAGATTCAGATTTGTTGTTTGGAAAAATGGGGGTTGTTATGGTTGTTTCCTTTTCCATCTCTCATCATCTTTTCTTCCTCTCCCGCTCAACCTCTCTCGCGTTCTCGCCTTTTTTCTTTCTCCCGACTTCTTGTTCGATCCCTCTATGTTGACTTTTCGATTCTTCTTCTCGTCTGATATCTGCTCTCTCTCTCTCCCAAGTTTCTTTTCGGCCTTTCTATCTCTCTCGATCTCTTTCTTTCTCCCAAAATTTCCCTTTCTCTTGTCGTTCTATCGTTCTCTCTCTTCTATTCCCTCTCTTATCCTCTCGAAATGTCGCCTTCTCCCGTCGTTCTATCGTTCTCTCTCTTCTATTCCCTCTCTTATCCTCTCGAAATGTCGCCTTCTCCCGCTTGAACTTCCGGCTTAACCTTTTTCGATTCCTCCCTCCATCTCTACTCTCTCTCAATCTTCCTTTGCATTTCCTTTTAATTCCGTGTCTCCTCTTTCATTGCATCTCTCCCGAATTCCTGTTTTCCCTCTTCTCGCTCTCTCTTTTTCCATCCTCTTCCTTCCCATCTCATTCTCCCGCTCAATTTCTTTCTCATAATTGTTCTTTTCTCTGCTCTATTCTCACTCCCTCACGTCGTCCTCTCCTCTTCACCATACCGAACCTCTTTCTTTTGCGCGAGCAGCACCTCCTGCTCTTGTTCTTCTATTTCGCCGATTATTCTTTTCTCTTTTCCCTTGGTTAACTCACTTCCGCAGCGTCACCCTCCTCTCATTTCCTTCCTTCTCTAATTTCTTTCACATCCTCGCGATCTCGCTGACTTTCGCTTTCCCTCTTTTCCTCTCTTCCGATTTCGTCCCTCTTCCTTACCGTTCTTCCGCTCTGTCTCTTTCCTATAACTTTTTTTTCTCCTCTTCTCTCACCCTCGGTTTTTTCTTTCTCTCTCTCACACGATCTCGCTCCCTTCTTCACGTCTTCTCCCTCACCTACCCTCCTTTTTTCACGTCTTCCGTTTTCTTCTTTTTTTTTTTTTCTGTTTTCCGTTTTGTTCTCTCCCGTCGTCGCACGCCTCTCTTTCTCTATCTCTCTCTGTATCCCTCTTTCTTCCGCCATTTTTATTCTTCCTCTTTCTCGATCGCGCCAGCAGCATTCCCTTCTCGTCATCTTCAGTATTCCTTCTTCTGTTCTCCTATTCCTTCAATCTATTATCTCCCTCTTTAAGTCTCTTTTGCTCTATCGCGGACCCCTTCCGCACCCCAACTTTCCTCCGCTCGCTCTTCATCTCTCTTTTTCTCTCTCAATCTCACTCTCTCTCTCCTAGTCAATATTTTCCGTCTCTCACTATCTCTCTCTCTCTCTCGCCATCTCTCTCGCGTCTGTTGACCATCTTTATTTCCTTTCCTCTACCATTCTTCTATTCTATAAAATTCATCTATCTCACGCTCTCTCAAATTCTCTCTAACTTTTTCTTCCGTTCTCTTTCTCCGGAATTATTTTATATCTCCTTCTCTTCGAAGATTTCTCTCACTCCCTCTAAATCTCTCTCTTAGAATTTTCTTTCTTTTTATTTCCTTCCGGCCCTCCATCTTTCTTCCTAAAAGCTTTTCCTTCCTTTCTCTCTCTCCTTAACTCACACTCTTTCTTTCTCTCATCACACTCCTTCCCCATTTTTCATCTAATTTGTCTTTCCTTCCTTTTCATCTTACTATATCTCCTCACACGTCATCTTTCCTAAAGTTTATATTATTTTCATATCTCATTATTTTGCACACTGTCTAGTTGCCCTTCCCATTAACATGTCCAAGTAGTTTAGATCATCCCCTTCTCTTGCCGCCTATATTGACATTCTCTCGCCTTAAAGTCCCTGTGGATCGACCTAGGAAACCTATACATCCCAATTATCCCATTTGCTTCATAGTTTCCTAGTTTATAAATAGTAAATTTTTAGGGCTTAAACATACGACGACCTTGAGCCTATCACGTAGCCGTTGCCGCCACCGCTGCCGCAAGCTGAGGTGCCATGGCCGTATCCGCCGCCGCTGCTGCAACCTCCCCTTGCCCTGATCACATACTGCCACCGCGATCATCGCCGCCACCGCAAACGCTGCCTTCAACGCTGTCCCTGCCGCCGCTGCACGCGCCCATGCTGCTGACGCCGACATTGCCTCCGTCGCCGCTATTGCTGCCACCGTCAGCGCTTGCCACCCCCATCGCCAGCCAACCCCGTCCCCCTCGCTGCCACCATTCCAGGCTGCCGCCCAGCGGTTGTCCCTACCCCGATATGCCCGTCAGCGCCAGCTCGCCTGCCAGCCTGCGCCACTGCACCCTCCTCCTCCCAGAGCAAGTGCCTCCCTGTGTGCCCCTATGCGCCCGGCGCGAGTGCTGCCCTGCGTGAACGCCGCCTCACGCCCCCGCCCCCTTCCGCCCTGTATGCCCACCCGGCCGCACCCGTCCTGCGCTCACCCCGTGCGCCCGCCCGACCGCGCCTCGCGCGCCTGCCCATCCACGCCTCGCGCACCCATTCTTGTGTGCTAAACCAATCATCTAACTAATACAAAGGTTTTAGAAGAAACAATAAAAGGGTAGGAAAATGGCAAAAGAATAATAATTATATTGGTAATGATACTAATAGAAAGAAGGTTATTGGAAAAGCTAGGAACATATATAACATAATGTAGAGTAAGGGAGGTAGTAGGTTTGGTCAATCTACACCCTTTAACAAGGCATGAACAATGATTTGCAATTTACATGAGGGATAGGTAGTTTTTGGAGTAAGGGAGGAGATGGAAGGTGATGTAGGATATTTTAGAAATAATAATATATATGGATATGATGATGGAATGAAGGGAAAATGAATGAAATAGATATGATTATCTACTGATTTTAATTATAAAATAATCCTACAATCTGATGGAGGATCTATGAAATGATATCAATGAGAATAGATTTATAATTCAGAGACAAGATTATAGAGAATATTTAGATAAGATAGATAAGTGATAAGAGAATAGAGAATATAAAATATAGAAGAGAGATGTAAAATAGGGAATATAGAATATATAAAAGAGATTTAAGATGGAGTGGAGAAATTCAGATAGATGGATATGAGATTAGATATTATAAATAGAGATGAAATAGAATAGAGGAAATAAGAATAGAGGAGATAAAGGAGACGATAGTGAATAAGAGAGCAAATATGAAGAAGAAAGTGGTGATCGGATAGTATTTATAAAGAGAAAATAGATAAAAGAAGAACGGTCTGATGTTGGACTTATGATCTAGGATACAAACTATTCTTCACGCAAATGTATGAGGATATTACCTAGAATTGACATGAAGTAACTGCTTCCAAATTCAAGATATGATCCAATAGATTACCCTGTTCGCTTCTTACAGAGATGAAGATGAAATACGACAGAGTGGGGGGGGGGGGGAATGGAGAGGGAGATAGAACTCGAAATGAAGAAGATGCGGGAGAGATTGATGGAGACACGGGAACACGATGAAGACATAGGTAACAGTAACCAAAGGAACCAAAGGAAATTTTTTTTATCAAAAACAACATCTCTGTCTTTGTTACAATCATTTCCTTTTATAGGGTAGAGATAGTGGAGAAGCCGGGTTGAAGACGTGCTTCGGAAGATAAGCAGTTTGTCGGTTGCGTCCCTCCATTTTACGTATTTGCCTCTTCATTTCCGTAATCTGCGTGGATTAAATCAATAATCCATGCGGTTTAATCCGTGTCCGTGCGGTTGACCGCGGAATCTCCTGTATTTCATGTTTTCACGTGGTAATGGGTAGTTACTTATCTTCATTTGACATAACTTCGCGTGGTAAGGCGCTGGACAGTTCGTGCTTTGCATGCCAGCATGGCGGCGCCGTTAACGTCGTGGCAAAGTTTTATGAGTCAATGCCTCCTGGAGAGGTGGTCGATGGACGTGCTTTCTGACGTCACCTTCGGTTGTGTCCTGTCAGTAAGGAAGGTAATGATAGACGTATTTCGTTTCTCGTCGTAAAACCATTGTTGCATGTGGACGGGATGACAAGGAGGCAATGGTGATCTTCACAATGCTTTCTGTCCTTCAAGTCTTCACGTGATATTCTTCGTGAGCGTCTCTTCAGAACTAGTCGCGCTATTTCCGCGATTGCATGATGTGCTGGCAGTTTTCTTTGCCTAACTTCAGTGGATTCAATGTCGTGATTGTGCTCTTCAGTATCGCGGAGTTCGTTTCCAGTTGACTTTAAGTAGTCTTCTCTGAGTAATCTTGTTCTCCACAATAGATTGATTTCACGTGGAACTTCGTGTCTCTTCTTTGTTCTACCTCAGCAGGGAAAGAGGACACGAGCTGAGGTTTGTTTTTCTGGACTCCATGTCAGTGAGAAGGGAGATACGTCGTGTGTCTTCAATAGCTTTTTTCATTAACCGGTAAGGCCTTGGTATGATGGGAGATAGTTTCTTCATAGTGCTTGCTGTCAATACATCCTCATTTGAGTTTATGATGGTCTTTAAAACTGTAACCCATTCCTTTTGTAGTTGTCCTCATAATCAGTTGAGCGAGTCATGGTATTGAGATTCTTTAATAATGATGCTTCTTTGATGTTCAATGACTGTCTTCTTTGATGTAGTCGTCTTTATCTTCATGGGCTTTGACTAGAGTTGCCATGGAGATTAGTCTCTCCCAAGAATAGTAAATAAATCTCTCCTAAAATTCTAACTATAGGTGGTTTCAAAGAAAAGAGGAATATATCACAATGGTGTTCCTATTGATGTTTTGAGATCATTATTCATAAATTTACAAGGTACCTATGATATAGTGGATATGGTTTGGAGATTAGGATCCTATATCAAGGTAAAAGATGGTTGACTTGGTCCACTCAAGGAATTCTAAGTATCTAAGGATAAGGATTAAATGCTTTGACCAAGTCAATCTTTAGATCAGTGTATTAGTGGAGGAGGAGGGAAGATAATTCCTTTAAGATCTACTCTCTTTCAATTATTTAGAGAGGTCTTCTTCAACCATTTAATTAATGGATAATTTCTCAAACTCATGAATAAGGAGGAGTATTGGTTCACTTGGAACCCTTGTGCTCATGTTTTGAAATAATTCTCCATCAAAAGGGGTTCTAATTATATGAGTTGAAGCCCTTGAGTTAATAACTCATGACAATCTAGAAGCAAGAAAGACATGCGTGTCTAAAGTAGAAGCCAAGTTAGCAATCAATGTAGACATGTGCACTTATTCTATGCTTTATATTTTTCTAAGGTGAAGTTCATTTAGATAGTTGGTTTGACCGGTGGTGTAGGTGTAGTAGGAAGAGTTGGGCTTAGAGCAGTAGATAAAAACAAAGCTTGAGCCCATGCACACTTCACAAACTCCTCAGAATTTTTTGAAGCACGAGTGGTCTTGCCATAATAAGTGCAAGAGAGAAAGGTTTGCTTGCCTTTAGTAGTGGGGCATCTACCACGAGAGGTAGTAGCATTAGAGTTACTCCCCCATCCTGTTCATGAGTACTATATGCTAGTAGGGCAAACGACTCTAGTAATGAAGATAGTGAAGAAGATGAAGGGCTAGGGTTTGAACTGACTCATAATGCTCAAACTATTTCCATTGCTTGAAGTGACTCCAGTGCTAACCCACAAAGGGGTGAGGAGAAAATAGAGGGCATATCTAAAACTTGGGTACTAGATAGTACCTAGCCACACATCTAGTTAGCAATAGATAGTCATAGGCCACTGGGATATGTTCTTCAAGATATCATTCCAATGCATGCAAAGTTGTTGCTCGTGGTCATTAGAAAGACAAATTTTGTAGAAGAGATTGGAGGTGACTAAATTGATCTTGAAGGAATTGATTACCTCGTTTTCAATTAACATGGACTCAAAGATTTCCATTGTGTGGCTAATGTTGGTCTTTTTTGCACACATATTCTCCAGTGTACACCATATCACATTTGCAGGCTTGACATGTGAGAGAGGCTAAACAGTAGGTGGAAGAATGATATAACACATCCAAGAGCCAATATCAAAGTCTAGCTATGTCCATGTATCATAATCCAAATTAGTTATGACATGAGAAGACCCTCTCAGATGGCATGATAGGCAATGGGCAATAAGAAAATTCTCAAAGCTAGAAGCCCATGATGCATAATTGTGATAGTCAAAGGTGTATGTTAGTTGTGTCAATTGGCTAATGATGAAATCTCGTGTCATGGACTCCACCACTTGTTTGTGTGGCTAATGTTGGTCTTTTTTCCATACATAGTCCCTAGTGTACGCCATAGCACATTGCAAGCTTAACACGTGAGAGACGTTGAACAATAGTTGGAAGAATGCTATAGCACATCGAAGAGTGAATAGTAGTGTCTAGCTGTCGATGTATCATAGTTTGGAGCAATTATGAGAGGACAAGACTCTACCAAATGGTGTAATAGGCAATGTGCAATAAGAAAATTTTCAAAGCCAGATGTCCATGATGCAAAATTGTAATAGTCAAAGGTGTATGTCAATCCCATCAACTAGCTAGTAATGGAATGTCGTGTCATGGACTCCACTTAATGTTTATGTTGCCACATCACCATGCCATGTCAGCATGTGAAAATAAACCCCTTTTTCGAATTTTGAACTTCATAAATTCTAAAAAATCTAAAAAATATAAAAATATTATAAAAATTCAAGTAAATTCAAATAAATTTATTAAAAAACCCTTAAGCTTAAAATAATCATATCTTTATATAGAAAACTCCTTTTCATATATTTTTGCATTCATCATGTCATATTGGATGAAATTTTCACTATTTTGATCCTACTTTTGTCTTATTATTTATTATATCACTTGACATTAAACAACCTAAACAAATTAGTTTCTTATTAAAAATCATTTTGTCCATATCTTCGTTCGTGTTGTCCTTTCTTCATAATCTACGATCATGAAACTCACGAGAATAAGTTAACCATCAATGATGGACAAAATTAATCAATTTTGATGCAAATTCTACTTATAAACAATATGACATGATGAATGTAAAAATTTCATCAAAACATAATAGATATGTAATGACAAGAAGTATGCCTTAAAATCATCAAAGAATAATGAATTAAATTGGTAAAAATATATATTATCACCTAAATATATGTATATTTGTACTTATTCACGTTGAAAAAAATATATTTTAAAGATTTAGAAAAACGTACATAAAATAAAGAAATTGGAGATAAGCTTTTTTAGCCAGCTTTTTCCATTATGAATTTCTACTTTGGGCAATAGGTAAAGCCAGTTACATTGTCTCGGTGAAAGATCATCCATGTAGTATTCTATACAATGTGATTAGCATCTATGGACCCTTTCCATATTTTTTTCCTTTTCAAAGATAAAAATATTCATTAAAATTAAACGAACATATAAGCTTAAAAAAATTTTGTCAAAAAAAGATTATCACTTAAAATTTCTAAATCAAACAAAGATTTAATTTCTCTCCATTTAATTTCTCAATGTTCAAAGAATTTACAAAAGAATATATAAAATTTTAGTCTTGAAATTCTAGTAGTTTGAATTCAAAAGTCAAACTAGGTCAACTTAGTAGTTGACTACACTCATTTATTTACCTCATGCTCTTTCTCCAAGATTAACTTGACCTAGTTTATGATAAAATTATGTGGCCTACAAGGCAATCACATTTCATTTTTCATTAATATTCATTCAAATAAAATTTTATTCATTATCTTGTGTGATATTTGTAATGAAGTCCATGAGCATATGCAATGACCAAGTGAATTATGATGAGGTCATAATACAATGGTCATTGGTCTTTAAACATATGTCCAAAATATTCCTATTCGTGGGCTATTCGAGAAGGACATCGAATTATCTAGAAAGAATAGAACTATATGAACCGACTCATATGAGGAGTATGGTTGATCTTGTGGCCATCGGTGTATAGAAACTAATGATAGATAGTGGGTGCTCTTTGTTGAATGTTTGATTCAACATCTTCCACGACAATTGATATTTTTATTGAAATTTAGAGATATCTTTTAGGCTTCAACTCCTAGAAGGCTATCAAGACCATGTTCTACTCTTGATAAGCTTTCCAGCAAGCCCTAGAACATCCAAAATAGACAAGAAATGAAGGAGTAGTATTTCATTAATGATCATCACAAGTAGGATGACATACTGGACTTGATTTTTTTGATGTACCATCTATAGGGACACATGGCACCTATGCATGGCCATAAACCTTGGAGGTGCCATGCGGAGGACACATGGAAACCATGCATGCACATGCCCCTTCGTGGTGACATGTGGTGGGACACGTGTCATCCATACATGGACATATTTTTTGGTGATGATATTTTTGTGTTCTAAGGTTGATAAAATTTCAAAATTTTGATCAAAACATCAAATGTAGCGGAATATATTAGATCAGATATTCAAAACACCAAGCCACCAAGAATAGATTATCCTATCATCTAGTATGTATGAGAAAACATGCTTACAAGGTTCCTTTGAAGGAGTTCTTGAAGCTATTCAAGTGTCTAGCCTCTAGCGGTATCCACATGGTCTCTAGATGGTTAGATCTCCTCTTCAAATCTCTTCACAAAGGGAGAAAGAGAAGAAATGAGAGAATTCTCACACGACTTGCATGGGAACCTTGAGTTGTGGTCACTCTCCCCCAATTTACAGACATTTGGTATAAGGTTTTTGATGTAGGATATTTCAAAATACGTTGATATGTATGAAGATAATGATATACTAAAGAAATAATCCTAAAAATGATTGGAGGACCTATGAAATGATATCACTAGGAATTAGAGTTATAAATCAATGAGGATAATATTGGATAGATAATTTAGGTTGGGAAGAGTTGGATTATTATGGAGAGAAGATGAATGAAAATAGTTATGACAATGGACTGACTGAGATTTATGAAGAGAGAGATAGTAAGAGTCTAACGGGTGAGGAGGGAATGAAATAGGCTTCAGTTATGGGAGAGTAGATGATATTAGTTATAGAGAGAGAATATAGATGGAATGAGGGAGGTTGTTGGTGAGGAGAATAGAGAGCGAAATAGATGAAAAGAAGACACGAAGGTGATAGTGGGGGAAAGATGTTGAGAAGTATTAAAATATAATAAATAGAGAGAGAGACGATAACATATTCTATATTGTAGAGGATAAAGAGTGGGTGAGGGAGCGTCGGAAAAGGATAGAGTGGCGGGAAGGATTAAAGGAGGGTGGAGGTTTTAATGTAGGACTTTTAGATTTAATATTGAACTATTAATCATGGAATGGAGAGAGAATGATTACCTGATCGGAAGAGGAAGACGATGCTTCGGAATCGCTCCAATGACATAGATAATCCTCGGATATTCTCTGACAGGTAAATGAGTGAAATCGAAAGAATGGAGGGAGAAAAGAGGGAAGGAGATAGAACTCGGAAGATGAGGAGGATGCAGGAGGAGTGATGGAGATACGGGGGAAGAACACGAACACACGAACACAGGGTAAACGTACCCAAATAGAACCGATTTTTATCAAATAACAACATCTGTTATTTTCTTACAAATCTCCCTTTAATAGAGTAAGGGGAAGAGGGTTGATGACGAAAGGTCACGTCACTTGTTCTTGGCTTGGACTGGCGTTGATGGTGACGTTGTCACGACGGTTGTACGCGTATGAGAAATTACGCAATTTCACGATACTTATTTCCTCCATACGTGGACTTTAGATGGTTGGGAATTTCAGATTATCGTGAGAGGTGGTGATGCGTCAAGTCAACGTGTAGAAGTGCATTCTTCTCTCTCGTGGTGGGGTCATGCAGTTTGTTGTTTGCTGTAGGCTCGCCCGGGTGAGGTAAGGAGTTAGTTCCATCGAGACGGTCGGGGAATCTGCGCATCCGAGTATCCCATCGGATTCTATTTCGGAGTTTCCAATTTATGTGTCGGACGTTGTTTCACTTCACCAGTCAACAGTTGGCTGGTTTTCTGCCCTTCAAATCCTTCCGACATGTCGCGCCTGTCCTTGTCCCACTGAGCTTGTTTTATAGGAAATATCCGAGCGCGGGGCGTTGTAGATAGATGGCAAGGGTGGTGCTCTTTCTTTGGGCGGCGATCACAGGAAGCTCAGGCCGAGGGTTGCGGGAACATAGTTTTTAATCGGCTGATAGATATGTATCATCTCTGAAGGCACTCCAAAGAGATAACAAAACCCTGTATTTTCTTCGACACAAACATCATCTCCTCGCGAAATAACAGATCGACCAAGCTAGGGGTCCATAGAAGAGGAGGGAGAGTGGATTCCGAGGTTTCTTTTGTTGGAGATTTCCTGTACTATCATGGCTCTGTCTTGAAAGGAAATTCAATAGTCCTCATCAGCCGCTGAGGAATGTCCACATAGAAGTGGCATTTACTGGATTAGCTCCCGATTCCACATCCTGTCAAAGCCGTGAAGATTCTTCTTGCGATGGGAGGTAGTCCTCCTCGGGCATCGTCTTCATGCTATTTTATGGTTGACTTTATATATCGGTGTACCTTCATATCCGTTGAGAAGATGCTTCTTTGATGGTGATTCTCGTGAGGCTTTGATATAATGATCTTCCTTCAGCTTGAGGGAATCATGTAATTGATATATGTCATTCATGAGGCTTCTTATATGCTGATGTGTCTTCACAAAGGCTTGGATCAATTTTGAAATGGAATCCGTAGATGAATTCTTGAAGTTGATCTCTCCTATAATTTCTATCTATGGGTGGGTCTTCAAGGAAAGAAGGGAGTGTTAACAAAAGTGTTCCTATTGATGTTTTGAGATCATTATTCATAACTATACAAGGTTACCTATGATATAGTGAATAGGTTTGGAAAATAGGGAACCTATATCAAGGTAGAAGGTGGTTGACTTGGTCCACTCAAGGAATTCTAGGTTTCTAAAGATAAGGATTAAATACTTTGACCAAGTCAATCTTTGGATCAGTGTAAAATAGAACGAGGGAAGATAATTCCCTTAAGATCTACACTTTCTTCCAAGTATTTAGAGAGGTCTTCTTCATCCATTTAATGAATGGATAATTTCTCAAGTTCGTGGATAAGGAGGAGGAGGAGGAGGATAGGTTCACTTAGAACCCTTGAGTTCATGTTTCAAAATAATTCTCCATCATTCCCCCGGGGTTGGAGGACTTCATCTCCGAGGAAGTGTCTTTCATATATAAGAAAAGTCAGAATGCAAACGAGGGGCATAATGTAATGGATCATGAGAAGTAATCCAAGAAGCGTCACTTATTGTATTGTATGTCCGTTGTATTAAAAATAAGTAATCATCCTCTTAAATATCAGTGATAATAGTTCGATGATCAATGATCATATCTATAAGTCCAACATTAGACACAAGAGTAGGAGAAAGGGAAAGAATTTTGAAGAAGTTCATTTTCAAGAGGATGGGTACTGATAACATGCAATTTCATGCATTAATATCATGAATTTTATGTATTTCTTCTTTAAAATATAATCATAAATGCATGTTATCATTCTTTCAAATGATTAAATTGATAAATTTTATGTTTTAAAAGATATTCTTGATTTTTATAAAATTAATGGCATCTTATGGGTATTTTAATGACATCGATTCATCAAGAATATATTTCTACTTTTCAAAAATTTTCTAGATTTTTTTAGAATCTTTTTGACAATTTTCAGAAATCAAAATCCTTAAAACTGAATTTGTTTTTTTGAAGAAAATAAAATATTAAAAGAAAGGGAAAATAGAAAATAGAAAAAAGAAAAAGAAAAAGAGAGGAGAGAGAATCATTCTCTCTCCCTCCTATCTCTTCCACAATTTCTCTTCCTCTCTCTCTCATTCTTTCTTCCTCCCTCTCTTCCGCGGTTTCTCTTTTTCTTTCTCTCTCGCGTTCTTCGTCCTCCCTTTCATCTCCTCTCTCTCTCGCGCACGCGTGCACGAGTGAGGGAGATGACAAGGAGATTTCTCTCTTTTTCTCTCTCTCCTTCTCTTCCTCGCGCACAAGTGCATGCGGAAGGGAAGAGAGGGAGATTTCCTCTCCCGATTGCTATTCCCTCTCGCTGCCTTCCTCTCTCTCCCCCGAACTCTCTCTCTCTCTCTCTCTCTTTTTTTCTCTCTTATTGCGACGGAAGTTGTTTTCATCGCGAGAAACTCTCGTCTCCTCCTTCCAAACTTCTCCTTCTTCTCTCTTTTTCTCTCTCTTCCCCTTGCTCTCTCTCTTGAAACAAAAATTCCGTCCCGAGGAGAGGCGGGAGGAAAAGCCCCCCTCTCTTCTTCCTCTCCTCTCTCTCTTCTCTCTCTCTCTCGCTTTCTTCTGCTCTCCCTCTTCATATCTTCCTCTCCCCGTTCTCTCTCTCCTTCTCTCCTTGCTTCTTCCTCTTTCTCGCGCGATGGAAATTTTCAGTCGCGCGTAAGCTTTTTCACGCGCCCCTCTATTTCTCTCTCTTGTTCTTTCCTCCTTCCTCTGCCTCTACTTCTCTCTTTTTCTCTCTCTCTCTTGATCGTTCGCTCTCTATCACCCAAATTGTTCTCTCTCTCCCTCTCTCGCCACCCTCTTCTTTCATCTTCCCCTCTTTGTTTATTGCGCGCGGAGGATTCCTCTTCGTGCCCGCCCGGTATTCATCGCGATCAAGAGAGAGAGGAAAGAATGGAGAGGAGAGAGAATGGAGAGATAAAAAATTTCTCTTCTTGTAGGTTTTGCAAGTCTGACCCGCGCGTTGACTGTAGCGGTTTAACCGGGATGCTTAAAGAGAGAGGACATCAAATCAATGACCAGAAATGCTTCCGACTAAAATCGCAATATCTCACAATCCTGATGGAGTTACGGGCTGAAATTTCGTGGGCATGATTGTCATTTCAAGCTCCATGAATCTGCTGGGGTTGATTTAAGTTCTAAGACGAAAAAATTAGGGCTATGAATGTTTTGCAGTATGCTTCTAGCATTCGCTAGCCAGAAGGAAAGAAAGCAATGATGGATTATTCATCATGTGTTGAACATCATTCTCAGTGAGTTTCTTCCCTCTTCTTTCTTTTCTTCGTGCTGGATGCAAGACGCCAAGTCCAGACAAAAATATACGGCTCTTGAAGGTATGTTTTGACTAGGGAGCATCTGGATTATATTTTCATCAGAAATCTTAGATTAGAACTATCTTCTATGAATTTATTTTATTTTCTTCATCTGTTCATCCACATTTCCATATTTACAAACCCTAAAAATGACATTTCGACCATCGATCAAGGGTTTTCAATCTTCGCAAGGAGTTTGGAAGCACTTGTTCAGTTCATTTCATCTTCGTGCTCATTTTCTTCCTTTCATCGATCCATTTTTTTATTTCTAAATTTAAAAATACCAAAAAAATAGCTTTTGATTTCAATCTTTTAACCTTCCTCTCTGTGGATTCGATCTCGACTTTCCACCGTTCTAATTTAAAAATCAGATTTCGACGAGTTGATTATAAATTTTGTTTGATACGTAAAATCGCGCATCTGACGACCACATTTTTATGCGTATCAGGTACTCTAGGAGATATGGAGTATGTGAGAAGTCACTTATAGAAGCTTTCCATCACTGATTACCATGTATGTATAATCCTTCATTTGCACGAGACTCATGAATGACTTAGGGTATGGTTGATAACATGCAATTTCATAAACTAATATCATGCATTTTATGCACTTTTTATTAACATTCTAATCATAAGTACATGTTATCATGATTTAAGATGAATAAAATGATAATTCTTATATTTTAGAGGATATTTTTGATTTTTTATAAATTATAAGATTTTCTGAGCATTTAATGATATTGATTTATCAAGAATATTGATTTCATGATATTGATTTTATGAGCATTTTATTTTCTGGATTTTCTATAAACTTTTCAGGAATTTTTTGAAATTAAATTATGAAAATCACTCTCTATGTCTCTCTTTCTCGATCGCGATCGATCTCTCTCCCTCTCCCCTCTCAAGACAGAAATTGCTTCCATCGCTAGGAGAGGCACCTCCACGTCCTCTCCTCTTCTTCTCCCTTTTCCTCTCGTGACGGATTCCTCTTCCGTTGTCCAATGGATTTTTCTCTCTCCTGCCCAATCTATTTCTCTCTCACGGTCTCTCTGTTTCTCTTTCTCGCTTCCTCTATCTCCCACGATCGCTCTATCTCCCGCGATCACTCTCCTCTCCTTCTCCTACTTTCCCTTTGTTCTCCCTCCCTTTCCCTCTCTCTCTCTCTTTCTCTCCCCTCTCTTCCTTCTTCTCCTTCTTCTCTCTCCTCCCACTTCTTCTTCCTCTTCTCCCCACATGTGTGTGTGTAAAGGGGAGGAGGAGAACCTCTTCTTCCTCCTTCTCCTCTTCCCTCGCTCTTTTTCTTCTCAATCTCTACTCTCTCTTACGTGTGCATGTAAGGGGAAGGAGAGGGAGATTCTTCTCCTTCCTTTCTCTCTCACTCTCTATTTTCTCCCTTTCTCTCTCTCTCTCTCTCTCTCTCATCTCCATCACAATAGAAATTTCCATAGCAAGGAGAGGTCCACTTCCCCTCTTCTCTCTCTCTCTCTCTCTCTTTCTCGCTCTTGCTTTCTTTCCATTTCTTTTTCTCTTGCGCCACCCTCTCTCTCGTGTGAAAGAAATAAATTTTTTTGCACAAGGAGAGGTACTTCCTCCATGCCCCTTTGTCTCTCCCTCTTGTCCTTGCTTGCTCATGCACGTGCTCTCGCGAGGAGAGGATGAAAGAAGATCCTTTTGCCCCTCCCTCTCTGTCTCAGCGCCATCACTATCCCTCACCTTCTTTATCGCACATGTTTTTCGTCGTTGACAAGAGAGAGAGGAGAGAGGAGAGAGAAAATTACTTTTTCAAGTGCGCATAGTTTTACTGTGCTGAAGTGGGTTGACAGGCGGGATTTGAGGAGAGAGAAGATTAGATCATGGGTTCATATGCATCAAAATTAAAAGCTTGATATCGGACAATCCTGATGGAGTTATTCACTAAAATTTCATAGGCATGATCCTCATTTCAAGATACTGGTAGAGTTGATTTAAGTTCTGAGACAAAAAATAGGATAATGAATATTGTGTTGTTTGCCTCTAGAATTGGCTAGCTAGAAGGAAAGAAGACATTGATTGATCATTCTTCATGTATGGAACACCATTTTTAATGAGTTTCTTCTCGTCTCTTCTCATTTTGCATGTTGGATGCAAGACACAGCTCGGGTGAAATGTACGAGCTCTCGAAGTATGTTTTGATTAGAGAGCATCGCTTGATGTGTTTTCATCATGAATACCTAGATTAAGATCATTTTCTATCAATCTTTTTTTATTTTTCGCATCTGTTTATTATTATTTTCTCATTTTCAGAAACCTAAAATCACTTTTCCACCATCAATCAAGGGTTTTCAATCTTCAAAAGGATTTTGGAAGCATTTGATTGATTTATCTCATTTTAGTAAACATCTTCTTCATTCCATCAATCATCTCCACTTTCTCTATCTAAAACCAAAAACTATCTTTTGATTTTAATCTTTTAACCTTCCTTTATGTGGATTCGACTTTGACTTGCCATTGTTCTAATTTAAAAATCAGATTTGAAGAGTTAAGTATAAATTTGTTTGATACGTAAATTTGTGCATTCAATGTTAGTATTTTTACGGATATCAATGGACAAATGTCAAACCCTAATTGGTCACTCAAGTTGGTAATGACGTGTTTAGGAAATCATCGGGAACTCCTTCTATGATATTTCCACTACCTTGGCCAAGGATTTCAGCACATCTCATTTCTTGAGTGAATCTCCTCAAATAGTGACGGCGGATGATCCCATCTTAATCATAGAATCATCTTCATGGATCTCATGTCTTATCCAGTATATGACGTTTTAGATATCCCGTGGCTAGGGATTCGTAAGTCATAATAAAAACACAATTGACGAGATGATTTCGTATGGTTATTGAGTACACACGATGTTGTGTCACAACAAAGTCCAAACTTACCAATTTTAAGATTAATCAACGAATTGAAGGGTATAATGGTAAATAAGGGTCAGATCCACAGAGAATTAGGGAAATTTGAGAGATATCTTTCAAATTCGATCAAATCGGATAACGAATTGAGTTTATAAATTAGGCATTTTATAATATTAAGAAAGATAACTCAATTGCGAATCCACGGAATCAAAAATTGAGTGATTTGGATGAGAATTCGTGGAGTAATAGAAGTTTGAAAATGGGAGAAAATTCGTATCGCGAAAATGATATAAACCGAAATTAAAACCAAATTAAACTTAATCTACGATTCAAAATGTAAAATTAACACTAAATGACGAAAGACTAAGATGAAAACATGCAATCTAACCCAAAGTAGGCTTCAAAATGTTCCAATTAATCGCCGGATTCATGGCTTTTCATTCCGCATTTTTCGAAGATGAAGATGGTGTTCCAAATGCGATTTCTCCTCATTCCTTCAATAAAATTTCAATTTCAGATGCTCCTCGGACGCAGAAAGAAGTTAAGAAGAGATCTAAATCAATGGATGCTTGAATTGTGGTGTCTAAACAATTTGATTAATCTCGAAAATCCAAGGGCAAGTTTCGTTTCACGAAGAAAAGTCTAATTTAAAGAAGAATTGGGCGTAACCATCGATCTAACGATCCATCATGATCAACGGTCCCGATGAAGCGTCGTTTGGTGAATTAGTGTATTTAAATAGTGATCATCCGATCAGCGATGAAAGGTTGAGATGTGTCCACGTTGATCGTGTGAACAGAAGCGTCATTTGATCGCATTCGTTGTATCTTCATCGGATGGTCTTGATGATTTGATGAGTCTACCAATCGCGATTAATCTCGATCGTTATAAATCCTTGATGGACGGTCGTGATCTATTCAATTAAGTGAATTTTATAACACGTGCACTGATAGTGATCCGGTGGACCTCACGGCCACTGCATTGACGCGCGATGATCCACGTGTCCTGTAAACTTAAAACAAGAGTGAACATAGTCCCACACGGAGAAATTTATAGAGAAGGGATGGGTTTATAACAACCACGGATTTAAGCGGTTAGCTTAAATCCGATTACGGATGCTTATATGTACTATAACCCTATATATTACGAGTAAATATAAATATGCACACGTGTTACCTTGATAAGTCTAAAAATGGTGTAAAAATAAGTCGTTGACTAGGGCTTTTTAGACTTATGCAAAAACATTTATAATTCACCTCAGACTTTAAACACGATGTATAGAGCAAGTAAGGGGTCGAACCACAGAGAGTAAGGTTATTGATCTAAACTTCACTTTTAGTAAAAGAGGGAAGAAGTAGGGTAGAAACAAGGAGCAAAATAGATGAGATAGTAAGAGAGAAAATAGGAAGCGGATGTTGGGGTTTTCAACCTTCTCGCAAAGACTGAAATCCTCAATATCAGAGAAGATATTTTTATAGTTGGTTTGATTAATAGATTGATATAAAAGGAAGGAAATGTCCTAAGATTAACACATAAACCCTAAGTGTCGGTGAACCCGTCTAATCGTGATTCAATCATCATTATTCTACCGGAGCTTGAATTAGCGCCCAAGCTTGGCGTCTATCACGGTAGAATAATGAGCTGAATAAGCAACTAGAACTCGCATAGTAAACACCTTGCCCCCTATCATCAGTCCTCACGGGGCTAGGACCCTCGCCCTAGCCTTGAGCGGGATCTCAATGACAAGGCCCTCTAACTTTCTCGAGATCAATTCAACCGATGGTGATTAATTCTAAACACGATAAGAAGATAAAACTTGATCCACCGGTGCTCCCTTGGCCTTTCGACACGAAACACTCTTGCCATGGAACAAGCGATCACAAAAGAGGATACGAAGAAGCAAGTCCGGTATGTAGATGCACTCGGTTCGTCACGCCGCACAATCCTAGATACCAAGCGAACACACAAGAACATAAGAAGAACAAACAATAACTAAACATACCAAGATAGTTGATCCCTAGCAGCCTTGATCCCAATGGCCAACCTCCACAAGGAGGCTAACTAGAAGATAAAAAAACAAGGTCTTCCCGTGCCCTATTTATAGATCAGGAGGCATGGATGGAAAGAGGAGAGAGAGAGAAAGTTGCCCCCAAAATTTGGGCTTGATCCGCCTTCTGGATCGCCGGATATCGCGTTTGGAAGTTGGAGAAAATCTGAGCCGTTGATTAATTCTCTCTCCTACTTGGACTTGGCACAGATTGATGATGTGGCATTGATTTCCGTGCCTTGATTTCAGTGAACGAGGATAACTGCTGCTCCGATCCGCGTGAAATGACTCCTTCAATCATGGCCTGACACGTCGCATCATCGTCAGCGATCCACGTGAAATGATTTGTTCAATCATGGGTCGACACATCACGTCACGCGTCAGCGATCCTCCTGAAATGGTCTTGTCCAATCCGCTTTTGCCACATCATCCTCGCGCCTACAAAATCAATTAAAAACAGAAAAGACATCTTTGTCTTATTAGGTGGGAGAAAGTCCCTCCTTTTTCATTAGCTGCCGCCCTTCTTGACTAACACGTCTCGATTATAGTCCATAAATAAAAAAAAGTGCGTGCCCAATCATTGGGCCGACGTCCAATGATTGGAGCTCTTTTAAATTTCCGGACTTGGATGGTTCAGATCGTGACACATGTCGCGATCTGATTAAATCTGAAAAAGACTTAATAAATCATTATAAAAATTATAAAATGCCTTTAAATAAATCCAAAATTATATTCCGACTTTAAATATTTATTTCTCTATGATTTTGAAGTTGAAAAATTACAAAAAATACCAAAAAATCAGGAAAAATAAGAATTTTGCTGTAAAGCCGGAATTAATCATTTCCTATAATGATAACATGCATAAACAGTTGATTTAGTCCAAATAAGCATGTAAAATGCATGATTTTAATACATTAAATAACATATTATCATACCCCCATGCTTAAACATTGCTAGTCCCTAGCAATATTCCTTAAATTCTCTTTAGACAATAAACTATTTCATCCTTGAAACAAAGGAAAACATAAGCATGAAGTGTTAAATGAATATCATTTACATGCTCAAAATATTACTCCCCATGACAAGCCTTTTAGGAATGCATGAACCAATGCCTCTTGGGTAGGAAAGATGATGGAGAATTATTTTGAAACATGAACACAAGGGTTCTAAGTGAACCTTTCCTCCTCCTCCTCCTCCTCCTCCTTATCTACCAAATTGAGAAATTATCCATTCCTTAAAATGGATGAAGAAGACCTCTCTAAAAAAATAAAGAGAGTGTAGATCTTAAGGGAATTATCTTCCCTCATCTTTTCCTCTTTTTATTTTACACTGATCCAAAGATTGACTTGGTCAAAAGAAGTTAGCCTTATCCTTAGATAAATTAGAATCCCTTGAATGGACCAAGTCAACCACCCTCTTACCTTGAAATAGGGTCCCCAATCTCCAAACCTTATCCTCCATATCATAGGTACCTTATATCCTTCTATTTAATGATCTCAAAGAAAAATCAGTAGGAATCTATTTGTATTTTCCCTCTCTTTGAAAACCACCTTTAGATAGAATTATATGAGATCTACATAATATTTAAAATAGAAGACATTATCTCATTGCTCCATTTCAAGACAAGCCTTTTGCATGAACAAATCCATGCATGTAAGAAGACCGATCAGCATATAAGAAGCTTCATGAAGGACATATAGCGATTACATCAGTCCCTCAAGCTGAAGGAAGATCGTTATATCAAAGCTTCACAAGAATCACCATCAAAGAAGCATCTTCTCAAGGACTATGAAACGTCAAAGACACAGATACCAAGCTGTCCTCTTCCTAAAGATGAGCACAAATACAAGACTAGAAGAATACCAAGCTTCTCCCTTAATCTAAGCTCTACAAGATTCCAGAGATTGAGCACAGAGAAATATCATGAATCGTCTCGTTGCCTCTATCTCCAAGCTCTGCCTCTCCTCACCTCGTTCAAGAAAAGTCTCGACAAGATACAAAGGCTTTCCTGATGACTATCGCATCATCAGTCACGACCGAAGCCAAAGACGTGCCTGAAGATATGCACAGATCATCAGTCACGACCGAAACCGAAGATATTCACAATTCACGCATGAGGGTCACCCTGAATGAGCTCACCTCAAGTCTCACCGTCTTCTACTACTGAGACTTAGTCGGTCCACGATTGTCGGGAAGAGAAGCGTCTACAGAAGTTCAAAGATGAAACATCCACGATTGTCGGGAAAGAGAAAACTTCTCTTCGAAGGGAGGAATTCATGCTCCTTCTAAACCGTTCTACATTTCGAGAATCGACGCTACGATGGTTGACGACCTACCTTTCCGGCACCACAACCGCCGAGGTGTTATAGACTCGCGGCACGGTCAACTCGCGGCACGGTCAACCGCCGAGGTTTTACAGATTCGCGGCACGTCCGCGCGGATATGCCCTACAAACTAAGGCCGTCTGACGTGGACTAGAGAAGCGGCATGAAGACGATCACGAAGGGACGGTATCACCGTCCGTAACTACCGTAACTTCCCCTTCTCTCTATTTTCTATAAATTGCACAATTGAAAACGAAAACAGGATGTTGTTTTTTGATGAAATTCCGGTTACTATCTGGGTTTGTTTAACCCTTTGTGTTCATGTTCTCCTGTGCCTCCTCCGTTCTCCCGCAATCATCTTCTTCTCCGATTCTACCTCCCTCTCTTTTCTCCCTCCCGTTCTGTCTCTTTCAATCGTTTACCGTCAGAGGTTATCTCGAAGGATATCTAGATCAGTGGAGCGATTCGGGAGCATCGCTTCTTCCATTTCTTTCAGGTATTCTCCTCTATCATTTTATCATGATGAATAGTTCTTCTGAAGATCTTCTTTAAGTCCACGTTAGACATTCTCTCTTCCATATCTCTTATCATCCTTCATTTTTCCATATATTTTCTTCGTTCCTTCTCCGTTCTCCTTACTCTATGCCTACGTTATATTTACTCTCTCCGTCTCTATCTCTTTATTTCTTTATTATAATATATCCCTGTCCATATATTCTATCTTCTCTCACCCTATTTCTATATTACTATATATAATCTCTTCTCGTTCATACTTCCTATCACTATTCCGATAATATCCTCTATTCCATATTCCCTCTCTTCTTACTTCTAACATCTATTTTATATCTTCTATCCTATATCTCTTCTCATCACATTCACTGTTATCATTTCTATCATAATTCCATCATCATCTAAACTATGTAACATTATACCTATTCTTCTCCTCTTCATAACTATAGTCTTATTCATTAATAATATATAAATATATATATTATCTTTTCATCTAAACTATTCTCTTCATACTTCTGAATTATTCTTAACATATTCTCACTGAATTATAAATTCATTTCATAGTGATATCAATTCATAGGTCCTCCCTAATTTGTAGGAATATTATCAAACTTAGAAATATCCTACATCAAAAGAGCTAATGGAAATGAGGAGAAAGATTTTACTTTCTCTAGATATGACACCATGATCCTAGGGCATCTCACTTTGCTCCAATGATGGTGGGCCTCGCATCTCTCGCAGCCAAGGTCCCTTTCTCTCAGGTGGCGGCTACCTAGGGCTTGTCCCTCTCACTAACTTTCCTCCTACCCCAAAGTATAAGGGTGACCATTTCCTCCTCCTTATTTAGCACATAATGAAGGTGATACAATGAAAGAAGGTGGTGAGGGTGCTAAGTTAGGAATAGTTATAGGTAAGTGAGAAAAGAAAGAAGGATGGATGTCACAAAGAGAGTTAATGATGGTCTAAGGTGGATGGATGAAAGACATATTACCTAAAGTAGTCTACTCCCAAAATTTTAGAAGAAATGGGGGAGGTAGAAATAGGGGTAAATTTGAAGAAGATATGACCAACATGAAATATTCAAGTGCGATAGAAGAACATCTATCACCAAAGACAATGAGGGGATTATGCAACACATATGAATGTAATGTGCAACAACGCATGAAATTTTCATATTCTCTCTTTTTTTTTCTTTTTTTTTCAAAGGGGCGTAATGAATAATCAAAACACAATGCTTAATGCTGCTTACTAATGAGGAATGGTGATAAACATTAGAATGTGATCAAGTTGGTCATGAGAGGAGATAGTATGAAAAGGACTGATGAATAGGATGAGATGGAAATGTAGAGTGAAAATAGAAAGAAAAGTGACAAAGAGGCAATATCAGCGTGATATCATGGAAAGGGAGATAGATGGACTTGGGAGGTAGACATACCCTTGGTAATGGTAGGAAGCAGGTTTCCTATATTGGACGGGTAAATTAGAGAAGTAGAAGAGTAGATAAGGTGAAGAGGATGAAGGCAATTGGGTGAATGGTGGCTAAGTTAAGCAAAGGAAATTCTCTGCTAAGGACTTGGATCATAATCACCTCATACCTCAAAGTAAGATTCACCTAGTAAGATGGCAAGTCACCTAAGTAGGATCGGCTAATGCGAAGTTGGCGATGCGGTGGGGGTTCACAATTTCACTCATCACTCCACCTTTCGGGTCATGGTGTTTCTATCCTTTGATTTTTGATCTCTTGCCCATTCCACTAGGTAACCTAAGCATTTGGCATTAAATCCTACATTGCCCAAAATCATAGTTTAAACATGCTCATGATTTTCTCTAAGAGCCTAACTTCTCTACACATGTTCCTATGGACCAAGGATGAAAAAGACTTCCTAAAGTGGGGTTGTGATTAATTTATGGAATAATGGAACATCTTTCACCCATTTAAATTTACGCTAGATTGTTTGCCATAAAAAATTAATGACCGATCCATCATGAAGTGATTCCCCCCCCCACTTAGCACATGCATGGTCCACAATGCATAAATATCACAAGTACGACTCAAAAAGTGAAGCGGGGAGAATGGCAAATGGAGGGAGAGAGATGCTTCTGGCTGTTGTCGGTGCGCATGGAAGCTGGCCTCTTGTGTAAGGGATCACTATCTCTTCACTTATTGGAAAGAAAACTGGAACAAAAAGGTTAAAAGCACAAAAAGAGAGCAATTTAGTGCAGAAAGACAAGCCAAGATAGTGTCACTCTACCTTAACCTTGACTTTGAGATGCCATGATCTTATTTGTATTTGCTAAAAGGGCTGCACTTTAAAGTATAATCTCAAAAAAGAAAAACGTGGTAAAGAGGGAGCTCTTCTTCTAAAACAAAATTCAAATCAATAAACATATACTCCCCGGCAACGGAGCCATTTGATAAGTCCAAAAACGGTGTAAAAAAAGTCGTTGATTAGGGCTTTTTAGACTTATGCTTCAATCAAATGGCGCATCATCGTCAGCGATCCGCGTGAAGTGATTCCTGAAATCATGGCCTGACACGTCGCATCATCGTCAGCGATCCGCGTGAAATGATTTGTTCAATCATGGGTCGACACATCACGTCACGCGTCAGCGATCCTCCTGAAATGGTCTTGTCCAATCCGCTTTTGCCACATTCTCCTCGCGCCTACAAAATGAATTAAAGACAGAAAAGACATCTTTGTCTTATTAGGCGGGAGAAAGTCCCTCCTTTTTTTTCATTGGCCACTGCCCTTCTTGACTAACACGTCTCGATTACAGTCCATAATTAAAAAAAAAGCACGTGCCCAATCATTGCGACGACGTCCAATGATTGGAGCACGTTTAAATTTCCGGACCTGGACGGTTCAGATCGTGACACATGTCGCGATCTGATTAAATCCGCAAAAGGCTTAATAAATCATTTAAAAAATTATAAAATGCCTTTAAATAAATCAAAAATTATATTTCGACTTTAAATATTTACTTCTCTATGATTCTGAAGTCAAAAAATTACCAAAAAATACCAAAAAATCAGGAAAAATAGAAATTTTGTTGTAAAGCCGAAATTAATCATTTCCTATGATGATAACATGCATAATTTTGCGTGCCAATTCGCATCCACGTGCGTCCCGCGTGACAATTAAACCCTTTTTGCTTATTTTTTAATTTTTTTAATACTTTTAAAATCAAAAATATAATTAAAGAAATTCAGAAAAATTCTAGAAATTTTCTAAAAATTGTAAAAATCATAACTTTCAAAATACAACTCCAAATTTGTTCAAATTTGTTTTGTTGGATCAAAAATTGAATAATCTATCATTATAAAAAGTCAAAATATTAAAATAGTAAGAGAATGAATTTTAATTAAATAAATACGTTCATATATTTTCTAAAATAACTTTATCAAAATACATGAATGTTAATAAAGATCTTTTCTCTTAGATTTTGATCATTAAAACATAATTATGATCTCAAATATAATTAGGATTAAAATCATAATATTGAATTATGCATACTTATCCATAAATTGATATATTTTTAGATCATAACATGAAGTTATACAAAATGATAGAAATATACTTAAAATATGATAACATGCATACAATTAGAGTAATTAATGCCTTTGTTTGCATTAATAATCATGTAAATTCATGTATAAATAACATGTTATCAATGATCATCCATCCACTAGATGTCTTTGGCATCTCAAGTCAAAGGACCACATACACAACCATGAAATGAATCAACCTGATTGACAATTAGGTATAATAACATTCAAGGATTCATATAGATAAATTCAGTGAACTCTTTCTCCAAAGAGAACCCACTATCTATCCTTAGTTTCGAATGGAGGATAATTTGGAATGGAGATATGTATCATGAGGATGATATAATTAAGAAATAATCCTACAATCTTTAGGGAGGACCTATGAATGATATCACTAGAAATGTACTTTAATTCAATGAGAATATATTGTAGAATAATTCAGAAATATATGGATATATGATAATTAGTAAGGATGATAAGAGGAGTATGAAATAGATTTAGAGGAAAGATAATATAGATAATTATGTATTACTAATGATTAAGATTAGTTATGAAAATTATGTAGCGTAGGGAGGAAAATAGGATGGTTATTATGTATAATTAGATGATCTATCAGTGAATGAGTGGAAGAGGAATAATCGGAGAGAGTATTGAAGGAATAATGGAAAGAAAAGTAGGAGAGGATTAATACGGGGATGAGGGATGACAGGGATGAAATAGATAATACATAGAACAAGGAATATATAGAGGGAGATTTAAGAGGAGTGAATAATGTGGACTTATGATATCATATACAAACTATTACACGGGAAAGAGAAGAGCGGATGATACCTGAGAGGGACGGTGAAGATGAAGCTTCGGAGTCACTCCAATGACACAGGTAACCCTCGGATGTTCTCTGACAGATAATTGATGAAGACGACAGAAGAGGGGGAGAATAGAAAGGGAGATAGAATCGGAAGATCAAGGAGATGCGGGAGGAGTGGTGGAGGCACAGGAGAACACGATGAACACGTGGGTAAAAACGAACGAAGTAACCAAGTTTTTATCAAAATCAACATCCGCTTTTGTTTACAATCTCGCCTTTTATAGAAATAAAGAGGGTAGAAGTTACGGGAGACAACGCTTCGCGTAGTCTTTGTCCGCGACGAGCAGTTGCGCCAACGGTGGAAAGTTTAATTTAGACTCTGGAAGATTCCGCGACGACCGTCCACGTGTTCGTATCGTCTTGAAGCTCTCCTTCGAAATCAGTTTTAATGTTGAGAGGTTCCAGATGTGGATGCTTCGAAATAATTGAAGTCAGCGGTGTCCAAAAGCTCCCGTCCTCCGTGCGTTAGTCTTGCTGCTGTGACGGTACCTAATGACGCGGAGTTTCGATTACAGATTGACTAGTAAGTTGTGTTCCATCTCTCTTTTGTTGGCGGCGAAGTTCCGGAAATCCTTCTCTACTTATGTC
Source organism: Lemna minuta (assembly GCA_024174645.1). Lineage (NCBI taxonomy): Eukaryota > Viridiplantae > Streptophyta > Magnoliopsida > Alismatales > Araceae > Lemna > Lemna minuta. The sequence goes on along the minus strand of CM044113.1, from coordinate 4,609,341 downwards.
ACCGCGATGAGCTCGTCCGTTCTGGAATTGACGAAGTCTCTTTGTGTGTTTTCATGTGTTTGTGATGGACGATGATTGTGAGTTGGAATCTCCTCAGCTTTGTGATGTGAAGGGACGCGTTTATAAGATTCCCAATTTGTTTGCATGCTTTCCCTGCTAGTCGGTCACGTTGACGTTCGCTTGATGATGTGGATCCGGCGCATGCGACGTCGACTGGGTGCTATTGATCTCCCGTACGTGAAGATCCTGTTGACGATCGTGCGGAGAATCAGGGTAGTGAAACACTAGCAGGAGTTGCGTCCACGGGAAAATCTCGTGTGCCTTTTATTCTTCTTTTCTTCTTCTCTCGACATTTTTTTTCATCTGGCTTTGACCGTTGACCTTCTTTCTAACCTTTTGTTTCAGACCCGTGGTATCGCCGTCCGCGTTAATGAAGTCTATTTCTGCCATCATCCTCGCGATATCCGTCTTGGCTTGAAAGCTGGAGAACGAGTGCATGATTTCAGCTCGGACGATGAATTCTTTCCGCTTCCGTTGCGTCGCATTTCCGGAAAAAAGCTTCTTCCTCGGTTGCCGCAATCTTGATTTTATATAGTTCAAAGTGAAAGCTTCTGTAAGCTTTTACAGCTTGAAGAAATCATGGCTTTGATATTCTCCTCTTATGATGTGTGACTTCATGTGGATCCACTGTCTCGCTTAGTGGACAGTGACGTGCTTTCAACAATCTCCTGAGGGATACGAAGAGATATATAGTCCTATTGACTTTTGGGGAAGTCTTTTATCCTTTCTTTAATGGTCTTCAGTGTTCACCTTCGCCAGCATCCTGGGCAGCTAATGCTTCAGCTTCCAGAGATGATAGATATCCATGTGCTCTTCTTAGGATGTTATTCTTTGCTCTTGTGATGGTAAGAATGTTATGTCTCATCTCTTCTTCAATCATGTTGCTCATCTTCTCTTCATGTTTCAGTTTAGGTCTTCTTAAACTTTAGAAACTGTGAAGATCTTTGAGGTAGTTGTTATCCTTGCTGATTATCAAGATTAAGTCTTCGTCTTGAGATAGAATCCATAGATATTAATATCACTAAGATCTCCCTATAATTCTAACTATAGGTGGTCTTCAAAGAGAATAAGAAATATTACCCAAAGATGTTCCTACTGATTTTCTTTTGAGATCATTAATTATAACTATACAAGGTTACCTATGATATAGTGGATATGGTATGGACAATTAGGCACCTATATCAAGGTAAAATGGTGGTTGACTTGGTTCATTCAAGGAATTCTAAGTATCTAAGGTTAAGGATTAAATGCTTTGACCAAGTCAATCTTTAGATCAGTGTAAAATAGGGAAAAGAGGCAAAATAATTCCCTTAAGATCTACTCTCTTTAATTATTTAGAGAGGTCTTCATCATCCATTTAAATGAATGGATAATTTCTCAAAATCATGAATAAGGAGGAATATTGGTTCATTTGGAACCCTTATGTTCATGTTTTGAAATAATTCTCCATCAGTTAGGTATAATAACATTCAAGGATTCATATAGATAAATTTAGTGAACTCTTTCTCCAAAGAGCACCCACTATCGATCCTTAGTGTCTCTACACCGATGGCTATAGGATCAACCATACTCACATATGAGTCAGATCAGATAGTAGTATTCTTTTTTAATAATTCGATGTCCCACTAAAATATGCCACAAATAGGAATGTTTAGAACAAATGTTTAAAGACTAGTGATCACTGTATTATGATTTCATTGATAATTAACTTAGTCATTGCATATGCTCATGGACTTCATTGCAAACATCACACAAGAATTACAATGAATAAATTTCATTTAAATGAACATACACAAGATACATGGAAGTGAGATTGGTTCATAGGCCACATAATATCCATCAGATATGTGATGAGACAAATCTTAACCATCAAAGTCATGACCCTAGCTGATGACATGTGGTGAGACACATGTCAACCATGCCATGACCCTTGGTGTTGACATGTGGTGAGACACATGTCATCCATGCATGGATATTGCCATTAGAGGTGCCATTTGTATGACACATGGCAGCCATGCATGGTATGGATTATGGTGATGACACATGACAAGACATGTGTTAACATACATGCTCATGACACTTCGAGGTGACGTGTGGCTTAACACATGATAGCCATAGATATCGTGGTCAAGCCATGTGGCAAGACTAGGTAAAGTCATGTGACAACACTAGGTAATGCCATGCGACAACACCAAAGAAACCAAGCAAGGCCATGTGGCAACACTTGGTAAGACCGCATGATAGGAAAATATAAAGATGTAAATTTTGGAATTGAATAAATTAAGGTTACGTTATTTTCAAATTCATAAAATTCATGAAATCATTTTAAAGTGTTTAAATGATTACTTCCTCAATTTTAATCATGATCATTATAATTAATTTGTATAATATTAATATGATTAAGTTTTGAAATGAATTAGATTTATTTATTTAAATGTATATGATGTCAGATCAAGAACCTAGAAGAACATAGAGTAGGATCCCCTAGCTTTATTGGATAGATCACATATGGCATGTATGAGATGCACATATATGATTATTAAGATAATCATATTTAAGGGAATGGTTCTTGATATAACCATGGAGTGCCCTAAAATTAAAGACCATAACAAACATAAAACCCCTCTCAAGAGAATTTTTCTCTTGAATACCGATGATCATTTTCGAAATCGCGGAATGAAAAGCCTTGAATCCGGTAATTAATTGGATCATTTTGATTGCTATCTTAGGTTAGATTATGTGTTTTCCTCCTAATCGTTCGTCATGTATCATTAGATTATAATTTAGAATCATATATTTAGATAATTTTAGATTTTATTTCAGATTTCTCTCTCTTCGCGTTCGAAAATTTCTATCTATTTCGCTCTTTGATTTCTCGGCAAATCTTGATCCAAATCGAGTGATTTTATTATGTGGATTCAACTTTAAGTTCTCTTTCCAAATATATCACAACCCCTAATTTTTCACCTCAATTCATTGTCCGATTTGACTAAATTTCAAAAGATCTCTCAAAATTCTCTTATTTCTCCATGGATTCGACCCTTATTCACCACTATACCTCTTAATTTGTGATTATTTCATAAAATTTGTGACTTTGGTATTATTTTTGACACAAATCGGTGTGCAGTTAATGACTGCATCGATTTGTTCCATCATAGTTCATGTTCCCCCAACTGCTCCACGAGTTGTACGAGGATGCTTGATTCATCACATTGACCACTTCATATTTCCCTATAGATTCTCCGTTGGCGTGATTTATGCAAAAGCATAAGAACAAGGAATTTCTTGCATTTGGGTAACACTAGCGTTAGTCATGAGTTTTTGTATCATTTCAGCCATTTTTCATAGTTTTGCCTCTACACTCCACAACCTCTTACTTATCAAATCATTTTCTATTTACAATTCTACACCCTTGACATTTAGGACTCCTCTTTAAGGTTCTCCATTCCTCCCCTGATGATTTAAGCTAAGTCTATGACTATCATTTTCAGCTAGCCTCTCAATCAATTCCTCTACTTCATCATCATACTTATCCATGATGGAACCACCACAAAGTGCATCAATTCTATTCTTACAATTTTCAGTTAATCCCTCATAAAAGATATTAATAAATTTCCAATTATCAAAACGATGATGAGGGCATTGCCTAGTTAAGTCCTTAAATCTTTCCCATGCTTCACTAAATGCCTCATCACCTTGCTTAACGCCTTATATAACTTGCCTATAAATCTGTCTTTCCGGATGAGTAAAATTTATTTAGAAAAACAATCTTCTATTTCATCCCAACTTTCAAATTTTAATCCTAAATTCCTGAACCAATCTTTGGTTGTATCTTTCAAGGTTTGGCGAAAAACTTTCATTTTAAGTATTTCATTGGACACTTTGGGAATATGATATAGGTAACAGTTTCCTACCCACTCTTCTAAATATGTATAAGGGTTTTGTGATGGTAGACCATGAAAATTAGGTAAAGAGTTAATGAAGGCGGTGTCTATCTTGAAATTTATATCTTCTCCTGTGGAAGGGGCTATCTCTATGAAAAGCTTACTCCTAACTGGGGCATAATGGTCTCCCATTCTTGTTCTACCCGCTCCTATATTTTGATCTTGATCAACATTTCTATTCCTTCTACGAAAATTTTCACCCATTCCTTCAACTATTTCTTCCCTCTTACTTCTGGTGCCCTCTTCAAATTTAGAAGATCCTCTCACCAACTCCAAATAAATTAAGTCGGGATGTTCAAATCAACGCCTCTTCATGAACTAAAAATTGGAATGGTGATGAGATAAATGCACTAATGAAAATGAAATAATAGTGTGAATACCTCTTTCTGATGTAAAATCATAAGTAGAAAAATCAAAAATCAAAAGAACTACTAACCTCAATGACACCCAGCTTCCCGGCAATGACGCCAATTGATGAGCTCAATCACGTGTGTTTTTCATCATTGTTGTGCGTCAATTTCATGCAGTAAAATATAGTTCCTTACTTGGTATACTGTCAGCAAGGGTTGAATCTACAAGGATATAAAGTAATGAGGTTATGTATTCAAAAGAAAGATGAGGGCGGAGAAAGATGTGTGAGTTGAAATGGAGCATGTGGAGATGAGTATGAGAGATAATTTTGAGTTTCTCTTAGAATTAGGATAGAAATTAGAAAAGAGATAATATAATTAGATTAATAGAGATGAAAATAGAGATAATATGATGGAAAGATAAGAAGCATAGATGGCAGTAGCAATGGATAAATACATGGTGAGGGTGAGAGTGAGAGATGCACACGGATATGATGTCAAAGCTACTACAAGAAAAGAAAAATTAAAATAAAAATAAAACACATGTCTACTATGTATGAAGATGTTTACACACTAAAATCTAATACAGATCTTTGCACAAACCCCGTTGGTGTGCCCATCCTAGGCCATCTGATGCTCGATTTGATTCGATCACAATCCTTGCTTGCTCCCTTCTCCACTACAAGAATAAGCATCAAACAATGCTCCTCCTAGGGCCTAGACCTCCTCTCCCTTACCTTCTTGTAGCCTAATGCAAAGAGAGAGCCAAAAATGAAAGGAGAGAGAAAATGAAAACTTTTATAGGTGGGTTCCTAGGGTTTGAGTGTAAAGAGGAGTAAAGAGTCCAATCATTAAAATCATTTTTTTAACTTGATTCTTCAATCCAAGTGTATAGATAAATAGAGGGTTAAAAGAACAATCTAGTCATAAAATTTCAGCTCAAAACTCCATCTAGATTATGAGATATCATGATTTTAATTTAGAGAGATCCTAGCGGTTGATTGAGATTCTCCAATAAGAGCATGCCACGTGGCACCCTCTTATTGTACCCAGAAAAAGGTGTGTCAGCCTTTATATGTGCAGAGGGGCATTTTAGTAAATTTCCATTTAAAAAATCAGATCGGCATTTGGGTAATTTTTCACTTCAAAAATCATAGTGGCATTTTTGTAAATATGCTAAAAATCGGAAAAGTTCCTAAAAAATTCAGAAAAATTCTAATATAATTCTAGAAAAATCTCTAAACTTAGAAAAATCATTGATGAATATCTAAAAAAACAACTCCTTTTTCAATAAAATTTTCTCCATGGGATCAAGAATTTAATCCTCTATATTTTAATTAAAAAATATCTAAAATGATTAGAAAAAAAATTAAGGTTTCGTTTAATAAAAAATTAGTTTGGTCTAACCTCATTAAAAATAAGGAGGTTGACCCAATATTCACTCTAAATCAATTTTGGATCATCCTAAAAACCATATGCCAATCCCTCTACCAAATCCAAACCACATTTACCATATTTCATATAATTATGGTTGGCTTGGTGTTCAAATTTAGTGGAGAGTTGTTTCCTCTTCGCTTTTATCATCATTCATATCCATGCTTCCTACGCAAGTACCTATGTAACTACATCCATCTAACTCATATAAAATGTGAGAATTCAACCACTTGACTTTGAAAGATGCAAATAGGGTTAGTCTCATAGTATAAGTAATTGAAACAATGATGCCTGCTAGTACATTTTTTTTATACCAAATTAGCACTAAATAGATGCAAGTTGAGTATATTAGTGGAATGAAATGATAAATTTAAAACTATTTTCATATGATATCATGCATTATATTAACAATAATTATGTGTTAAAATCCATTTATAATAATGAAAATCAATACATCAGTGACATGTTATCATATGACACCTTTGGTCAATGGCTTATATCTGATTGATCTTTCTTCTTATAATCTCCAAGCTGATGTTGCTCTAAAGAAGAGTAAACAAAGTGTGAATGAGTCCTACCTCAAGCATTGTATACTTAGGCATGTTGGTGATAGAAGATTAATAAAGGTTCATAGAGATGTATACTCAGATGCTTTTGATTTTGAATCATTTGCAACCTATGAATGATGCATTTGTGGGCTTAACACTGAATGACATGATGTTCATGAAAATGATATAAAATATGATAACATGGATCATAATCACATGAATATGGATTAAAATAATTTCAAAATTACATCAAGTCAGGCATAAAGTGGATGTTATATTAGCCACTCACCAACATTTTGCTTTTTAGAGCCTCTAAAATTTGATTTGTTTACCCTTCCCCATCAATTTATATTTCTGATAAAGTATGTCTCTAGATGATTATTCTCATGTCTCTCAGATTTAATTCTTTGAAAATTGCTCCAAATTTCTTTCTATTTTTCCTTTATATATAAGAAACACCATTTGGTACACCAAAATCTACAAAATACTTCGGAATGATGATATTGTTGAATTTTTTCAAGCAATTCCCCATGATCACTTTATTTCCCTTGGGATTCTACGTCAAACCTCTAGCTCCACTCATTTAAAAAAAATGGCATCATTGAACACAAACATTTGATACATGGCTCTCATATTGTAGATATTGCGTAAAACCTCAACACCAATGTATCCACGCTTCAAGGGTGTTTCCATAGTTTATTTCAAGACACAAAAAGCTATCGAATTTTTTGTCTCCATACTTGCAAGAATTAATAGTCACCATCTATTATCATCCTTGAATACACTCACTTATTTATTCCTAACCCCCTATCACATATGTATTTTTAACAAGGTTAAACCAAACTCAAATTTTTGAAATGACCCCTAAAATTATTTTCATGACATTATAAATTATACGTGAAAAGATAGAGAACTCGATTATGAATCTAATGGAGAAAATTTGTTGGAAAAAGGAAGTATTTTGGGAAAAACCAAATGTAAAATAAGACGGAATTTTTTGAATTTCTAGGGATCTTAGGGATTGCAGAAGGATATTTAAGGTTAAAAAGGATTTAAAAATAGGTTTAGATTCACAACTAATCATGGCAAAATGCAAGGCTTTGCATGGACAAATACTTGGGTGCAATGCACTTATAAGTGGTGCCTACTACATTGCAAGAGCATGGGGCTCAAGTGGTTGCATGGCACCACATGAGAGAGACGATCAAGAGAGAGAGGTGTACTGCAAAATGCACTGATCACATGCAACTTAAAATTAAAATTACATGATTTTTAGTGCATTTTAAAGCATAAATCATTCCATTCTTATGTATGTTATCATACGTTGAGTGCATATTCCTCATTTTATATAATTATATCAAAAAAATTTAAATAAATTATTTGAAGGGATAATCATGAATAAACCAAGATGAAATTTTAAAATAGATTATCTCCATTTATAATTGAGATTTAATTTGAGTTTTTAATGCAAATAATAAGAGAAAATATTTTTATGTACACTCGTCTATTTTTCTAGTTTTATTTTTCCCGAAATAACATCGCGCACCTCCACACTCGTTGATTCGATGCGATCAACGGCTGAATTAAATGCTGGTTGACGAATTGACGCGATTAAGTTGCGTCCGTCCAATCGTAGATGAAGCGTACAGATTAAGCCACGTCACACGTGAAGAGAAGACGTCACTTCATTTCGTCTGTTGGATCTTCATCGAATGATCGTGATAAATCCATGTGTCCATCGAGCGCTTTTAATCTTGACTATTATAACTCCAAGATGGATGGCTGAGATTAAACATCGTTTAATCGAATCGACATCTAATATGATGTCGCCACGTACCCCCTTTGAGTAAGTGACATCCCACGCACGTGATTGAATCACGCGATCGAACGTCACACTGTGCGCCACGTCACCTGAAATCAAAATGAAATAGAAATAGTTCCACACGGAATAATTTTCAATGATTTATCGTGTATATAAAGTAGATGAGATTAATGGGTTCTCTTAAATCCTAAACGGATGCTCTAACTGACGAGACGAAATCGCGAGGTTGTTGATTTCACATGGTCTCGTGTCAAAAATAAAACCAAACTTACAAATTTTGGGGAAATAAACTCGAATTGAGGGGTATAATGGTAAATAAGGGTCGAATCCACACGGATATAAGGTATTTTCAAGAGATCTTTTAGAGTTTGATCAAATTGGATAATGAATTGAGGTGAGAAATTAGCGAAAATGGTAGATCTATAAAGATAACTCAAAGACTTATCCACGGAATCAAAAATCACTCTATTTGGATTAGTAATCGCAGAGAAATCAAAGAGCAAAGTGGGATGAAATTTCTGAAAATCGGAAGATTGAAAACCGAAACTAAAAATAAAATTAAACTAAATTGCGATCCTAAATTACAAATTGATGATACATGACGATAGATTAGAAGGAAAGCATGATTTCTAACCCGAGAGCATGATTCCTTGATCGATCGACGAAATCTCACTTTTAATCACTCCGTAGACGTGAAGTTAGATAATGAGAGAAATCAGTTTTATAAACATTCATTTAATTTTCTAAAGTTAAAATCTTAAAGAAATCGATGTATTTTTGAAATATAAATTAAATCTCTTGTTATTTAAATATTTTGACTTTTTATAATGATAGATAATTGAATTTTAGAACCAATGAAAAAAATTTGGATTAATTTGAAGTTCTATTTTGAAAGTTATGAATTTTCTAATTTTTCGGGATTTTTTTAGAATTTTCCGGGGAAGTTATTTTCGATTTAAATCTATTAATAACAGTTAAAAAAAGATAAATAGGGGGTTGATTTTTCGCGCGGGTACCACGTGGGTGCGACGTGGCACGCAAGGACATGTGGCAGAGCCACGCGGGCCCACGCGAGCGCCTGCGTGGCGCGGAGGTGACATGTGGGCGCTATTTATATTTAATCGTAATATATAGGGTTATAATATATATAAATCTTTCGATTATCGGAAGATAATTATTAACCCTCACGTCCGTCACGTGTTATAAATGCGATAGATTTCATTAATTTTATCCATGTGGGACTAACTAACTATGTTTTAAGTTTGCAGGACACGTGGCTGAAGACGATGCGTTGGATTAAAAGAGGCGTGAATCGTCACGCGTTGATGAAATGGACATGAGGTCCATCAGATCACATCAGCGCACGTGTCCTAAAATAAGAGTTATCACGGTCCAGATTTCACGCGATCAAACGCATCTGAAGCGTCAAATCGCTTCAGATTTGATTGTAGAGGAGAATTAGTGTCTTAAAACTAGGCTTACTATCGATGAGAGATGACTAAGGCTTTTGATCCAAGAAGTTGCGTCTCGATAAGTTTAATAAGAACCAACTTGTCCTATTGATAAAAAAACTTGATGCTCAAAAGGTACTTTGGAGTGCCAAATCGTATGGTGCTGATGCAAGTAAACCTTGGCAAAACCAATGGTATCAATCTTGATGACTAGAATGTCGTCAATGTACACAACTAGTATAACACACCTAGTAGGAGTAGATGATAGACAACTAGTAGGATCCACTTCACAAGGGGTTAACCCTTGAGATAGAAAAGGTGGCTGAACTTGGCAACCATGCATGATGTTCTACTTTGGACCATAAATAGCATGATAGAGGTATTATACTTGGGTAATTGCCCTTGGAACAAGATACCTAAGAGATTTCTCCATGAAGACATGCTCAATAAGATTGCCATAGAAAAAAGCATTGGAGACATCAAGTTGACAAATATATCATCCTTGATTTATAACCAAGGAGAGAAGAGTACATAAGTAAGTGAGGCAAAACCACAAGAGAAAATGTCTCCTTGTTGTCGATTCCATATGTTTGAGAGAAATGTCAAGCCACCAATTGCTCTTTCTGACAATTAATTGTTCTTTCGGGGTTATATTTGTGGGTAAATACCCATATGCATGTAACGATATATCCATTGGTTGGTCGAGGGACCAAAACCAATGTCCTCTCTTGACTATAGGCTCATACTCTAAATGCATATCTGCATAGTGCATATCTTTGCCTCCATTTCCATCTTCCAATGAGGTAGCTTCATCACCTCCGAGTGTGACTTGGGAATTGACTCGATGGCAAGATAGGTAGAATACAAGTGATTATAGTGCACAAATTGAGAAACAGGATGAAGAGTGTAGGAACATTTAGGTCACAAAAAAATGGGCTTTAGACATGGGCATGAGGTCAAGGAGTCACCAAGCATGAGCGTAGAGACTGGAGTTGAGTGAAGATAGCTTAAGAGGCTGCATCTCAAGCAAAATGGGTGCATTTAGTGAAGGAGAGTCGAGTAGAGGAGTAGGGAATGTAAGGGGAGATGGAATTGGAGGCAAAGTAAGAGGAAGAGAAATGTTCTCTGTTGGAGAAGTAGTCATTGAGGATGTAGAGGGCAAAGGTATTGGAAAAGGACTAGGAGAAGTAGAGGATGAGAAGTAGTGGGTGGAATTAAGGAAGGTGACATCGGTAGATACAAATACTTGCACTAATCCTAAAAATAGGCACTAGAGCCTTTTTGCATGTGCGAGTAGCCAACATATACCCCCTTTTGATGGAACATGGGGTCAGCTTAGATGTATTGGGAGTGTGATCATGAATGAAGGCCACATAGCCAAACAGCCTAGGAGGCAATGCAAAGAGACCATAATTTGTTGACGCAATGAAGGAGGACTTCACCACTAAGAGGTGATGAGGGTAAGTGGCTAAGAAGGTACATGGAGTTACTAAGGGTATTTTACCAAAGATAGTGAGGAGTGCCCATGTTCACCATAAGAGGGGAAGTCATGTTGAGGAGGTAGCAGTGTTTGCATTTTGTCACTTGTTCTACTAAGAGGTATGAGGAAGATTCAAAGCTCTTATTAAAAGTGCTTTCTATTTCAAAATTACATTCATTTCTTTAAGATCTTAACTTTAGAAAATTAAATGAATGTTTTTAAAAATGATTTCTCTCCTTATTTAACCTAAAAAACCACTTATAATCTCAAGTAAAGATAGGTTATAAAATCATTTTTCTTTAATTCATCATAACTAACCCTAATTTTGTGCATTTCTAGATTATAACTTAAAATTTCATGAAATGATAGAAATGCACTCAAAGTATGATAACATGCATACAAATGGAATGTTTTCTGCCTTATTTTGCATTAATAATCGTGTATTATCATGTTAAGATTGCATGCTATCAATCCTCTCCACAAATTTTCAAGAAATCCTCCCTTATGTTATAATCATCTTCTAAGAGTTATAAGGTAACCAAATCTTCATGACCAGAATTGGGGGTATTTTATGAACCTAGAAATATAAGTTCTACATGTTCTATACTTTTTCAAGATTGTAGATGGGGAAGGGGATTACCTCTTAGTAGTGTTTGCATTTTGTCACTTGTTCAGCATGCATTATCCATTGACACGATTTTTTCTATAACTTAGAACAAGGAATATATTGCATTTTGGAAATGTTAGAGTTATTTCCCTATGTTTGTATCATTTAAACCATTTTTCCTATTTTTGACTCCACATTTCCTAACCTCTTTTCTAATTAAGTTGTTTTCAATCTCAGGATCCAAACCCTTGACATTCAGTTCCAGTTGTTGGTATGTTTAGTTGTTTCGTGGAAGTGAGATTCCATACAAAAAATATTTGTATTTACTTACTATATGATTAAGGGTCAAATCCTCATAGAGCATACTCAAATGTAAGGAAATGTGGAGTAAGAACCCTTAAACATATAGTAAGGAAATGTGGAAATTCTAGGAATAGAGTCAATCAATCATGGATAAGTTCAACAATGAGTTAGAACAATTAACTGAAAAGTTGGCTAAAATAGATAGTCATCTATTGAGTTCGAGTCACCTTGGTATATGATTAAGGATCGAATCCTCACATATTTTGGTTCTACATTACTACCATGGTAACTCAAGATCATAACATGACTATAGGTTTTAGCCAACTTTTCAGTTAATTGTTCTAACTCATTGTTGAACTTATCCATGATCGATCGACTCTATTCCTAGAATTTCCACTCAACTCTATTCTGGAAAGGCATTGATCAATTTCCAATTAGCAAATCCATGGTGGAGAACTTCTAGTTAAATTTTAAATCATTCCCATGCTTCACAAAATGACACTTTCTCTTGCCTAAAAGTTTGAATAGCTTGCCTACAGGTTTTGGTTTTTCTTGACGAATAAATTTTTCGGAAGCATTCTTTTATTTCATTATAACTCAAAAATTTCAACCACAAGATTCCTAAACCAATCTTTAGCTCTATCTTTCAAGATTTAGTACATAAAAGCATTTTCAGATGTCAAGCCATGAAAATTAGGTAAAGATTTAATGAAGGGTGCATCAATTTTAAAGTTCATTTTTTCTCCTAAGAGGGAACTATCTTGATAAAATATTTCCTACTTATAGGTGCTTCATATTCCCTCATTGTTGCTCTTATTTCACCTTCATTTGATTTTCATTATGATTTCTATTCCTCAAATTTTGTTTTTGATCCATTTCCTCAACTATATCCCCACCCTCAATATTAGTATTCTCCTTAATTTCTATAGATCTACCTACGGATCCCAAATCTACCGACTCGGGTTGTTATATCTATATTCATTTAAAAACTAAATGAGAGGCCAACTCTAAAATAATAAAAAATAAAAAAGCTCAATGCTACTTATCTCAATGAATCTGGGTCTCCCAAGAAATGATGAAAGTTGATGAATGGATTTGGGGGTATTTTTAGTCATTTTTGGAAAATATTTCATGCTATAATATTTAAATCATCAATAAGCCTAGATAATGAGATTATATTTTTGTAGAGACAATATATACTTACATAAGGAATGATAACAGCCGAAGCATGATATTATAAAGAAAGAAAATATGATTTATTTTTAATACCATCCTTGAAAACTCCAACCTAAGCATACTTAACTTTGGAGTTCTTATTCACCCGGTACAACATCAATGCTAATTGAAGGGTTTAGGGTTTAGAATGATATTACAAAGAAATTTGGGACATTTTTGTGATGACTTTGATAAGGATTTTCATATATATATATATATTTGTCAATGGATGAGAATGAGAAGAAAATGAAATGATGGAATCAATAGTTGAGAAAGGTAGAAATGTGTTTGTGATAGAATGATAAGAGATAAATGTATATAATGAATTTTTATGAAGAAATGATGTATCTCTTAGAATAAATTCCCTAAAAATTCACTGATAATTTTTTAAACTTTCAAAAATTCACATCTTGTAAACTTAGTTTTCTCATATGACTCCACGTTGGCACTGACTGTCCACCATGTGGCAATGGGGCCATGTGAGGGTGAAAAAACAAAATTTAGCCCATGAAATAGGTTTTAAAAAGTCCATAGAAATAGGAAGAATTCATCTTAACTTAGAAAAACCATAGCTTTTAAAATATAAAGCCTTTTTCAATGAAAGTTTTGGAATTAGGCTAAAAGTTCAGTTTCCTTTGTTATGAAATCTAAATTAAAATAAAGAAAGCAATGAGAAATTTAGTTTCTTTTACTTAAGTTAATTTGCAAATTTAGCCAAGTCCGAAAATAAAAATGGACTTTATTTCTTCTCATTCTTCTCTTCTTCTTTTTATTTTTTAAATCGCCTACTTGATACATTCATGAAAACTCAATAATAAAGTTAGATCTCAAGGTGTTTGGCCTTATGAAACAACAGACACACAAAATTGACTAATTAAACATATAGTCATGCAAAAATGAATAGTTAGGTAAAATGACAGGGTTTTCTCAAAATATATGAAGTCGTGATAAGATGAATCATAACAATATGAATGAAGCATTGAAAAAAAATAAGAATTAAGTAATTGCATAGATGAAATGAATCTCACCTCTAAGTGAGGCTCAATAAGATCATGATTGTGCAAAATAAATTTTGATAATAATATATATGTAAGGCTCACGAAATTGCAGATAAAGCTTTTGAATAACCCATCTTGAACCCCATGATTTGATAAAATTCAGTCAGTCTAGTGTGTTCCTAATCAGGCCATCTGGCCATGGGCCATGGCTCTCTTTTCGGATGTAAGAAGAAATTCACTAGGCTGAGAAAAAGCTATCCTTTGAAGAAAGGAGTGGCCTACGCCAGTTATTTAGTCGTTGTTTGTCTCCGTGGGAAGGTGCATATGCGTGAATAGTCAGCGACAGTACGGGGACGTACATTTGTGGGATTGATGGAACTGCCCCTCTGAAAGGGTCAAAATTTAAATAAAAAACTGTCGCCCTGAAACAAGCTTCTTCTATTACTGGCTTTTTCTCGTTAACGAGCATTAAAATTTGAAATAAATTAAAAGAAATAAGTCAACGGACATGCTAGTTCGTTTGGGGCAGGTAAAACGGCCTTTTTCTTATTGGCTACCACAAGAGGGAATATCGTGTAGAGCAAGCATCCATGCTCGGTCAACGGAAACACGTCATATTGGAGAGTTTCGCCGGCATGAGCGAGATGCGACTGCGACGTACGCACTAAAAGGCAAAAGAAAATTTCTTTTTACCTCTTCACCGACTTACCTCTACCGCCTCTTTCAACCGACTGACCTTTTTTCTTGTTGAATAAGCTGTATTCCTATTTGAGAGGTATAGAAATTTATTTTCTTCATTTTGAGTGGAAGTCTTCCTCTCTCTCTCTCTCTTTTTCTTTTGTCTCTCATATTTCAGGTTATATTTGTATGATCTTGAGTCGCTTGTAAGACTCTCTCCGATTATCCTGTTCTAAATTATCTACTTCTTAACGACCATGTTATCCAAAGATCGTAGACACAGAATTTTTTATCGTTAAAGATGGAGAGATTTAGGAAGTGATTCTTATGTATCAAGTGTATTGGAGTTCAGTTGATCCCCCGAACCCACTTTCTCCTTTGATATTCGAACTCAGAAGATGGGAAAGCCGCAGCCATACAGTTGTGAGTCTTCGGTGTTCCCCCGGTGCTAGATCTTCAGAATTCAATATACTTTTCTATTTAAACTGGAGTAAAATTTAGCAAGACAAAAAAGCGGTTGAGATCTTAAGGGCGCGATATAAATGAAGACCAAGCGTCTACGTAATAGTTTGATCGACAGAGAGAGAGAGAGTTGAATGAATAGACAATAGAGAAATAAATAATGTAAAAAATTATATTTAAGTAGGAAGAGAGTTATACAGATTGTTTGTTAGATATATCTCAAAGAGAAATATAAATACACACGCAGCGAGAGAGAGAGAGAGAGATGACGATGATGGTGGCGATCTGATTTTAGTTTCTAAACGACGTCAAAATGATAACTAAAGAGTTCAACACGAAAAACGGAAGATGTTGATGTAATCATGTCAGGTCACTCTGGAACTCGCTCTCATTTTAGTGTTTTCTTCTTTAATTAAAGGGATCATAGGCATCATAACGCTTTGAAGACTGCGTAGCTGTCGGAAAACTAAACGTTGCTGTCTATTACTGAAAATTTCAAAGCATGTTGCATCCCACCATGAAGTGACAGTCATTGAATGAAACCTACATAGATATAAAGCATAGAGAGAGTGAGAGAGAAAAAGAGACAAGACAAAGATAGATGTATAAATAGCTAGATAAATCGGTAGATAGGTTTGTAGATAGATGGATGGATGGATGGATAGATAGATAGATAGATAGATAGATGGATAGATAGATAGATAGATAGATGGATGGATAGGTGGGTACTTGGATAGATGGTTTGTAGGTCGCTAGATAGATTGATGGATGTCTTGATATTAGGGAGAAAGCTAAACATAAATAGATAGATTGCAACATAAATCGATAGTTAATATGTTGATCTATAGGTACATAGAATGATAGATAGAGTGACAGAAAGAGAGGGAAAAAGGAAATAGATATTCTCAGATAGATAGAGTGACAGAAAGAGAGGGAAAAAGGAAATAGAGATTCTCAGGTAGACATAGAGAGGGGTTGTAAGACAGATAAATAGGTCGAAAGATGGTTGGAGGGAGAGTAAGATAAACTGTTCCATAGAAATAGAGAAATAAAAGTGATACTGAAGGAGAGGTATCCATCGCGTTGCGTGTTAGAGTTGGGGGTGATTAATATTAGGAATATCTTAATGCCAAGCAACGGAAAAGTCTTTTTATTCAGGAGGTTTCCTTCTCTAGAGGAATAAAATAGCTAGAAAGTAAAATTTGGATCTAGGTGGGAGGTTTCCGTCTCTTCGCTCATGTGATGTAATCGCATGAAGGTCGTGGTCAAAATGCAGCATGTTCAATGGGCGGGTCTGGTTTTGTGGCACCTAACGCAAGACTTCAGTGCAGATTCTCCGGGAACGAATTTCATGGAGTGCTTCTTTTTGGATTTCACTGTTAGCGTTGGCTGGAAATTTCGAAGAATTTACTTTCTACCTTCGCAGGTTGACTTGGAAGAATTTCCCTTGCTTTTACACTGTTTATTACGGTTTCCTTCTAAAGTTTGAACTCGGTGTCTTCGTCCGCTAAGCAACTGCGTGCCGCGAACCGTTTCACGGGGACGCACAGTTACCCATTAGAAAAGGGGGGAGAGGGAGAGAGGGAGAGGGAGAAAGTGAGCATGTGGTCAATCTTTTTGTTGTTCAGTACAGAGAACGATCTGAAGCGGGCTCTGGAGAGAGAGAGAGAAAAGCAGAGACAGAGAGCCAGAGAGAAACTTTGGTCAGTTGTAATGTCGTTCAGCGCGGAGAACGATTACACGAGGACGCGCAGTTGACCATTAGAGAGAGAAGGGAGAGAGATACTCAGAGAGAGAGAGAGAGAGTTTCGTCAATCCTATTGTCGTTCAGAACCGAGAACAAAGTCGAGAGGCGGTCCAGTCGCTGAGTAAGGAGGGAGAGAGAGAGACAGACAGATAGAGACACGAAACTTGGGCAGATCAATACGGTCACAGCAGAATAACTGAAAGAATCGAGTTGCTAAAAGAACTACGCTAAAGGAACATAAACAATTGATTCACGGTATGAGTTTGTATCTGTCAACATAGGCTATTAAGTCTGTATGTGCTCTTATACCATCATGTACATTCTGAGTATTAAGAAAAAGAACAAAGGGAAGACAAGTGCCCGATCGAGACTGAGAGAGCATCCTTCGCGTGCACTTAGGACCGTATCGGCCATGGCGTTTGGGGCATTTGACTGTAGTAATCACAGAGAAGAATACCATTCGTGAGCTTGAACTCTGGTAGGTGCTCTAAGCTAAAACATCTCTTAAGTAATAGTCGACATCCCACAGCTCCGAGGAAGAGGAAGAAAACGCATCTTCAGAGTTGATCATCTCCTGGAGTAGATCCAAGCTTAAGCCATCAGCAGAAGGAGAAGCGCCAGAACTTGACATCTGGCTGGCGCTGAAACTGCAGTTATTCTTCGCGCCGAACGTCGCCTTTGAAGAGGATCCGGGGATAGAAGAGTTTGTTTCAGGAGGTGCCTCTTGCGGGATACTGATGCTTGCAGGAGTGGAGTTGACTTGCGAATCCCCTCCGAGGATACCAGTGAAGAGGCGGCCGGACTGGTTGACCATAGCGGAGGTCATGAGCTGGACCAGGTCAACGTTAGGGGCGATGTTGGGGACCAAAGCTTGAATCAGGCTATGAAGAATCTGGAATCTCGCCGCTTGAGCTGCGTCTGCCTGAATCCTTAAAGCGTTATCGATACCCCAAGAATTTGGCTGCAAGGTACCGAGGTTGGAAGCGGCGAGAAAGCTCCGGAGATTAGAGAGAAGACTGAGGTCTGTTATTGGACGATGGGTTACCGGGTCGATACCCCTGTGGAGGAGCCTCTTCTTCAGATGAGTATTCCAGTAGTTCTTTATCTCGTTATCCGTTCTTCCTGGGTAGACTGGCGGCTATCGCAGACCACCTGTACCAAAGAAAAGACAAGGATTAGTTATAGTTTATGATGGAGTCCAAGACGCTCGTTCTTAGAACTACTTGTTGCCGAGAGAGGAGTGGAGTTGTATGATGATGCGCTCCTCCTCGTCGGAGAATTTTCCGCGGCGAATATCGGGGCGAAGATAATTGGTCCACCGGAGGCGGCAGCTCTTGCCGCAGCGGTTAAGTCCTGCGTTCTTTGGGAGAGCTCTCCAGCTGCCGTGGCCGTTTTTCTGTATGTAGTCCACGAGCTTCTTATCTTCTTCCGGCGTCCAGGGTCCCTTCTTTAGGCCTTCATCGTCGCAGCAAGGAGATCTCCCCATCTTTCTATCTCCTCACCACTCCTCTCTGAGAGTGATCCGGAGCAGAAACGAGGCTGCAGATATAAAAGTAACGAAAGATGGCGTTTTTATATATACAGCTGCAGAACCTTCGTGATCTCCATTTTCCACCACTGTACCCGTGGAAAATAGTTTCTTTTCTTGCTGGGCCCGCGCGTCTGATTTAAAAAATAACAATATACGTATGAAAATATCATACCTTTATTCGATTATAGAGTATTTTACTGCGGGTGGGGCTTTGAACATTCAGCGGCACTCGTGCTCTTCTTCCTTGCGCCTTCCCGCGAAACTCGGCACAAGCTCGCGCGAGCACGCTGCCACGTGGCAAAACCTAACGAACTTTTTTCGGCTGCATGCGACAGAAAAGCAAGGTCATAGAGCAAGAAGCCAATACTCGACGGATCCTTCTTCCCTACTTGAATCTTCTTGGGCTCCACGTGATTCCTAGAGGTTGTCCTCCGCGATGGGCAAAGCCATGGATTCCCAAACTGACCTAGTCTTCTCTAAATTAAGCCGTCACTGTAAAAGCATACCCCACTCGCTGTTCAGCGTACAAATGCGAGCTCCCTTCAGATGTAACCTACGATTTATTAAATAATAATGTATTCCCATGAAATTGTCAATTCAGATACGCTTGAAATTCCTAACCGCTGTGGGGGATATACGTAAATGATGCATTAGAAATTCAAATCATACGATAGAGAGTAATAGAATATTCCAAGCACCATTAGCCCTCTTATGGCTGTATTGTTCGTAATATTGATCTTAGGCTCTTGAAACTTGATCCGGAGTAAGGTGAGAGATGAATAGTAGATACTTTTATACATGCGTGGAAAGACATAGGGAGAGATAGAGAGAGAGAGAGCCGGAGAGCGGGAGAGCGAGAGAGCGAGAGAGACAGAGTCACAGCGAGAGAGATTCTTTGAAGTTAGGCGTGTTTACATCTGCGGTTTCAAATAAGCCGTAGATTAGTCGCGATGATCATCCTTGTCAACTATGACCGCGGCAGGACAAGTCTCGGGGTGTGCCTTCCAGGAAGGTTAATATAAGAAAATTGCACTTTCCTGTTGACTTCTTCCCCAGTCAATGGCCCTCGCAGTTTGTCGAAGAAGCCATCTCATGTCGGAATAACGATCTCGATGACCACACAGTTTTACCTCTTTCATGTGACGGTTGACTTGAGATTCCCACCTTAACTGCTACATGGCCCTATTCACACAAATTACGGACTCCAGCGTCAGGATCAGATTTTTTGTCCTGGCGTAAAAACGATAGAATAATCGGAAAAACACGAGCAGAAAAAGCAAAATTCGATAATCCAATGTCCCTCATTTCACTTAGGATATTACGCAGGGAGGAACGGTGGATGCGATCCGCAGTTTTTAGTATTCGCTTGACTTTAAAAATTAATGAGTTGCCCCTTCAAATGACTGTTTCTCATCGACAATAAATCAACTCTCCCTCCCCTGATGCGTAGAGCTTGGTATTCAACCGCTCGTTCATTGTCACGTCTTGCGGACTTCTGCCTTACAGACTCCAAGGCACAATTACTTCTTGCAGAAGTAACTCCCGTTGACTCTTCCCCTCCTGTGCAAGAATTGCCTGTAATTTTCAATTATCATTCACAATAAACTGTTATTTTCCGGATTCATTCTGCTCCATAACAACCATGACCCCCAGTTCTGTCTTCAATATTGCATCATGGCCGCGGTAGGTTAGGTTGTCGCTGGCCAAAACGAGCAAATATAACCACAGAAACAGGCAGACGACGTCAAGATAGCACAGGAACGCAGTCCCTTAGGTCATACCGGTGAACGCGTAACATAGAAGGCACATCCAGAGACGTCTTTCTCTTTAAAATATCGTTTTAGAGAAGTCCTTGTTCCCTAAGCTTTGGATCAGTCAAGAAATAAAGGTCTCCCACCTGTCGTTTAATTATTTGCTCGGGAAAGGGGAGACATGCCTCGCCAACGAACCTCTAGTTTTTTAATGAGCAAAAGGCGAAGACCGGAAAATTCTTTATCCCGAGTCGATTACGTCCTATAGGAAATGGCACGTCTCTTCCTCATGAATTGAGGAAATATTTAGAGAGGTGTAGGTCGTGAGGAAAGAGATGTAGACTAAACTAGAAAATATCCGGATGACGGCAAGACTTCAGTGCAGCTCTATTCATAGAGATCCAGCACCAAAAGACGAATGACTAGATGATTATGATTCCTTACATCAAGGTTTGGTAATTATTGCATTGAACAAAGCTCAGCTTGCAGCATGATCTTGTTTCTTCAAAGGTTCGACGGTTATATGCCAATTATCAAAAATATATACGACGAGGAATCTGGGCAGACAAAGCTAAAGAAAAAGACTCTTCTTGGTGATCGTTGACTGGAAGAAAACGAAACATAGGAGAAGCATGATTGCTTGTTCATTGATCTTCTCAAGTACCCGAGTAAACCGGCCTGTTTGATAATCTCTTCCAGAAAACCAAGAAGTCAAATGGTCTCTCGTATACAATATTGCCCACACCCATTCCTTATTTTTCTAGTCTAGTATATACTGTAGCTATGTATCACTATCTCGTGGGACTCTCATTTCAGTATTAGCACCACGCGATTGCTATCCAATAAACATCCTCCCGGTATAAGTCTCATGAGAATAACAAAATGAGAATTAGAATAACGTCCGGGGAGTGAAGTTTACATTTAATTCAAGAGCGAGCTTGTTAGTCTATTTTTTCTGATTAGGCAGGGGTAGGCAGCCGGCCGGAATCACTCCACTTCTTGATAGCACAACTCAATATCACGCCGCCTTTCAAGGATTACCAAATCAGAGTCGGTACAAACTGAAGGTTGACCATCTCGCAGATTGCGGAAAATAAGAAACAAAATGCAGGTTTTTAAATAACGATCCGAGGAACTCCGTCGACTTGGGCACCACTTGCAGAGACTAGTGTTTCGGTATTCTAGAGTTGCGTCTAGGGACGCCAATTAACTAATGCATGACTTTGTCTCCGGGAATTGCGCACGTCTACTCTCTCCCTAGTAGAGAACAGACAGGATTTGGTAACGGAATTTAACAACTTCCACGTCACAGAAGAAGAATACAATTATCTGTGTTTTCGAAAGTTGAGAATTAGTGACTTGGGTAGGCCGCCGACCTCAGCTAGAGACGCAGCTGGATTTTTCGCCGCGAAGATCGGAGAAAATTTTCTGAAAAAAATCCCATTTACATGTCTGAAACCGGTTAATTTTCAGAAAGAAACGTTGACCGAACCTAAAGTTTTGAGGCTTGTTCGTCTTTATCTTGATTTTGTCAAGATGAACCGAACCTGTTAAGGTCAGTCCTCGTCCACCTTCACCAGACGTCGAACTTCGCTTCGGTTCAAAAGTTTCTTTCATGATATGTAAGCACGACGTAGCTATTCTGCCGTGGACAGGGTGAGAACCCTGAAGAAGCAACCGTAATATCTGACGTATCGGCTTCTTTGAAATCTCTGCATCCTCGAGAGGCCGAAAGCAAACATATCTACATTATAATGCTTTCTGGCAAAACAAAAGACTAAGGAAAAATTAGGGGAAAGAGACATCTCTAACGCCCGCGCAATAGATTATGCTGTCAGATTACTGAATGGACAAAGTAGGAACATTTATGAGAGCTGTTGTGTTGCGGATAAGTCGGCTCCACGAATAACGGCTCGATGTCGCGGGGAAATGTAATCTTAAATAATACCACTTAGAAGCTTGATCATCCGTCGTAAACCCTAGTTCAAAAAAATACTCCAACCCAGAGGTGACAATGGGATTACGGCAGTGCCAGATGGGCTCCACAGTTAATATATTGAAAATTATTGTCATGTCGAGGGGCGTTGGGAAATATACGGAAAATAAGACAAGACGAATGATCTGGCCGTTGGTTCCAGAGACTAAAGAAACTCCAAAGACAATTGTCTTAATCAGTGAGTGCACAGCGAAAACGAGACAGTTTCCGTTGAATGGATCAACAGGACATGCCTCAGCAAACGACGAAATGATCGACCTTCCGATGTATTTTTTACTATTACGTCTTGTTCTCTTCTAACAGACTAGTATTTTCTAGCCACAGGTTTTTATTTAAATTAGCGCCTGCGAGACCCGTGAGCAGAGGAATCCCTCCGATTACATGAAGAGAGAGACAGTTTGCCTTACGTCTGCCGACCTGAATCACCTCTGTACTTTCCCCGTAACGGTAAATCTTTTACCGGAATATTCAAATGCTGACGACAGAATTTGAGGCTCAACTGGCCCGCCCTACTCAACCCTAACCTAATATTGGGCTGAAGCCCAATTAAAGTATGCGTTCAGACTGGAGCTCTAAATTGCGTATCCACGAAGTACTCAATTTGACCCATCGGGCTAGATCCTGTATTTAGTCTAAGCTGAATTTTTTGTTGGGAAACCGAGGATTTTGCCTTCTTGATATCGCAAGAAAAGATGAAGAAGAGAACACATATCAGAGTATCATCTGTGGCATCAAATTGAGTCGAGACAAAAAGCGTTGAGCCACCGGATTGATTGCTTTGTCCCACCACAATTTACGTCTGATCAGAGTCACACATTCTCATTCTCCAAGTTTATGTTTTGTTAGATCATGAGATTTCAACTTTACAATTCTTTACAAAGTGATATACCTGCCGTTTTTCTAGTGTCAACTAATTAATTTTAGCAAACATTTGTCAGATCATCATTTTCGGCAAAAAGGGATTTTGCCTCTTAGCTTCTACATTGGTTCTAGAAACTCTCGATTTTTTGGCATCACATGTGATGTTTCAAGAGAAGATGATTTACCTTCTAGTGAAGAGACATTGATTGACGATCTCAATCCTTTACTTTCGAGCTTATGTGGCAGGCCAACAGTTTCCTCATTTCCAATGTTAGTGTTAAACGTGAAAAATGTATTTTTGATGGGCTTGGTATAGGCATTCATCTGATCCAATGGCTTAGTACCATACCCTAGACATCATTTTTTTGTTAGCCACTAAAAGTTTCTTCTATATTTCCCATTTTATGAGTACGCAACAATTTTTCATGGAGGAATCATTTTGCAAAGCATCCAAAAGAGCACAATCTGGAGCATTAATAATCCTCACATTTGAGGATAAATATTTATGCCAAAACATAAAAATAGAAATGTGATACATTTGAATCCTTTTTGGGTTTGATTTCTTGGATTCGTACATTGGGTAGCTTATAGTAGATAAGGTTATCTTAATCTATGTCGCACCGATCACAAATATTGAGCACATTGGACCACTTTTTGGTGCTATCACATATTTTTTTCTCTGCTCAGTAGGCTGTAGACTGAGGGCCCATTTTATTTTATGTTTACTATTTTGACAATAACTTTATCATTTAAGCTCTGATTTTGGCCTAAAGTCTAAAAATTAAGAAAGTTTGAAGAAGTCCGTGGCTGAATATTTTTCACAGAAAATTTTTCATTAAAATGTGGTATCAAACTTCGAATTTTTGAATTATTCCTCTTTTGAAAAGGGACAAAGGAAACACTCTCTAATTGTGAACTATGGCAAGGTCTTCTATTCTATAGCTATTCCAATGTGTATGTTGAGTTTCTTTTCTGTAAGGGCACTTGAGAATGAACTTCTTTCTTATAAGAAAATTTACTGATACTTAACTTTGGATCCACAACCCAGATCGATAGTACTTGATCATTAGTTTTTATTTATCTTCGTCTTCTGAAATTTCCTCTAAATATATTACCTATGGACATTTATGCCTAGGAAGGGTTCATGGGCATGTCTTTATGACTCAAAATCTAACTCTTGGTATTGTTTCAATATGTACCTACCTGCTTTAGTCAATATTCAATCCATTGGTGCCATAACACCATAACTTTACTGTTTTATAGAATTTAATTATTTTATATTCTCAAGACTTGTGGACTAGAAAAAGGTTTGTTTATGTGATGAAAATTAAAATGAACTTCAAACTTGAGTATTTTAATTTCTTTGATATTCTTGTATAGGCCACCTAATAATGTTTAGGCTTTAGCAAGCACATCTAGGGGTATTTGTACTATTTTTATTGTGATCTTGTCTGTTATATATGCGTTGATTGCTACTTCTTTTTCCCCTTCCCTTATTCAAAGTAGAAGTTCTTTTGATAAAGAGTAATTTGATGTTTGACTCCACAAAAAATAACCTTCATTCATAATTTTGTTGGGTTCAGAGAATCATAGAATGAAAAAATAAAGAGAATTAAATTATCATACAACTCTTAGGTTCTGAAGTCAATAAGCCTTCAAATTTTTTGATCAAATCATTGAATGCAACGAAAATAGATTGAATCAGATATTCAAAATATTGAGGCACCAAGAATAGGTGATCCAATCATCTAGTATGTAAGAGAAAACAAGATTCTCTTGAGGTAGTTCTTCAAGGTATTCAAGTGTCTAGCCTCTAGTGGTATCCACACAATCTCTGGATGGTTGGAACGCCTCTTCAAACCTCTTCACCAAGAGAGAAAGAGAAGAAAAGAGAGAATTCTCAGAAGGCTTGGATGGGCACCTTGAGTTGTGATCATTCTCCCCTTATTTATAGACATTTGGTATGTGAATTTTTCATAAAAACCTTTATAATTATGTCTATATCCACTAACATCCATAGACTTTATATGTGTGACCCTCTAGGTTCATATTTCTCACTAGTTAATACCTCAATATGCCTAATAATATTTTATTGTTCAGCCTTAATTAATTATCCACATCACATTTAGATTAATTAATCAAGGATCGATTTTACCCAATTGATAGGTTGAGTTGCTAGCTCGTTGGGTGCCAAGCTATATCACGTACTTTAAGAAATATGGAGTATGTAAGAACTCTTTTATGGAACCTTTTCATCATCGATTACCATATATGTATAATCCTTTATTCATAAGAGACTCATAAATGACTTAAAGTATCGTCAATTGTCAAACCCTAATCAGTCACTCAAGTTAGTACTGATGCGGTAGGAAATCATCGGGAACTCCTTATTTGATATTTTCTACTACCTTGGCCTAGGATTTCATGGCATCTCATTCATTGATTCAATTGATAAATGCTTTAAAATTAAGTATAAACACTTATTATTTGTTTCTAATTCTATTCTACCACAGGATTGAGCATGCCAAGATATACCATTTCATGATTTTATATTTTTTATAAGATAGGTATGTTAAAATAGAATTCCTTCTCTTGAGTTTTAGTTTCTTTATTTCAGAAACCCCAAAAACAAGAAAGCATGAAAAGGAGGTTTGAGAGAAAAAAAACATTACTCTTTGAAAGCAAGATTCTCTAGAGGGAATTATGTTCAAGGGCGTAAATGGGTTGTTCAAAGCCAGATTTTAGGACCCCAACTGAGGAGGCAGTCGAGGAGAAAAGCAAAACAAAAGAGAAAAAAAGGACCTTCGTGGGGGTGCTGAATCGTCTTCTTGCTCTTCGTTCTCTCACTCCTAGGGTTAGGAAATTTTCTGTCCTGTTGTTCTTCTCATCAAAATGTAGTTGCAGAATTGGATGGTAGTCTTTGTTTCAAACGTTGTTCTCCTCTAACCTCTGGTTTGCTCTTCATACAAACTCCTAGTCGACTTCTCTTCCCCGTCCTCGATCTTCCCGGTAATTCCTTTCTCATATTTTCTCACGTGTCTTTTCTGGTCTCTCTCTCTCGTTAGCTCTATTTCTTTGCTCACACTCTCACATGTCGATCATGCACCTTTCATCAAGTTCTTCTCATTCTTTCTCTTCCTTTCTCTAGACATTCCTCCCCCATTCTTGTGACATTGCTCCTTCACATCCTCACTCTCCTATCTCCAAATCTCTCTTTCAATCCATCCCACCCCTCATTTGCTCTTTTTTCATTCCCCTTCCTGTATTTCCACTTTCTCTCCCATTCGCTCCTCCTTCCTCTCCCGCTCACTTGCCCTTTTCTACTAATCAATCTCTAGCTAACCCGCTCTTTCCTTCTGTATCGATCACCTCTCCCCCTTCTTCCTTCCTTTCTATTTCTCACCCTTAATTTATCAATTCTGCTCCTATTCTCTTGAAATTCCTCTCTCTCATTCTTGGTCACTATTGCTCTCTCTCTCTCTTAGTACTCTCTCACTATTCGCGTTCGCTCTCTAGCTCTCTCCCTTTCCTCCTTTTTCTCTCAATGTCACATTTCTTTTTTCTCTCTCTAATTCCCTCTCTCACGCGCACAACCTTTCTTGCAGTCCTAGCTTTCTATCCATCATGATCTCTTCCTCTCTTATGTTTCTTCCCTTTCTTGCTTTAATCCGCTCTTTTCTCTCGGAATCTCCCTTTCTCTCTTCTGTTCTCTTGCTCTTCCCCACTATTTCTATGGCAATCTCTTTCTCTCTACAAATGCTTCACCTTCTTGTTCCAATATACTCTGTCAAACATTTTTATCTCTCAAATTTGCCCTCCCGCGCACGCTCTCTCTAAGAATCCCCATCTCTCACTATTTCAATGATTCCCTCCTTCTACCTCAATCATTCTCGCCCTCTTCAAATTCTTCCTATTTTGTTTGTCCCCTATTTATCTCTTCATCTTCCCCTATTCCCCTGTGATGCAGGACGCGGTTGTGAAAACCCTCGTGCCTGATCAATGGGACTGAGGCTGACTGAAGATAAGCATGTCAAACCTAACCTACGGGCAGACGAGTCCAACACCCTAAATACGTTCTCTAGCCTAACCCTAAGTGCAAGCAGGCGTGCCTGTCAGCGAAGTCGACTCCAGGTAACCCTGGGAAACTCGCGATGATGGGGAGGGTGAGGTCCTCTCGATCCACGTCCGGAGGCGTGGAGATCGCTCGTCGTGGAGTAGCCGGGAGGCTGCAGCCCATGCGCGGTACCGGGTCTGACGTAAGCATCAGAAGTTTCAAACCAATAATCGCACTACCCTACCTACGTCGTCTGTCAGCGGTGGAGACGAGTAAAGGAAACGCTTCGAAAAGTAATTAACTTTGAAAGAGGGGTTGAAGCTAACCTTCGGGGCGGGGTGCCCGGTGGGTTGTGGCGTCGTGGGGAATCAGCTTGGCAGTGTCAACCGGAGAGGGGGAGATGACAGACTCGAGCGCGAGGGGGCGATGGAGTGATTGGTGTGGCCGGATCGCAGCGAGAGAGACGGGCCCTGGCAGGCTGGTTTAGCACTGAGTCGACTAGGGCGAGATGAGCGAACCCGGGCGGCGTAGGACAAGCCAATCCTGTGCGGGCAAGCGAGATCGAGCAGACCACCCTGGCGGTGAAAGCAGATCGGTTCGGCACAGGATAGTCCGTGGAGATGTCGGTAAACCGTTGCTGCCCGGGATGGTGCAGTCAGAACAGAGCGGCACTGGCTGCTCTGGGAGGTGCGACCGGCTGGGCGTCGAGGGGGGGGACGCAGTCAGGCCAGGGGTGGCACTGGTGGGCCAGGGCAGCACGGAAGAGGCCCAGGTAGTGCAGCGCCCGGAGGGGGGTGTTGCGGTCAACCCAGGTGGAGGGGAAGGCGTTCAACTCGGGGGAGGGGCGCGGTCAACCCGATGGAGTGGCGATCAACCCAGGGAAGCGCGGAGCAGGGCGTTGACGAGGAGTGCAGGTGCAGCAAGGGAGAAAGGGGGGGCACGGGTTGAGGCAGGGTTCTTGCAGGGCAGCTCCAAAGCCCCACCCATGGTGTGGGACCGGCGCCGGCAAGGAGAATCGTTCTTGCCGCATCGGCGATTCGGATTGGGGGAGCAGGCGCGGCTGGAACTGGACACGGGGCGACTTTCGGGAGTGGGAGTGAACGAGGTTGGTGTCGCGGGAAGAGGGGTCAACCCCAGGTTTCGGTGCGAAGGGCATGTCAATGAGTGCGGCTGGTGACGAGGCTGTCGAGCAGGTCGCGACACTCACGGGTGTGGCGAATTTAATCCTTCCTTCACAATCCGTGACGTCGTAGGTTGCGCGGGAGAGAAGTGGTGTGAGGACCGGGTGGGGAAATTGGAACCAAAACTCAGGAACGCGGACGCAATTCGGAGTTCGAGAGGTATGCTTGGAAGGGTTTGCGAGTCCGAATGGAATTTTGGGGAGTACAATGAGTGAAGTCACTGGCGATGGGGTAGGAGGGGTTGACGACGTCCGGAAATCAGCAGGGTGCTGGATGGTGATCGTGATCGCAGAAATTGGAGGAAATCACTGATGGAGGGGGTGGGCGCGCGTGAGGGAGGTTGAAGGATGTTCGGTGGTGAGAGAGGGGAGCAGGATCGGCGGATTTGGTTTGAAACGGGAGGGCAGGGCAATGAATTTCGGGGAAAGGAGATTGGTGTGGTGCGGAGGTGAAATTGATGGGGGTTATGGGAAGGTCGGGACGTTCGGAAGGTGAGATCGCGTGGAAGAGGGAGGGGAAAAATGTCAAGGAAGGGGTGATGCGCGAGTGGGGAATTGGGCTGCGAAAATTGGGGGAAGGGGGTGGAACATGGAGTGGAGGGGGAAGGGGAAGGTACGTGATGCGGGGGAAAATTCGATGCAGGAAATTTGGGGGGGAAGGACAAAGGTGGGCGACGGGAAGGAGGCGAAATGATGGCTGTAGAGTTGGGAAGGGAAGACGGAAGTTCGGGAAGATTCCCGGAAGCGGTGAGGGGAAGGAAGATCGTTGGTGACGGAATTGGGAGGGGAAGACGGAGGGGCTGATGGATGAATCCGTGGAGGAGAGAGAGGGGAGGAGGGTCGGGAATGGGAGAAGGTGAGAAAATGTGGATGGCGGAATGAGGAGGAAGATGGGGACGGTCGGAGAAGTTTCAGATGACGGTTCGTGGAGGAGATGGACGGGAGTTTTCGTTGGGGAGGAAGGTTGTGGAGGAGGAGATGGGGAGCGAAACGTGGAGGGGAAGATGGAGATGATGGCGGTGCGGCGGTCCGGAGGCGGCGGCAGCGGCTTGAGGACGGCGGTGTCGCGATGATAGTGGAGAAGAACCAGTGGCCGGGGCAAGGAGTGGCGGCGGTCGTCGCGGCGGCGGCGGCGGCACGGAGGCGTGCGGCGGCGGCGGCGGCGGTTGGACTCCTTCCCTGGCCTTCCTTGAGCAGCCATTTGAGAGGGAGATCACTCCTTTCTTTCTTCAAATGACGGCTAGGGTTTGTGGGGGGGTCCCTTCCCCTCTTATAGAGCCCATAATGGGCCAAGAGGGGAAAGGGCCCACTTGAGGCCCACAACCCACACCTAACATGCTCATAGAAAGAAATAAGGTTCACAAAGAAAGATGGCCTTCACGAATGGGATCCCGAAAAGGGAAGAACCCACCCGGAAGCCTAAAAGGGAGAGGGAAATAAGCAAGGACCCGCTTAAACACGTGCGGGTCAAAAGTTCAAAATAAAGAAATAAAGATAAGCGGATACATCCGCGTGCGCAAAAGGCTCCTCCGGCGCCGTGGTATCGTGTCTTGGTGGCGACGGGGGTTGTACGCCACCACCCTGTCAATTTTTTTCATCGTTCTCATTCTTCAAATTCTATTCACATGCCACTTAATCTCTCTCTCCATGGTTTGAGCTCTCTCCCTCTGTTCTTCTCTCACTGAATGAACAATTTTCTCTCTATTTCTCTTGTTTGTGGCCCCTATCATTCCCTCTCTTCCTAACACCCCTCTATGTACAGAATTTTCACCATCCTCGTGAATCTCTCAGAATTCACTCGCATTTTCTCTTCATGCTTAATCTACAGACTCTCTCTCTCTCTTGTTCAACTGCCCTATCTTTCATTCCTCTTCACTCCTAATTTTATTTCTTCCTTCGTGCTACCTATCTCTCTCTCAAAATTTCTCTCTTATGTTTCCTCTCACTATATCTCCGCTCTCTCAAAGCTCGCTCTCTTATCCCACTCTCTATTTCTGCTAGCTTCACGTACTTTCTCTCTCTCGTCTCTCTCCCATGCTCTCTTTTCCAATCCCCCTCTCGTTTTCTCTGTTATTGCCCTCTCTTCTGTTCTCTTCATAAATGGCACCCTCACAACTTCTCGTTCCCCCTCTAAAATCCCCTCTTATCTATTTCGCCGACTCATTTCTCTCTTCCCTCCTCGGTCTCTTCTCATCATCCTTCTTTAATGGTTCTTCTTTTAGTCTTGTGTTTTCTTCTTTAAACCTATCCACTCTCTCTCACACACACTCTCTCTTTCGCTTTCTTTTGACTCTTATCACTCACACTTTGTTTCCATTTTGAGATAGCTTATATCTTCTCTCTAGATCTCTTGCTCTCTTGTCCTATCTCCTTCTACCACTCTATGATTGTCTTCCCTATTCGTCCTTGAATTCTTCTCTTCTTCTTAGTTTAGATTTTCCCCAATTCTCTTCTTCCTCCATCTCATGGTCAACTTAGAGAGTTGACCACCAATCCTTTGCCTAGACCTTCCTACAATTGGTATTTTCTCGCCTTTAAGTCTCTGTGGATCGACCTAGAGAGATATACATCTTTATTCTCTCCATCTAGTTTTAGATTTCTTGATTATAAATGGTAAATCTATTAGGCTAGGATGAATGACTCGTGGCTTAACATCAATCTCCTCAAATGTTGAGGGCGGATGATCCCATCTTGACCACAAAATCATCTTTGAGAACTTCATGGCATATCCAATATATAACTTATTAGATATCGTGTGACTAGGGATTCTCAATTCATAATCAAAACATGATCATCCATCCATAAGATGTCTTTAGTGTCTCAAGTCAAAGAATCACATACACAACCATGACATGAATCAACCTGATTAACAATTAGGTATAATTACCATTCAAGGATTCATACGAATCAACTCAGTTAACTCTTTCTCCAAAGAGCACACACTATCTATCCTTATCGAATATCCCACGAATAGGAATGTTTAGAACATATGTTTAAAGACTACTGATCACTATAGTATGATCTCATCATAATTCACTTAGTCATTGCATATGCTCATGGACTTCATTACATACATCACAAAAGAATGATAGTGAATAAATTTCAACTCAAAGAACATAAACAAGATACATGGAAGTGTGATTGGCTTATAGGCCACATAATATGTCTATATTCATCAACATACATAGACCTTATGTGTATGTCCCTCTAGGTTTATATATTTTATTAGTTCATAAATCTATTGACTCGATAGTGTTGCTTGGTTAACTTGATTAATTATCTATATCAATGTATAGACTAATTAACCAAGTATTGATTTAACTTGATGAATGATAACATTTAATTTATACCACTAATTATATGATTATTAATGTAAATTAAGGCATAAAACATTCCATTCTTATGCATGTTATCATATTTTAAGTGCATATCTAGCATTATATGCAATTTAAAGTTATTATCTCAAAAAGTATTACTTGAGGGATAATCATGTATAATTAAAAAATATATTTTAGAGTAAATTATTCTCATCTTTATTCTAGATTATAATTAAGTTTTAATTTCAAATAATAAGGGAAAATATTTTTATATACCTCTATTATTTTCCTAGTTTCATTTTCAAAAGAAATGAATATATTTTTGAGATAAAAATTTATTCTCCTATTATTTATTAAATTCTATTTTTTAAATATAGAAAACCTATTTTTTGATCAAACCAAAAAAATTTTGATTAACAAAGAGTTGTATTTTGAAAGTTCTGGATTTTCTAATTCTTAGGGATTTTTCTAAAATTTTTCCATATTTTTATGAATTTTTAGGATTTATTTTGAATTTATTTATATTTCAAAATATCAATAATTATTTTTCTATGTGCGCTAATGTGGCAACGTGCTTATGTATTGCACTTGTGCGGGCGCCATTAGCACATGATTAAGTGGTTAAGCACCCTTTTAAGGATATATGCTAACCATTTATATCGTGTATACATTTATACACAATATTTTCTATTATATTCTCTGTGTCGGACTATATTTTGTTTTTATCTCTTCACAAGTGACCCAAAATTTTCCAATCGACAAAATAAAATGGATTTAATCTCAACCCCTCATTTTCACTTAAGTGAGGGGGGTATTGGCAACATCCAAGTGCACGACGATTCATTTTATTTAAACAGATCAATCCTGGCCCTTCCTCTGAGACATTATAATGGCCAAGATTTGAAGAGCCATAGAAGATTTAAAATGTTGCTTTAAGATCGGACTATAGAGATTTCGCGACACTCTTTCTTCATGGGATCATGTGTCACGATCTTGACGCTTTGAGGAATATTCAATGATCGTAACTTAACAATAATGATTCGCCTCTTTGGATTCCATCCCGACCGGTGATCTCATCAAGGAGAAGATCCCAGGGTCACCCAATTTCAAAATATTAGAAATTCTCTCTCCTCGTCAGAAAAAGTATTCTTGGATGTTTTGAGTAATCAAACTATTTGGACAACTCAATCCTTGACTCTCTTGATTTCTTCCTCTTTTAAACTCATTTCCATGTCGAAGGAATGCTTGAAATTAAGATTTCGTTGAAAGGATAGGGATATTTCACCTCCAGGACTCTGAATATTCAATTTTGAAAATGTGCAATGAAAAGCCTATGATTCGGCGAGCAATTGGATCATTTCAAACATGATTTTGGGATAGATTACGTGTTTTCCTCTTAAACTTTTGTCATTTATCATTCGATTTTAATTTCCAAGCTTAGATTAGATTAATTTTTAGACATTTTATCAAATTCTCTCTCTTCGCGATCGATTTCGCCTCTTGATTTCTTCACTAATATTGATCCAAATAGTACGATTTTTTGATTTAATGGATTTGTCTTGGATGTTTCATTCCAAGTATACTAAAATGCTTGAGTTCATCATTCACTTTGACCAAAAGAATTTAAAGAAAAACTCAAAAGTTCTTATATTTCTCCATGGATTCGACCCTTATTCACCATTATACTAATTATTTCTTGATTAAGACTTTAAATTGGTGAGTTTGGTAATTATTTTGGCATGCATTCGTGTGTTTTCAATGACCACACAAAAAATTATCGTGAATGAACAAATCCATTTGTCAGTCTATTCGGTGCTAGGCTACACCATGTACTTTAGAAGATACATAGTGCATAAGAACTCTCCTATGAAACTTTTTTGTCACTACTTACGAAACGTAGTAAAGACTTAGGGTATGATCGCCTGTCAAGCCCTGATCACTTGCTCAAGTAAGTAGTAATGCCTAGATCAAATCATCGAGAACATCTTCTATGATATTTTCACTACCTTGGTCAAGGATTTTATTGTATCTCATTCCTTGAGTCAATCTACTCAAATAGCAACAAAAGGCAATCCCATTTTGACAACACAATTTATGGTGTATCTTATATATAACATTTTAAAAATATTATGGTTAGAGATTTGTAAGTCATAATCAAAATACAATCATCCATTGACAATATGTCTTTGTGCTCAAGTGAAAGGAAAATGTACACAATCACGACATGAATGAACTTTATAAATACTAAAGTATAGTCTAAGATTTATAAGGATCAAAAAAATGAACTCTTTATTTGGAGAGTCCCATTCTTGATTAGCCAATTTTTAGGGTTTAAATATGTCATTTTTGGTGAATCAAAGTTATTGAATAATATTTATAAGACTCTCACCTTAATCATAAATAACTAAGTATATAGAGAGAAAGGAGTCAAACCACAAAGAGAAAGGTCACTATATCTAAATGAAAATGTAAGATTTAAGTTAGAAAATGGATCACTGGCAATTGGAAGTGACAATCCAAAACACTCAAATCTTCTATTGAAGATAAGAATATCTTTTATCAAAGATGACACTGGTGTTTGTTTTTTTTTTTATGTAAGAGAAGATTGAAGATCAAGAGTAGGGTTTGACTATCATCATCCAATACCATCATCCCATTACTGATATCCAATATTCGGTACTGTTATCGAGTACTAGATATCATATATTGGAAGACTGACAAGGACCGGTTCCGATGATGTCAACAAAGTTCCGATACCAAGTGATGCTATCATACCAGATTACGGATGACAGTTTATAAAATCATTTTCAGTTTAAAGATATTGATTTAATAAAGAAATTGATTCTGAAGATCGACATCAGTTTCTTTTTGAAATCAATTTTGATTTTTTGAAGCCAATTTCACAAATCGATTCCTATCTCGTTTTTAGAAACAAATTTCTGAAAACTAGAAATCAGTTTCTTTGAAGTCGATTTCTAATTTCCTGAAATTTGTTTCTCAAAAATGAGAAAGGAATCGATTTCTATATTTATAGAAATAGCCCTTACCATGACTGTAATCGTAACCCTAATAATAGGTGATATGCTAATGATGATGCACAGGGTAATGGGTTGACAACTCTAGTGTGGAGGCCATGATGTGAGGACCACAGCAAGAAAGCAATCAGTAGATGGCGTTGATTGAGAGCGAGGGAGAGAGGGAAGTAGTGGGAGAGAGAGGGAAATGATGGATTGACAGTGATGAATACTTGATACCATCATCCAATCACCCTTCAGCGTTAGCAGATGTTGGTGACAAGTATCTCAACGATACTTGATATTGTCGTGTACTTTATTGATATAGAGCACCGGGATATTGGTATCGGGTATCATTAGTACTGTATACCCTTAGGGATGTAACAATACTTAATATTGTTACCACCATTGATATTGATATTCGTTATCGGCATCCAAACGATCATTCCCTAATCAAGAGAAACAAAATCTTAATCTATCGATGCAAAATGCTTACTCTTTTGTTCCATTTATATGATCAAAGGGATGGATTAAGAAAAAGGATATGCATCTGCCCTTAAAATTTTGTGTCAAAACTCATCAAGATTTTGAATATCAAGCTTTCAACTTGGATAAATTTGCACTATTCATTTGTTTTTCACTCACTTTTAAGGGCCAATGAATTGCCACAAATTCCATGCCATCATATCACATCGGCCACTATGACACCTCAAATGTAAGAATTCAATTTTCAAATTCTAAAAAGGCAACTACTACTTTTAAAATGCACTGATGAATGAGCTGGTGCCATGGGTGTGCTTGTAGGTGACATGACTGGTGTCACCTTTTGTTGGCAGCCAATTAGATGCTACCATGTCACCATATGTCAATGGTTGTTAAATCTTGTCAGCCCAGGATTCTCTATACACCAATGAAGAAAGGGCCTATATTTTTCATCAGTCGATGCTCCATCATGGGGCTAGCATGTCTTTGATTTTGCCTAGGATTCATTTCTTAGACATAAGAGAGAGAAGTGTTTACTAACTAATCATTGGCAATACCACATGGCGTAATCATGTAAATTCTCTTAAAAGTCCAAAAAATGAAAATGAAAATTTTCTAATTCAAAATTTTATTGTTTAATAATTTTTGATGTTTAATAATAGAAAATCAAAGAAATAGAACCCTCATCTAAAAATGAAATTTAATAATTTTCAAACATGATGACATGTATTTCTAAATATTTTTATGTAAATAAGTGCACTTTGATAGAGAAGTACATAGAAAATTCATTTTCTACGTACCTAAAATATTTTCTATATGATTTAAATGTCTAAATATTCCTATAAAATACACAGAAGTATTAAAATAATCAAAATAAATGTGTAAATAGAGAGATAGCCATTTAGAACCATGTTAACATGCATTTATGACCACTTTCATACAAGTAAATATCTAAACTACATGATATAGGTGCATTGATTTAAATATTATTAGCATCTTGTTAGTCTTGATGTTGGCTACTGCATCCCACAGCTCCAAGCAACAGGAGGGAAACCCCTCTTGAGTGTTCATCGTCTCCTGGAATCGATCCAAGCTATTACCCTCAGTAGAAGGAGAAGCTCTAGACTTTGACATTTGGCTAGTGCAGAAATTGCAGTTATTTTCTATGCCCAATGTCGTCTTTGAAAAGTATCCGATAGTGG
>CM044113.1:4521979-4572353 GCA_024174645.1 Lemna minuta | reverse complement strand
TACGTTCTTCAGCCTAACCCTGGGCAAGGCGTGCTCGTCG
This sequence comes from Lemna minuta, assembly GCA_024174645.1. Taxonomy (NCBI): domain Eukaryota; kingdom Viridiplantae; phylum Streptophyta; class Magnoliopsida; order Alismatales; family Araceae; genus Lemna; species Lemna minuta. Next base: position 4,572,313 of record CM044113.1, on the reverse strand, counting down.
AAGTCGACCTGTGCAACCCCGGGAAACTCGCGATGATGGGGAGGGTGAGGTCCCTCTCGATCCACGTGCCTAGAGGCGTGGAGATCGCGGCCGTGGAGCAGCGGGGAGGCTGCAGCCCATGCGCGGTGCACCGGATCCGACGTACGCATCGTAAGGTCTCCAAAACCAATAATCGTGACTCACCCTACCTACGCGGTCCGCCGCCAGTGGGAGACGAGTAAAAAGGAAACGCTTCGAAAAGTGCAATTAACTTTGAGAGGGGTTGAAGCTAACCTTCGGGTGGGGTGCCCTATGGGTCGTGAAGCGCTGTGGGGAATCAGCTGGCAAAGTTGTCAAACCGAGAGGGGGAGATGACAGCACTCGGGCGCGAGGGGGCGATGGAGTGATCGGGTGTGGCTCCGATCGCAATGCGAGAGAGACTCCGGCGGCAAGTGTGCTGGTTTCAGCACCGAGTCGGGCGAGATCTGCGCTGGCAGGCTGAGTTCAGCACCGTGGCGACTAGGGCGAGACTCCAGCGAACCCGGGCAGGCGGATGCCAATCCCGTGCGGCAGATGATCGAGCAGACCACGCAGTGAAAGCAGACCTGCTCGCACAGACATGTCCGTGGAGACGGTCCGCAAACCGTTGCTGCCCTGGATGCGCAGCCGTAGACGTGGGCAAGACCGGCTGCTCGGGAGGTGCTGCACCGGCTGGGCGCCGAGAGAGACGCAAATGCAGCCAGTGGCACCGGTGGGCCAGTGGCAGCACCCGAAGAGGTCCAGTAGTGCAATGCCGCCCGAGTGTTGCGTCAACCCAGTGGAGGGGAAGGCGGTCAACTCGAGGGGGCGCGCGCCAACTCCTGATGGAGTGGCGATCAACCCAAATGGAAGCGCGGAGCAAAAGGCGTTGACGAGGAGATGCAAAGTGCAGCAAGGGAGAAAGAGGGGGCACGTCACGAGGCAGAGCCTGCAGCAGGCCCAAAGCCCCACCGTGGTGTGGGACCGGGCGCCGGCAGCTGGAGAATCGTTTCTGCCACGGCGTAGGCCATGGACTGAGCAGGCGCGGCTGGGAACCGGGACGCAGGGCGATCTCGGGAAGTGGGAGTGATCGAGGTTGCGCCGCGGAAGAGGGGTCAACCCTGTGCTCGAGCGCAAGGGCATGTCACGATGAGTGCTGGTGGGTGACGAGGCTCGCCGAGCAGGTGGCGCGACACTCACGAGTGTGGCTGACTTGATCCTTCCTTTTCACAATCCTGTGACAGCCTGAGGCTGCGCGGGAGAGAAGTGGTGGTGAGGACCGGTGGGGGAAATTGGAACCAAAACTCGTGAACGCTGGACGCACTCCGAGTTCGAGAGGTATAAGCTGAAAGGGTTTGCGAGTCCGGAATGGAATTTTTGGGGAGTACAATGAGTGAAGTCACCGGGCGATGTAGGAGGTTGGACGACGTCCCGGAAATCAGCAGGTGCTGGATGGTGATCGCGATCGCGGAAATTGGAGGAAATCACTGCGTGGAAGTGGGCGTCGTGAGGGAGGTTGAAGGATGTTCGGTGGTGAGAGAGAGGGCGATCGGCGAAGATTTGGTCCGAAACGGGAGGGCTCTTCCCCTAGTCCCCTGTCAATTTTTATATCGTCCTCATTCTTCAAATTCTATTCACACGCCACTTAATCTCTCTCTCCATGGTTTGAGCTCTCCCTCTGTTCTTCTCACACTCAATCACCAACTTTCCCTCTATTTCTCTTGTTTATGTCCCCTATCGTTCCCTCTCTTCCTAGCACCCCCTCTGTGTCCAGACTTTTCACCATCCTCGCAAATCTCTCAAAATTCACTCACAATTTCTCTTCATACTTAACGTGTAGTCTCTCTCTCTCTCTCTTGTTCAATGGCCCTTTCTTTCATTCCTCTTTGCTCCTAATTTTATTTCTTCCTCTGTGCTACCTATCTCTTTCTCAAAATTTCTCTTTTATGTTTCCTGTCACTATATCTCCGCTCTCTCCCAAAGCTTGCTCTCTTATCCTTCTCTCTATTTCTGCCAGCTTCACATGCTTTCTCTCTCTGGTCTCTCTTCCATGTTCTCTTTTCCAATCCCCCTCTCGTTTTCTCTATTATCGCTCTCTCTTCCATTCTCTTCATAAATCGCACTCTCACAACTTCTCATTCCCCCTCTAAAACCTCCTCTTATCAATTTTGCTGACTCATTTCTCTCTTTCCTCCTCTATCTCTTCTCATCGACATTCTTTAGTGGTTCTTCTTTTGCTCTTGTGTTATCTTCTTTAAACCTATCTGCTCTCACTCTCTCACACACACTCTCTTTCTCTTTCTTTAGACTCTTATCACTCACACTTTATTTCCATTTTGAGATAGCTTACATTTTCTCTCTAGATCTCTTGCTCTCTCGTCCTCTCTCCTTTTAGCACTCTATGATTGTCTTCCCTATTTGTCCTTGAATTCTTCTCATCTTCTTAGTTTGGATTTTCCTTGATTCTCTTCTTCCTCCATCTCATGGTCACATCAAAGAGTTGACCACCAATCCTTTGCGTAAACCTTCCTACAATTGATATCTTCTCGCTTTAAAGTCTCTGTGGATCGACCTAGAAAGCTATACATCTTTATTATCTCCATCTAGTCTTAGATTTCTCAATTATAAATAGTAAATCTATCAAGCTAGGATGAATGACTCTTGGCTTAACATCAATCTCCTCAAATTTTAAGGGCGAATGATCCCATTTTGACCATAGAATCATCTTCAAGGACTTCATGTCATATCCAATATATGACCTATAAGATATCCCGTGACTAGGGATTCATAAGTAATAATCAAAACATGATCATCCATCCATTAGATGTCTTTAGTGTCTCAAGTCAAAGAATCACATACACAACCATTACATGAATCAACTTGATTAACAATCAGGTATAATTACACTCAGATAGAAAAAAATATTTTAGAGTAAATTGTTCTCATATTTATTCTAGATTATAATTAAGTTTTAATTACAAATAATAAGGAAAAATATTTTATATACACTCAGTTATTTTCCAAGTTTTATTTTCAACAAAAATGAATATATTTTTGAGATAAAAATTTACTCTCCTATTGTTTATTAAATTTGATTTTGTAAATATAGAAAACTTATTTTTTGATCAAACCAAAAAAATTTGGATCGATAAAGAGTTGTATTTTGAAAGTTACAAATTTTCTAATTCTTAGGGATTTTTCTCAAATTTTTCCATATTTTTATGAATTTTTCAGGATTTATTTTGAATTTATTTATTTTAAAAACATTAAAAATTTACTTTTATGTGTGCACTAACATGGCAACGTGCTCATGTATCACACATGTGCGTGCATCATTAGCACATGATTAAGTGGTTAAGCACCCTTTTAAGGGTATATGCTAACATTAATATCGTGTATACATTTATAAATAATATTTTCTATTATTTTTTGTCTGTGTGGGACTATCTTTTATTTTTATCTCTTCACAGGTGACGTGGCTTGGTCAGAATTGTCCAATCAACGGAATAAAAATGGATTTAATCTCAGCCCTCATTTTCACTTAAGTGAGGGGGGTATATGGCAGCATCTAAGTGGACAACGATTCATTTTATTTAAATAGATCAATCATGGCCCTTCATTTGAGGCGTTATGATGGCAAGGATTTGAAGAGCCATATAAGATATAAAATGTTGCTTTACGATCGGATGGTAGAGATTTCGCGACACTCTTTCTTCATGGGATCATGTGGCACGATCTTGACGCGTTGATGAAGATCCGACGATTGCAACTAAACAATAATGATTCGCCTCTTAGAATTCCATCGCGACCGCTGATCTCATCAAGGAGAAGATCCAACACTCACGCCCAATTTCAAAATATTAGAAATTCTCTCTCCTCAACAAAAAATATATTCTTGGATGTTTTGAGTAATCAAACTATTTGGACAACTCAATCCTTGAATCTCTTGGTTTCTTCCTCTTTTAGACTCATTTATGTGTCCAAGGAATGCTTGAAATCAAGATTTTGTCGAAAGGTTAGGGAGATTTCACCTCTTGAACTTTGAATATTCAATTTTGAAAATGCGAAAAGAAAAGCCTTTGATTTGGCAAGCAATTGGATCATTTCAAGTATGATTTTTGGATCGATTATGTGCTTTCCTCTTAAAATTTTGTCATTTATCATTAGATTTTAATTTTAAACCTTAGATTGGATTACTTTTTAGACATTATATCAAATTCTCTCTCTTCGAGATCGATTTTGCCTCTTGATTTCTTCCGTAATATTGATCCAAATCGAGCGATTTTTGATTTTCTAGATTCGTCTTGGAGTTTTCATTCCAAGTATACTTAAATCCTTAATATCTTGCTTGAGTTTGTCATCCGAATTGATCAGAATGATTTAAAGAACAACTCAAAAGTTCTCATATTTCTCCATGGATTCGACACTTTATCATCATTATACTAATTATTTCTTAATTAAAACTTTAAATAGGTGAGTTTGGTAATTATTTTGACATGCATTCGTGTGTTTTCAATGACCACAAAAAAATTTATCGTGAATGAAAAAATTGAGTTGTCAGTCTATCGGGTGCTATGCTACATGATGGAGAATTATTTTAAAAACATGAACACAAGGGTTCCAAGTGAACCTATTCTCCTCCTTACTCATGAGTTTGAAAAGGTATCCATTCATTAAATGGATGAAGAAGACCTCTCTAAATAAATAAAGAGAGTGTAGATCTTATGGGAATTATCTTCCCTCCTTCCTCTATTTTATACTGATCCAAAGATTGGCTTGGTCAAAGAAAATAAACCTTCTATCTTTAGAAACCTAGAATTCCTTGAGTGGACCAAGTCAACCACCTTTTACCTTTGATATAGGTTCCTAATTATCCAAACCATACCACCATATCATAGGTACCTTGTATAGTTATAAGTAATGATCTCAAGAAAATCAATAGGAATCCCTTTGTTATCCCATTCCTCTCTCTTTGAAAACCACCCTAAGTAGAAAGTTTTAGAAGAGATCTATATGTGATAACTTATGGAAGTAATTATCTAAGACCTCAAGGATTATCTCAAGTACATAAGGAAACATCATAAGGAAGAACTTCAAGCTCTACGATTGAGAGAAGAAGCTGAAATGTGACCCTATTATCATCATGAGAACACTGAAGACATATAAAGCCATTTATGACGATTATAAGAACAATGAGGAATTCCTACAGGACAGAATGAAACCAAGTTATGAAGAAGCTTCAAGAAGGCTCCCAATAAGGATAAGTCCTACTCCTCCTCCCTTAGAGTATCGCCTCCACGGTTGAAGAAGAAAGATGAAGAGTTATCACAAGATAGACGAAGAACTGTTCTCCTTACTATCACAAGAAAGATGAAGATCTGACTTGATATCTGTTGACGACTCTCCAGAGACCATCCTCATATCAGTCATCAGCCATCTTAAAACCAATGAAGACTCATGAAGCCAAAGCAAGGAATAGAAGAGAAGCTGCCAGCAAGAGGATTACTGAAGATAGACATGATGACACCGTCTTCATATTTATATGCGCAGCAGCTGATCAACAGAAAACGTTAATCTTATTGAAGTCAACCGACCATCTAAGTTCTTGTCCAAGGATCATGACTTCCCCGACCGTCAAGAAAGTATCAGCCTTCTCGATATCAGCCTTTGCTCACCCAAAGGATATCAACCTTCTCAATATCAGCCTTCGCTCACCTTGTCCAAAGGATTTCTCGATATCAGCTTCTCTATACTTGACTCGGGAGAACCGCAAGAGAGCTGGAACCCAGCTTAAAGCCACCGGATTATCAAGAGTGCAGACAAAACACGCAAATCTAAATGTCTCCATCACCCGAATGACACTTGGTCCATCAAAGATCCCGCCTGCCTGTAGCGGACCGAAAGAAGATTTAGAGGATGATGACAACGAAGAAGACAGTAGAACCTTCCCCGACGACACCCGCGCGGCCTCCTCTTCCTCAAGCTATCGGGAAACTGCCCACTCAACGGGCTATCATCGCCAGCAAGAAATCCCGGTGTTGACCAAGGAAATGGAGTACGAGGAAAGCACTTCTATTACGACCACAAATACACGCGAAGTCCGGAAATATACAACCTGCGACATCATCAACATAACGGAAATTATTTTCTGAATTATCCAGCAATCGCGAAACCTCTCCACCTCACCACCATTACACGACAAAAGACCCACGAAGGCACTTCCTCAGAAGATTATTCTCATCATCATCTCGTCGAGCGACATTCTTGAACTCCAACCACGACGATGTCCTGACACTATCCGCACCACCGACTTCATCATTGATCAAAACTGAATCAATCCACGATCACCACCCTACAACACCTGCAAGAAATTGATCACATCCTAAAGATACTTGTTGACAGATCATCAGCGCCATCTCTAGCGCCATCTCGAGCACCATCTTCAGCGCCACCTCGATTCTCATCGTTTCGAGTCGAAAATCACCAAAACTTTCAAACCAAAGCTTCTATTGAAGACGCCACCTCTCCGTCAACGACTATTAAGACTACACGTGCCTTCATACACGAGATGACGTTGTCACTCCGAAGCCTACAATTAGTCACGACGACGGGTCAAACCACCGTAACTACCTCTTCCAAATGCGACGCGTCCTTTCACTTTATTTTCTCTTCCTCCATTCTATAAAAGAGAAAACGTACAATGAAAAATGCAGAATTTATTGAATGAAAAGTTGTTCTTGGTTACCTTTGGTTACCCGTGTGTTCACGCTCACCCTGCATCTCCATCACTCCCATTCTGCATCATCTTCATCGCCGAGTTCTACCCTCCTTTCCATTTCTCCCTCCCGCTCTTTCGCTTTCACGATCTATCAGACAGAGAAACGACGAGGATATCTTCTATCATCAGGCGTATCCTGGAGCATCACTTCTCCGCCTCGATCAGGTAGTCAATCCTCTCTCTCTTCTGGTAATAATAGTTCCTCCTTAAATCTATAAGTCCACATTAGCCTCTCCGTCCTCCTCTACTTTCACCGCCCCTGTCATTTTCCGACGCCCTGTCACCTATCCCCGCATCTATTTCTCTATTCTCTCTTTCACTCATTCCATTATCCGCTATCATATATTATTTAATATAATATCTTCCCACTTCCATATCCGTGTTCTCTCTTTCAACGTCTCTTCCACCACCCCTATGCATTGTCATATCATACATTCAATTGCTACGTTATTACTTATTACATATCCTCTATTTTCTATTTCTCTATATTATCTTCTCTGATATCCTATCATCTATCTCCACTCTATAAGCATTCTCTATAAATATTATCTCATAAGTAAACAATTAATCTCACTGGTATCAACTCATAGATCCTTCAAATATTTGTAGGATTATTTCTTGCATTATATCATCATATTCAGACATATCCTCATTTGAAATATCCTACATCTACACCACGTGCTTTAGAAGATATTGAGTGCATAAGAATTCTCCTATAGAAATTTTTTGTCACTAGTTACGAAGCACATTAAAAACTTAAGGTATGGTCACCTGTCAAGCCCTAATCAGTTGCTCAAGTAAGTAGTAATGCCTAGAGCAATTCATCGAGAACATCTTCTATGATATTTTCACTACCTTGCTCAAGGATTTTATTGTATCTCATTCCTTGAGTCAATCTACTGAAATACTGAGAGGAGGCAATCCCATTTTGACAACACAATTTATGGTGTATCTTATATATAATATTTTAAATATATTGTGGTTAGAGATTTGTAAGTCATAATCGAAATGCAATCATTCGTTCATGATATGTCTTTGTGCTTAAGTGAAAGGAAAATGTACACAACCATGATACGAATGAACTTGATTAACATTAAAGTATAGTCTAAGATTTTTAAGGATCAAATCAACAAACTCTTTATTTAGAGAGTCCCATTCTTGATCCCTTGGTGCTTGATTAGCCAATTTTTAGGGTTTAAATATGTCATTTTTGGTGAATCAAAGTTATTGAATAATATTTATAAGGCACTCACCTTAAACATAAATAACGAAGTATATAGAGAGAAAGAAGTTAAACCACAAAGAGAAAGGTCACTATATTCAAATGAAAATGCAAGATTTTGAGTTAGAAAATGGATCGCTAGAAATTGGAGGTGACAATCCAAAACACGCAAATCTCCTATTGAAGATAAGAATATCTTTTATCAAAGATGACGTTGGTGTTTCTTTTTTTTATGTAAAATAAGATTGAAGATCAATAGTAGGATTGGATTGACTACCGTCATCCAATACGTGGTACCGTTATCGAGTACTAGATATCTGATATTGGATGACTAACAAAGACCGGTTCCGATGACGTCAACAAAGTTCCGATACTGAGTGACGGTATCATACCAGATAATATTTGACAGTTTATAAAATCATTTGTAGTTTAAATAATTTGATTTAAAAAATAAATTGATTATGAAGATCAACATCGGTTTCTTTCTGAAATTGATTTTGATTTTTAGAAGCCACTTTCAAAAAGTAATTGGTTTCTCAAAATCATTGGTTTCTGAAAACTACAAATCAGTTTCTTTGAAGTCGATTTCTAATTTCCAGAAATTGGTTTCTAAAAACGAGAAAGGAATCGATTCTTATATTTATTGAAATAGCCCTTGTCGTGACTGTAATCTTAACCCTAATAATAGGTGATAGGCTGATGATGATGTAGACGGTAATGGGCTGACGACGCTAGTGTGGAGGCCATGATGTGAGGACCACAATGAGAAGGCAATCAGTAGATGGTGTTGAGTGAGAGCGAGGGAGAGAGGGAAGTAGTGGGAGAGAGAGGGAAATGATGGGATGGCGGTGACGAATACTTGATACCATCATCCAATCACCCTTCAGCGTTAGCCAATGTTGGTGAGAAGTATATCAATGATACCTAATACTGTTGCCTACTTTACCGATATATAGCACCGGGATATTGGTATCGGGTATCATTACTATTGAATACCGTTAGGGACGTAACGATACTCAATATCGTTACCACCATTGATATTGATATCCGTTATCGGCATCCAAATGGTCATTCCCTAATCAAGAGAAACAAAATCTTAATCTATAGATGTAAAATGCTAACTCTTTTTTTCCCTTTATATGATCAAAGGGATGGATTAAGAAAAATGATATGCATCTGCCCTTAAATTTTTTTGTCAAAACTCATCAAGATTTTGAATATCAAGCTTTAAATTTGGAGAAATTTGCACTATTGATTTGTTTTTCACTCATTTTCGAAGGCCAACGAATTGCCTCAAATTCCATGCCATCATATCACATCTGCCACTATGACACCTCAAATGTAAGAAATCAAATTTCAAATTCTAAAAAGGCAATTACTACTTCTAAAATGCATCGATGAATGAGCTGGTGCCATGGGTGTGCTTGTCAGTGACATGACTTGTGTATTCTTTTGTTGGCAGCCAATTAGATGCTGCCATGTCACCTTATGTCAATGGTCGTTAAATCTTTTCAGCCCACGATTCTCACTATACCAATGAAGAAAAGGCATCTATTTTTCATTAGTTGATGCTCTATCATGGGGTTACCATGTCTTTGATTTTTCCTAGGATTCATTTGTTAGACATAAGAGAGAGGAAGTGATTACTGATTAATCATTGGCAATACCACATGGCATAATCATGTAAATTCTTAAAAGTTCAAACAAATTAAAAATTAATTTTTCTAATTCAAAATTTTATTATTTAATAATTTTGATGTTTAATAATAGAAAATCAAAGAAATACAACTCTCATCTAAAAATTAAATTTAATAATTTTCAAACATGATAACATGCATTTCTAAATATTTTTTATGCAAATAAGTGCACTTTAATAGAGAAGTACATAGAAAATTCATTTTCTAAGTTAATAAAATATTTTCTATATGATTTAAATGTAAAAAAGTCCTCTAAAATACACAGTAATATTAAAATAATCAAAATAAATGTGTAAATAGAGAGATAGCCATTTATACCCATGTTTACATGCATTTATGACCACTTTCATACAAGTAAATACCTAAACTACATGATATATGTACATTGATTTAAATATTATTAGCATCTTGTCACTCTCGATGTTGGCTACTACCTCCAACAGCTCCAAGGAACAAGATGGAAACCCCTCTTGAGTGTTCATCTTCTCTTGGAATCGATCAAAGCTACTACCCTCAATAGAAGGAGAAGCTCTAGAGTTTGGTATTTGGCTAGTGCTGAAATTGCAGTTATTTTTCACGCCCAATGTCATCTTTGAAAAGTGTTAGATAGTGGCATTGGGCTCTTGGCCCATTTATCTTCTCCTCTCATCTTCACCTCTTATATAAGGACCTCTGTACTCTTATTTCCATATATGATTCTAGGGTTTCTTCAACTCATCGTCAACATGATATCAGAGCCATAAACTCTTCTTGCCATCAAATGCTACAGTCGTCATCAGATGCGTTGCCTCCTCCCACTCCAACGCAATATCATCTCCTTTCTTGTTTACAATCATTACCGTTATCCAGCCTTCTTCTCATTGAAACCACGTGCGCCGTCTGTCCTTTCACCCCATCCAACGCTTCGCAATGTGCGCCGCTGCGCAGTGTCCTCCACTCTACACCCGCTCCGCTCCGCGGCATCCCACTGCTCCGCTCCGTCTGCCACTCTTTAGCTGCCCACCGCTACGCATTGTCTGTCACTTCTCTCAAGACGATGCATTTATTCATTCCTACATCTTTTATCCCATCCTATTACAAGGTCTGCATTAATAATATATGGCTTCATCTGGGGATTCTATGTCATCTCCACACTCTTCGGCTCTGAGTTCTGATACTTCATTACCACATCTCCCGGCACCTTAGGTTGACAGTGAGGTTATTCTCCTGCCTATAGCACTTCCTATTCCACTGAAATTTGTACCTCGTCTCTCAATCACGGCACAACTTACTTGGCCTCCCTATAATTTTACCGGCCATAATTACACAACATGGGCTTCTGGCTTTGAGCTCTTTCTTGAGTCTTACAACCTTCATCATCATCTCATTGATGACCCTTCATCACTTTGCGACCTATCTTATGCCTCTTGGTCGCAATCTGACTCAGCCATTATAACTTGGATGCTTCACATCATCTAGCAGAGCACTGCTGAGTCTCTCACGCGGATCAAACTAACGCACTCTCTTTGGCAGACCCTTGAAACAATATATGCCAATCAAACAAACATCGAACATGTGGTAGAGATCTTCAAGACTCTTCTCACTCTCAAGCAAGGTGATCTCTCTCTTCAGGCCCACTTCGGTCCCTTGCAGGCCTTAATTCAAGAGGTTGACCTTTATCAGCCTCCCATCACAGATCTCATGATGTTGAACCGTTACCGTGCAAAGCTCTATGTTGGCATCTATCTCAGTGGGCTTTGTCCCTCCATCATCTGTCAGCTTAAGGGCTCTCTTCTCTCTAGTGACCATGTCCTTGGCTTCACTACCATTTTCTCTGCTGCTCTTCAAGTCACGATTGGTATGCCTTCGCTCACTCTCTCTTCTGCTCTAGGCGATACGCCTCCTCCCTCAGTGATGGCCATTTCTACTCCTCAAGCTCGCAATGATGGTGATCTCTTTCCCCTCTTTGATGACAGTCATCCTCCTCATGGGCATGGTCGCAATGTCTTTCCACCATGTCCTCAACGCAGCAAGCAAAACCATCCTGCCAACAAGTTTTAGAAGCAATTCAGCAAGCCTCCTATTGCTCAAGCGGCTCTAACTCCTTCGGCTCCCTCCACATCTAGTACATTTGCTCTACTTGCTTCCTCTTCACCATTATGGATTATCGACTCAGGGGCTTCCTCTCACATGACCGAGACTTCATCACTCTTATCATCATATCAGCCTACCCACTTCCATCCCCCTATTATCATTACCGATGGCCGACCTTGTCTGGTCCAAGGCCGTGGTACTACTCGTGTCACCCACTTCTCTTTCTCTTCACCAAATCCTCTATGTTTCTCGTTTCTCTGTACACCTTCTCTTTATTAGTGCTATCACTCGTGCTCTTCCCTGTACAGTTACCTTCTTTCCCTTTCATTGTATTTTCCACGATCTGTACACCGGATGGAGGATTGGTTTATGCCGTGAGAACGGCCGGGGCATCTATGAGCTAGTTACTGATGAACACTCATGGGGTCCTCAAGCTCTTTTTTTTTACATCTACTGCTACTTCCTCTATTTTGTGGCATCGCCATTTAGGCCATCCATATTTTGGCAAACTTAAAAAGACCTTATCAAGGCTTTCTCATACTCATCGATCTTTGTGTATGAGCTGTCTCAGTTGGGCAAACATCATCGATCTTCTTACTTTAGTCGTAATGTCATCCCTCTTCTGCACCTTTTGATCTTCTTCATTGTGATGTTTGGGGTCCCTCTCGTACCCCCTTCATTTCATATTATCACTACTATATCATGTTTATTGATGACTATACTCGTGTGAGTTGGGTCTACCTTCTCTGCGATCACTTTGAGGTTGTCACTACAATCACCCACTTCATCACGGAAGTCGTCACTCAATACTCCACTACACTAAAGATTCTTTGGATTGATAACGCTCTTGAGTTTGTCCAAACCTCTCTATGTACCTTTTGCGCTGATTGTGGGATTTTTCACCAAACCACTCGTCCTCACACCTCACAAAAATATGGTGTTGTACAGCGAAAACACCGTCCATTCCTTGATATCACTTGCACACTACTCATTGAGGTGCATGTCCCATCTTATCTATGGTCTGACGCTCTCATGACTACGACCTATCTCAAGAATCGGCTCCCCTTTGCTCCCCTTGGTGACGCTATTCCCCTTCATCGTCTCTTACCCACCTCGTGCCTCTTCTCCCTTCCTCCTCGTGTTTTTGGATGTATTACTTTTGTGCAAGATCACTCTCCTTCCCTCTCTAAACTTGCCCCTCGTGCTCTCAAAGGCATGTTTATTGGATACTCCAGAACACAGAAAGGCTACTAGGTGTACTTTCCTGACACCCGTCGTTATATGACATCTGCCCATGTTACCTTCCATGAGGACTCTCCCTTCTTCTCTCCTCCCTTGCTTTCTCCGACTCTTGCTACTGCATCTCCTTCGCCTGGCTTCCCTCCCTTGGTGGTCATTTCCGATCCTCGTCCTTTGGTTCCCCCTCCTTCACTCTTTCTCTTCTCTTTCTCCTCTTGTTTCCTCGGTCTAGCATGTCTCATCTGCTCGAGATACAGATCCCCTATCCCCCAACTCCATCGCCACCTCGCCATCTGACGAATTGAGATCGTGAGGTCATCAATTGCACACGGTCTCGTGTCAAAACAAAGTCCAAACTTACCAATTCAATGAAAATATCTCGTATTGAGGGGTATAATGGTAAATATGGGTCGAATCCACAGGGAATTAGGGAAATTTCTAATGATCGCTTCAAATTTGATCAAATCGGACGATGAATCTATGATAGAAATTGGGAAAAATGGTATATTATAAAAGAAAACTTCAAGACGATTCCACGGAATTAAAAATCATAGAATTTGACTTTGATTTTGCGGAGGAATTGAAGATCGAAGTGGGATGAAATTTTCGAAAATTAGAAGAAGAAAAATACCAAAATTGAAGATGACATTAATCAAAATTACTAATCTAAACATAAATTAAGCACTAATAGATAATAGATTAGGCAAAACCACTTCTAATAACCCACAATTGCGATTGGATTAACCCAATTAATTGCCGAAATCAAGGCTTTTCATCAAAATCTGAAAATCGTGATTTGTGGAGTTTAAACGTCGATTTCTTCCTCGTCTTTCCCCAACACTTGATCTTAAGCACTCCATGGATGCGGAATTGAGTCTAGAAGCGATTGGGATCAAGAGATTCAAGAGATTTGGTGTCTAAACAGTTCAATTAGATTGAATTGCTCTCGAATACTTTACAAATCGGAAGAACATCCCAATTTATAGAGGATTTGGGTGTAACTGTCCGATTAAGACGATCAACGACTCTGATGAAACAGTCGATCACAAAGCGTTACCGTTAAATCTCGTCCGTTGGATCGCAAATGGACGCTCGAGATGAAGCCACGTCGATGCGCGCTATAAAATGCCTTGAAACCGTCGTCGTTGGATCTCGATCTGACGCTCCTAATGCGTTTTCCATTTATTTAATCTCGACCGTTATAACTCTTGCGATCAGCGGTCGAGATTAAAACAATCGGTGGACCCCGATTAAGCTACGTGTGTCCATCGATTTAAATGAATATCAACGGCCGATATCACAGGCACAATCAGATGTCTCATACGTAGCCAAGTTGCCTCCTCATCGCAATCGATCGGATGGCTCTGATCGCGACACGTCACCTGCACGCTTTAAATTTTGTTAAAAATCGATTTTAAATTAGAAAAATTGATTTTTAATTCCAGAAAAACCTTAGAAATTCATTAAAAATTCAGAAAAATTCAGAAAAGTTTCAAAAAAATCCCTCAAAATTAGAAAATTCATAACTTTCAAAATATAACTCCAAATTAATCAAAATTTCTTTCATTTGATTTAAAATTTAATTATCTATCATTATTAAAAGTCAAAATTAATAAATAACAAGAGATTTAATTAATATTTCAAAAATATATTCATTTCTTTAAGAATTTAACTTTAGGAAATTAAATGAATATTTATTAAAATGATTTCTCTCATTATTTGATTCTAAAAACCACTTTTAATCTCAACTAAAGAAATTTATCTTTAATTCATCATAATTAACCCTAATTTAAAGTATTTTGAGATTATAATGACTTTTTCGTAAAATGATAGATAAATACTCATAAATATGATAAAATGCATGGGGATGAAATCATTTATGCCTTAATATGAATAAATAATCATGTATTATCATGTCTAATTAGCATGTTATCGCCATCTTCGGTCATCATTCCCCAAGCCCCTCAAAATGATCTTCACCTTCCCATCGCCCTTTGCAAGGGTACACATGCTTGTTCTCGCCATCCCATTTCTCATTTTGTTTCCTATGATTGTCTTTCTCCATCCTTTCATGCCTTTGCCCTTTTTGTAGCCTCCGAGTTGATTCCCCAATCACATGTTGAGGCAGCACAGGTACGTGAATGGAAAGCGGCGATGGACTATTTGGTGGAGACCTTAGTTTCTCGAGGGACTTGGACCTTGGTTCCCCGTCCACCAGATGCCAACATTTTCACGTGCAAATGGGTCTTCACCATCAAATATCATCATGATGGTACCATTGTCCGTCAGAAGGCTCGTCTGGTTGCTCGTGGATTTATTCAAGCGTATGGTATTGATTATACCAAGACATTCTCCCCAGTCGTTCGTCTCAACTCTGTCTGCATGCTCCTCTCTCTGGCCGTTAATCAAGCTTGGTCTTTCCACCAGTTAGATGTTTCTAATGCCTTTCTTAATGGTGATCTTGAGGAGCAGGTCTTTATAGAGCAACCTCCTGGGTATGTTACAAGGGGGAGTTATCTAAATTGTGCTTTCTACGACGAGCTATTTACAGACTCAAGTAGAGTCCACGTACTTGGTTTGCGAAGTTAAGTGGCCTTCTCTCCGCCTTTGGCTTCACATCATGCATGGCCGATCCCTTCGTGCTCACTAAGAAGACTAAGGGTGGTCTTTTCATTCTTGCATTTTACGTTGATGACATTATTTTGACTAGTAGTGATGACACTAGTATTCTTACTACGAAGACTTATTTACAACAACACCTAAGCATTCTAGGGATCAAGTTTGCTCATCAAGACGGGAATCTCACTTTGACCCAGCGGAAGTATGCCCTTGACATGCTTAAGGAAACGAGACTTCTTGGGTGCAAGCCAGAGACCTCACCCATGGAAGCTCGCCCAAAGTTTTGGGATACTTCGTCTCCATTCTTTGAGGATGCTAACCGCTATCAGAGATTTTTAGGTAAGTTGATATAGTGCACCATCACTCACCCTGACATTATATACGAGATTAATGTCTTAAGTCAGTTCATGCAAGAACCTCAACGAGTTCACTAGGAGGGAGCTCTACAGGTTCTAGCATACATCAAGCAAGCCCTAGGGAGAGGGCTCATCTATCGACGACACGGTTATCTCCATATCAAAGCCTACTCTAACGTTGGGTATACAAGTGACAAGGGAGATCGTAAATCTACTACATGCTATTGCACTTACATTGGAGGTAACCTCGTCACCTAGAAATCCCAGAAATATAAGGCGGTATCATGCTCCAACGCAGAGTCCGAGTATCAAGCTATGGCTAAGACCGCGCGGGAGATGGTATGGCTTCGATCATTTCTTGAAGATGTCGGCATTTTATCTCCTTTTCCAATGCCCATGCATTGTGATAATCAAGTCTCTATCTTCATCGCCGGCAATTCCACCTTTCACGAGTGTACAAAGCACATTGAAACTGACTGTTACTGCATACCAGACAAGGTTATGTCCGAAGTCATCTCCACTCCTCATGTGACATCATCTCATCAGCTTGTGAATGTCTTCACAAAGAGTATAGCTAGGATCTCATATGATGCCACATGTACCAAGCTAGGCATGTTTGATTTATATGCTCCAACTTGAGGGGGAGTGTGCGATAGTGGTAGTGGGCTCTCGGGCCATTTATCTTCTCTTCTTATCTTCACCTCTTATCTAAGGACCTCTGTACTCTCATTTCCATATATGATTATAAGGTTTCTTCATCTCATTGTCAACAAAAAGAAATTGGGGATAGAAGAGTTGTTACAGGAGGTGTCTCTTGCTGGATACTTATGCTTTCATGAGCACAGTTGACTTACGAATCCCTTACGAGGGAGACCAATGAAAAAGGCGACCCAGATTGGTTGACCAGAGTGGAGGTCATGAAATGGACTAGGGTTATATTAGGAGTGATGTTGGGGACCAAAGCTTGAATCAGGTCATGAAGAATATGGAATCTCTTTGATTGAGGTGTGTCTGCTTGAATCCATATACTACTGGACCAGGCCAATTTAGATCTATGGAAGCCTAATTTGGCTTATAAGCCACATCATATCCATCTTTTCTCTCATGTGGACTTAAGTCCATTATTCTTGTGCATTTATCTCATGAATTGCAACTTTTTGAGCTAAAGGCTTTGTGATGGAACTATTTTTATTGCTATATGTCCTTTAGCAATCATCTAGAGTATGTATATGTTCTTTTACATCATGTACATTCTAAATCTAAAAGAAAATAACAAAGGGAAGGCAAATGCCCGATTGAGACCAAGAGACCATCCTTCAAGTGCCACTATAGCCATGGTGGTTGGGGCATTTGCCTGCAATAATCACATAAAATGAATGGCATGCTTGAGCTTGAATTCTGGTAGAGTATCTACATAAAAATATTCTGGTAGCGTTGCTCTAAGCTAAAATATCTCCCCAGCAAAAATCATCACTCTCAAGATTGGCTAGAACATCCCACAGCTTTGAGGAAGATGAGAGAAACCCGTATTGAGAGTTTATCGTCTCCAGGAATTGATCCAAGCTAACACCCTCAATAGAAGGAGAAGCTCCAGAGCTTGACACTCTGGCTAGCGCTCAAACTACAGTTATTCTCTACGTCGAACGTCGTCTTTGAAAAGGAATCGGGGATAGAAGAGTTCGTTACAGGAGGTCTCTTGCGGGATACTTATGCTTTTATGAGCAAAGTTTGACTTGCGAATTCGCTCTGAGGAGACCAGTGAAGAGGCGGCCGGATTTGTTGACCATAGCGGAGGTCATGAACTGGACCGGGTCAACGTTAGGAACCATGTTAAGGACCAACGGTTGAATGAGGTCAAGAAGAAACTGGAATCTTGCGGATTGAGGTGCTTCTGCTTAAATCTGTAGGCTTTTAGACCAAGCCGGTAGAGATATATGAAAGCTTGATTTGGCTTATACACCGCATAATATCCTTCGATCTCTCACGTGGAATTAAGCCCATCATTGTCGTGTATTTACCTCATGACTTGCAACTTTTTGAGCTAAAGGCTTTTGTGATGGAACTACTTTTATTACTATATCTCATGTATATCTGCTCTAGCAATGATCTAGAGTTTATATTTGTTCCTTTACATCATGTTCATTCTGAGTAAAAAAAAAGAAAAGAACAAAGGGAAGACAAATGCCCGATTGAGACGGACAGAGCATCCTTCACCTGCACTTAAGCCATGTTGGTTGGGGCATTTGCCTGCAGTAATCAGACAGAAGAGTAGCATACTTGAGCTTGAACCTGGTAGAGTATCTAACAGAAAAAAGAGGGTGCTCTAAGCTAAAACATCTCTCCAGCAAAAGTCGTCACTCTCGATATTGGCTATGGCATCCCACAACTCCGTGGAAGAGGAGGGAAACCCGTCAAGAGAGTTCATCATCTCCCGGGAATGGATCCAAGCTAACGCCCTCGGTAGAAGGAGAAGCTCCAGCGCTTGACATCTGGCTAGCGCTCAAACTGCAGTTATTGTCTACGCCGAACGTCGTCTGTGAAAAGGAATCGGGGAAAGAAGAGTTCGTTACAGGAGGTGTCTCTTGCGGGATACTTATGCTTTCATGAGCAAAGTTGAGTTGCGAATCCCCTCCGACGAGACCAGTGAAGAGGCGGCCGGACCGGTTGACCATAGCAGAGGTCATGAACTGGACAAGGTCGATGTTAGGAGCGACGTTGGGGACCAAAGCTTGAATCAGGCTATGAAGAATCTGGAATCTCGCCGCTTGAGCTGCGTCTGCTTGAATCCTTAAAGCGTTATCGATACCCCACGAATTTGGCTGCAAGGTACCGAGGTTTGAAGCAGCGAGCAAGCTCTGGAGATTAGAGAGAAGACTGAGGTCTGTTATTGGACGATGGGTTACCGGGTCGATACCCCTGTGGAGGAGCCTCTTCTTCAGATGAGTATTCCAGTAGTTCTTTATCTCGTTATCCGTTCTTCCTGGTAGACTGGCGGCTATCGCAGACCACCTGTACCAAAGAAAAGACAAGGATTAGTTATAGTTTATGATGGAGTCCAAGACGCTCGTTCTTAGAACTACTTACTTGTTGCCGAGAGAGGAGTGGAGTTGTATGATGATGCGCTCCTCCTCGTCGGAGAATTTTCCGCGGCGAATATCGGGGCGAAGATAGTTGGTCCATCGGAGGCGGCAGCTCTTGCCGCAGCGGTTAAGTCCCGCGTACTTTGGGAGAGCTCGCCAGCTGCCGTGGCCGTTTTTCTGTACGTACTCCACGAGCTTCTTATCTTCTTCCGGTGTCCAGGGTCCCTTCTTTAGGCCTTCATCGTCGCAGCGAGGAGATCTCCCCATCTTTCTATCTCCTCTCCTCTCCTCTCTGAGAGAGATCCGTATCAAAAGAAGAGACTGCAGGCATTTATGGAAGAAAATAAAGATGGCGTTGTCGGGCGATAGATATATGGTTGCGTAAACCTAATAATAGGCACTTGGCTGTTGACCGTCGTACACGTGGAAAATGGTTTCTTTTCTTGAAAATAGCCCACCTTAATTAGATTATACAGTAGTTAACGCCTAACGGGGGATAAGGCTTTGAACATTCAGCTCCGCACGTGCGCTTCTTCCTTGCTGCTTCCCGCGAACATCGGTGCGAGCTCAGGCGAGCACGCTGCCACGTGGCCAAACGTAGCGAACACAACGCTGACTAATCTTCCCGGCGGCATGCGACAGAGAACAAGGTCACAGAGTCCGACGCCAATACTTATTATACGATTTTTTCTCCTTATTCAATCCTCTTAGGCTCCATTTAAACCGAAGAGGTTGTAATTTTCTGCGATGGGCAAAGGCATGGATTCCCAAACTGACCTAATCTTCTCTAAATTATGCTCTCACTGTCGAAGCATGCCCCAGTCACTGTTCAGCGTACGAATCCGAGCTCCATTCAGATGTAACCGACGATTTATTCAATAATAATGTGTTTCTATGAAACGGTCAATTCAGATACGCTGGAATTTCCTTACAGCTAAGCGGGATACAATTAGCTAATGCATCAGAAATTTTAATCTCACCATAGAGAGTGTTAGAATATTCAATCACCGTTATCCTTTTATGGCTATATTGTTCATAAAATTGATCTTAGGCTCTTGAACCTTGATCCAGAGTGACGGAAGAGATGAATAAATAGATGCATAGAAAGGTAGAGAAAGAGAGAGAGAGAGGGAGAGAGAGAGAGAGAGAGAGAGAGAGAGAGAGAGAGAGAGAAAGATAGAAAGATAGAAAGAGAGAGAGAGAGAGGGGTTCTTTAAAGTTCGGTGCCCTTATATCTGCGGTTTCAACTAAGCTTTCAATTAGTCGCGATGATCCTGTTTTTCAACAATGACCGCGTTAGGACAAGCGTCGAGGTGTGTTTTCTACGAAGGTTAATATAAGAGGAGGCAATTCCATGCTGACTTCTTTCCCAGTCAATGGCTCTCCCAGTTCGTCGAAAAAGTCCATCTCATGTCGGAATAACGATCTAGATTACCGCACGCTTTTACCGCTTTGGTGTGAAGGTTGACTTGAGATCCCCTCCTTACCTGGCCCTATTCGCACAAATTAACGACTACGTCGTCAGCGTCTGATTTTTTTCCGGGCGCAAACACAACAGAATAATCGGAAAACTCTCCCAGGAAAGCAAAAATTCGAGAGTCCAATGCCCCTCGCTTCAGTTAGCTGATTACGCTGGGAGTTCCTCGGTGGATGAATTTGGCAGTTTTGTTTGTTTACGCTTTAATTTAAACATTAATGAGTTGTCCGTTCTAATGACTGTTTCTCATCAAGACTAGATCAACTCTCTCACCTCATGCGTAGGGCTTGGAATTCAACCGCCCGTTAATTGTCACGTTTTGCGGACTGCTTTCTGTCTGACAGACTCTAGGGCACAAATACCTTTTGCACAAGTAACTCCCCTTGACTCCTCCCCTTCTCTGGAATAATTGCCTTAACTTTTCAATTATCATGCACAATCAAATTTGCCTTTCCGCATTCGTTTTGCTCCACTAAAAGCCATCAGCCCTGAGTTCTATCTGCAATATTATATCATGGCCGCCATAGGTCAGATTTTCGCTGAGCAGACGAGCGAATTATAGCGACAGAAACAGGAAGACGACGTCAAGATACCACGGGGACGCAGTAGCTTAGGTCATACCTGTGAGCGCATAACAAAGAAGGCAAATCCAGAGACGTCTTCTCTGTAAAATATTATTTTAAAGAAGTCCTCTTTTCCTACGCTTTGGAACAGTCAACGAAGAAGGGTCTCCCACCTGGCGTCGAATCATTTGCTCGGTAAACCGGAGACATGCCTCTCTAACGAACCCTAGATTTCAACGAGCAAAAGACGAAGAGCGGAAAATTCTTTATCGCGAGAGGACTACGTCGTGGAAATACTTAGAAAGGTGTTGGTCTCGAGGAAAGAGAATGTAGATTAAACTAGACAACATGAGGAACACTACAAAACTTCAGAGCAGCTCTATTCACAAAGATCCAGCACCAAAGACGAATCACAGGATGATTATGATTCCTTGCATCAAGGCACGGAAATTACTGCATTGAACAATGCTCAGCTTGTAGCATGATCTATTTTCTTGTAGGGCTCGACGGTTATTTGCCAATTATCAGAAATATATATGACGAGGATCAGGGCAGACAAAGCTAAAGAAAGAGACTCTTCTCAGTGACCGTTGATGGCAAGAAAACGCAACAACGGAGAATCAGGACTCCTTTCTCATTGATCTTCTCAAATTCCCGATTAAACCGGTCTGTTAGATAATCTATTCCTGAAAACCAAAGTCAAGCAGTCTCTCTATCTACAATATTGTCTACAGTATGAAATACTGTAGCAATGCATCACTGACTCTGGGGACCCGCTTCTCAGTATTAGCACCACACCGATGCTATCTAATTAGACCATCCCAGTATTAGTCGAATGAGAATAACCTAATGAGAATTAGACTAAACTGAATTGGAATAACGTCCCGCGAGTGACGTTTATATCTAATTCAAGAGAGAGCTTGTGACTCTATTTTTTTTTTGTTTAGGCAGTAGTAGGCAGCCCTCCGAAATCACTCCGCTTGTACAGCCTGATAGCACGCCGCCTTTCAAGGATTACCAAACCTGAGGTTCGACCAATCAGAGTAAGTATAAACTGAAATCTCGCAGATTGCGGATAATGAGTAACAAAATGCTGGTATTTAAATAACGATCCGAGGAAATCCGTCGACTTCGGCATTCTAGAGTTGCGTCTATGGACGCAAATTAACGAATGCATGACTTTGCCACTGGGGATTGCAAACGTCTATTCCCCCTATTAAAGAACAGACAGGAGTTGGTAACGGAATTTAACAACTTCCACGTCACAGAAGAAGAATAGTTTATGTGACCTGGGTAGGCGGCCGACTTCAGCTAGAGACTATCATTGATTTTTCGTTGTGAAGATCGGAGAAAAATCCCAATTGCATAACGGAAGCCGGTTAATTTACAGAAAGAAACGTTGACCGGACCTAAAGTTTGAGGCTTGTTCGTCTTATCTTGATTTTGTCCAGATGTACCGGCCCTCTGAATGTCAGTCCTCGTTCACCTTCACCAAATGCAGAACTTCGTTTCGGTTCAAAAGTTTCTTTCATGATATGTAAGCACGACGGAGCTATTCTGCCGTGGACATGGGGAGAACCCAGAAGCAGCCATCGTAATATCCGACGTGTCGCCTTCCTGAAAACACAACCTCCTTGAGAGGTCCAAATCTAACAAACCGACCATATGATGCTTTCCGGGCAGGGAAAATTCAGGGAAAAGGGACGTCTTTAACACCCGGGCAATAGATTATGCTGTCCGAGTACTGATTTCGTAAAACTTTTACGATCCCTGAACTCGGTTCCGAGAATAACGGCTCGATATCGACGTAAAATGTTATCTTAAAATAATACCGGACCCCCTTAAAAGCTCTATCATCCGTCGGAAACCCTGATTTCAACAGAAGAAAAAACTCCAACCCAGTGCCAGATGGGCATTGGGAAATACATTTAAATTATTGAGGAGTCAATATCAACGGCGTTGGGAAATAAACGGAAAATAAGACAAGACTGGATCAAGAATGATTTGGCCGTTGATACCAGAGACTAAAGAAACTCCAATGACAATTGTCTTGATCAGTGAGTGCACAGCGAAAACGAGACAGTTTCCGTTGAATGGATCAACAGGACATGCCTCAGCAAACGACGAAATGATCGACCTTCCGATATATTTTTTACTATTGCGTCTTGGTCTCTTCAAACAGACTAGTATTTTCTAGCCACAGATTTTTATTCAAATTAGCGCGTGCGAGACGCGTGAGCAGAGGAATCCCTCGGATTACATGAAGAGAGACCGCTGCCTTACGTCTGCCGACCTGAATCACCTCTGTACTTTCCCCGTAACGGTAAATCTTCTACCGCCATATTAAATGCTGGCGACAGAATTTGAGGGCTCAACTGGCCCGCCCTTCTCAACCCTAACCTAATCCTGGGCTGAAGCCCAATTAAAGTAGCTGTTTAGAGTGGAGCCCTAAATTACTTATGAACGAAGTACTCAATTAAACCCAGCCGGCTAGATCTGTTGGCTGCCGATCACCTCAAGGATCACTCCAAAAGATGATGAGCACACTCACAAATTGCACTCACACACTGAAAAAAGGAAGAAGAAAGATAAATAAGAGAGCAAATGTACGAAAACCACTCAAAACATACATCCCTCTGGAGGAAGAAAGGAATAATCAAATGCCTTTAGGGACGCTCTAGGGGTCCCTATTTATATACTCAGAAAGAGAAAAATAAAACAAAATGTCTCTTAGATTTTCATGAGCCACCGTCACATCGAGTGCGCGCATCTGATTAGACGATGATTTATTTTAAAGAGGATTTAATCTCAGCCACTCATCTAGGGAGTTATAACGATCAAGATTAAATATACCTCGATAGACACGTGGACTCATCGTGATTGCTTGATGAAGATCGAACGGTGGAAATTAAGTGTCGCTTCTTCTTCACGCGCAACGTGACAAAATTTGGGCACTTTATCGTAGATCAAATAGACATGACTTAAAGACGACGATTCGCAAGTCGACGTTCAATCTAAGCCATTGATCAACGATGAATTGACACATCCAACGGTCACACCCAAATTCTCTATAAATTAAAATGTTCTTCGACGAAAAAACTCATTCTTGGATGTTTCAAGAAAAATTGAATTGTTTAGACAACTCAGTCCTTGAATATCTCAATTTCTTCCTCTTCTAGACTCATTTTTGCAACCAGGGAGCATTTGAAATTAAGATTTGGTAAAGAGAATTGGAAGAAATCACCTCTTGAACACCGAACTTCGTTTTCGAAATCGCGGAATGAAAAGCCTTGAATCTAGTGATTAATTGGATCATTTTGAGCGCGACTTTGGGTTAAATTGCGTGTTTTCATCCTATTCTATCTTCCTTCAACATTAGATTTAATTTTGAATCATGGATTAGATTAATTTTAGTTTTAATTTTGGTTTTCATCTATTTTCGCGACCGATTTTCTTTCTCTTGTTAAAATCTCGATTTCTCTACGAATTCTTATCCAAATAGAGTGATTTTTGATTCCGTGGATTTGTATTGGAGCTATCTTTCTTAATATACTAAAACCCGAATTTCTTACCTCAATTCATTGTTTGATTTGATCAAATTTTAAAGATATCTCAAATTTTTCCTTATTTCTTTGTGGATTCGACCCTTATTCACCACTATACTCTTTGATCAGTGATTTATACTTTAAATTGGTGAGTTTGGAACTCGTTTTGACATGAGATTATGTGTATTCAATGATTTCACGAAATCATTTCGCCAATTGCTATTTCTTCAACTTCACACAAAGATAAGGCTACCACCTTTTGCTTCAAAGTGTTCCTTGTGATTTATAGTCCACCCAGAAAGAATACCTGTCCTAAAGTGCTCTTTCTATCTTTCACATCATCGCCAAAATCACTATCACTATAACCACTTACCTTGAGATCTTTCACGTCTTTCTCATATATAAGACCAAAATCAATGGTACCTTTGAGGTACCTCAACACCCTCTTAGCTGTTGTCCAATGGTCAGAGGTGGGATTCGCCTTGTATCTACTCAATATGCTTACCAAGTAAGTCATGTTGGGTCACGTATGAAGTAGATACATTAAGCTTCCAATTAAGCTCATATATAATGTCACATCCATGCTTGTTCCACCTCCCTCTTTCTTCAGCTTGAGTTGAGCTTCCATTGGAGTATTGGTTGGATTGCATTCAACCATTTGAAAACTCTCCAAGATGTGTGCAGCATATGGTTTTTGAGATAAAGCTATTTGAGACTTATCTTGATGTACTTCAATGCCCAAGTAAGAACATAACAAACCCAAATCTGTCATCTCAAAAATCCTCATCATAGTCTTCTTGAACTTTTTCACTTTAGCTTCACTTGCCCCTGTGATGATCAAGTCATCTATATATACTCTGAAAATCACATTGTCTCGAGTAGAGTTCAAATGCTACACACCTTGGTCATTTTTGCTCTTCAAAAAGCCAATACTCTTCAACATGTCATCAAGCTTTGCATTCCATGCTCTTGGTGCTTGCTTGAGGTTGTAGAGTGTTTTTTTAAGCTTGAGGACCCACTCCTCCTTTCCTTCTTTCACGTAGCCCTCCAGTTAATTGGCATAGATCTTCTCCTTGATTTCACCATTCAAGAAGGCAGATTTCACATCCAGATGATGCAAACTCTAAAACTTTGGCGCAAACAATACAATCAAGTTACGAATTGATTTAAAACGAGCAACAGGAGAAAATCCCTCGTCGTAATCAATCATGTATCTTTGGCGATAACTTTTCACCGCTAATCTCGCTTTGTGTTTTACAATTTCACCGAGTTAATTCTTCTTTAGCTTGTATACCCATTTCACACCAATGGGCTTGCATGATTTAGGAGCCTTCACTAGTGTCCATGTATCATTCTTCTCAATGGAGGCTATCTCCTCCTCCATAGCTTTCCTCCATGCTTCCTCTTTATAGGCCTTGGATTAAGTGGTAAGTTCTTCAAATGAGATGAGGCACTCCTCAATCGGATCAGTCACTTTGTAGAGAGCTTGAACATATCAAAATCGTGGCATCACTTCATTGCTTGTCGAAGTCAATCCTTCACCTTGACCCACTTTTTCATTTGAAGGCATATCTTGAAGCGAACCTTCAAGATTTTATACACCTTCTTCCATCCTCACACTTAGATTTTCAAATCCAAGATTTACACCTGAAACATGTAAATCCATACCTTCACTCGGTTGTCGTTCCATAAAGTTCCACATGCGCCCTTCTTTGAAGATGACATCTCAGCTCAAATGAACCTTGTGTGTGGTAGGGTTGAAACACTGATAACCCTTAGTACCTCTCTCGTACCCTAGAAACACCATCTGCTTGCTCCTATCTTCAAGTTTCCCCAAAGCTTCAGGGGTCTTCACATGGACAATTGAGCCAAAGATCCAAAGATAACTCAATTTAAGCTTCTTCTTGCTCCACATCTCAAAGGATGTCTTCCCCTACAAGCTCTTCGTCGAGGACCTACTCAACACACACAAAAGTATTGATAGTCTCACCCCATAATTCAAGAGGTTACCTCTCGTGCCTGATCAATGGAGCTGAGGTTGACTGAAGATAGGCATGTCAAACCTAACCTATGGGTAGGCGAGTCCAAGACCCTAAGTACGATATCTAGCCTAAACCTAAGTGCAGGTAGGCGTGACGGACAGCGAAGTCGACTACGGGTAACCCGGGGAAACTCGCGATGATGGGTAGGGTGAGATCCTCTCGATCCACGTCCGGAGGCATGGAATGGCTCGACGTGGAGTAGCCGAAGCTTCAGCTCATGCTCAATGCCAGACCTGACGTATGCATGAGAGTTCTCGAACCTATATCCGCTCTACCCTACCTACGTCGTCTGACGGCGGTGGAGACGAGTAAAGGAAACGCTTCGAAAGTAATTAAACTTTGAAATGAGGGGTTGAAGCTAACCTGTGAGGCAGGGTGCCCGGTGGGTCATGGCGTAGGGGAGAGTCGTTCGTACGCGGCACAGATGGTTGGCGAAAGAGGGGCAGAATTGGCAACGCCGGGAAGAACGGGCGGGACGCTGCGGGCAGAAAGATAGCACGAGTGTGGACAGGAATTGGGCGCAGCAGTGACCTGGGATGGAGTGTGGACGCGGCTTGTAGTAAGTCGCAGGCCAGTCCGAATGACCACGGATAGGAGCACAACGGGACGGAGGCTGTAGGTTCCGCAGAGAGGAGCGCGGGCGCGGGTAGCAGGAACAGGCGTGATTCCAAAGAACTATAGCATGCACGGGCGTGGTATAGGGCAACTGAGCGCATGGGCGATGTAGGGTGTGTGTGTGGCATTGGCATGGAGCAGCGCGTGCGTGTCGGGGCACCGGTCATAGGGGCAATCGAAACCAGGCTTAGGGGTGGTAGGGTGGCAGGTCGACAGCGCTGGGTAGGACTGTCCATAGGGGCGTTCTAAGGCTGAGGTGTGGCGCGGTCCAGAGTGGGGCGTGGCGGTACTCCTCGTGACCTATAATTCGTGTGGACGCGTGAGATGGACTGGCGAATTGGATGCAAGTGAATTCTGGCTGGAATTCGTAGATTCTGGCTGGCTGTGAGAGGGCAACGTCGACGGGCATCAGGGATTATAGTGGGGGCGGCGGAAGGGGATAGAGGGAAATAGTGGAGGATAGTGGAGTGACAGATGGGTTTAATTTGGGTGTAGGGAATAAAGGAGTAGGACGCCGGGTTGGACTCGCCAGGGCGCGGAAGCGGCAGGGTTAGGTGGCGGTCACCAGGATGCTCGGACGGGAGGAATGTGAGAGGGAGCGTTGGGAAGAATTGGATTGAGCGAATGGGGATGGAAGATGGAAGCGGAAGGGCGGAGTGGTGGAATTCCGCATAATTCAATGGGGAAAACCGGACAGGACGTTGGGTCGCGTCTGGCTGGGCGACGAAGAGGAAGGAATTTGAGAGCGTGAATTCCAGACGAGGACGAGGATGTGCAGATGCAGGGCAGCTACGGCAGTGTAGGGCGGCGGCAACAGTGGTGTGAGGGCGGCAATGCAGGGCGGCGGCAATGGTGGCGCGAGGGCGGCAGTGGCGGCACGAGGGCGGCAGCGGCGCAAGGGCGGCGGCGACAACGATGGTATCCTCGAGGCCGGGGCAAGGAGTGGCGGCGGTCGTGGTGGTGGAGGCACGGAGGCGTGCGGCGGCGGCGACGGCGGTTGGACTCCTTCCCTTGCCTTCCTTGAGCAGCCACTCGAGAAGGAGGAAACTCCTTTCTTTTCTCAAATGACAGCTAGGGTTTGTGGGGGGTCCCTTCCCCTCTTATAGAGCCCAAAATGGGCCGAGAGGGGAAAGGGCCCACTTGAGGCCCACGACCCAAAGCCTAAACATGTTCATAGAAATAAAAAGGTTTACAAAGAAGAAGGGTTTCACAAATAGGATCCCGAAAAGGGAAGAACCCACCTGGAAGCCTAAAAGGAAGAGGGAAATAAGCGAGGACCTGCTTAAACACGTGCCGGTCGAAAAGTTCATAATAAAGAAAGAAGATTAGTCCACATGCGTGAAAGGGCTCCTCTAGCTCCGTAATATCATGTCTTGGTGGCAACGGAGGTCGTACGCCACCATCTTGTCTTTGAGCATGCTTCTCATAAGACACACAATGGTCCTATTCTTTCTCTCAACTACTCCATTTTTTTGGGTCGTATGTGGAGTAGTGAGCTGCCTTCGAATGCCTTTCTCTTCACACCACTTTAAGAATTCGTCTGAAGTGAATTCTCCACCATAATCAGTCCTCAAACACTTAATCAATGCTCCATTGGATTCATTCTCTACCAAAGTCTTGAATTTTTTAAAGGCACCAAAAGCTTTCGAGTTGTCCTTCAAGATCGCCACCCACATCAATCTAGAAAAATCATCAACAATTAGCAAAAAATACTTCCCTCTGTTAATTATTGATGGTGTGATTGGACCACAAATGTCAGCATAGATCAACTCTAGGGGCTTTGAAGCTCTAAATTTAGTTTCTTTGAGAAATGGGGCTCTCACATATTTCCCTACCATGCAACAACTGCACTTGTGCTCAAATTATGAAGAACTAGGTAATCCAATCGCATGATTACCTTTCACCATACCATGGAGAGTGTGAGCACTTTGATGACACATCATTCTATGACACAGTCATGCCTTTTCATCATTCTTTTCCACAAGAAGACAATGCTCTACGATGTTAATCTTCAATAGGTACATATTCCCCCTCATCTTGGGAGTCTTGGTCAACAACCTTCCTTGGCCTTCGTGAAGAGTGTGAAAACCGCCCCTCAAATGTATATCGCAACCTTGAGAATCAAGCTTTCCCAAACTTAAGATGTTAGTCTACAACTGAGGAATATGACGAACATTTTCAAATATCATTTGTTCACCATTAGTACAATCCACATGTACTTCACCTTTGCCTTTATACCTAATTGACGAACCATCACCGAACCTCACCACTCTTTTGTGAGATTTATCAAGGGACTGATAGAAGGTCTTCATACAAGTCATATGGCTGCTCACTTCTGTATCTAGATACCACATATCATCAATATGAGAGCCACTCATACCTTGAAGTAACACGTCTGTATGTTCATCAGCTAGCACCATGAGTAATGATGATTCTTCCTCTTCATCTTCATCTTCTTGTGCCATGTGCATCTTTTCTTTTCCCTTGGACTTTTCCCTCATGGGAAGTTAAAAGTCATCTGCAAAATTCTCAAGCTTTTGACAATTTTAGCATCTTACGTTAGATTTGTCAAATTTCTTCTTTTTCTCTCCATTGGTTTCATTGCCACAACCTTTGCCTTTTCTTTTCCTTCCTTGTCCCCTTACACTTGAAGATGACCCTCTTTGATCCTTCTTTGACATATTCAATACTCTAGATAGGAGTACTTGGTCCTCATCTCTTGAGTTCCTCTTATGGAGTCTCAATTCATGGACTTTGAGTTTCCCAAAAGCTTCGTCAAGTCTCATGGTCTTTAAATCACGTGTCTACTCATGTAGAAGAATTAGATAATCAAAATCTTTAGAGACTAACATGAGGAGTCTTGAAACATCACCATACTCATCACGACTTTCCCCCAAGTCTATAAAATTTTTAACGATTCGACAAAAACGATTTAAGTAATCATCCACTTTCTCATTCCTCTTCATGGAAATTGTTTCGAATTCCCTCTTCAAATCTGCACCTTTGCTTGCACCACCCTATCTATTCTCACATGGAATGTGCAGAGAACCTTCCAATATCAATTTGATTGCTTTGTGACTCCAAGATGAAACTGAGGATCATCGACAATGCAAGGTGATCACTCTTGCGATATACCTCAATTCCATCAATGACTCCCCATAAATCATGAACCTCCAAAGAAACCTCCATCCTCATAGCCCAAATAAGATAATTTGTGCTTGTTAACACCAAAACAAAAGTGGACATACCGCTTTCACTTCTTGGTGAATGCAAAGTTGGTGTAGGTGCATATACATCATCAGACATGGTAGAGTTCCTTCCTCTCTTAGACATCTTCACAAGCCTAGGACCAAAAATACTCTCATATCACTTTTTGCCTGATGATCACCTCAAGGAGCACTCCAATAGATGATGAGCACACTCAAAAATGCACTCACACACTCAAAATAACAAGAAGAATGAGAAATAAGAGAGAAAATGTACTAAAACCACTCAAAACTCAAATAAAACCCTCTAGAGGAAGACAGGAATGCTCAGATACCTTCAAGGATGCTCTAGGGGTCCCTCTTGATAGGCTCACAAAGAGAAAAATATGAAAAAAAATGTCTCTTAGATTTTCATGCGCCATCTTCCTGCTAAGTGCACGCCATGGTGCATGAAAATTGGTGATTTCCATGCATCGTGGCACGCACATTGCACGCATCTCAGTGGGTGCTACAATAACCGCCAAGATGTGCACGCATGTGCGCACGGGGTCCACCCAAAAAATGTGTCGCATCTGGTGTGCACGGGCGCTTGCTCTCGCGTGCCTCTATACGCCACTGCGCTTTATCGGGTACTAATAACATGCATTTATAACTTAAATTCTTATTTTATTTAACTCATATTCATGCTTATTTACGTGAATATAATGCATGTTATCATAGTTTTTATGAATTTTCTCCATTGGTATGTCATTCTACTTAAGTTCATGTGTATGCATAATTTAGGGTTAATTATGTGCTTTCTTGATGATTAATCTTTTGCAAGGTTAAATTAATAGAAATTAATTACTTTCCCTGATTTACTTTGACTTTAGAAGATGATTAAAAGAATTAATTCCAAGGAAAGAATGATTGGATGATTAAAAGAAGGAATTCTTAATGAAAGACTTAATATTATTTTCAATCCATCCCATTTTCTTGTTTTAATTTATATTTTCGATGACATGATATTAAAAAGGATGAAATTTCTGATCCCTAGTAATAGGATTGGGGTGGTAACGCAATAGCGTTTAACCGCCCGGTCTTATATACTCGCCCATTTCTTTCTTTTCTTCCATGTGGGACTATGTTCCCGTGGATCCTTAATGTTTTAGGTGACGTGGTGTCGCGTGGCATGTCGGATGCGATCGCGATGATGGAGATGCCTCGATCGCATGGACTCGTGTCCACCCGATCTCCATCACAAGCACGTGCGCAAAATGGAGAATAAGTGGAATTCGACGATCGTGATTCAGTCACAGCCTCGGCGAATTAACGTGTGACATGTGGCTTCATCGGACATTCGTGATTCATTGCCGATTTGGAGCATTGAGGGAAGACGTGTAGCCGCATCGCGATTCTACGATCACGATCAGACGCTCCAGATTGAATGCAAAATCGACGCGTTGTGGGGCAACGCATGGAGATATCGAGACGCTCCGATCATGATTAGACGGGCGAAATCAAAAGGGAAAACGTGGGCCTATGTCGTGGGATCATGCCTCACCTTGCGCGCATGATCAAGCACGTCCATCCGATCTTCTTAAGATCAAACGGTCTGCATTTTTCGGGTGGAATCTCCTTATAAATTCGTATGTTCTTCCTTTGTAAGGCAACTTTTGATTGATTCGTGAAGAAATTAAGCAAATTTGAAGGAAGATCTTGAGTTCATCATGATTCCCCAGAAACATTTGGGAACATAGTCCCACACGGAAAAAAAACGAGAATGGGTTAGCTTATAAATCGGGGCGGTTTAACGCTATTGCGGTACCGCCCCAATCATATTACCAGGGCCCATTAACCCGTTGGCCCTTCACCTGCCGACCCCTATTGCCATGTGGCGGCCCACACGGGCGTCCGCGTGGACTCGCACGGCCCGCGCCACGTTTCTGGGTCCTGTGCGCCACCTGTGCCTCACACAGGGCTCGCGCGGCTCTGCCACCTGGCCTTGCGTGCCGCGTCGCATCCGCTCGGGTCCCGCATGTCATGTCAGCTCCGCACCACATCAGCTAGCGCGCCACATCAGCATCGTGGGGTTTGTGGAATAAAACCCCCCTTTTTTGCAATTTTAAATAGGAAATACTCATAAAAAATCAAATTAAAATCAGATAAAAATCAATAAAAAGGCCATAAACTCATAAATTCATAACTTTAAATATAGAACTCCTTTTTAATCCGAATTTTCTCCATCGTATCACAATTCTCTTCCTTTTTAACATCATGTCATCTAGAATACACTTTCAATGAAGAAATTAAGATGAATTAAAAATTAACTTAACTCATTTCTTAAGAAATCTTATTAATCATAATTTCATCTTGAAATTATCTTTCAAAACATGCACTAAAGTCAAAGTAATTCAAGAAAAGAGATTAACTTCTATTAATTTTAACTTTGCAAAAGACTAATCATCCATCAAGCATGAAATTATCCCTAATTTATCACTAATATCGACTTTAGTGAAATGACATACCAATGGAGAAAATTCCTAAAAAGTATGATAACATGCATCATATTCACATAAAATAAGCATGAATATGAGTTAATTAGGAAAAGAAATTAAGTTATAAATGCATGTTATCAGTGAGGCCACCTCATTTAGGGATAATATTACCTCCTAAAGGAGGTAACTACACCCTTGGACATCCTTGGGGTGGTGGATCTCCACCCTTGATCATGAGAGTGAAAGCTCTCCACCCTTGGTCACCTAGACGCCTAAAAGACCCTCTCTATATAAGGCTCTATTTTCTCTCTCTTCTCTTGTTTTTTGGCTCTCTCTTAGCATTAGGCTACCAAAAAGAAGAGGAGAGGAGGTCAAGGCCCAAGGAGATTATTTCTTGATGTTCAATCTTGTGGTGCAGAAGAAATTAAGCTAGCATTGCGATTGGAGCGGATTGAGCATCACCCGGCCTAGGACAAGCATCGCGACGGGGTTTGTGCAACGATCTGGATTGAGTTCTTGCTTGTATTCATCTCCATAAATAGTAAAGTTGTATTTTCTTTTATTTTTCTTTCTTATTTTCTTTTAATGTAGTGGCTTTGACATCACCGACACTTGCAACTCTCTCTCCTTATCGCTGCACATCGATTCGTCGATCCGTCGCTACCGCCGACCACTCTTCTCACCTTGTCATCATCTCATCCCCATTGCATTTTGATGCAGGACGAGGGAGTAAACCCTTGCACCCGATCAATGAGACTCGAAGTCCGGGGGATGGAGCAGTCGGCCCGATCCGTATTGGTGCGTGAACCTAAGACTCTAAGTCAATCCCTAATCTAAGTGCAAGCAGGCGCACCAATAGACAACCTCAACTCCGAACAACCCGGGGTAACACTCGACGATGGTAAAACCGAGACCCGGTCGGTCCACGTCCGGTAGACGGCGGAACAGTCGTCGTGGAAAGGCCAGAGGTGGCTGCTCACGCTCAGCGGCAGACCTGACGTGGCGTCAGAAATCACGACCCTAATAACCGTTCTATCCTGCCTAAGTCCGTCTGAAGGCGGTGGAAACAAATCGAGGAAAACCTTCGAAAGGTAATTAACTAGAAATAGGGAAGGGGGCGGAGTTAACCTTCGGGGCTGCGTAGCCCGACGGGTCGTGACGGGCAGAGAGTCGGCACGGGCAGAGGCACTTGGCGAAGAGCGATGCGTAGAATCCGAATACGGGCCTTCGAGTAGCTGGGAATCGTTGTCGAGGGCAGGGGCTGATGAGCAGCCGGACCACGGAGTAAGAGCGCCGGTCTTCGGTGATGCGCGAGATAAGCCGGCGGTGGCGAGCAGACCAGGCTGACAAGCTGGTCAAAGAGCCCAGCCGATGACTAGTGGCCACAGACGAGCGCGCGAACGCCGGGAGCAGGGGCGGAAAGCTATTCGCAGCTAACAAACACCGTACGGGTGTTACGACAATGATGGCGGCTGATCCACGTACGGACTGGCGGGTGAGTCGCGATCCACTGGAGAAAGACAGGCACGTCGCAGACATGGCGATAGGTGAGTCACGGAAGGGAGTGGCGAAAGTCAGTAAGTAGGGAGGGGGTATCGCGGAAATGAGGCAGAAGAGATGGGTGAGTAGGGGAGAAGTGAGGAAGACGGGAGGTGAGAGAGGGGAACGTGAGGACCGTGTGGACGGGCGTGTGCGGGTAAAGAGATTGAGGGCGCGTAGCGGAAAAGTGGATGGGGAGGGTACTAAGAGAAAGGCGGATGGGAAGGAGGAAGCAGACGATAGGGGAGGGAGGTTGAGAGTGAGGGTGAGGCGGAACGCGGCAACTGCCTTCTGGCGGGAGGTGGTCAGGTATCAACCGTCTGCCCACGACGGTGCGCACTCACGCGAACCGCGCTTGAGATGCTAGAAGATCGCGGGCGAAAGTCACGGCGCGGGATCTTCGCGTCGGGCCGAGCCGAGAAGTGGGGACGCGGTCGTGGTAGGTGGACGTACGTGCCAGCGACCGGCTGGTAGACGCGTCAGACGACAGTCGGACGTCCACGACCAGATGCTTTGCTCCACGCGTGACCGCGAGCTTGCTGCTGGGTAAGGATTATCACGGCGGACCGTCACGTCGGTCCATGCGGAGGGAAACTACGGAAATAGGAGGGGAAGGGAGGTGGGGAACTTCGTTTAGATATCGCGGGAAGTCAGGGTGAAGGGACGACGGGCGTCGGGAGGAGGGGGATCTGTCCACAGGAGCATGGGGAGCGTCGTTGGCTCTTCCTCACGAGGCGGGTGGACAAGTACGCACGGCGCTCGTACGGCACCCACCAAACTTCTTCCTCCCCTCCCCTTCAGACCTCTTGCCCTTCCCTTACGCGCGGTCAGCAGATGGAAGGCTCTTCCCTTCGATCCTTCACGAACTCTCTTCCCTTCCTCTCCTTCCCACTCTTCTAACAAACCAAGGAAAAAAAAAACTACGATCAAAACTCTCAACGGCGCAAATGTTCACTAGGGTTGAGGGGAGGTCCTACCCTCCCTTATATAGGGCCCACAAGTGGGCTAAGGGAGGGGCCTACTTGAGGCCCTCTCCCTTTGGGATCTACGTGGGCCTCCCGAATAGGGACCTACATAGACCCCAAAAGGCAAACAAACACAAATCAAAAGCGGGTCCGCTAAACACAAGAGCGAGACCCCCATAATTCGAGGAGAAGAAGAAGAATAGCTTAGTGTCGTCTCGCGGCTAGGCCGCATGCCAAAAGCCGGGCTCCTTCGTCTTCGCGCGTCGAACGGGCTGGACTCGGGATGCCGGTGTCTCTAACGCTGCTGGCGGTGGGCCTCGCTCGCCATCACATTTCTTTATACATTATTTTTCCATTGGAATTCATATTTCTCTCTTAAACAAAAAATAAACCTAAAAACTATCACTCATATTCATCTCTACATGCCCCATTTACGTTCGCACTTCTTTCCAAGCTCTCACTTCTTCCACAATCTCTCACCTTTTATATGAACGTCTAATCTAATTACCTCAGCTCCCTGTGGATTCGACCCTTACTTACACTATACTAAGTAAGGAAATATAAATTTTATTGCATGAAATCGATACACAACAACGAGAGAAAACACGCATAATCGAGTTCATCAATTGGCGCCGCTGCCGGGGATTCCTCGGCCACGCGGGCTTCTATAGGAGATTTATCAAGGACTACGCAAAAATTTCTAAAGCTTTAACTAATCTTATATCTAAAGATGTCAATTTCATTAGGAATGATGATGCTCTTAAAGCTTTTAATCTCATCAAGGATTCTCTCATACAAGCTCCCGTTTTGAAGGCACCAAATTGGGATCTTCCTTTTGAGCTTATGTGTGATGCATCCAACTTTGCGGTAGGAGCCGTACAAGGACAAAGAATTGACAAGAAGCCGGTGGCCATCTACTACGCTAGAAAGACCTTGGTGGATGCTCAGGTACACTATTCTACAACTGAGAAAGAATTACTAGCTATAGTTTTTGCTTTAGAAAAGTTTAGGTCTTATTTGTTAGGAAGTAAAGTAATAGTTTATTCTGATCATGCCGCTTTGAAATTCCTTTTGAAGAAGAAAGAAGCCAAGCCTAGGTTAATTAGGTGGATCTTATTACTTCAAGAATTTGACATAGAAATCAAATATAAGAGAGAGAGTGAGAATGTAGTGGCCGACCATTTATCTAGGATTAGTATAGATGACCCATTACCCCTACCCATTCAAGATTCCTTCCCCGATGAACACATATTGGAAGTAAAACTAAAATTGACTCCTTTGTATGCACATATAGTGAACTATCTAGTTATTGGGAAAGTACCCAATGATTGGGATTATAATGAAAGGAAAAAGTTCTTTAAAACCGTACCTCATTATTTTTGGGAGGAACCCGAGTTATTTTACCTAGGAGTCGATCAAGTTTTGAGAAGATGTGTTTCGGAGGAAGAACAAGGTAAGATTTTAGAACTATGTCATTCATCATCTTATGGAGGTCATTACTCGTCTAAAATTATAGCGACTAAGGTTCTTCAATTTGGATTTTATTAGCCAACCTTGTTCAAGGATGCACATAATTTTTATTTGAAATGTTCGACTTGCCAAGCAGCCATAAACATAGATAAGAAAAATGGCATGCCCCTTAAGCCAATTTTGGAAGTAGAAGTCTTTGATCTTTGGGGCATATATTTCATGGGACCATTTTCTAATTCCGATGGGTATGAATACATTTTGATGGCAGTAGATTATGTCTCTCTATGGGTAGAAGCGATTCCTACAAGAACTAGCGATCGCAAAGTAGTGCTAAAATTTATTGAGCAAAATGTATTTTCTAGGTTTGGATGTCCTAGAGCCATTATTAGTGATAGAGGGACCCATTTCAATAATTTTCAATTTAGAACCCTACTGAAAAGATATGGAGTTCATCATAGGATAACCACGCCTTACCATCCCCAAGCAAATGGACAAATAGAAAATTGTAATAGAGAGATTATGAAAATACTTCAAAAAATCTGTAAGCTTAATGGTAAAGATTGGTCCAAGAAGATTAATGATGCTTTGTGGGCATATAGGACAGCATATAAAATGCCTTTAGGTATGTCCCTATATAGATTAGTATTTGGAAAAGCATGTCATCTTCCGGTAGAATTAGAGCATCGAGCATATTGGGCTTTAAAAAAATTAAATTTATTAATGGAGGAAGCCGAAAAAAAGAGGATTCTTGACTTGCATGAGTTGAATGAAATTAGAAATGAAGCATACGAGAATTCTAGAATTTATAAAGCCAAAATGAAAGCCTTTCATAATAAGAATTTAAGGAGAAGAGAATTCCATGTGCATCAAAAAGTTTGGCTTTACAATTCTCGACTTAAGCTTTTTTCGGGTAAGTTTAAATCAAGGTGGGATGGGTGACAAGACTAAATGGTATGGTCGTAGATTAAACACAATTCAGTGTCAAAATAAAGTCTTAATCTCACCAATTTATGATTAATCAATTTAATTAATTAGTATAGTGGTAATTAAGGGTCGAATCCACGGAGAAGTAGGGAAATTTGAGATATATCTTTGAAATTCGGTCAAATTGGATGACAAATTAAGATTAGAAATTGGGCATTTTTGTAAAAAAGATAACTCAATTGCGAATCCATGGAATCAAAAATCAAGTGATTTGGATAAGAATTCGTTGAGTAATCGAAGTTTTAAGTTAGGAGAAAATTCGTATCGCGAAAATGATTAAAAACCGAAATTAAAATGAAATTAAACTTAATCTACGATTTAAAATGTAAATTAACACTAAATGATGAAAGATTAAGATGAAAACACGCAATCTAACGCAAATTAGCCTTTGAAATGATCCAATTAATCGCCGGATGCATGGCTTTTCATTCCGAGTTTCCGAAGACGAAAATTGAAGTTCAAGATGTGAATTCTTCTTCCTCTTTCAACCAAACCTTGATTTCAAGCATTCAGTGGGTGCGGAAATGAGTCAAGAGTACAATGAAACAAACGGTGCATGAAATGGTGAAATAAACAAGGAGAATTTGGCGAAAATCCACGGGCAATTCTTTCCGCCGCGAAGAACAGAATTTAAAGAACAATTTTTGGGCTCAGCCATCCGATCTGATGGACTCATCGCGATCAACTGTCGCGATTAGACGGCATTCCACGAATCCTCGCCTTTAATTCATGATTGTCCGATCATTTGTGAACGGTCGAGATGCGATTTCATCGCATGAAGAAGAAGATGCATCGATTTGATCGTCCGTTGGATCTTGATCGGGCGATCATGATTAAATCGGAGATCCATTGGATGATTGAATGTGGACCGTTATAACTCGCATGATCGACAGTCACGATCAACTCACTTAAGTGAGTTATTGACCACGTGCGCTGATCGGTGATCTGTGGGCCACGCGTCCACCGCATCTATGCCACATATTCCACGCGATCTTCATCGAACGCGCAGAATGCTGCCACGCATCCTACAATCA
Organism: Lemna minuta; assembly: GCA_024174645.1. Lineage (NCBI taxonomy): Eukaryota > Viridiplantae > Streptophyta > Magnoliopsida > Alismatales > Araceae > Lemna > Lemna minuta. The sequence continues at coordinate 4,533,335 of CM044113.1, read as the reverse complement.
AACGAAAAGAGGAGAATAGTCCCACACTGAGGAAATTAATGGAATCAGTCGGGTATATAATGTATAAGAGTTATAGCGGTTAGCTTAAATTCCTCTATGTTACGCGGATGCCCGTGTGGGGCACCACGTGGTAAAGGGGGGTCGGCATATGGAGGGCCCATGGGTTAGTGGGCCCTAGTTAGGAGTTTGGGGCGCTAACGCAAATGCGTTACCGCGCCCCATCTTTTAACCTAACATTTCGTCGTATTTTCTTCCGTGTGGGACTATGTCCCACACGTTTCTTACCTTTTGCAGGCGACGTGGATGCACGGTAGGCGTTAGATTTGGTCAAGGATGATCTCATGGCGTCGATCACATGGACTCGACTCCACGCGATCACTGATTTAACACGTGCGTTTAATCGGATTTAAGTGATGCTATGGATGGACGACACGTGGTGTCGCGATAGGAAATCAAGCCCACATCAAACGGTCACGATTCGTCGAGACGTCAGCTCACAGTGGAGACGCGTGGAACATCTTCCTCTTACCTAGCGACGTGTGGACGCTTCAGGAGCGTCCGATCTCCATCGGACGGGAGACGAAAGTGACGTACGTGGAGGCATTGGAAGCGTCAGATTTTTGTCACGATTTCGATCGTGATTGGATCGCGATCGTGATCCGCATCAGGAGGCACTACTACCTGATATTCATTAGGAGGCATCGGAAGGCTCACCTTCTGACACGTGGACGGAGATGGCGCGTTCGATCGTCATAGAGCGTGCAATTTCGATCGGCTACGCGATCTTCATTTGACGGCGGAAATATCAAGACTTGATCTTCATTCCCTTTAAAAAAGACGATATATCTCCCTTTGTTGTTTAACTTTTGATCGATTTGTGAAGGTAATTAAGCGAATTTCGAGGAAGGTCTTATGTTCTTCATGATCCCCCTGCATATAGACTCGATTGCGAAGCAATTGGAGCGGGATTGATCGCAAATTCCGCCTTAATTTCATCTAATTTTCCCCTTGAATTCCGAACGTCCACGAGAAAGAATATGAGCAAGTTAGCTTCAATCCATGAGAATTGAAGCCTCATTCTTGCGGCAATCAGGTTAGTAGTGAGATTCAATCGATTATCAAGAGGTAATTTGAGTTTTTATTAGACTTAGAAGTTTAATTTTGCAAATTAGTTCTTAGTGTTCTTCATTTTCCCCAAATTTGAGTCTGAGAAATTTCTGATTTTGAAAATAGTATATCTCTCTGATTATAATTCCAAATCACTCGATTTTAAATTCATTGGATTCCTCTTTTCATCAGCTTTTCGTGGATAGTAAATTCGTTGAATTCCGAGTTCATTTGACCCTTCAATTTAACATTTGACCGAGCACTGTTCATCTTTCATCAGAAGTCAAAGGTTGACGTTCGGGGTCATTTTACAAATCGGAATTTGATCATTTTGGTCTCCTTAAATTCCCCCGGTTCTTAGCTTTCCATTGACATATAAATTGCAAGATTTGGATTTCATTTGACCGGTCAATTTGACGATTTCCTCTGAGGTGTTCATTTCGGGGATTTTCTTATATTTGATTTTCAATATTTCATAGTAAATCCATTTCTTATCCAAAAATCACGAATTTAATATCAATAAATTCCATTTTATTTCTTGTTTCTAAATATATAATTTTCGTAATCTTCTGACACTATTTGGTTCTCTGATTTTACAGAACACCTACTATTGGTCAAAGTCAACGCTTTAACTTTGACTTTTGACTTTTCTTTGTCAAACCAGAGAATTCAAATCTTAAAACTTCTTATTTAGTCTATTTGTATCATTTCTATTCATCACATCTTATTTTTACTTCTTTAAAACCCCTTTTAAACCTAAGTTTGACCAAGTCAACTCTCCAATTAAAGTCAACCCTGCTCTTTGTGGATCGACTCGATACTTACACATTACTTGATTTTATATCGTATCTTTGTGAGTTCGGTTTTATAAATTTTGTTTCACCTACGTTTCTGCGTTTTGACGACGTACAAAAACGCTTCGTCAAAATGGCGCCGCTACTGGGGAGCATGCATTATTGATTTGATTGCTTGATTTCGTGGTTATATTTAGGTTTCTGTCTTCTGTTGTTTACTGACCTGCAAAGAGTTTATCAGACCATATCAGTGGTGGAAAAGCTATAGCGAGGTAAGATTACCTAATTTTGCCCATTATTTGATAGTTTTGGTGCAAATTTGGTAGTCTATTTTGTGTTTTTCACTAAATCGAGATGTCAATATTCATATATCTAAGATTCATCCTCTGTTATCAGTGACTTATTAGTATTATTATCTTTATTGGTGCGATTTTTGATATAGTGTAGCTTGATCTATCTTTTAGGTGAATTAAGTGAAGCATTTTTCATTTAGACATCATCCTTTTCGTCTCACCCTTTTCTGACTTTCTTATATATATATATACTTGTTGTTCTGTGATCTTTTTTGGCTTTAGATATGAATAGGCATCCTAGGAACCGAGGAGGACGACAAGGACATCATAATCCGCGACCCACAAGGCATACAAGGAACAACGCCTTGTATGAGGACCTCTTCGCTACATCCACACATTCTAGAGCTCCATCGGAGGCCTCTAGTGATTCCTTTCTAGCCATCGCCACACCAGGGCGAGGAGAGCCGATAGACGCCCCTCTTCCTGCCGAGATAGTGAGACGACGTCTTAGCGATTACGCAAGACCGGTTGTCCAAAGGCAAACTACGCGAGTCGATGCGCCTCTTCAACGAGATGCGAATTTTTAAAATTGACTCACATATTCTTGGCCTTTTGCCTACTTTTCATGGACTACCATCGAAGGACCCATATCGACATGTGGACGAGTTTAGCCAGGTGTGCGAATTCAACCAATTCCATAATGTCCCCTCCGAGACGGCCAAGATGAGCTTCTTCCCCTTCACGCTTAAGGAAAGTGCAAAGGAGTGGTTTTTCACCTTGGGCTGCGAGTTCGATTTATGGAGAGACATGGAAGACACATTTTTGCATAAGTACTACTCGGTAGGTAAGACTAGTGTCGTGAGACGCGCCATATGCGAGCTCTCACAAGGGCCAGGTGAGGTTTTCTATGAGGCTTGGGAGAGACTTACAGATCTCTTGAGACAGTGTCCGCATCAGGGTATACCTAAACATGAGATAACTCATATTTTTTTATGATGGTTTAGGTGCACCTGACAGGTACTTGCTCGATGCCGCTAGTGGAGGCACATTCATGAGCAAGTATGAGGATGAAGCCCTCGAGTTAATCGAGTTGGTGGCGGAGAATAGCCACCATCATGCGGCTAAATCCTTCGGAGGACGGAGCGCTCCCGCTAAGGGAGGGATGTTGGACGCAAAGGCGGCAGAGACAAGTATGCATTTAGATAAGATTGAGAAATTGACGGAAGCACAAAACTTGATCATGGATTCGCTTAAGATCCAACCGGGTTCTAATGGCCTCACGCCACTTTCACATGTTGATATCTCCCCGTATTCGCATTGCTCTAGTTTTGAGCACGTAGAGCTGGATTGCCCCGTGATGGCAATCCAAGGTCCATATTTATTTCGGCCAAACCCTACTACATATCTGATGAAAGCACAAAAAGTATGTATAAATACTAAGATTTACCTTTATTTAGCTAAATTAACTCGCAAACCTATCATGATATCTACCATTGCACGAGTTAATAATTTTATTCCATCCATACACCAAACAAGAAATTTTATACATCATTTCTTTGTCTCCTTGTTTTCAAGAACTTATAAGTATGAAAATGGAAGCTAAATCATTTAAAGTGGATGTGGAGAAGGTTAATGGGTTGTCCAAGGCATCTTAAGTGGAGCCCAGTCAAAGGAGAATCGGGGCTCTCTCTCCTCGCTGGGGTTTAAAAGGAAAGAGACAGAGAAAAGAAGTTCTTCTTCAGCTTTTCGCTTTCTTCTTCTTCCTCGAACATCTCCTCTCCTAGGGTTAGTTGTTTTACATTCTTTTCTGAAATCCATCTCCTTCCCCGGTCCATCTCTTGCTCTTCCTTCTCTTTCTCTTACCTCAGTCATTGATCTCGCTTACTGTTTTTTTTCGCAGCATCTTTCCCCGCTGTTTCTGGAGTCATCGCTTCTCTCTGTCTCTCTCTCGTCATCGCCCTTCGTCACCTCTTCCGATTCTCTATTTCCAACCGTCGCCTCACCTCTTCAGTTCCACTTTTCGGTTCCGTTCGTTACTTCTAATTTCCTGTTCATCTCTTTCAAGTTATAATTTTTCTCCTCTCGTTTCTCTTTACAAATTCTTACCCTTTTCCTCGCCGCGATCTTCTCCCCAGTTCAACCGCAGCCGCTTCTCTCTCGTCCTCTCCACCTTTCTCTCGATTTCATCTCTTATAGTTCTATATCCCTCACTTCATCTATTTTAGTTAAAATCATTTCTTAGTATATCTCCTTTTCCCGTCTCCATCTTCCTCTATCTCTCGCGAAATCTTCTCTTCTCTCTTGCGTAATCGCGTTGCCTCTTTCTCCTTCTTTCGTTTTTCTCGCGACCTCGTTTTCTCTCTTTCTCTCGCGTCACGGTCTTCATCGCTCTTCTCTCAATCTGTCTCATTTCTGCCTTCTTCTATTCGCTCTCTCCCTTATTTCTTCTTTTCTTTCTCTCTTTTCCCTCTCACGCTTCCGCGCAATCTCTCTAGACTCCTCTGGCGTTCATCTTCTCTCTCCCTATTTCTCTCGCGATCTAACCTTCTCTCTCCGTACATTCTCTCTCTTAATTCCCGTCTTCCCTCTGTGTTGACCACCGGTGTTCCCTCCTTTCCGTCTCTTCCAATTTATCTCCCACTCTCTCTATTTATCCCCTTCTTCGTCCTCAGTTTCTCCCCTTCTCCTGCGCAACCACCGTCGCGCTTGCTATCTCTCCCCTCTCTATCAATCCTTCTCGTTTCTACTTCCTACTTTTTCGCAACCGCACATCTCTTCTTTCTAATTTCTCGCGTATTCTCTTCTTCCCTCCATTTTCCGAAGTCGTATTCATCCTCTCCCTTCCGATCTCTCTATTCTTCTCCTATCGCGTTCTCATTTGCGTTTTTTGTCTCGTCATTTTAGTATCTGCTCTCTCTCTCCAATTTTCTGAATTCATCTTCTCCGCTTTCACGATTTATGTATCCGTCTCGCGTTTTCTTTCCCTTACCCCCTCTTCCGCTCCCTCTCCGAGGTACTTCTCTATCTTCGTCGCTTCTTTATCTTGCGTGCTCTCGCTTTCTCTTCGTTCAGCACACCCTCCTATTCCACGTGAACCTCGCCTATTCTCCTGTCTGAGATTCTTTTTCTGTCTTTCGCGTTTTTCTTTTCCTTGTTAACGCACTTCTGTTGCATCACCTTCCTCTAACTCCTTCCCTCTCGAATTTCTTTCGCTCCCTTCCTCTTTTGCTGGCTTCCGCCTTCCCTCTCTTTCTCTTTTCCGGTTTCGTCACTCTTCCTTCCTGTTCTTCCGCTCTATCTCTTTCTCACAATTTTTGTTCTTCTCTCTCCCTCAGTTTTTCTTTTTCTCTCTCACACGATTTCGCTCCCTTCCTCACGTCTTCTCTCTCAACTACCCTCCTTTCTTCACGTCTTCCATTTTATTCGTTTTTCCGTGATTTCCGTCGATTCTCCTCTCTTCCGCCGCATCATCCTTCCTCTCTCTTCTATTTCTTCCTCTCAATTTTTTTCCGAATACCCCCGCACGCTCTCTCTCTCTCTCTCTCTCTCTCTCTCTCTATCTTTCTATCTCTCTCCCCCTTTCGATTTCTCTCTTACCGCTTTCTTTCAATTGGCATTTTCTCTCTCTTATTTTCTCTCTAAATTCCTATCTCTCTCTATCCGTACTTCTATCGCTCGGTTTCTTAGTTTGGCGCTCCACCTCTCGGTTTCTCTCTAACCCTCTTCCTCGGTCAACAAATCTCAGCGGCATCCTTCTCCCTTTCTTATATTGTCTCTCTCTCTTTACTCTCTCCATCTCCCTCAATCCCTCTCTCTATTCTCTACCCTCCTCGGTCAACAGTCAATTCTTTTTCCCTACTTCAATTTCTCGCTCTGAATTCTATTCTTAAACCGTTAAGGATGAAATCCTTAAATGGCTTAATGCAGGTATCATATATCTCATCTCCGACAGTACATGGGTCAGTCTGGTGCACGTTGTCCCCAAGAAGGTGGGGATCACCGTGACAACAAATGACAAGGGCGAAGAAATTCAGACGCGTCTTCCGACGAAGTGGAGAGTATGCATCGACTATCGGAAGCTTAACACGGCGACAAAGAAGGACCATTTTCCCTTGCCATTTATTGACCAAATTCTTGATAAGCTTTCAGGCCAAGGATTTTATTACTTCCTAGACGGATACTCGGGGTATAATCAGCTAGCCATACACCCCGATGATCAGGAGAAGACGACGTTTATATGTCCATTTGGCACGTATGCATTTCAGCGCATACCATTTGGACTATGTAACGTCCCTACCACATTTCAGAGGTGCATGATGGCCATCTTCTCCAATTATATAGGAGAGAGCATGGAGGTCTTAATGGACGACTTCTCAGTTTTCGGCCCTAGTTTCGATGCGTGCTTGGAGCACTTAACGTAAATCCTCGACGTTTGCGTTAAGAAACTTCTAGTTCTTAGTTGGGAGAAGTCCCACTTCATGGTGCGAGAAGGTTTAGTGCTTGGATATTTAGTTTCATGCAAAGGTTTGGAAGTGGACAAGGCCGAGGTTGAGGTAATCCAAGACCTTGCACTCCCTAAGTCGATAAGGGATCTTAGAAGTTTCTTAGGGCATGTTGGTTTTTATCGTCGCTTTATTCAGGATTTTGCTAAAGTCTCCAAACCACTGACTTCTCTTCTTTGCAAGGAAAAAGACTTTATCATTGAGGAAGAAGGGAAGCACGCCTTTATGCAGCTGAAGCAAGCTTTAGTGGAAGCGCCTATTTTACAAATTCCTAATTGGGACTTACCTTTTGAGATCATGTGTGATGCTTCTGATTTTGCAGTGGGCGCAGTTTTGGAGCAACGAATCGACAAAAAGCTGACCGACATATGTTACGCAAGCAAGACACTCGCCGACGCTCAACTCATCTACACGACTATGGAGAAAGAGTTGTTAGCGGTTGTCTTTGCTTTGAAGAAATTTAGGCCTTATATCTTGGGCAGCAAGATCATTGTCTACACAAACCATGCCGGATTGAAATACTTGCTATCCAAGAAAGAGGCTAAACCGTGACTGATTAGATGGGTTCTCCTCCTTCAAGAATTCGATTTGGAGATCATGGACAAGAAGGGAAGTGAGAACTCGGTGGCTGATCATCTTTCTCAACTCCACACTACATCTTCAGGTGAGATTTGTGATGCATTTCCTGATGAGCAGCTCCTCATCGTGGTGACTAAGGTACCTTGGTTTGCGCATATTGTTAATTACTTAGTCACAAAATTTATCCCCAATTATTGGAACACGCATCAAAAGAAGAAATTTGTCTATGATGTTAGACATTATTTTTGGAAAGAACCCCAATTGTTTCATGTAGGGGCAGATCAGATTATTCGGCGATGCATTCCGGAGGAGGAACAATAGCATATTTTAGCGATGTGTCACTCATCTTTATGTGGAGGACATTTTGCGTCGAGAAAGACTGGAGCAAAGGTGCTACAAAGTGGCTTCTATTGGCCAACTCTATTCAAGGATACGATCAAGTATTGCAAGGAGTGTCTAAAGTGTCAATCCGTATTGAACATCTCAAAGCGGGATGAAATGCTCTTGCAAACCATCCTTGTGATAGAAATTTTTATCTTTGGGGGATTTGATTTTATGGGGCCATTTCCACTGTCGGAGGGCAAAGAGTATATTCTTATAGCGGTGGACTATGTGTCCAAATAGGTCGAGGCGATACCAACAAGGACAAACGATCATTGAGTGGTTAATAAGTTCATTGTTAACAACATCTTTTCTCGATTCGGTTGTCCTAGAGCTATTATTAGTGATGATGGATCTCATTTTACTAACTCTCATTTCAGGAGTTTACTTAAGAAATATGGAGTTCACCATCGCGTCACGACCCCGTATCACCCCCAAGAAAATGGCCAAGTAGAAGTCAGCAATAGAGAAGTCAAGAACATATTGAAGAAGATCTTTCACACGGATGGAAGAGATTGGGCAGCGAAGCTACCCGATGCTCTATGGGCCTACCGCACCGCATTCAAGACACCCATAGGGATGTCTCCTTTTAGGCTCATTTATGGCAAACCTTGCCACCTTCCCGTCGAGTTAGAGCATAGAGCATATTGGGCCATTAAAAAGCTCAATCTATCTCTTGATCAAGCTGGAAAAGAAAGACTTCTATAAATTCAAGAGCTCCAAGAACTACGGAATGAGTTGTATCAAAATGCGAAGATTTATAAAGCCAAAAATAAAGCCTTTCATGACAAGCACATTAATAGGAAAACTTTTAATGTTCATGACAAGGTATGGCTTTATAATTATCATCTTAAACTCTTTGCAGGGAAATTGCGCTCAAGGTGGGATGGTCCATATGAGATCCTTGAAGTGTATGTGATGGAGAATTATTTTAGAAACATGAACACAAGGGTTCTAAGTGAACATATCTTCCTCCTCCTTATACGCCAACTTGAAAATTATTCATTTATTAAATGGATGAAGAAGACCTCTCTAAATAATTAAATAGAGTGTAGATCTTAAGGGAATTATCTTCCCTTCTTTTCTTATTTTATACAGATCTAAAGATTGACTTGGTCAAAGAATTTAATCCTTACCTTTAGAAACCTAGAATTCCTTGAATGAACCAAGTCAACCACCTTCTACCTTGATATAGGTTCCCTATTTTCCAAACCTTATCCACCATATCATAGGTACCTTATATCATTTTAATTGATGATCTCAAAAAGAAAATCAGTAGGAAACCTCTTTGAATTACATCCCTTATTTTCTTTGAAACCACCTATAGTTAGAAATTGTAGGAGAGATCTAATAGAAGAAACTATCTCTTATTTTACTCAAGACAAAGATTTTTATATGAATACATCATGCATCTACTTGTGATACTCAACATGAAGGATCTGCCCTAAAGAAGACAGTCATCAAAGGTCTTTCTCCTAATTTTTCAAGACTATTATGAAGACAATTCAACATGAAGTGTGACTTCCAAACTGGAAAAATCCTAAAGGCTTTATAATGCATCGTGATAATCGCCTTACTGCTGAGGGAAGAGGCCTTCAGAAAGTTCAGACCAATGACAACGTCGCGAAGTTATTTGAAGCATTATATGTAGCAGAACAAAAGACTATAAAAGCTGTCGCCATGAGATTAAATTTTAGAGAGAGAAAAGATAATGTCTGAAGAGCTTGCAACAAAGAAGACTTGTCAACACAAAATCAAAGGCCATCGCACGACCTCTTCCCTGCTGAAATAGAACAGAAAAGACAAGAATAACTCCCGAAGAAAAGGGAGGGACGAGGAGCTCTGGAGAAAGAAGTGGAAAAGAAGACAGACCCTCACCTAAATTTTCCTTGACAACTTTCCACAGCGTCCTCCTCGTACTGAAGTGAAGTCAACGGGATTTAACTATCCTAACAGAAAGCAGCATGATCGAAAGCTATTCGCACGGAAGTACAAGTCAACTCCGACGACGGGAACGTTGTCAAATATAACTTGTTCTGCAGGAGTTCTGACTCCCCTTTGCTCACCGCCTAACCCGCTCGACGTCAACTGACTGAACCACCGTCATGCGAAAACAGAAGAAGACGACGGTCGACAAGATTTGAATGCAAGGATAGACATTGAACTAGCGTCCATCGGTACTTCATCACCAAACGCACTCAGATCACCTGCTACCTATCTTTCCACCAGAAGTTCAGCCTAGACGGGATTCGTACTTAAATAACAGAAGTTCGGTTTGAAGAAGAGAGAACTGACATAGCTACCGCCGACCATCCCAACCTCCTCTCCATAGCCTCTACCGGAACTTCAAAATGTCAAGGACAAGAAACGATTCGCTCAGTCAATCCGTAATACTCGGACAGAACAAGGACTTCTAACGATAGCTATCATGGACGTCAAAGGACATCAAGAAAGTTTTCCGTGAAGTGTATAAACATCGTACGTGGAAGTTACGACAACGCATTTTGAAGACTTATCCACGTGGAGAATCTCCTCGTCGTCAACCCGTCAGATGGAAGACATCAGTGGACAGGAAACAAGTCGCCTAAGCACCTCCGCAACCGACAATACCTCTTCGTATGCGGGAACAAAGAAAGTTGACAATGCCCTTGATTTCCGTAAACTGGCATACGCGGAAACGATGGCGACGCGACGCTTCACTGTAATGACTCTCTTCACTTCTATAAAACGGGAATTGTAAGAGATGAAGAACAGATGTTGATTTTGATAAAATTAGTTACTATCTGGGTTCTGTTACCCTGTGTTCGTGTGTTCTTGTGCCTCTCCCATAATCCTCCTCTCCGATTCTATCTCCCTTTCTTTTCTCCCACCATTTCTGTCCTCTTTCATTCATCATGTCTGAAGCATCTCGAGGCTATCCGATGTCAGCGGGAGTAATCCAACGGCATCTCTTCTCGTCTTCTTCAGGTAAATCATCCTTATTCTTACCGTGCTAATAGTTCTACCGGAGATCATCAATAAGTCCAACGTTGACCGAAATTAATTTCCTACCTAATTCTCTGTCGCGTTTCCGTTTTCCGTCGAGAACTAAATTTAAATTTCTATCTACGCAGTACTTCCATACTACCGCCTACCCATATCCTCTCTTTTCTGTATTCTCTCTTCACTCTCTCTCTTAACTTAATCTCACTCATTCTCAATATTCCTTACTACATATTCCACACCACACCGATTCTTACCTCTCCTCTATTCTCAGTCGTAACATTATCTCTCTTCTCATTTCATCTCTGATATCTCTAATTATTTGCTGATTAGATATATTATATATTATCCATTTATAACGCCTATCATTTCCTCCCTCCTCTTCTCATAAATTATCCTTACTTACTCTATTCTTAAATATTTCTCACTCACTTAAAACACATTATTATCTTATCTTATTAATCATATTATCATCTTTATTAAATCATTATATATCTGTCTATTCCTGAATTATATCAAACTATACTCTCACTGATTTCCTAATATCTTTTCATAATGATATCACTTCATAGGTCCTCCACTCATTTGTAGGATTATTTTCTTAATTATATCATTATCATCATACATAGCCTAGCATTCTAAAATATCTTACATCAGTATGATAATGGATCAATCTTGATTTTAGATCCCAAGACCCAAAATTACTTCAAGGTAAATG
>CM044113.1:4461924-4521479 GCA_024174645.1 Lemna minuta | reverse complement strand
ATTGGTAAGTTTGGACATTATTTTGACACGAATCGGTGTGCAATTGACGACCTCATCGATTTGATCCGTCACATGTCCTTATGAAAAGAAATTTATTCTCCATACGCTTGGACCTATTATGAAACACAAGATTCTTGGACAATGCAATGGTTGAGTTATTATCAACCATTAGAATCATAGATATCATCTCCTCGTTCATCAGTTCTCCACTTAATCTTCATAACCATATTCCTTGACAAGTTCCAGTGGTGGCTGCGACATATTCAGGTTCACATGATGATTAGCCACGATCTTTTGCTTTTGAGAGGCCCAACATATCAAATTGTTTCCTAAGAAGAAATCCATTCTCGTTTTGCCCTTCTTGTCATCTAGATCTCTTGCATAATCACCATCACTATACCTAACTAGCTTGAAGAGTACTTCTCCTTTCTCATAGACCAAATCGAGGTCTAATGTAACCTTTTACATACCTCAAGATTCTCTTTGCAGAAGCCATATATTTGGTCACTGGATTCTCCATGTACCTACTAAGATACTCAATGGAAAACATGAGATCCAGTCTTGTATGGGTTAAGTACCTAAGGCTTCCTATTAAGCTTTGATATGTTGTAGGGCTTACGCTTGAATGTGGCTCTTTTCCGAACTTGCATCGGTTTTCTAGTGGGATATGTGCTAGATTGCTTCTAACACATCACTTTGTTACCATCTCTTGTGCTTTATCATCACTACCCACATGATTCTAGAGTAATCATCAACCAATAATAGGAAATACTTACTCCCTCCTAGTGTGGCTGGTGAGTTTGGTCCACAAATATCTCCATAAACAAGCTCTAGGGGCTTGCTTGCCCTATACAAGGCTATAGAAGAAAACATATATTTTAATGGATCTCTAATTTAGGAATCCCCCTAAAAAATCTCTTGAGAGGATAATCTCCACTATTATTGAAAGTTTACATGCTCGTACCTTTTATGCCATGTCCAAGCTAACTCTGAAATATCATCTGCGACCATGCAGCTCAATATTGGATTTAGCTTCAAAAGATAAAGTCTACTTAATATTTTCTTCACCCTCACTAGGAGTCTTTCTTATTGATCGTAGATGGTAAGAAAGCTGCCCTCCATTCATATTCCGCACTCGTGCTCATCGAATTGGCCCAAACTTAAAATATTGGCTTTTAATTTCGGAACATAGAGGATATTGTCTAACCTCATTTTTCCTCCATCTTGACATTGAAGCATGATCTAGCCTCATCCTCTAATATTTATGATAACATGCTAATTAGACATGAAAATACATGATTATTTTTCCATAATTTGTCCAACTAGATAATTTTTGTTCAACTACTTTCAAGAATCTCATGGGGAAAGAATTTGTAATAGAAATAAGGTAGCACTCTAAAGATCACCTAATAGCCTTCATTTATTTTATTATTGTTAGAATGACCCACTAGGCCTATTACTTAATGGCCTAGTAGGGTTGGCCCTTGATATGCATAAAATCATGGTTGTTAAAGCGCAAGTTCACATGTCAAAAATTACACTTAACTCTTCAATTTGCATCTTAAACTTAGAATAATGGCGAGCCAAAGTCAAATCCCTGAGGAGGACAGTTAAAAGATTATAATAAAGGAATATCTTTATATTTTTTGGATTTAAAGTAGAAATGATTGATGATAAGAGAGAGATGTATGCAAAATATATAATAAATTGATCAAACGCTTATGAACCTCTTTCAAATATCAAAAACTCTTGATTGGATGGTATTAATGTGATTTATATTTGAAAAAAATTGAAAATCTGCATGAAAATATTGAGAAAATAGACAAGATTGATGGATAATGATCCTAATTTAAGGATTTGTAACAAAAACACACTCTAGTGATGCTCTCCAATCAAACACGCTTTCGAGAGCTTGTACATCTTGCAAGGACTTGGTGTATTGCATCCAACATGAGGAATGAATAGAAAATATAAGAAACTCACTAAAAATGATGTTAAATACATGATGAATAATTGATTAATGCCCTCTTTCCCTAGTTAGCCAATTCTAGAAGCACACAATGAAATATCGAAAACCCTAATTTTTTGCCTTAGAATTATATCGAAAACCAGCTATTGTGAGGTCATAGAGCTTGAAATTGAAGATCATGCCCACAAAATTTTAGCCCCTAACTCATTCATGATCATGAGATATCATGATTTCAACTTAGAGTGGCTGTTAAAAATCCCCTAAAATTTTATGATTGACCATTGATTTTGATCTGTGTGATCATCAAAAGGCCTCAAATTGCCCAATCTGTCAACATGATACTTGTCAAGTGGAGAGAGAGAGAGAGAGAGGGCATCACCTTTGACCGTTGTAGCTCCTCTTCCAAGTGCGGAACACCCAAGATTGTGTCACATGTCATATTTTGATTCGTTGCATTAAGAGAGAAAAATCAGATATTTTTGGAGTTGATATGGTGCGTTGATCACGTGCACCCAGATCTAATGCACACGATGCAGCCATGTGTGGCTGCTAAAAAAGAAGCATTTGGTGGACTTGGTCCACAAGATAAAACTCCATGCATGAGTGCCATGTATCCTTGAGAGATAAACTTTATTTGTCTTAAATTGATTAAAAAAGGAATATTTGGGCTTTATATATGCAGCCCATTAAGAGTATTAAAAGAACAAAAAAATGTTTAAGAACTAATACTCCCATTGATGGCACCATGTGTGTACTGATTAGGCTCCACACCTTCATGCCACATGTATGGGATGCCACATCAACATGCCATGTTAGTGATAAGAACATAAAATATAGTTATAAGCACCTATGAATTGCTCTTATGTAACTCTATTAAACCCTTGAACACAGCATCTCCTCTATTTATCTCACAAGAAGTTTCTAGAATATTAGCGTATTAAGAGGAATTTATTTTACATGAATTCTGTCTTCTCATTTTCAAGAAGTTCTCAAGAAGAATGGCAGCAAGATCCTCTAATAGAAGTATTTAAAGGGCTTAGTGGGCTGTCCAAGTCAAAAGAATTTAAAGCCCAGGCCAAACAATGTGAGCCCAGCCAAGTGGAGATTAGGGAGAATAAAAAGGGAAAAAAGCTGTTTCGGGAGGCCCTCCTTCTTCTTCTTCCTTTTTGTTAGCCTCGCCCAGACTCTCCTTCTTCTTCCTTTTTTTAGGTTGTTCTTTTCTCTCTCTTAGGGTTCTTGTAAGTTCTTTTTTTTGGCTAGTGTTCTTCCCGTCGGGAAGATGTAATGAATATTCTCGGGTTATTTATGTTGTTTGTTTCCATTTTTCTCTCCCTCTTCCACACTCTGCATGCCGTTTCCCAATCTCAGCATTCTCTCCATTTCGGCTTGCTTAATATCTCCTCCTTCCACTCTGCTTTTCTCTCTTCCCCAGCGATTCAACCCTTTTTTGGCATTTTTATCTCTCTCTTAAAATTTCTTCCTCTCTCTAAAATTCTCTCGCACTCTCCGGTTTCTTCCCTGTTCTCACATTATCTTTTCTCAACATTGTTGTCGTTGTCTTTCTTCCCGACCAACCTCTCTTCTCCCTTCTTCTGCGCCATCATATTTTTTGTCTCTCTCTCTCTCCTTCTATCATCTATTCTGTTTCGATCGCCGTCTTCAAGTTGTTTTCTGCTGAAATCGTCGCTTCTTGTTCCGTCTTTTTTTGTTTTTCTTGAAATGTCATTTCTCTCCGCCTGAATCTCCAGCTACCATCTTTGATTCCTCCCTCTATCTCTACTCTCTTTCTTTCGATCATCCTTCCTTTTCCTTGTCTCCTTTCCTTCTCTCTCTTTCTCCCTCCCACTTCGCGCGCTCTCTCTCTTCCATCTTTCGCTATCGAAAGCGTCTCGAATTTCATCTTAGGACGTGCGGATTTCTCCCTCTCCCCCATTCTCAATCTCGTTTGTAACTTGTTTATCTCATCCTCTCTCCCTTCTCCGCGATTTCTTATTCGCATCTCCTTCTTCCTGCCTGATCTCATTCCCTAGCTCTCTAGCTTCACTTCTCACATCTTCGATTTTCGTTCGTCAGTATTTCCGCCGCTTCCGATTCTTGCATTTTCCTTTCTTCGCTTCATTTTCCGAACTCTCCCCACTCTCTCTTCCTTCTTTCTTCCTAGCGCTTAAGGACAAACTCTCTATCTCTCTCGTCGGTTGATTCTCTCTCTCTCCCTCACGCTCGCGCTTTAGTTTTCTTCCGATCGTCCTTTCATTTTCGTCTCGGTTTTCTGCTTCTCTCTCCTCACGCACTTATTCTCTCTCACAATATTTTTTCTTATTCTCTCTCCTCACGTTCTCACGTCTTTTCTCCCACCTGCCTTCCTCTCTTTTTACGCACTCATTCTCTCCCTCTCTCGGTTTCATCTTCTTCCGCTTTGACGTCACGGTCAACCATCTCCTTACCCCTTCTCCATTTCTCCCTTAGTCTCTTCTAACTCTTGGTTCAATCCTTCTTTTGTTTCTTTTTTTTTATTATTTTCTCTCGCGCATCTCGTGCGCTCTCTTTCTCTCTGTCTCGAACTTTCGTTCACTTCCCCATTTCGCCGATTTGGTTGACTTTGTCACCTCCTCTGTTTGGTTATTCCTGTCTTACCCTCTCTCCCTTTACTCTCTCATACTTTACCTCAACTCTCTAATCCTGCTATCTCTCTCATCACCTTCCTCTCTCTCTAATCTCTATTCTTTCTCAAAATCTCACATCCCTTCTATCTTTCTCTCTCTCATTCTCTATCTAGTTCTCTCTTTCTAATCTCTCTCTCCATTCTTTATCCCCTTTCTATTCATCTATTTCCTCACTATTTCTCTATATTCGTTTTCCTTAAAAAGGTTTCCTTATCTAGATCTGTAGTCTCCCCATCTTTTCCTTCATTTCCCTTTTTCCTATTTTTTTATTTTTTTATTACATCTTAACACACATCATCTTTCCTAAGTCTTTATCCTAACTCTAATATTCCTAAATTTCTTTCCTATCCTCTAATTGTCTTTCTTATTGATATGACCTAATTCTGAGCCAATCTCCTTTCTTACTACCTACATTGATACTTTCTTGCCTTAAAGTCCTTGTGGATCGACCTAGGAAACCTATACATCCCAATTATCTCATTTGCTTCATAGTTTCCTAGTTTATAAATATTAAGTTTGTTAGGGCTTAAAAACACGACGACTTTGAGCCTATCAAATTTTGGCGCCGTTGCCGGGGACTTTAGGTGCGTGAAAATATCAATATTCTTTTTCCTTTTTTTTTCTGTTCTCTTCCTTGTTTCATTTCAGGTAAAAAAAAATATATTAGAAAAAATCAGAAAGGTCAACAATATCAAAGGAAAAGGTCAGTCATCTCCAATCTATCGCAAGGATCAAGATCAAGAGGTAAGCCTAAACTCTGTGCATGCACGGTAGAAGATCATTAAAGCCTCAAATATTTGATCTAGGTCAGCATTCCTATTCCAAAGCCAAGCATCCCATTATGAATCCTCAAGATCAACCCAACCCTATGGCTCAGCCTAATCTAGCCAACCAGCCTAAACTCCTTAAAGATTACTTGAATCCTTCAATTGGAGTGGAATTATTTGATAAACCTTCTTGTAGCCATGATATCAAACCAGGAATTTTCCAAATCCTTCCAAATTTTTATGGAAATATTAATGAGGATCCCTATGATCATCTTCAAGAGTTCTCCAAGATTTGTGCTACTATTAAAGATGCTGATGATGCTCTTAGGTTAGCCCTCTTTCCATTTTCTTTGAAAGGAGAAGCCAGCTATTGGTTCTCAAATTTAGAAGTCACTTCTTGGACTAAACTTTTCAATGATTTCATTACCAAATTCTATCCTCATGGGAAGACTAATATGATGAGGAAGTTGATTATGAGTTTTTCCCATAATGGCAGTGAACAATTACATGAATCATGGAGTAGATATCAAAGTCTTATAAGGAAATGTCCTCATCATGGTTTCTCTCGTTGGCAATTAGTTCACTATTTTTATGAGGGAATGGATTACCAAAATAAACAAATCATAGATGCTTCTTGTGGAGGTTCCATAGCAAGTAAAAGTGAAGATCAAGCATATAGAATTCTAGAGGAATTAAGTCAAAACTCTTTTAATTACACTACTTCCTCCACATATGATAGAGCCAATGTCTCCTTCAAGAAAGAGGGAATATATGAGTTAGTGAGACATGTTGATAAAGAATTAAGGGATGAAGTTAGTGAGATCAGTAAGAAATTAGAGAAACTCTTATCAGCCCAAACACTTAATCCCTCTCCGAAAAATTCTGTATGTTCTTTTTGCTCTAGTCAAGATCATAATGAGGCTCAATGTGTAGCTTTTATGAATATGCAGAAAGAAGTTAATGCTTTTTCCCAACCCAATCCTCATAATCCTAGTTGGAATCCACCAATTCCCTCTTGGAAAAATCATTCCAACCAAGCGGCTACATTCCAACCAAGTAGATCCAACTTAAACTCACAAAACCTTCGAATTCCACATCATCAAAATTTCCCAAACCTTCATGCATCTCAACATCCTCCTCATATACAAAACCCTCACTTGATGCCAAACTCTCATAGTCTTCCCAATTTTCAAAACCATCAAGTTCTTCAATAGTCCTCATTTCAAAATCCTCCAATTCTTCAAAATATCCCTTTAGGATCTCAACCTCATATGGATCCCTCCATCCAAACCTTGAAAGAACAACTAGCTAGTCAACAATAAGCCTTAGCACAAATGATGTCCCAAATACAAGCTCAAAACCAAATCATTCAAAACCAAGGATAATTGTTTCAAAATCAACTCTCTCAATTGTTTAAGGGTTTATCTCAGGGACAAAGTGCAGAATCAAATCCTAGGGGTCAACTACCAAGCCAACCCATAGCCAATCCTAAGCATAACCCACCAAGTTTTAATCCCTTCCTAATGCTTCCATGGTTCATACCCAAGCAAGTTCAAGTCAAGGTCCTCAAATAGAGGAATTTAAGGAAATCACTAGATTGAACCAGCCCAAAAGAGTGCTTCCTAGGTTGGGAGATAAGGAGGAGAAAGGGGACAGTAATGAGCAAAAAGAAAAGGAAAAGGGTAAACAGAAAATTATATTGGAGGAAGATTCTTTTAGTGATGAGGATGATTCAATGACTGAAAAAGAAGAGTCACCACAGAATGAAACATCAAATAAACTTGTAGACTCTACATATGATCCACCCTTACCCTTTCCTACAGCTCTCATCCCTAAGCCTAAGCCAAAAAAATTATTGTGCAATCCCAAGAAAGAAGCTAGAACCATAAATCTATCAGCTGAGGTAAGTGCTTTCATTTCTAACACACTTCCAAGAAAGAAAAAGGATCCCGATAGCCCACTTGTTTCATGTAGCATTGGAATCTTAATTTTAGAAAAAGCATTATTAGATCTTGGGGCTAGTGTTAATATTCTGCCCACTCATCTGTTTGAAAGGCTGAAATTAGGGAATTTGAAACCCACGTCCATTGTTTTATCCTTGGGAGATAAATCATTAAGGTATCCTAGAGGCAGGATAGAAGATATCATTGTGAAGGTAGAAGGTTGCTGTTTTCCTGTTGATTTTCTTGTGCTAGATATGACCTCACCAAAGAATGTTGATGATTCCACCATCATCCTAGGTCGTCCCTTTTTAGCTACTGCTGAAGCTAATATTGATTGTAAAACAGGGGTAGTAGTAATGTCGTATGGTGGAAAGAGGGTTCCTTTGAAGGTTTTCAATGAGATAAAAGGTTTTGAGGATATAGAAGAGCAAGGAAATATTGAGGAATGCCACACTATTACCATTGAGCATGATCCTAGTGAGATTCCTAGAATTTCTTCACAAAATCATGGCATATCTCCTCTACTTCCAAATCCTTCACCTCATCTCTTTAGAAGAGTAGAAGTAGGCAATTATGAATTAAAGATGGAAAATGAGAGACTGAAGATAAATCTCAAAGCCATACAAGAAAGAGAAAAAAAGAGATGCATGATAGAGTTGAGCAATTGACCAAAGGAAAATGAAAAATCTCAAGATAAAATTGAGAATCCACAGCTACAAAAAGAAGGAAAAAAGAAAAGACAAAGGCTCAAGAAGAGATGAAGCTATTTGAAGGAGGAAATCAAAAAGCTGCAGAGAAAAGGTATGGATTCCAAAATTCATTATGGATAATTATCGGCAGATTGCAACCCATGACTTGTGGATTCCAAAATCATTTTTATCATTTTGAAATTGACCTTTTTGAATGTCTAGCTAAAGACTATAAACTAAGCGCTTCTTGGGAGGCAACCCAAGCTAACTTACACTACTTTTTTGTCTTCTCCTCTCTATTTTTGTTTTCTATTTTGTATCACAGAAATTCTCAAAGATGAACATGACAGAAAAATCAGCAAGTAGAAAGTGGAAGGTGGTCAAAGAACACAAGGAAAGGAAGGCTCAAATATGAAGCATAAAAGAAGGTTCAAATCTGAAGTCTTTCCTCATGGCCCTTCAAATATTCAGGTGGCATCTTTCCATACTTTTATATATACATGTCATTGAGGACAATGCCTTAAAAGAAAGGGGGGATAGCTGTAGTTGAGCTGTAGCTAGCATATGCATGAAATTGAAAATTTTAAATGCATGAATTAAAGTAGATTAGCACCACAAACCTATCTTAGTAGATTGTTATCTCAGTCATCCTCTCCGAAACTCCACTTCAGTGTAGAAGCTCAAGATTTCCTTTGTGGGGAAGTGGCAGTGATTATTTATACTCATATCCTCCTAAGATTAGATTTAATGATTCCATTAACCTTAAGGATATGTGCCTACTACTAGGGAGATCTGAGATTTCAGAAGTCTTGAGATGCTAAAGACCCTCACCCCCAAGAGTCTTAGAGGTATATTATCTTGTAAGTCCAAGGTAGCTGAAAAAGTATGAAGCTCCTAGAAAAAAGAAAAAAAGAAAAAAAGGGAGCAAGGATAAAAGAGCGGGGTAGAAAAAGTATGAATTTCAAAGTTTTTCAAAGTGCAAAGCTAGAATCAAAAAAATGTAAAGTTCAAAGCTTCAATGCTAAAGTCTTACTATTCAAGGAAAAACCTCAAAGGCAAGTTATGTGAACCTCATGCATTGTAAATCAAGCCTCAAGGCATCATTATAATCATTCATTATCTGCCTACCCCAATCCTTATAGCAATGACCAAGGCCTTGCGTACCTTCTGGACAGCAAAGGGGGACGAGGGGGATGAGTATTCAAAAAGAATTATGGAATCTCAGCTGAAACCCTTCCAAGGACACATGGTTAATGGATGAGACTCTACACCTCATTGTGGCAAATATTCGGTGCTTAGGAGGAATCTAACTCAATGCCTATTCCCCACCCACTTGAAGTGTAGGTTGCTGGAGTAAATGATGGCAGAGATACCTTTACTACTTAGTTAGGCTTAATATTTTTCTTTATCTAATCATTGCTAGGGACTAGCAATCCTTAAGTTGGGGGGTGTGATAAGAACATAAAATATAGTTATAAGCACCTATGAATTGCTCTTATGTAACTCTATTAAACCCTTGAACACAGCATCTCCTCTATTATCTCACAAGAAGTTTCTAGAATATTAGCGTATTAAGAGGAATTTATTTTACATGAATTCTGTCTTCTCATTTTCAGGAAGTTCTCAAGAAGAATGGCAGCAAGATCCTCTAATAGAAGTATTTAAAGGGCTTAGTGGGCTGTCCAAGTCAAAGAATTTAAAGCCCGGCCAAACAATGTGAGCCCAGCCAAGTGGAGATTAGGGAGAATAAAAAGGGAAAAAAGCTGTTTCGGGAGGCCCTCCTTCTTCTTCTTCCTTTTTGTTAGCCTCGCCCAGACTCTCCTTCTTCTTCCTTTTTTTAGGTTGTTCTTTTCTCTCTCTTAGGGTTCTTGTAAGTTCTTTTTTTTGGCTAGTGTTCTTCCCGTCGGGAAGATGTAATGAATATTCTCAGGTTATTTATGTTGTTTGTTTCCATTTTCTCTCCCTCTTCCACACTCTGTACCGTTCCCAATCTCAGCATTCTCTCCATTTCGGCTTGCTTAATATCTCCTCCTTCCACTCTGCTTTTCTCTCTTCCCCAGCGATTCAACCCTTTTTTGGCATTTTTATCTCTCTCTTAAATTTCTTCCTCTCTCTAAAATTCTCTCGCACTCTCCGGTTTCTTCCCTGTTCTCACATTATCTTTTCTCAACATTGTTGTCGTTGTCTTTCTTCCCGACCAACCTCTCTTCTCCCTTCTTCTGCGCCATCATATTTTTTGTCTCTCTCTCTCTCCTTCTATCATCTATTCTGTTTCGATCGCCGTCTTCAAGTTGTTTTCTGCTGAAATCGTCGCTTCTTGTTCCGTCTTTTTTGTTTTTCTTGAAATGTCATTTCTCTCCGCCTGAATCTCCAGCTACCATCTTTGATTCCTCCCTCTATCTCTACTCTCTTTCTTTCGATCATCCTCCCTTTTCCTTGTCTCCTTTCCTTCTCTCTCTTTCTCCCTCCCACTTCCGCGCGCTCTCTCTCTTCCATCTTTCGCTATCAGAAACGTGCCGAATTTCATCTTCCGGACGTCTGGATTTCTCCCTCTCCCCCATTCTCAATCTCGTTTGTAACTTGTTTATCTCATCCTCTCTCCCTTCTCCGCGATTTCTTATTCGCATCTCCTTCTTCCTGCCTGATCTCATTCCCTAGCTCTCTAGCTTCACTTCTCACATCTTCGATTTCGTTCGTCCGTATTTCCGCCGCTTCCGATTCTTGCATTTTCCTTTCTTCCGCTTCATTTTCCGAACTCTCCCCACTCTTTTTTTTTCTTCCTTCTTTCTTCCTAGCGCTTAAGGACAAACTCTCTATCTCTCTCGTCGGTTGATTCTCTCTCTCTCCCTCACGCTCGCGCTTTAGTTTTCTTCCGATCGTCCTTTCATTTTCGTCTCGGTTTTCTGCTTCTCTCTCCTCACGCACTTATTCTCTCTCACAATATTTTTTCTTATTCTCTCTCCTCACGTTCTCACGTCTTTTCTCCCACCTGCCTTCCTCTCTTTTACGCACTCATTCTCTCCCTCTCTCAGTTTCATCTTCTTCCGCCTGACGTTTTTTTTTTTCACGGTCAACCATCTCCTTACCCCTTCTCCATTTCTCCCTTCCGTCTCTTCTAACTCTTGGTTCAATCCTTCTTTTGTTTCTTTTTTTTTATTATTTTCTCTCGCGCATCTCGTGCGCTCTCTTTCTCTCTGTCTCGAACTTTCGTTCACTTCCCCATTTTCGCCGATTTGGTTGACTTTGTCACCTCCTCTCGTTTGGTTATTCCCTGTCTTACCCTCTCTCCCTTTACTCTCTCATACTTTACCTCAACTCTCTAATCCTGCTATCTCTCTCATCACCTTCCTCTCTCTCTAACTCTATTCTTTCTCAAAAATTCACATCCCTTCTATCTTTCTCTCTCTCATTCTCTATCTAGTTCTCTCTTTCTAATCTCTCTTCCATTCTTTATCCCCTTCTATTCATCTATTTCCTCACTATTTCTCTATATTCGTTTTTCCTTAAAAAGGTTCCTTATCTAGATCTTTAGTCTCCCCATCTTTTTCCTTCATTTCCCTTTTTCCTATTTTTATTTTTATTACATCTTAACACACATCATCTTTCCTAAGTCTTATCCTAACTCTAATATTCCTAAATTTTTCCTATCCTCCAATTGTCTTTCTTATTGATATGACTTAATTATGAGCCAATCTCCTTTCTTACTATCTATATTGACATTCTCTCGCCCTAAAGTCCCTGTGGATCGACCTATGAAACCTATACATCCCAATCATCCCATTAGTTTCATAGTTTCCTAGTCTATAAATATTACGTTTGTTAGGCTTAAAAACACGACGACTTTGAGCCTATCAGTTAGCACGTGTGAATAAAATTGATTTATCTGATTTTTAATTCATGAAAATTCCTTAAAAAAATCTTTAAATGAGAAAAATGTAAGAAAATTCAAAAAATAGGAAAAATTCAGAAAATGGGAAACTTATAGAAAACCCCCTAAATTTTAAAATATTCATATATTTTCAAATAAAATATTTTTTGGATGAAATTTTTTGCCATTTCAATCCTTGTTTTGACTTCTTTTTCATCATATCATCATATCAACACAACGCAAAGGGTAATTTTGTATTAAAAATCATTTGCCCTCTTCATCCCTTGTTCATGTGTACCATCACAAAACTTATGCACATGCAATTAAATCATCTTTATTTGATCTTAGAAAAGGTTAAACGTCAAATATGTATAAAATTAAAAGGCAATTTAATGCAACTTCACCTCACGAACGATATGATAAAACAAATGCAAAAGTCTTATCAAAACATGATAACATGCATAATAATGATGTGAATAATGGATTAGGCGTGTAAAAATACATGTTATCATCCCCTTAGAGCCTTAGTTTGACATATGAAGAGGCATATACTTATGGTTTTTATCTTCTCCAATCTATATAGAGGCATATACTTATGGCTTTTATCTATTCATTGGGGTTTCACCCTTTCAAAAGGTATCGGAGCCATGGTTTCAATTCATGAGATGATCATGCCATCGTTGCACCCCTATTGTCCCCTTGTTTTTGCCATTGTGTCATCATTGCATTTATGTTCTATTGTTGCTGCCATTGTGCCACTACTTGCTTCCTTCCTTGTTGCACTAATTATGTCGAGTTGTTGTTTTACCACAAGTGCCTCCTTTCAGTGCTGTCATCTAACACTATGTTATCGTGTGGTTGTTGAAAACACATGAAGACATGTCATAATTTTTTCCAAACTCACCAATTTAAGATTATAATTACGGATTAACAAGTATAATGGTGAATCAAGGTCGAATCTACAGAGAATTAAGATATTTTCGAGGTGTCCTCAAAATTTGATCAAATCGAACAAGGATTGGAGGTGAGAAATTAAGGATTTTGGTGTAGATTTGGAAAGAAAACTCCAAGACAAATCCAAATAATAAAAAATTACTTAATTTGGATTAAGGTTCGCGGAGAAATCAAGAAGCAAAATTAGCTAGAAAATCGATCATGAGGAGAGAGAAATCAAAAAATTTATCTAAAATTCAACGAATCTACGATTCTAAATTGGAAGATAATGATACAGGATGAAAGATTAGGAGGAAAAACATAATCTAACCTGAAGTCGCACTCAAAATGATCTAATTGATTGCTAGATCAAGTAGATCATTTCGCGATTTCGAAGATGAAATTCGACATTCAAGAGGTGATTTATCCACATTCTTTTGACAAAATCATGATTTCTAGAACTCCCTGGACACAGATATTGATCTAGAAGAGGAAGAAATCAAGAGATTCAAGTTTTGAGATGTCTAAACAGTTCGATAGCTTGAAACATCTAAGAATACAATTTTTGTTAAAGAATCTGCATATAAATAGAAAAATTTGGGCGTAGCCGTTGGATTTGACATTTCATCTTAGATTAATAGTTGAGATGAAATGCCAGGATGCAAATCATCATCATTAAGTTGTGATTGTCTGATTTGAAATGAAGCACTCAGATGAAGCCAAGTCATTGTGTGAAGTTCGATCGTCATATAACGCTTACCATTTAATATTCATCGAATGACTGAGATGTCACCACGCGTCCATGGAAGTTCATTAGGGAATTTAATCTTAACCATTATAACTCCTCAAATGAATGATTGAGATTGAATCATTTCTGAAATGAATCGTTGCCCAATCAGATGAAGCCACGTACCCCCCAACTTAAGTGAAGAGCAACATCTTCGATTAAATACATGAATCAGACGCATCTCATTGTGCCATGTTGCCTGCGTAAAAATAAACAAAAAGATAGTCCCACATGAAAAAAACCGCAAATTGATGGGTATGTAAGTAGAGTATATTTAGTGGGTTAGCCTATATCTTGAAAATGATGCTTAACCTACTAATTACACTCGCGCGCGCACGCGCGCACACATACATTGCCACACATACATGGCGTGTACATATGTCACCACGAGGCGACACGTTGTCGCCCCTACCACGTCAATTTCCGCATCACCGCCTCATATAAAAATAACAATTTTCTATTATTAAATTTTAAATCCAAATAAATCTAAAATCAATTCAGAAATATTAAGAAAAATTCTAGAAAAATCCTTAAAAATTAGAAAATTCATAAATTTCAAAATATAACTCCAAATTTGTTTTTATGGATCAAAAATTAAATAATCTATCATATTAAAAAGTTAATAAATAACAAGAGAAGAAATTTTATTTAAAAAATATGCTCATTTCTCTTAGAAAATAAAATTTAGAAAGATAAATGAGAGTATAAAAAGTATTTTTTCTTATTATTAAACATTAAAACCTAACTATAACCTTAAATATAGATGAGAATAATCTACTCTAAAATATATATTATTTAATTATGCATAATTATCCTTAAAATAATATATTTTGATATTATAACTTAAAATTGCATGAAATGATAGATATGCACTCAAATTATGATTACATGCATAAGAATGAAATATTTATAGCTTAATTTGCATCAATAATCATATAATTTCATGTATAAATTACATTTTATCCACACCCCCAACTTGAATAATTTACAGTCTCTTAGCAATTTACTATAGAATCTCCGGAAAGTCCTTCCACTTCTCAATCTTACCACTAAAGAGGTGGTGTATAAAGGTATGATTACGCTTCCTCATAGTATGGACCATGGTTATCTAAATTCCATCTCTAGTTTGACTTCTTTAGTGCATATTAGGGTAGTGCTCATTGGCCAATGCTTGAGTCAAATTCTTGATTGTGATCGAGTTGAGCATATTTAGGGTTTAATGTTATGGGGATGAAAAGATCCTCACACTCTGACGATGCGTTTTATGCGGTCGTTAAAACACACAAACTTCGGTAAAAAAAATTTATAATAACGAACTCACAATGACAAAGATATAAAATCAAGTAAAGTGTAAGTATCGGGTCGTTCCACAGAGAACAAGGTTGACTTTTATTGCAGAGTTGACATGGTCAAACTTAGGTTTAAAAGAGGTTTTAAAGAAGTAGAAATAAGATTTTATGAATAGAAATGATATAAATATATTAAATAAGAAATTTTTAGATTTAAGATCTCGGATTTGATAAAGAAAAGTCAAAATCAAAGTCAAAGCGTTGACTTTGACCAACAGTCGAAGTTCTGTAAAATCAAAAAATCAAAATATATCAGAAGATTACGAAAATTATATATTTGGAAACTAGAGAGAAAATGGAACTTATTGATATAGAATTCGTCATTTTTAATAAGAAATAGATTTAATATGAATTATTGAAAATCAAAGATCAGAAAATTCCCGAAATGAACACTTCAGAGAAAATCTTCGAATTGACTAGTCCAATGATATCCAAATCTTGAAATTTATATATCAATAGAAATCTAAGAACCAGAGGATTCTAAGGAGACCAAAATGATCGAATTTCGATTTGTATTTTTTAAAGTAATTGACCCCGAAAGTCAAAGCTCAAATTCGGATTGAAAATAAATAGTGCTCAGTCAAACGTTAAATTGAGAGGTCAAATGAACTCGGAATTCAATGAATTTGCTATATACAGAAAGCTGATGAAATAATAAATCTAATGAAACCAAAATCAGGTGATTCGAAATTATAATCAGAGAGATATCCTATTTTCAAAATCAAAAAAATTTCAGACTAGAATTGGGCAAAATTGAAGAACACTATGAACTAAAACTCAAAATACACGATCTAAATCTAATTAAAACTCAAATTACCACCTAATAATCGATCAAATCTCACTACTAACCCGATTTCTGCAAAAATGGGGCCTCAATTCACTCGGATTGAAGCGGATTTGGCTTGATTTCTTCCTCGCAGACGTTCGGCGTTCAAGGGGAAAATCCAATGAAATCCGATGAAATTCGTGATCAATCCCGCTCCGATTTTGATCGAAATCGAGTCTAAACACGAGGGGATCACGAAGAACTCAAAATCTTTCTATCAAATTGCTTAATTCCTTCATGATTCAATCGAGAGTTAAGAAGAAAAGAGAAAATACATTGGTTTTTAAAGGGATTTCCGTGCGTTTAACGTTAGCCGTCCGTTCCACGATGAAATCATCACCGTCCGATCGAGCGAAGCCTTCGAAATCGTGGCCACGATGCGGTCCACGTTCACTTAAATTGAGGGCCGTCTGATGAAGATCAAAGACTCCACGCGTCTCCCACGATTTCGCAATTGTGAGCCACGATCTCAGGATCGTGAGCCATGATCTCGCGATCGTGAGCCACGATCTCGCGATTGTGAGCTACGATTTCAGGATCATACGCCAGAGTCTCGCGATCATGAGCTTTGATCGCGCAATTATTGCTTTTCCACCGTCTGATCGCCATCACCGCGTCGAGGTGAGTCCAGATGTGTCCACGTGTCCTCCCCAGATGATCTTCCATCGGGTTTAATCTTGGTCGTTTGATCGCGATCATCCGCTTCATTTAATGCATTTGATTTGATGAAGCTCGGGAGCTCCTCGTGACGCCACGTGTCGTAAGGTAAGCCGTTCATCTAACTCACTTAAACCTTCTTTGACGCACGTGTTTTGATTGCGATCGCGTGGACTCGGGTCCACGTGATCGACGCTTCGCGATCGGATCTAACGCTCGGGGTGCCGCCATGTCGCCTGGAAAAGAGAGATTCTGTGGGAACATAGTCCCACACGGAATAAAAAAAAGAAAATGGTGAGTATAAAAGATTGGGCGCGGTAACGCATTTGCGTTACTGCCCCAAACTTCTAACCATGGCCCACTAACCCGTGGGCCCTCCAAATGCTGACCTCTCTGCTCGCCACGTGGTGCCCCTCACGGGCGTCCGCGTGGACCCGCGTGGCCTCCTGCCACGTGTTCGCGCCACCTGCACCTCGCGTGGGCCATGCGCAGCCCTGCCACATGGCCTCAGTGCCACGTCGCATCCATGCTGGTCCCGCGCGCCACGTCAGCTCCCCGCGCCATGTCAGCCTTGCGCACCACATCAGCTCCGTGGTTCTGCAGTAAATAAACCCCACTTTTTGTGATTTTTAATTACAAAATACACTTAAAAAATCAAATAAAAATCCGAAAAAGATCAAGAACTTCAAAAAATCATAACTTAAGAAATACAACTCCTTTTTAATCAAAATTTTCTCCATTGGGTCACATATTTCTTCCTTTTTAACATCATGTCATCTAAAATATAATTTCAAAGAAGAATCTAAGATGAATTAAAAATTAACTTGAGTCCTTTCTTAAGAAATCTTCTTAATATCATCATCATATTTTCATCTTAAAATTTATCCTCAAAAACATGTACTAAAGTCAAAGTAATTCAAGAAAAGAGATTAACTTCTATTAATTTCAACTTTGCAAAAGATTAATCATCAATCAAGCATAAAATGAACCCTAAATTATGCATAAATATAGACTTTAGTGAAATTATACACCAATGGAGAAAATTCCTTAAAACTATGATAACATGCATTTATAACTTAAATTCTTACCCTATTTTGCTCATATTCATGCTTATTTTATGTCACTCTCATGAGCGGATTGATGAACTCGATCGCATATGTTTTCTGTTGTTGTTGTGCGTCGATTTCATGCAATAAAATATAGTTTCTTACTTAGTATAGTGTCAGCAAGGGTCGAATCCACATGGAGCTAAAGTAATGAGGTTATGTGTTCAAAAGAAAGATGAGGGTGGATGAAGATGTGTGAGTTGGAATGGAGTACGTGGAGGTGAGTATGAGAGATAAGTTTGAGGTTATCTTACAATTAAGACAGAAATTAGAAAATAGATGAGATAATTAGATTAATAGAGATGAAAATAGATATAATATGATGGAAAGATGAGAAAATAGATGGCTATAGCAATGGATAAATACACGGCAAGGGTGAGAGTGAGATATGCATGCGGAGATGATGTCAAAGCTACTACAAGAAATCCTAGTCGTTGATTGAGATCGTGCGGAGGGGCATTTATATAAATTTCTAACTTAAAAAAAATTAGAGGGGCATTTATGTAAATTTTCACTTTAAAAATTGGAAGAGCATTTTTGTAAATTTCTACTTCAAAAATCAAAGTGATATTTTTATAAATATCCTCAAAATCTGAAAAGTCCCTAAAAAATTCAGAAATTTTTTTAGAAAAATCCTTAAACTTAGAAATTGAATGTCTCACAAAATACAACTCTTTTTTCCAGGAAATTTTATTCATTAGATCAATAATTTAATCATCTATCTTTTAATCTAAAAATATCTAAAACCATGAGAAAAAGTTAAGGTTTCGTTTAATAAAAATTAAGTTTGGTCCAACCTCCTTAAAAATAAGGAGATTAACCCAATATTCACTCTAAATCAATTTTAGATCATCCTAAAAACCTTATAATGATCCATCTACCAAATCCAAACCTCATTTACCACATTTCATCAAAATATGTTTGGCTTGGTGTTCAAATTTAGTGGAGAGTTGTTTTCTCTTTCCTCTTATCGTCATCCATATCCATGATTTCCTACTTGCATACCTATATCCCTACATCGACATAACTCATAGAAAATATGAGAATTCAACCACTTGACTTTGAAAGAGTCAAATAGGGTTAGTATCATATTATAAGTAATTGAAAAGAATGGTGCATGATAGGACATATTTTTTTTACCAAATAAGCACTAAATAGATTTAAGTTGAGTATATGAGTAGAATGAAATGATGAATGTAAAAAATATCATAAAAAATATGATAACGTGCATTATATTAACAAGAATTATGTTTTACAACCCATTTATAATGATGAAAATGAATGAATCAATGACACGTTATCACGGATGTAATTCCTTGCCCTCTTAATAGGTATATCACTCCTTCACTCAAAATGGAGGCTACTTAGGGCATTAGAATTCCCCTATGAAGAGTGCATTTACAAAGGGATTTCCGATCTTTGGGATGCAATGTGCTGAGGTTGCTAAAAGAAATAAAAAGATAACTATGACTAAAGGAATGACGTGGTTAAAAAGCAAACATACATGTAAACAAAATGGATTTTAAAAACAAAGGTGGTACCACTTATGATAATTAAGCTCCCAAATGATATGGATGATGATGAATAATAGGGATAGATGGAAGTGGTAGAGATGGTGGTGGAAGAAGACAAGACATTCCCCTCACGTAATCTCCTTCTTTTCACTTCTTCTTATTATTCCCTTTTTCTTTCTATTTCTCCTTCCTTTTTCCTTCTTTCTTTTTTTTCAAGAATTTTTTTCAAAGATACTTAAAAATTCTAAAATAATTTACATCAAATAAGGATGTGGAGGATTTTTTTTTTTTGAAGAGATTATGCAAAAAATGTGAAGTGTAATATGAAGGGATATGTACATGTGAGGGGAATGTAGAAGAGATGTGATGGATGTGTGAGTCACTTGGGAGTGCGATTATCATGAGTGAAGCTGAAAAATTAGTGTAAATACCTAATTGGAAAGTAAATAGTAGAACTAAATACCTAATGGAAAAGATAGGTGCATAAAAAATTATAGGTCATTGCACTCTTTTAAGGGAAATTTTGGAAGCGAGGAATTCTCACACTAAGTAGGTTTGGTTGATGTAAGGTAGGGGATAGGAATTTTTCTTATACTTCACTCAAAATTTCTCAATTTTAATCCCATAGCACTTTAACCTTTTGATTACTCTTTTTTTTCTCGGTGGCTGGTAGATACCCAACCTCAAATAAGTCAACCACTGCAAATAATACCATGGTTTATCTAGATCACTTGGCTTTATTACACAAAATATAATCATATGGGCTATAAGGCCTTGCCTTCTACATCTCTAGTAGATAAGATCTCTAAATTTCAAAACTTCTAAGGTGAGCTAGGTTGGTAAAAATTAGGAAAATAGGAGTTTTTAGAATTTAGAATTTTAAAATTTTTGAAAAATTGTTGAGTTTTTCTAAGTCCTTACCCCCCAACTAAAACTCTTCATTGCCCTTAATGAAATCATCATGCTCATGAAAAGATGGCAAGAATATCACGACATAAAAAAGATAACAAAAATGTGGTGAGAAGAAAGGGTTTAGAAAAACTCATTGAAGCATATTGATGCTTTTTCATGAGATTTTTCGCACTTGCACCCCTCTGCATAATGTAGTTCTTCTTCGACAGCTACAAAAATAAGTAAAAACAAAACAAAAAGAAAAGATAAAGTGAGATAATCTTGGGGTGCCTCCCAAGAAGCACTAAGTTTAACGTCTTCAGCCTGACCAAAAACTAATAAAGCTCATGATTACCAATGAGGCGAGGGTGGTGCCGATGTCACATCCTCGGGTGCCTCTTAAAGATGCAGATTCACTATATCTGCTGGTGTGCATGACTCTGATGTCAAGTAAGCCTTGACATTTGATGGTCATTTACCTTGAATTGTTTGCCAAATTTGATGTCAAAAATAAGTATGGATCTGCCCCTTTAACAACTCTAGAACCACATAAAGACTATCCCATCGCGAGCGTAGCTTCCCTGGAAAGAGCTTAAGGCAAGAATTGTAGAGCCAGACCTTATCATTGACTTGAAAGGTTCTTCTTCTAATGTGTCTGTCGTGAAAGGCCTTGGTCTTCTCATTATAGATCTCCGCCTTGTCATATGTGTCGTGCGTAAGCTCTTATAACTCTTGAAGCTGGAGAAGTCTATATTTCCTTGATTTGTCTAGAGATAAGTTGAACTTTTTGATAACCCAATATGCTCGATGCTCAAGCCTAGCTGAAAGATGACACGCTTTCCCGAAGATGAGCTGAAAAGGAGACATCCCAATGGGTGTCTTCTAAGCTATCTGGTACGCCTAGTGCATTAGAAAGTTGTGCGCCTAATCCTTCCCGTCTCATCAAATGATTTTTTTAAATATGTTCTTGACTTCTCTATTGCTTACCTCGACTTGCCCATTCGCCTGGGGGTAATATGGTGTGGCGACGCGATGATGTACCTTCTTAAAAAATACACGAAAGTTTGCATTATTGAAGTGTGAGCCTATGTCGCTGATGATGGCCCTCGGACATCCATATTGAGCGAAGATGTATCTTGTGACAAATATGAGTTCCTCCCGATGGTTGTTTATCCTAGTGAGGATAACCTCGACCCACTTGGACACATAATCCACTGCTACCAAAATATACTCTTTCTCGTCTGAAAGTGGGAAAGGTCCCATGAAGTCAATCCCTCATTGATGGAATACCTCCTCCTCATATATAGGCCTCATTAGCATCTCATCTCGCTTGGAGATGTGTAATGTTCTTAGCTTTGTAAGCACTCCGTGTAGAAATGGTGGGCGTCCTTGAACATGGTGGGCTAGTAAAAACCACTCTTTCAAATCTTGTTCGCGGTCTTCCTAACAGCCAAGTATCTTCCACACGTCGATGAGTGACACATCACTAAAATGTCTCCTTGCTCCTCCTCTGGTATGCATCACCGAATGATCTGGACATATCCAAGATGAAATAAAAGGGGTTATTTCTAAAAGTAGTAATTAAGATCATAGAAGAACTTATCTTTTTTATGCCGACTCTAATGCCCAGGGATCGATCTAGTAACAAGGAAGTTGACGATGGGCGCAAACCAAGGAGCGTGACTCAATACAACAAGGAGATACTCGTCGGGAAATATGTCATTAATATCTCCCCTACTTGGAATGTGAAGACGTGATAAGTGATCCGCCACTAAGTTTTCGCTACCCTTCTTATCTTTAATTTCTAAGTCGAACTCTTGAAGAAGTAGCACCCATCGTATCAGTCGTGGCTTCGCGTCCTTCTTGGAGAGCAAGTACTTTAATGTCGCATGATCCGTGTAGATGATGATCTTGCTCCCCAAGATGTAAGGTCGGAACTTCTCTAAGGCGTAGACCACTGCCAAAAGCTCCTTCTCCATTGCCGTGTAATACATCTAAACTTTGGCAAGGGTCTTGCTCACATAGCATATGATATTTGGCTTCTTCTCTATATGTTGCCCCAAAACCACTCCAACTGCATAGTCTGAAGCGTTGCACATGATCTCGAAAGGTACGTCCCAATTAGGACTTTGTATAATTGGTGCCTAGATCAATGCTCGCTCCCCATCTTTGTCGATGATGAAGTCTTTATCCTTGCAAAGAAGGGTGGTCAACAGCTTGGAGACTTTAGCAAAGTCTATGATGAACCTCTGGTAGAAGCCAACGTGCTTGAGAAAGCTCTATAAATCTCATAAGGTGGACGGAGAGGGAGGTTTTGGATGACCTCAATCTTAGCCTTATCCACCTTCAATCCTTTGCCCAAGATGAGATGCATGAACACTACTCCCTCTCTCACCATCAAGTGTGATTTCTCCCAACTCAACACCAGTCGTTTCTTGACGTAAACCTCAAGGATCTTTATCAGGTGAGCCAGAAAGCTCTCGAAGTCATATCCAAAGACAAAAAAATCATCCATGCAGACCTCGAGACTGTCACTAAGAAAGTCGGAGGAGATCGCCGCCATGCATCTCTCAAATGTCATGGGGGCGTTACATAATCTAAGTGGCATCCGTCTAAAAGCGAACATGTCAAAGGGACATGTAAACTGTGTCTTCTCTTAATCGTCCGAATGAATCATAACCTGGTTGTAGCCCAGAATCCATCCAAGAACCAGAAGTAATTTTGTTTTGCCAAACGGTTCATGATCTAGTTGATGAACGGTAAGGGGAAGTGAACCTTCTTCGTTGTAGAAATGAGCTTCTGATAGACAATGCAGACTCACCATTTTTTCAGAAGGCGTGTTTGGATCTCCTTGCCCTTCTCATTCATAGTGACCGTGACTCTGGCTTTCTTGGCAACAACGTGCACCAAACTAACCCAATAATGCTTATTGATATCATATCATATTTCTTGGCAACAACGTGCACGAATATATGATATGATTGAGAAGATTTCTATGAAATTTCTGTATACCCAATATTTATAAATATGAGGAGAATGAACACAAATCAAGGTGCCAATGCAAGCCTTGTGAGAACAATCTTCTCTCGTATCTTTCTCTCTTGGTGAAGAGTGTTGAAGATTAGATCTAACTGTGCAGCAATCATGTGGATACTGCTAGAGGACAAAAACTTGAACAATTTTAAGAACTCATTTAATGAATCATGTAAGTATAGATTTTTAATCTATTCTAGATGATAGAATTTTTGGTTTTTGGCACATTGATGTTTTGAATATTCAATTTAATATATTTTGATCAAAATTTTGAGAGCCTATCATGTATCAAATCCTATCAATAGTCTTAGCATTAGCAGACACAACCCAAGCATGCACACAAATTTTAAGGTACATTGTCACACTACAACAATGGGAGAGTGGCATAATTTTGCATGCGCACCCTATCTAGTGCACTCGCACCACAACATCATTAAGAGTGTTGTCAATGAGATCACCCAAGAAACCATAGGACGTGTTGATAAGGAGATCATCACATTCACATAATGATAAGGAGAATGAAATGAACACGATAAAATAAAAATAAGTACATTCATCACCTTGCATTGAATATAATATGAAATATGTGGTTCATTTATTGCAATACATTTAGGCAACAAGTAAGCTACAAGCCAATCAGACAACGTATGTCTCAGTCACTTTTATTGTAAACCTAATCCCTCGTCCACAAAATGCCCTTGGTGTCTCATGTCTAAAAATCACATATGAATCGAGGAGGTTGAAAATTAGGGTAAAATATCATTGAGGAATCCATACAAAAAAATTCAGTAAACCATCCTCATCATAAGAGGTCAAGGGATCAACAATTCTCTACTTGTGCCTCTACACAAATGGGGAGGGGATCAACCATCCTTATCATAAAAGGAGGAGCACGAATTGTTATGCTATCTGGATGCTTGATGTCCTTCTTTCGTACCCTATGAACACAAACATTTAGAATATGTGTTCATAGATTAGTGATCTCCATAGTAGGATATTATCATAATTTACTCATCATTACACTTTTTCTTTGATTTCATGAGAAACATCAAATATGTATCCTAAGAAATGTTTATAATAAAATTAACAAGTTATTAAAAACATGACTAGTTTGTAGGCTACTTATCACCAAAAAAAGTAGTCCCTTGGTCCAATGTATCATGTATCCATTAAACATTAAGACGTATCTTAACATTATATCAAGGATAACCAAGATGAAGGATAGATTTATGCACAGTACATCAAAACAAAGATGGAATGTGCAGATCTCCTCACAAAAGGACATAGGATAATACTGTTTGGTAAGGGAAAAGGCTTGAAGGTTAGTGTCAATGAGCAAAGGAGTAACTCAAAAAAGTGTTTGGTATTTTAAGGGCAAACGTTAAATTCTTAGAGTATTAATTTTTCTTTTATTTCAACACTTTCAACAGTGTATTAATGTTTTATATTTAGTGTAGAAATAATTTTTACTTCAGAAGGGCCTTGAATGGGTTGGCATTACTAAAAGTCAATATTTAAGGGATTTCTTGAGCTTCCTAATGAAAAAATATACTCTCATATTTTCCTTGATTTTGATTCAATTCTTACTCCAAGAAGGATGATCTTTTTTTATCAGAACAAATATTTCATGTGTTGGAAACACGGAATTTGAAATTTTTGAATCAACATTCTTCATCTTTTTAGTGTTTTTAATTAGTTTATTTGGCATATTTACAGAATTGAGGATCCATTTTGACCCAATTCACCATGATTATTATTGAAGAAGATAGCTAGTGGCCTAAGTCAATGCCGTCAAATGGTCTTTCCAACTGGAATTCATCGAGAAGAAATGAGAGGTGCGGGTGCCAACCCGATTCTAACGTCTACGCTTTCCCTCTCATCTTCATGAGATGAGAGACGTGTGCTACGACGTGCATCCCCTTTCTTTCTGCTGCTGGAACTCAGCATGAATAATGTTTTCAGTGTCTGCTCGGTGGTGCCTTGGCTAGCTAAGAACTGGTGGCAGTGATTGGATCAGGAGAAGTTGCTTGGACTAAGCCTACATGGCTTGCCACAAAGCAAGGATGTTATTCTCACCGTCATCCGATGTCTGCAAAATCGACACTAATCCTTAAGGATTAATCATGGAGGTTTCAGATTCCGTATCTCCTGAAAAAGCCAAGCCTTTTCATTAAATTCGCTCCAAAAGCTCCGAAAGTTCGTTAGCAGTGCTTTTAATCTCTCAAATTCTGATCGACTAGCAAATACCAATACCTCCGGCTTGATATTCAATGAACATCATCGAAGTGGTCATTCAAATTCATTCAAAATTTGAGCCCTGAGCCGAGCGTCACGTGTGCCTCTACCCATGGAATCGGCACGTCCAGGGAAGTGGACACCGGCGAGACGGACAAAAAATCCGTCCCATCCTGGACGCTTTCAGTCCACTGTCTCAACGTATGAGACGAGACTTCTGGATGCACCCGATTTAAAAAACTTCTTAAAAATGAAAGGGGTTTTATCACCAGATACCCCAACCTTTCACCAGCTAAAAAGTTAGTGAGATCTACCCCCAGCTGCTGACATGGCAAAATCTTAGTCCAATGTGCATCGACGTGGAGTCCACGGCGGAGGCTGACGGGGATGGAAGCCACCTGGCCGCCACGTGTCAGCGGCAAGAGAAAAAAATTAAATCACGAGGGAGAAGAGAGAGCGGCGGAGGGGCTCGACTCTTCAGTTGCCGCTGCGGCGCTGCTTCTGGCGTGGGCAGATAGCCGGCGCGGAGCTCGGCGTCGCCGGATAGCTGGAGGGAGGGAGGCGGGAGAGAGGGAGGGCGCGAGAGAGAGAGAGACGAGCGGGAGAGAGGAAGACTTTCCTCCTCCCGCCTCTTCTCGCGACGGAAGCAATTTCCGTCGCGAGGAGACGCGAGGAGAGAGGAGAGGAAAGAGCGCGGGAGAGAGGGAGGAGAAATTTTCCTCCTCCTTCCCGTTAAGCGCGCATATGCCCGCATGCAGGAGAGAGCTCGAGAGGGAGGGAGGCGGGAGAGAGAGAGAGAGAGAGCGGGAGAGAGGAAGAACCTGTAGCTCATCCGAAGGCACGCCTCCATTACGCCAGAATAACAGCTCAGACTGTAGATTCTGATGGCAAGCGAGGCCCACCGCCAGCAGCGTCAGAGACACCGGCAGCCCGAGTCCAGCCCGTTCGACGCGCGAAGACGAAGGAGCCCGGCTTTTGGCATGCGGCCTAGCCGCGAGACGACACTAAGCTATACTTCCTCTTCTATTCTTCTTCTTCTCCTCGGATTATGGGGGTCTCGCACTTGTGTTTAGCGGACCCGCTAGTTGATTTGTGTTTGTTTGCCTTTTGGGGTCCATGTAGGTCCCTATTCGGGAGGCCCACGTAGACCCCAAAGGGAGAGGGCCTCAAGTAGGCCCACCCTCCCTTAGCCCACTTGTGGGCCCTATATAAGGGAGGGTTAGGACCTCCCTCAACCCTAATGTTGTTTTGCGCCGTTTGCAGTTGATACAGGTTTCGTAGTTTCTCTTAGAAGTGTTGAAGAGAAGGAAGGTAAGGGAGATCGTGAAAAGTTGCGAGGGTTATCCCTCCCGACTGCGGCCGCTTGCAAGAGGAGAGCGGGAACTCACGGTGAAGAAAGAAGGAACGCAAAGGCGTCGTACGAGCGCCGCGAGCATACCCTCTCCTCTCCGCGTGTAGACGTGCCACGACGCCCAGCGTTCCAGCGGTTGCACCTTCTTCTCGCCGCTTGCTTTTCCTTCTCCCTCCCGTTTCGTAGTTTACCTCCCTCTGGAAGACCGAACGACTGCCGCGATACCACCGGTACCCCCTGCGGTTGTTCACGGTCATGCGTGAAGCAGAACATCATTCCGTCGCGGTCGTCCGTCTGACGCCCGATGTACCCCCGCCGAGGTAGGTGACGCTCGTCTTCTCCTCTCTTAACCATATCTCTACTCCCTTTTCCCGCACTCACCGCCACCTCCATTTCCCTTCTTGCCCTCACCCGACACCCGTATATCTTCCGACCCTCCACGTTCCCCCCATCGCCTACTGCCCACGTCGCACCCGTCCTTCCGTCGCACCCGTGACGGTCAGTCATAGGTTGCCTTACCCTCGCCCGTACAGTATCGCTACCCGACCGCGATACTTCTTCAGTTACACCACTACACGCCCCACCCACTTCCTGCACCGTTCACTCACCAGACTCGCAGCTCCTTCTCACCGTTCCGCTGCCCTCTTCCCCTCGTCCCCCTGTCCGCATTATCTCCTCTCTCCCGCGTACCCACTTCCTCCCATCATTCCCCCTTCCCACCACCGTGACCCTCTCGCCCTACGCAGCGTCACCTGCACTTGCGAATATCTGCTGCGCGTGATCTCCCGCTGACCGCCGCGTGACGGATCCACGGCCACAGTACGGTTTTCCTTCCTAAAGTGTGAGTTACCTATCGGTTGTACCTGGGTTGAACGGAAGCTCGGCGCGCTGCCACGACTATCCGACAACGACGACGCGCCGCAACCAGAGAGGTTCGACCTCCAGCTCTACGCATCGTCCTTCTCCGGACGCCTCTGCCTGCGACGATTCTCTGCCGTCACGACCCGTCGGGCTACGCAGCCCCAAAGGTTATCTCCACCCCCTTCCCTATTACTAGTTAATTACCTTTCGAAGATTTTCCTCGATTTGTTTCCACCGCCATCAGACGGACTTAGACAGGATAGAACGATTATTAGGGTCGTGATTTCTGACGCCACGTCAGGTCCGCCGCTGAGCGTGAGCAGTCACCTCTGGCCTTTCCACGACGACTGTTCCGCCGTCTACCGGACGTGGACCGACCGGGTCTCGTTTTACCATCGTCGAGTGTTTTCCTCGGGTTACTCGGAGTTGTTGTTGTCTATCTGTGCGCCTGCTTGCACTTAGATTAGGGACGGACTTAGAGTCTTAGGTTCACACACCCTTACGGATTGGGCCGACTGCCCATCCCCCGGATTTCGAGTCTCATTGATCGGTGCGAAGGCTTACGACCCTCGTCCTGCATCAGATTCTCAACTTCATTTCGTAGTTTTTGCATTTTAGCAGCTACCGGGTCATGATTCACCTGAATTCGGTACAAACTTTTCTTTTCAGTGCTGGATACAAACTTAGCAACTAATATTTTGTAAAAAATGGTCGCAAGAAATGCAGGAATTAAATTTTATGAAAACTAACCACTGCTTTGTTCTGGATGTTCCTGGCGCGATTTGCATATTTCAGTGTGTTTATTGTTTCTTCGGCGTTAGTGTCCGCAGGACTGACACAAGCTGTAAAAGAACATCGTTCATAAGAGAATGTTCAAGCTAAGAAAATCCCAGGAAGGACAGGCCTACTCCAGGATAAGTTCATAAACGACTAACCGATCATCACAGTTTTGCTGTTACCCCCCAAAGAATCCTGTTAGGTCAAAGGATACATCTTTTAGTCGAGAAAAAAAGCGAGTTCAACCGACTCATTGCAATTTCATAAGAAAATAATGGCAGAATAACAGACAAAAGATTAAAGTAGAGAGTATTGTTGGTTGATTCATAAGAAAACATCTTTTTAAGAGTTGAGCAATCAGTCCGGCACATAATGCAATAAGTCGATTTGAGACGAAACTCCACGTAAGCAGTTAACTTGATATAGTGTGAAAGGAAAAGAACGTTGATTTTCGCAACTGACGTTGCTGGTGTTTGGGTATTACTAAAATTTGAAATCGAAACCAGAACTTTGCCAGGTTTTCAGTAAGAGCAGATAGAGATTACTTGCAACAATTGAGTCAGTTTGCTATCACGATAAGGAACGTGCCCGCCATCTTTGCGCCGCTTCTCATCCCCCAGAGCACTGATGACATTACCTAGGGCCAACAAACCCCGGTTTATATGAATGCCTGCATAAACATCGCAAGAATTAGGGCTGACTTAAGAGTTTGCGAAAAAAATAGGAACATACGCAATGAGGTAGTATTCACTACGTTCGGATCTGGCAAGGTCCACAAGATGAAATTTAGAAAAGATGGCGTTCTCCCGCAATCTCTTTATCTCTCTCTTTGTCCTCTTCTCTCTCCCCCGACCTTCTCTCCCTCTCTCCACATTCTCTCTCTCTCTTCTCCCTCTCTCGCGATGCCCCTCTCTTCCCCATCCCCATCTTCCTTCCTCCTCTCCTGCATGCGGGCATATGCGCGCTTAACGGGAAGGAGGAGGAAAATTTCTGCTCCCTCTCTCCCGCGCTCTTTCCTCTCCTCTCTCCTCGCGTCTCCTCGCGACGGAAATTGCTTCCGTCGCGAGAAGAGGCGGGAGGAGGAAAGTCTTCCTCTCTCCCGCTCTCTCTCTCTCCCGCCTCCCTCCCTCTCGAGCTCTCTCCTGCATGCGGGCATATGCGCGCTTAACGGGAAGGAGGAGGAAAATCTCTCCTCGCGTCTCCTCGCGACGGAAATTGCTTCCGTCGCGAGAAGAGGCGGGAGGAGGAAAGTCTTCCTCTCTCCCGCTCGTCTCTCTCTCTCTCTCGCCCTCCCTCTCTCTCCCGCCTCCCTCCCTCCAGCTATCTGGGCGACGCCGAACCCGCCGCCGGCTATCTGCCCACGCCAGAAGCAGCGCCGCAGCGGCAACTGAAGAGTCGAGCCCCTCCGCCGCTCTCTCTTCTCCCTCGTGATTTAATTTTTTTCTCTTGCCGCTGACACGTGGCGGCCAGGTGGCTTCCATCCCTGTCAGCCTCCGCCGTGGACTCCACGTCGATGCACATTGGACTAAGATTTTGCCATGTCAGCAGCTGGGGGTAGATCTCACTAACTTTTTGAAAGGTTGGAGTAGATCTCATGGTTTTAGAAGGTTGGGGAAAGGTTGGGGTAGCTGGTGATAAAACCCCAAAATGAAAAATAAGTCAAAAAGGACGGGGACTCTCTCTCTCTCTCTAGGTTCAAGGTTTGGGTCAATGTCCACTGGACGGTAGGGCCGACCCATCCTCATCTCTAACCGGGTAAACATCTTATAGTGGCACGACCTTTCATTTTAGGTCCAGATTGTGGCACCACCTTTTTCTATGTCCAGATTGTGGCACCACGTCAGCATTCCCGCTGACGTAGACGATTTTCTTATTCCGTCCCCCACTTGGCTGCCACGTTTTGTCCACGTCATTCTCTCTCTCTTCATCTCACGCGGTCCTCCCTCTCTCTTCGTTCTCTCTCTCTCTCTCTCTCTCTCTCTCTCTCTCTCTCTCGCGACGGAAATTTCCGTCGCGAGGAGAGATGTCTTTCCCAGGCCACCCATCCCCACGCCACCCATACTATGATAATTTTCCCAATATTATGATCTCATCATAGTTTTTGAAATAACAGTAATTAGCCCTTCGTCTTTTTAACAGGAATGTATTCGCATTCCCGGAGCGGCCCAGCAATGGCTGCCAGCACCTTGTAGATTTCGACGGATGTGGCGTGGGTCCGATCGCCGGTAACAAAGGCATGTAGCTCCATGCCAAGTTCAATCCAGCTACAACCAGGTGTCTTCCTCACGCGCTGCCCTATCATGGAGCTCCTAATAGCAGACACCTCGTCATACCTGCCCACTGAGCTGTAAGCATTTGACAGTAGCACATAGCTCCCGCAGTGCCCAGGCTCCATCTCCAGCGTCCGCTCCGCCTCAACCGTCACACGCTCCATCGCTCCATGCACCCGGCATGCAGCCGTGTATGCCCTCCATACCACCGTGCTTGGCCTCCGCCGTGCATGCCGTTGGCCACCTCCTATGCCTCTCGCCAGTAGGCCCGGCGTGCCCCACCATGTCCACCACGCATGCGTAATGCCCTACGGTTGGCCTCACTCCAAACTTGGGCTTCATATGCCGCAGCAGCTCCCTCCCCTCCTCAACCAGCCCTAGAATGGCTGCACGCAGACAAAGACCGCCACGAAGGTCACCTCATCAGTGCAACTACCGACGCTGCTCCCTCTTCATGCATCCCGGAGAATAGCTGCAGCGTCTCCCTCGCCCACGGCCATGCGCTGCGTACCCGCCAATGATGATATTCCAGGATGCCACGTCCTGAGCAAGTATTCCCTCGAAGACGGCCACAGCTTCGTCCAGGCTCCCACACTTGGCATACATATCCATGACCGCATTGTGCAGGAAGACGTCGCCGCTATGTCGTAGGAGCAGCCCACTGGCAATGAGGAAGCTGTGGATCTCACGGCCACGCACGAGCGCTGTCGTATGGGAGAGATGTCTTTCCCAAGCCATCTTCGATTTCCGTCGCGACGGAAATTTCCCATACTATGATAATTTTCCCAAGACATCTCTCCTCGCGACGGAAATTTCCGTCGCGAGAGAGAGAGAGAGAGAGAGAGGTGCGGGCGCTCCGTCGTCTCTCTCGTGGGGATGGGTGGCCTGGGAAAGTCATCTCTCCTCGCGACGGAAATTTCCATCGCGAGAGAGAGAGAGAGAGAGAGAGAGAGAGAGAGAGAGAGACGCGCGGGCGCTCCGTCGTCTCCCTCGTGGGGATGGGTGGCCTGGGAAAGACATCTCTCCTCGGGACGGAATAACAAAACCGTCCACCTCAGCGGGAATGCTGATGTGGTGCCACAATCTGGACATAGAAAAAGGTGGTGCCACAATCTGGACCTAAAATGAAAGGTCGTGCCACTATAAGATGTTTACCCTCTCTAACCCTATGGCTAACAGTCTAGCATGATAGAGCCCAATCATTAATCAATTATGAAGTTGAGGTGGCATTGCAGACTACTTTGTTAAGCCACCGCTCAAGATTTTCTTCAATAAATGGAGGTAATTGGTTTTTCCTTACTGGGAAATGATAACATGCTAAATAAACATAATAAAACATGATTATTGATGCATATTAAGGCATAAATGATTTCATTTACATGCATGTTATCATATTTATGTGTATTTTTCTATCATTCCATGAAAAAGTCATTATAATCTCAAAAATACTTTAAATTAGGGTTAAATATGATGATTTAAAGATAAATAATTTTATAACCCATCTTTACTTGAGATTATAGATGTTTTTAAAGTTAAAATAATGAGAGAAATCATTTTATAGACATTTATTTATATTTTCTTAAGTTAAAATCTTTAAAGAATAAATGTATTTTTGAAAAGGAAATTAAAACTCTCATTATTTATTAATTTCAACTCTTTAGAATGATAGATGATTAAATTTTGGATCAAATGAAAGAAATTTAGATTAATTTGGATTTATATTTTAAAAGTTATGAATTTTCTAATTTTTAGGGATTTTTTTAAATTTTTCTGAATTTATTTTTGATTTTAAAGTGACTTAAACAATTAAAAAAAGTGGAAAAGGGGGTTTATTTTCGCGTGGGACCCACGTGGATGCGACGTGGCACTCAAGGCCACGTGGCAGAGCCATGCGGACCCACGCGAGCGCCTGCGTGGCGCGGAGGTGACACATGGCATGCATATTTATATTTACTCGTAATATTAGGGTTATAGTACATATAAGCATCCGATATTCTAGATTTAAGCTAACCCTTCTAAATGTCGCATCTTATTTACCCACCGATATCCTTTAATTTTTCTCCTGTGGGACTAAGGTCCACATGGAATTTTAAAGTGCAGGTGACGTGGCCGAAGGACGAGCCTTGGATCAGACGGTGGAACGATCGAAGCGCGTGGATCGTGTGGACTCGTGGTCCACTGGATCATCATCAACGCACGTGGCTTAAATAAGGAGTTATAAAGGCTATGATTTAACGCGTGGGATGGCATCGAGAGCGTCGGATTGCGATCCAATGGCGGCGATCAAATGCATTATATAACGCTCACCCACATGGATTAAATCCAAGCCTTCCATCAAGATCGGACGACCACGATTTAAGTGAAACGGTTCATGGTGAACCGTTTCATCTGAACCGTCGATTGAAATCCATCTGATGGTTACGCCCAAAATCTGTATAAATAGAGATGTTCTTCCGATTTGTAGAGCATTCGAGAGAAAAATCCAATTGATTCTGTTTAGACACTAATACTCTTGAATTTCTCGATCCTATCCTCTTCTACACACAATTCCGCATCCATTGAGGGTTTGAGATCGAGATTTGGCTGAGTAGAGAGAGAAATTGACGGTTCAATCTCCACATCGCGGTTTCTTCGGATTTTCGATTATCCACGATTAATCGATCTAATCCAATCGCAATTTGGGGTTAGTGGAGGCAGTTTTTGCTAATCTATCATCCATTTATGCTTAATTTTGATTTAGATTAGGAATTTATGTTCAATTTTTGTTTAATTTTTCTCAAAATCGCGATTTTAAGTTTCGGAAATATCTCCCTTCTTTGATCTTCAATTTCTCCACGA
The DNA here is from genome assembly GCA_024174645.1 of Lemna minuta. Classification (NCBI taxonomy): domain Eukaryota; kingdom Viridiplantae; phylum Streptophyta; class Magnoliopsida; order Alismatales; family Araceae; genus Lemna; species Lemna minuta. Next base: position 4,488,152 of record CM044113.1, on the reverse strand, counting down.
AATCAAAGTCAAATTTAATGATTTTTGATTTCGTGGAAACGATTTGAAGTTCTCTTTTTATAATTTACTATTTTTCCCAATTTCTATCGTCAATTCATCATCTGATTTGATCAAATTCGAAGAGATCATCATAAATTTCTTTATTTCCCTGTAAATTCGACCCTTATTTACCAATATACCCCTCAATTCGAGTTAATTTCATCAAATTGATAAGTTTGGACTTTGTTTTGACACGAGACCGTGTGAAATTGACAACCTCGCGGTCTCTGCCCATCAAGAAACGATCCGTAATCCTTGATTATGTCTTTGACGCGGTGTTGCTCGGCTTAGAGCCTTGAGCTTCTCAAATTTAAGTGTTGATGTCTTCCTAACCATGTAGGACTGGACGGGCTCTAATACCAAATGACAAGACTCGCACTCTTGGGATCTTGATTCACCACAAAAAAATTGAAAGCACTTACAAGAATGTAGAACAGATGTGCACTCCTCAACCCCCTCCCCCCCCCCCCCTTTTCTTCTCTCTTCGTTCTCGCTCCTTTAGCCCTCTCTCTTTCCCTGCCTCTCTCTCTTTCTCTCTAATATATGAGGACAGGGAGTACAAAACTTTATACCAAACTAAAAAGTGTCACTCATGTCCTCTACATGATATCCAGCAGTAAAAAAATTAGGAAGATTGAACAAACGAACAGACGAATCGAATTACAAAATCTCAACTTAGATCCTCCATTTAGAGTTTTTTTTATAAAAAAAAAAAAGGGGGAAAAAAGGTGACCACAAGAGGCTTCTGGTGTTTCTTTTTCTTAGAAATAACAGAAGTTGAAAAGATAAGCTCACAGGATTCTATCTTGGAGATCGGTGATGAAGCTTGAGGCCAACGATGTCAACTTCTTGCTTGTTTCCCCAGCGATGTTCTTCAGAGACGAGATGTCTTGGGTTGCCTGCAAATTTTTTCAACGGTTTAATTCTTTACAAAAATGTGTAGAGAAAGAAAGAGATGAAATAAAGGAGCTCCTGTCAATAAAATCATTGGTATAGAGTTTTTACAGTGCCAGGCTTACTTCAATCAACTGTTTACTGGATGATGTGCAGAGGGAAAGAGAGCAGGAATGAGAGAGTGGATGCGTGGAATGGGATCTTTTTAATACGACCCAGAATTACGAGCAAGTTTAAAGAACTATAAATTATAATTTTTGGTTTTATCTAGAAAAAGCATAGAAAGGGAAACCCAGAGAACAGGTACCTGGAAAGAGAATCTATTAATAAGATCGGAAGCAGAGATGTCAAGCTGTGAACGATCCTCACTGCGGCCAAAAAGATCAGCACTGGAAATGGACGACGAGTTCTGTACATTTTCATTGAGCAGTCATCATAGATGAGAGAGAGATAGCATACATTACCTTTTAATAATAGGAAATAAAAGATCAGTCTAAGATATCACTACCACTCTATGAAAGCGTGAAAGGAAGTATTTATATTAAGAGACAAGGAGAAAGAGAGCGAGTGAGAGAGAGATAGAATCAAAGCTAAACAGCCAAAATAAGTTCTCAGGACACACCGAATACTTCTGGAGAGAAGCCTGAGCTTCCACATCCTTGGACTTGTTCTGATCTCCAAAAAACTGTGCCGAAGATATAGATTTTGCATTTGAAAACTTTTCCCTTGCTTCATTAGTTTCCTCAACCTGAATTTCCCAAAAAAAATAAAATAAAAACATTGAAGGACGTAAAGATCCAATTAAAATGAAAACAACAAAGAACATAAAGCCACCAGGTGCAAAGATCCAATTTTCACACATTTACCTGCACTTTAGAAGAATTTGTGCCCTTCTTCTTCTGAAATCCACTGTCCATTCCATAGTCCTCGAAGAAACTGGTGGATTTAGGCGGAGAAACATGCCTGATCACAGTAGAACTTTCACTGATAGTTTTTGGTGCTGTTAAATCTTCAATGTATTCAAATCGGGAAGAAAGAGATGAGCTGAATGATGGTGTGGTGTTATCACTGGAGCTAACTACCGGAGCTGGCTCTTCAGGTTTTTGATTATAGAGATTTTCACTGGGCTGAAATTGTTACGCTAAATAAGGTCAACAAAGTCAAAAAAACATTTTGACAAGATAGCTAAATTCAAAATCAATAGCCACTTGAACTTAATTGAAAAAGAGAGAAATATTCAAAAGGCTGACCTACCTTGGCAGTGAGCTTCCTAGCCCCCAGACCTCCACTCTTACCCCCTGTTTTCTTTCCACCCATTGGTTTCTTAATAGAACTGAAAACCGTAGACTGGGGAGCCTTAGGGGAGCGAGCAGTCCCTGAGATCCGAGGTTCTTCGACTTTAACTTCATCTAATAAGTCCCCTCCAACCTTGGTTTCAGGAATAAAATCAGCTTCTGGAGAATTTTGAGATGCAACTGGTGATGAAGGTAAAGGAAGATCCTCTGAAGTGCTTTTAGCTACTTCTTTAGTAAGAAGCTGTCTGTAGAGTTCTGAAGCTCTTGATGTATACTTAGCTTCGATTTTTCCTCCATCTGTCCAACCATGTTGCTTGAAGAATGCGTGAGCTCGGTTATTGCCGCCAAATGCCATCATTTTCAGTTGTTCTGGAGCCCAAGAATCTAGATTTGTTGACCTAGAGAGGGAAAATGAGAGATCATTCAGAGGGTGGGAATTTCAGATTTTTGCTCATTCTTGTCCACAGATTATAGCAAATGAGCAGGGATTCAACAGAAATTAGCATAGTATCGTTCAAAAATCTCTAAAGGACAGATTTTCAGAATTCCCGAACCGCTAATACCCACCCAGCCATTTGCCTCTAGATAGGAATTCACAAAATTCAAGAGTAAATTTCTTTAAGAATATGAAATCAGGCTTGAATGCACCGATCTAGACATCTATAAAGACTGATGCAAAAGAAAGATGACACAACAGGGCCAAAATCAGGCTCCCATTACCTCACAAAGCTAATATGAACTCCGAGATTCCTATGAGCAGCAGAACAATCGATGCAGAGGAAGATCCCGTAAGTCACCGACGCCCACGTTGGATTCTTCGCGTTGCAATCGAAGCACATCTGCAGAAACCCACAATAATTACCAAGAGGGACACCCCAAAAAATCAGCCAAAAAACGAAAAGCCCCAGATCTCAGATCCCGACAACAACAGTACCTTGTTCTCCGATCTGGCTCGGAGTTTCTTGAAGACGGCGTTCTTGTCAGCGAAGCTCTCGGAACCCATGGGTCCCACTAGAAATCAGATCAACAGACAGGTCGAGACGGAAACCGGATGGCGGCCGGCTCTCCGCTGCCGGAATCCTTACTCGGAGTTTCCCCAACGCAATGAGGGACCCATCGAAGCTGCCGCCTTCTGGAATAAAGAGGACGGTTAGCCCGTAGACACCGACAGGTCGGCCCGTATTGGGCCAGGCACTTTTTCCCGGGGACTTCTTTTCCGTGTTAATGGGCCAAATGTAGCGGAGATGCGAAAAGATAGATAGAGAGATAGATGGATACATGGTCAGATAGATAAATAGATAGAGATAAAGATAGAAAGGGGATATAGATAGATGGATAGCGAGAATAGGTAGGGAGATAGTCAGAGATATAGAGACCGATGGAGAGATAGATAAGGAGAGTTTGACCATGCTCTGCATCTCTCTCTCCCCTATCTCGGCGACAATTTGCATAAAAAAACAAATTCAACAGCAGATAGACATCAAAAAAGCCTAAAATCTAACAGCTTAGTCCGCTATATTGCGCCACTCCGTTTGCCTTAACCTGTTACTCTGTTAGTCTTTCTGTGCTTCGCTCCCGCTGCAGAGTTGACCGAGTTCCCCCATCTCTTTCCTCATCCTCCCCCCTGCGAGGTCCCGTTTTCTCTCTAGCTTCTCGTCGGCGACAAGGCAGTGGACGTCACTCGGAGAAAGTCAAAGCGTGCGGCAATCTTCTTCATCTCCTTTTCTACGCGGAGATCCCAAATTCCTCCCTCTTCGCCCCGTTCTAGGGTTAGGGGTTTGAAGATGCGTGCCTAACATAGAAGAAGAAAGGTGAAACCAAGGGAAGAGGAATATGGATAACGGGAAAAATCGGCACGCGGACCACCTCGGAATCAACCGAATCAGCCGGAACATTCGCAAGACTTCTCCGCTCCACGCCCAGGCATTCGCTAACCCTAGTCTGCTCCAAAATCAGCCCCAAAATCAGATCCAGCCGCCACAACCTCAGGTCTACAACATCAGTAAAAACGATTTCCGGAGCGTGGTGCAGCAGTTGACCGGCACGCCGACCAGGGACCCGTTCCCGGCGGCGCCAGCGGCGCCGACAGTGCCGCCGCGGCCTAAAGTTCCCAGTATGCGCCTTCAGAAGATCCGACCGCCGCCGCTGAACCCAATAGCCAGACCCCCAATTCCCCATCCGGCCCACGCCAATCCTAGTTTTTACCCCCGTCACGCGGCGCCACCACCGACTCAGGTCCCGGCGGCGCCAGCAAACGGCCCCTTCTGGAGACCCAACCTCGAGTCTCCCACCTCGGCTTACATGAGGTACTTGGAGAGCTCCATCATAAATGGCGGGGGAACGCCGCAGACTCAAGCGCCACCGCCGCAACAGCAAGTGGCGCCATTGGCAAGCGGGTTGTTGCCGACGCCGACATCTTCCGGGTTGCTTCCTTCGCCCTCTACGCAGATGTTCATGACTTCGCCGACGGCTTTCATGAACCTCTCGCCGTTTCCAGTGTTCTCTCCCAAGTTCCAGTTCCCGCCTCTGTCTCCAAGCTTCCAGTTCTCTCCTTTGCCGGGCCAGATGGGGATTCTCGGGCCTGGCCCGCCTGGATCTCCCCTCTTCTTCCCTTCCTCACCTTCTGGATTCCTGATGAGTCCTCGATGGAGAGACCTGTAGAGAGTAATCTCTTCTCAAAGTCAACGCACGATTACTCATCTTATTGGTGTATTTGACTGTAAGTTGGAGTCTGGGGTTAGATTATGCTTTATGTACCCGACTGATTGTCCTTAGTTTTCTGGGTAGTTCCTCTTCAAACTGGTCGACTCGTTGATGGAAAGAACACTGGATCTATGTGCATATGAAGTTGACCTGTTGACTGATGATAGTCATGTGAGCTATGAACTAGTGATATTCATATATTCATTCCTAGTCATGAAAGGCATGTCTATTTTTCCTCTCTTATGAACGTTGGCAGGCTCGAAGTTACTGATGGCATCAGCAAGTTCAGGCGATGGAGGTCCTAATCCTGCTGGCGGGACATGCCGGCGGTAAAACCTCGAGGCATGGTCTGCTGGTAATTTGGCAAAAAATTCTCCACGCTTCCAACAGACCAGATGGTAAAGATAAGCAAAATAGCCCCTGAAAGAGCAAATCACAGAACTGCAACGCCACAGCTCACAACGAAGATATGGAGTGATCTCTCTCTCTCTCTCTTTCTCAATCTCTCTCTCTCTCTCTCTCTCTCTCTCTCTTTCTCAATCTCTCTCTCTCTCTCTCTCTCTCTCTCTCTCTCTCTCAATCTCTCTCTCTCTCTTTCTCAGTCTCTCTCTCTTTCTCAATCTCTCTCTCTCTCTCTTTCTCAATCTCTCTCTCTCTCTCTCTCTCTCTCTCTCTCTCGCTGTGTGTTCCCCTGACGACGACTACGGCTCATAAGAGTAAATATTATCTATTCGACGTGATTTATGGGTTTTCTGTTCCTGAGATCATCCCGCGTGATTGCTCGAGAGACGTGACAGCACAGATATACCGATATGCATAGACTACTTCCGGTCCAGATCTACCTTGGAAAACAGAGTAAAGAACGTCGAACGTGTTTCAATAAAAATTAGGCGGATTGATTTTCCCTTCAGCCGCGCGGAGATAATGAAGGCTCGATTATTGTAACATAATTAAGATTTAAGACGGGCGAATAATCTAATAAATTCCTTTAATGAGGGCTAAAAATATAATTATTAATCAGTTCAATCTGAAAAACAGAAAAATATTGCAAGAATCGACGAGTTCAGAAGATCAGACGCGAATAATCTGCCTCTTTACTCTTTTCGAGCGCCTTGAGAGCGATGCCGGTCCAAAGATTCTTCGCGTCGGTCGCGTTTATTAATCTCTATCCTCCACCTTTGGCGCGTCTTTTCGTACTCCCAACTCCAGGCTATGAAGAAACTGACATATCTGCCCTTCAGTTTCATATGTTTTACATAGGATAATATCAAGGAAGAAAGACGATAAACGCCATTTTCGTGTATAAATGTGACCTTAGGCAAGAAAAATAGCTTCTGGATAATCAAAAGCACCCGCGACATTACAGAAAAAATAAAACAAAATCATGTTTTTCCTCGAAAAATCAACTACTTCGGATTCCCCTTCTTCTTGAGAAGGTTCCCAAATTTGCGTAACAATGGCTTCTTCTTCCTAGAATCCAATAACTGCTTGTTGGGCGAAGATCCCGACGCCGTAAGATTTCCGTTCACAACGACACCGGATCCTTCATTCGTCGCCTCAGCTTGCGGGTGAGAGGACTCTTTGTCCACGTGGCAGTTATCCCAGGCATTTGCCTCGTCCTCTTGCTGCGGCGGCGGCGGCGGTGCTGGCGCCGACGGCTCTTCCGTTGCAAGATTGGCGGCGCCATCATCAGGAATATCTGCTGCCTTCGGCAAAATATCATATTCCTCGTTGACTTCGCCGACAGAAAAGTCAAGGCTTTTCTTCCTCTCGGCTGCAGCTAACTGAAGAGTCAACGCCTGGACCCTAGACAACGCCGCCACTTCCCTACATTTCAGATCGTCGTTCTCCTGGCTTATACACTGCAATTCGTTTTCCTTATCCAGCAACCGATCCTTCAAGACCGAGTTCTCAGCTTTCTCGGACAACAAATCCTCTTCCAACTTCCTCTCTCTACTCTTCAGCTCCTCTCTCTGTTCCTTTGTGTCTTCCACCTTCTTCGCCAGCTCGCCCATTTCCACTTTCAGCACACGGAGCTCCTCTTCTTTCTCCTCTAAAGCATTCCTCATGACGGTAATCTCTTCCTTCGATTCCTTCAACAGGATCTGGTAACTCTCTTCCTTGGATTTCATCTCCATGTTCAATCTCTCCGTTTCATCTTTAACTTCTTCAACCTCCGCCTCCTTCATTAAGATCCTCTCCTGCAACTCTCTAGCTTCAGCAGAAACCTCGTGGAGAGCAGAAGTGAGCCCTTCCATGGCTTTCTTACTCTTCGCTCCTTCATCTCTCGTGGACTCCAGTTCCTTCTCCAACTCTTCTCTCTCTTTTTTCTCTCTCATAATCTCGGACCCCATCTCCCCCAATTTCTCTCTCAAGAGACTGACCTGGGTCTCCGACTCTTCTCTCTCTTCTTCCTCTCTCCTCACCTCAGCCTCCATCTCTCCCACTTTCTCTCTCAAGAAATTGACCTGGGTCTCCACCTCTTCTCTCTCTTCTTTCTCTCTCTTAATTTCCGCCTCCATCTCCCCCACTTTCTCTCTCAGGAAACAAACCTGGATATCCGACTCTTCTCTCTCCTCTCTCTTCCTCTCAATCTCCAACTCCATCACCCCCACATTCCCTTCCAGAATTTTAATCCGGTTTTCGGACTCCTCTACCTTCTTCAAAGAAGATCTCTCACACTCAACAGACTCCAGAACGCGAGATTCTATTTCCCTTTTAGCTTCTGAGAGCTCGAGTTTTAAATGCCCAAGCTCGGAGGAAAGAATCCCGACCTTTTCAGCATTGATCTCTGCGATCTTCATGGCGTCGTCTGCGTGACTGAGAGCCGCATTTTTGGCCTCCGTGGTCATTAAAAGCTCCTGCTTTAATCTCTGCAACTCCTGGGTAATCTCGAGCAACGCGGAAACATCAATGGCGTGCTGGTTATGCGTTTCTTCTAGCTCTCTTTGCCACTCCTCGTCTCTGTTTTGCGCGGCATCGATAGCGGCTTGCTCCAGCTCGTCCGCCCTGAATTTTTTTCCAAGTCCGAGTTCTCCTGGGCGATCTTCTGTTTCGTGATGGCTTCCTCGAGCTTGGATTTCATCTCCCGCAGCTCCTCCAGAGCTCTGGATCTCTCCATCTGCGCTTCGGAGAGGAGCTCCCTCATCTTTTTTAGCTCGTCCGGCTTCTGCTTCTGCAAAGAGCGCGAGGACTTAGAAAATCAGGGTTTGCGTTTAAAAAGTTTTTTTGTACGTTTGTCGATTTGGGGGAGCGGTCGATGGAAGAAAGGGCTTCTGAGAGGGGATCCAGCCTGGTAGCCTTTGGGGTTGATATCTTGTTGGCGCTCCCGGGAGATCCGGGCCTGTAGAGAAAAGCAGGGGAACAGTCCATTAGGAAAACCGTGATCTTGAGGAAGAAGACGGAGAAAACCCTAAATGCTGGATCTTAGGGGGGTGTACTCACTTGGATCTGGTGGGCATCATCTCTCTTAGGCCTTCAATCGATGACCCGTATGCGTGATCCTGGGAAAAACCTAGAGAGAGAAGCAACGCTATTGCTGGGAAGGTCTTCTGAGGAGGCCGGGCGGGTTTCTCTCTCTCTCTCCTCTCTACGTGTAAGCTATCACGGCTGGGGGGGAGAAGTAAGAAGAAGAGAGTGCCACCGCACTTCCTCTTCTCTCTCCGGTTAGCTGCACGTCTTTTTCAACGAAAAATAGAAAAAAGGATGAGGGTTACCGACCTGCATCTCTCTTTCTCTCTCTAGCTGCTCTATACTTCCAGCAAGGTTTTTTTTCTTATATAAATAGAATAAGGGAAGGGGGCAGTGAGGAGAGAGAAAGAAAGAAAGTTAGAGACTAGAGAGAGAAGCCTCGCTTTGGGCAGAAAAGTCGGCGAACCCCCGTTCCCTAGGAGACTCTCTACCCTTCACTAGGCCAGCTGAGAATCGTTGGGCTGGGATTCTCTGTTAGCTGTTTCCCTGGCCGTTGACCGCCGACACTCCGTTGAACTGGTCAAACGATGGAAGCTCACCGGTTTGTCAACAAAGAACGTTCTCCTAAAAGGGGTCCATGGTCAACGCCACCGTCTTCTAAAGAGCCGTTGACCTCCCACGAGATTTGTTAAAAATAAATGTCATGATCTCTCTTGATGCCAGCTGCCTCGGAATAAATACGTCAACTGGGTTTTATAAAAAAATATACGAATAATTATTCAACCTATAGGCCATATTTTTAATCCTTGGGTGATGGGCCCACTGAAAGTGTGTTGATGAGAGGCCCACTAAGAACCCATTTAGTAAAGAATGACGAATAATTTACAACCAGATGACATGGAAGCATGAGAACGTCTATGGAACATGGTGATCCACCACCCATCATCAGTGGGATTCGTCCAAACTCATCATCATGAGGGCTGCACAAAGATTTTTTTTTAGTCATTTGTGGATGACAACATGGGATGTGTAAGTGTCGATTGAAGATGCAAGGGAAACCATGCTTAAGCTTGTAAGGATTCATGGGATGCTTGTAAGCATCCCATGGATGACACCATGGGATGTGTAAGTGTCGATTGAAGATGCAAGGGAAACCATGCCTAAGCTTGTAAGCATTCATGGGATGCTGTTAAGCATCCCATGGATGACACCATGGGATGACACCAAGGCAAGCATTCACCAATTATAGCTTGCAAAGGGTTTGAGACAAGCATTTGAAGAACTCATCATAGGAAGCAAGAGAACATGAGCAAAAGCTACCATCGAACAAGATGGAATCACTGCTATGATCCTTTGATGTGCTCATGTAGATATACGGGCAAAGAAGTCAAGACTGCGAGAAGAACAAACTTCAATTGGAAATTTTTGTGGAGATCAGTGAGAAAAGAGAGGGAGAGAGAGAGAAGAAAGAGAGGAATTGAGAAAGGAGAGGGAGATGAGAAGAGAGAAAGATGGCAAAAGTTAGCTGAAAGAGAACGAAGAGAGAAGGGGGAGAGGGAGAGGGAGGGGGAGAGGGGGAGAGAGATGTTGGAGTAGAAAAGAGGAGGTAGAGATGGGGGAGAGGGGGAATCTTTGCTTTTTTAATATACTAATATGTATGTTTATTTGTTAATCTCTAGTCAATAGATGAGGTGATATTCATTACTTTTTTAAGGTAATTTTTTAATAGACTATGGTTCCAAAGCTATTAAATTTTCAAAATCATAACCTGGATTAGGACCCCTCAGGTCCGGTTTAGGTTTTGGAGACATGATGAGGTTGGGTGACGGATCTAAACCAAGTGGTTGTTGAAACACATGGTCAAGACTCAAAATAAAGTCCAAACTTACCAATTTTAAGATTAATTCACGAATTGAGGGGTATAATGGTAAATAAGGTCGAATTCATAGGGAATTAGAGAAAATTGTTTTGATCTCTTCGAATTTGATCAAATCGGACGGTGAAATGATAATAGAAATTAGGCAATTTGATATTTTATGAAAGATGACTCGAAGACAAATCCACATAATCATAAATCACTGAATTTGGATTTGATTTCGTGGATAAATCATTAAATAAAAAAAGGTGAAATTTCCGAAAATAAAAATAACGAAAATCTGAAATTAAGAATGAAATTAACTCAAATTACGATTCTAAAATGAAATTAAAAGCTATATAAAGATAGATTAGGATGAAACACGATAACTAACACACAATTGCAATCGAATTGATCCAATTAATCGCCGGAATCTAGGCTATTCATCAAAATTCAAAAAATCGCAATCGTGGAGTTCAAGCTTTGATTTCTTCCTCGTCAATCGTCAAAATCTTGATCTCAAGCACTCTGTGTACATGGAAATGGGTCTAGAAGCGATTGGGAACAAGAGATTCAAGAGATTTGGTGTTCAAACAGTTTGATTTCCTCGAATTTCTCTCGAATGTTTAACATCGTCGAAGAACATCTCAATTTATAGGCTAATTTGGGCGTAACCGTCCAATCGACCATTCATCTTCGATCAACGGCTCTGATGAAGCGTCGCGGATGCAAATCGTTGTAATTAAGTCATGGTCGTTGGATCACAGATGGACCGCTGAGATGATACCACGTCACGTACAATATAAAAACGTATCAAAGCTCGTCGTTGGATCACGATCGGACGATTCAAATGCACTCCGCCGGTTCTAATCTCAGCCGTTATAACTCCTTTGATCAACGGCTGAGATTAAATCATTTAGAAAATGATTCGCCGATGAATCCAGATGCGCCATGTAACCCCGCCTTTAAGTGATCATCAAAGGTCACTATTCGTCGCGCGATCGAACGCTCCTCACGCTGCCACGTCGCCTCCCGCTTTGACCGTTGATCGCGACGCGATTGGACGCTCCAGATCACGCCATGTCACTTGCGCACTTTAAAAATATCTAAAAAATCAATTTTTAATTATAAAAATCAATTTTTAATTCTGGAAAATCCTTAAAATTTCATTAAAAATTCATAAAAATTCATAAAAAATCCATAAAATCCCTAAAAATGAGAAAATTCATAACTTTCAAAATATAACTACAAATTAATACAAATTTCTTTCATTTGATCAGAAATTTAATTATCTATCATTCTAAAAAGTCAAATTAAATAAATAATAAGATTTTTAATTTCTATTTCAAAAATACATTCTTTTCTTTAAGATTTTAAAACTTTAGAAAATTAAATGAATGTATAAAAATGATTTCTCTCATTATTTAACTTTAAAAACTACTTATAGTATCAAGTAAAGATGGGTTATGAAATTATTGAGCATAATTAACCCTAATTTAATGTATTTTGAGATTATAATGACTTTTCAATGGAATGATAGATAAACACTCATAAATTTGATAACATGCATAGGAATGAAATCATTTATACGTTAATATGCATAAATAATCATGTATTATCATGTCTAATTAGCATGTTATCTTTGGGCCCACATTTAGTCTTCATGTGTAGGTTTAGGTTAGGAGAAAAATGGAGCGAGAATCAAGAATACAAGACCTTAGATATGATGCTCCTGGTTTGACCATCATGTCCAATCATATTCCAAGATCATCTAAGCTTCATTTGAGGGATCTCTATGCACCATGTCACATTGAAATTTCTAGTCCCACATTAAAACAGATAAGAACATAATATCAGATATTATTTGCATCAATTTCATGTATTCATATACCCTCTAATGTGAAAAGTAAACCCAAATTCATCTTCAAAAGGCTTTAATAATGTATCACCACATGGAACCCAATGGCATGTCATGAGAATGTCCTACAAACTGTGTTTGCTTGATGCTGGTCTACCATGTATATTCACTCAATAGTTGCTTTGTAAATAAATTCAAATTGATTTTTGTGATTTCTGAAGACAAAAAATGAAATAAATATTACCTTCTTTAGTATTTTAAGTCGAATCGTTAGAGGCAACAAGGAATTCAAGCTTAGGCTGTAAGATTAAGGTGAGGGGAGGCGCTAGTCAACTATCAAGTAGAAAACATATAGAGAGGGAGATATTGAATATATATGGTTTTTATGGATTCTAAGATATTGAAATTCTACTCTCTATGATCTAGAGGGGCACATTATCCTTTATGAAGTGTAAAGAGACTTCTACATTTAAAATATCAATTGAAGATGGACATCTAAATTCAGTTGTAAATTAATGGCCTAATTCAATTTTAAAAACACGGAAGAGAAAGAAGAGACTTGAGGAAATCTATGAATCCATAAGGTTTACGAAAATATACAGGAAATGAATGAGGTATATAAGAATTCTAGAAGATGAGTGTGTGTGAGGATATATCTTATTGAAATGTGTTAACTTATTTGATGCATGTCTATAATAGTCAAGATTCAAAGCTTATTTGAGAAGAAAATTGTGATTACATAGAGATGGAGGTGTTCCTTGGGTGACTACCATGAGATAAACATATTTTCCAAGGTGAGGGATATGCAAGAGGATTTAGATCAATTCCTAATCAAGTAAAAAAGAGGGAACCAAGTTGAGTAAGAAAGCAACATAAGTGAAGGTAGAGATTGGGGGTGAGAGCGAATTCAGAGATAATTTTTTTTCCAAAAAACAAAACTAGGAGGAAAAAATCAATAATGGGATCTGTTCATTGGGGACCTCAAAAATACTCCATCTTCTTTGATTCTCTACCCACTTCTCGGTCACAAATAAATTAGATATCAACACATTGGTGAACTCAATTATATGTGTTTTTTTATTGTTGTTGTAAATCAACTTCGTGCAATAAAATTTATAATTGATTGCTTAGTGTAGTGCAAGAAAGGTTCAAATCCACAATTAGATCATTAAAAGCAAAAGAAAAAGCTAGGTTTTTTAATATATTATTGTTGGCTTCGAGAATTGGCTAGGCATAGGAAAGAGAGCACCAATCAATCATTCATTGTGTACTGAACATCATTTTTAGTGAGTTTCTTCTCTTTTCTATTTATTCTTCGTGTTGAATATAAACTATCAAGTTCAGGTGAGATGGACGAGCTCTCAAATGAGTGTTTTATTAGAGAGCATCGCTAGAGTATGTTTTGATTGCTAAACTTTGGATTAACATTTATTCTTTTTGATCCCTTCCATTTTATCAATCATTTTTATCCACATTCTCATATGTTCAACCCAAAATCACCATTCCACCATATGATCAAGAGTTTTTTTATCTTTGATAGGATATCATAGGCATTTGATTAGTTCATCGTGTTTCCCACATACATCTCCCTTTTTCATCAATCATTTCCACTTTCTTAATATAAAAAAACAAAAAATAATAATTTATTTTAATATTTTAAGATTCCTCTCTATTTGACCTTGACTTGCCACTATTCTAAATTTTAAAATCAAATTCAAAAATTTGAGTATAATTTTTTATACATGAACTTGCACTACAACCGACCATGATTATACCCTTATCATGCATCAATGAAAAGACTATGAACACACTTTTGATGGATCAAGGGGATAACTAAAAATTTAGGCGATAAATTTTTCACACAAGCAACACTTAAAAATGCATGAATATGTGATGAACTTTATCGCGTGTATTTTTCGTCATTGTTGTGCGTTGATTTCATGCAATAAAATATAGTTCCTTACTTAGTAAAGTGTCAGCAAGGTTTGAATCCACATGGAAATGAATTAATTAGGTTATGTGTTCAAGAGAAGGATAAGTGTGGAGGAAGATGTGTGAGTTGGAATGGAGCACATGGAGGTGAGTATGAGAGATAATTATGAGTTTCTCTTAAAATTAAGATATAAATTAGAAAAGAGATAAGATAATTAGATTAATAGAGATGAAAATGTAGATAATATGATGGAAAGATGAGAAGAATGGATGACGGTAGCAATGGATAAGTGCACAACGAGGGTGAGATTGGGTGATGCACGTGAGATGATGAGAAAGCTACTGCAATAAAAAAAACACATGTCTACTGTATATGGAGATTTTAAAAAGCCAAAATCCAATCTAGATCTTTGCATAAATCTTGTTGGTTTGCCTGTCCTAGGCCGGGTGATGCTCGATCTGCTCTCATAACAATATTTTCTTGCTCCCTTCTCCACTACAAGATTGAGAATCAAACAATGCTCCTCCTTGGGCCATGACCTCCTCTCCCTTTCCTTTTATTAGCCTGATGCTAAAAGAGAGCCAAAAAAGTATTAGGAGAGAGAAAATAAAGGTTTTTATAGGTGGGTTCCTAGGGTTTGAGTTTAAAGAAATGTAAAAGAGTCCAATCATTAAAATCATTTTTTACATCTTGATTCTTAAATCCAAGGGTATGGATGGATAGAGGTTTAAAAGATGAAACTAGCCATAAATTTTCACCTCAAAACTCCTGCTAGATCATACGATATCATGATTTTAATTTAGAGAAATCATAGTTGTTGGTTGAGATCGTACAATAAGAGTGTGCCATGTGGCACACTTTTATTGGTACCTAAAAACGTGAGTTAGCCTTTATAAGTTTCAATTTAAAAAAAAATTTCAATTTAAAAAATTGGAAGTTTTTTTGTAAAAAATCTAAAAAAGCAAAAAAATTTCAGAAAAATCCCTAAACTTAGAAATTGAATATCTCACAAAATAGAACTCCTTTTGCATGAAATTTTCTCTATTGGATCAATAATTTAATCTTCTATATTTTCATCCAAAAATATCTAAAATCATGAGAAAAACATCCAAGGTCTAAATTTAAAAAAAATTAAGGTCTCATTTAATAAAAATTAAGTTTAGTCTAAAATCCTTCAAAATAAGGAGGTTGACCCAATATTTACTATAGATCAATCTTGGATCATCCTAAAAACTTAGGATGGTTCATCTACCAAATACAAACCTCATTTATCACTTATTTTATAAAAATAGAGTTGGATTGGTGTTCAAATTTGGTGGAGAGGTGTTTCCTCTTCCCTCTTATCGTCATTCATATTCATGTTTTCCTACTTACGTACCTATGTCGCTACATCCATATAACTCATAGAAGTTGTGAGAATTTAACCTTTTAACTTTGAAAAGGTCAAATGGGGTTAGTCTCATGGTATTAGTAATTGAAAAGAATTGTACATGATAGGACATTTATTTTACCTAATTAGTACTAAATGGATGCAAGTTGAGTCTATGACTGGAATGAAATGATTAATGCAAAAAATATCATAAAAAACATAATAACATGCATTACGTTAACAAGAATTATGTGTTAAAACTCATATATAATGATGAAAATGAATGCCTCAATGACATGTTATCAAAAGGTAAGGGAAACTATCAATGTTTGGGTGGATTTGATGAAAGGTAAATTCAAGACCCAAAGGAGACGAAGGTAGTTGGTTGTAAATCTAGGTCAAATGAGGATACCATAGGACACAAAATAATGGAGCCCTCACATTTCTAGAAAGAGAGTACAATACATTTCAAGTAGATGATAATTCTTGCATTTAGGAGCACCATTATTTATGATGGCATGAAGTTTGAAGATGAACAATGGTCATGTAATGGACTCTGAACAAATTCAAAACAAAAATTTTCTCAACAAAGGATATTGGGTGTAGTATTTGGGTGATAATCTCTCCAAAGAATCAATGAAAAATTCACAATTTTGGTGCAGTCTTTCAAAGAAAAATCCCAAGAGATGTGTGAATAATCAGTGACAAAGGCACTATCATGGGAACAATCAAGAAGGGAGGCATTAAAAGGAGGTCCTAAACCATCACATGGAACTACATAAAAGGGTTTAATACTCGAAAAGGATCAATTCATTTTTAGTTACGCATTAGTTTTTACATAATTTATATGCATTATGGAGGTTGAACTATGGGATCATGATCCTTCTTGTGTAAAGGAGGCAGTGCACAATGGCACTAGTGAAATGTCACTTTGTAGATTTTCTGTTTCCATGCCCTCAAGTGCCATTTTAAATTCTAACATGCCTAAAAGTGTGACTTCAACTCTTGGATGAATAAAGATATTAACGAGACACGTGATACACTAAATTTTTTCTAGTTTAAATTTGAATCCCAAGATCGTTCTTAATCAATGGCTATCAAGACACCAATAAATCTTGAGGGATGAAATGAATAATGATCACTAGTATAACTTTATCCATTCATTCTCAACATGTTATATGAGAGATAAATTTTGAAAATTAAATAGATTAACAAACCATACGGGAATAATAAAGAACATTCAAGAATTAATTATATCTTTTCTACCTTTGTAATGCTTTATCTTCATTCATGATTCATCACCATTGTCTCTACAAAGCCATCAAAATCTTTGAGGAGATGCTTTGCCATATATGGTACACCACCTTCACATAATTTGGTGCTGCTATTGATATCTCTATCACATTGCAACCAAAAACTCTAGTGCACTGCCCTCAACCACTTGGACGCGCTGAAAAAACACTTACGTACCTCGGCAGCCCAACCTTGGATGAATCCACTCCACCCTCACATTACTACAACGACCAAAATCTATCAACCCATCAATAGCCATCTTGGGCCGTCTCCTCAATAAACTCCTTTATTTCTGTCGTACGACCCCCGTCGCCACCAAGGCACGACACCACGGCGCCAGAGGAGCCGACACCCATACTCGTGCAGCCCCCACAACGAGCGAAGATGAAGGACGCCGACTTCCGCTACACCGCTTGAGGATGTAGTCTTGCCAAGGTCTACCACACTCCGGGCTCACTCACGCGTGGATCTATCTTCTTTCATCGTTTTGAACTTTCTTGACCCGCATGTGTTTTTAGTAGGCCCTCTTTTATCTCCATCTCCCTTTTGAGCTTCTTGATGGGCCCTTCCCCCTTTCGGGCCCCACTCACGAAGCCCCTCTTTTATGAACCTATTTTTATTATAATTATGTTAGGATTTAGGGTCGTAAGCCTCAATTGAGCCCTTTCCCCTCTCGTCCCATCTTAGGCTCTATAAGAGGGGAAGGGACCCCCCCCCACAAACCCTAGCCATCATTTGAGAAAAGAAGGAGTGTTCTCCCGCTTGAGTGGCTGCTTGTGGAAGATCGAAGAAGGTGACTGACGTAGCGTTTTCGTGCGTCGTTAAAACACAAAGACGAAGGTCAAAAAAAATTTATAAAACCGAACTCACAAAGATAAGATATAAAAATCAAGTATTGTGTAAGTATCGGGTCGATCCACAGAGAGCAGGGTTGACTTTAATCGCAGAGTTGACTTGGTCAAACTTAGGTTTAAAAGGAGTTTTAAATAAGAGAAAATAATATTTAAGGAATGGAAATGATATAAATAAGCTAAATAAGAAGTTTTAAGAATTTAACTCTCGGGTTTGACAGAGAAAAGTCAAAAGTCAATGTCAAAGCGTTGACTTTGACCCACAGTAGGTGTTCTGTAAAATCAGAGAATCAAACAGAGTCAGAAGATTACGAAAATTAGATATTTAGAAACTAGAGAGAAAATGTAATTTATTGATATATAATTAGTGATTTTTGGATAAGAAATGGATTTATTATGAATTATTGAAAATCAACTATCAGAAAATCCCCGAAATTAACACCTCAGAGGAAGTCTTCAAATTGAATGGTCAAATGAAATCTAAATCCAATGGAAAGCTAAGAACCAGCGGAATCTAATAAGACTAAAATTATTGAATTCTGATTTGTAAATCAAAAGTAATTGACCCCGAAAGTCAACGTTTGACTTCTGATAAAAGATGAGCAGTCCTTGGTCAAACGTCAAATTGGAGGGTCAAATGAACTCGGAATTCGATGAATTTGCTATCCACGGAAAGCTGATGAAAAGAGGAATCTAATAAAACTAAAATAAAGTGATTTAGAATTCTAGTCAAAGAGATATACTATTTTCAAAATCAGCGACTTTTCGGACCTAAAATTGGGGAAAATAAAGAACACTATGAACTAATTTGCAAAATTAAACTTCTAAATCTAATAAAAACTCAAATTACCTCCTGATAATCGATAGAATCTTACTAATAACCCGATTGCCGCAAGAATGGGGCTTCAATTCTTGTGGATTGAAGTGAATTTGCTTAGATTATTCCTCGTGGACGTTCGGAATTCGAGGGGAAAATTCGATGAAATCAAGGAGAAATTCGCGATCAATTCCGCTCCAATTGCTTCACAATCGAGTCTAAACGCGGGGGATCACGATGAACTAGAGATCTTCCTCGAAATTCGCTTAATTCCTTCACGAATCGATCAAAAGTTGAAGAACAAAGAAGGGAAATACATGCTTTTAAAGGGAAAATTAGGCCCGATTTTGAGGGCAATAGAGGCGGTCGTGGGAGCGGAATTGGAGCGTCGTGGGAGCAGTTTGCATTGAGCGGCGTTGTGGCTTCAAATCCGGGATGAATCGGCTTAAATTTTGCTTCAAAAAGACCCACGATCGGGACGCCATCGTGGCCCGATCGCGGCATGATCGTGGCCTGATCGTGTGTCGATTGTGCGTCGATCGTGCTGTCGATCCTCAAGAAAACATTCATCGACGATCATGGAATCGATTCCACAACGAAGGATCCACGATTGCGGCTTGATCGCGCCGCGATCGCGGTTCGATCGGACCGCGATCGTGGTGTTCTTCCACGAATCTTCTACACCGTCCGATTGAATCTTCAGGCGAGTGGGCGGTCTGATCGCGATCGTGAGGCACAGTTGATCGCCGCCGTCCGATCTGATCAGGTAAGGTGGGCGGTCCTATAGTGCGATCAGGCTTGGCCACGGTCGTCGTCCGCTCGATGGGAATCCAGCGCTCCAGCAGCTTCCACGTGTCACCAGGTAAGCTCTCGATCACGTTCACTTATGCAATTTTTTTAGCACGTGTCTTAATTGATGATCGCGTGAACTCGGGTCCATGCGATCGATGAATCCCTCCTCTTCGCGATCAAATATGATGCCTCTCGTAGCGCCACGTGGCCTGCAAGGTAAGAATCATGTGGGAACATAGTCCCACACGGAAGAAATAGAGGGACACCACGCGGTTAAATAGGGGGGCGGTTTAACGCTAATGCGTTACCGCCCCTAATATCTAACTAGGGTCCCACTATTCCCGTGGGCCCTCCACTTACCAGCCTACACGTGGCGCCCCACACGGCGCCCACGTGGGACCCGCGTGGTCACGTGGTCCCCTGCCACGTGGCCGCGCCACTATGCACCTCCTGCGCCCCGCGTGGGCCACCGACGGCTCTGCCACGTGGCCTCAGCGCCGCGTCGCACCCGTGCGGTGGTCCCGCGTGCCACGTGTCAGCTCTTCGAAGCTCCTGCTCGCCACGTCACCCTGCAGGTAAGTAAAATCCCTTTTTCACAATTTTAATAAAGAAAACACTTAAAAAATTCATTTAAACATCAAATAAAAAAAATCCAGAAATTCCTAAAATGTTCAGAAATTCATATTTCTCAAAATACAACTCCTTTTAATCTCAAATTTTCTCCATTGGATCACAAATTTCTTCCTTTTTAATATTATGCCATTGAAAATATACTTTCAAAGAAGAATTTAAAATGAATTAAAAATCACTTACTCCTTTCTTGTGAATTCTTCTTACTTATAATTTCATCTTGAAATTATCATGCTCTAAAGTCAAAAGCAATTCAAAAAGAGATTAATTTCTATTAATTTTAACTTTGCCAAAGACTAATCATCCATCAAGCATGAAATTATCCCTAATTTATGCATAAATATCAAATTTAGTGAAATGATATACCAATGGAGAAAATTCCTAAAAAGTATGATAACATGCATCATATTCACATAAAATAAGCATGAATATGAGTTAATTAGGATAAGAATTCAAGTTATAAATGCATGTTATCACTGACCAACCGCCGCCGTCGCCGTCACCGCCACTACCGCTGTTGTCGCCGCCTCCCCTTGCCGCGATCACGCTAACGCAGCCGCAACGCTGCCGTCGCCGTTGCCCCTGGCCGCCGCCGCCGTCGCCGTCGTCACTGCCGTCGCCGCCGTCCATGGCCGCCCCGCGTGCCCCGCCTCTGAAACACTGCGCACCCTGCCTCTAGCGCCCTCGTGTGCCCTGCCTCTAGCACCCCCATGTGCCCCACCTCCGACACCCCCTGCTTGCCCCACCTCCGGCGCCCCGCCACTAGTGCCCCATCCGCCCCGCTTTCGGCGCCCTTGTGCGCCCTGCCTTCGGTGCCCCCGCGTGCCCTGCCACCGACGCCCAGCATGTCACCTTCCGGTTCCCCATGTACCTCGCCTCCAGTGCTTCCGCGCCCGATCCGCTCGGCCCCTACACGCCCGCCCGAACACCCTGTGCGCCTATGCATCTCGTCGCGCACCCCGCGCGACTTGTGGCCCCGGTCGTGTGCCCCTTGCACCCTACTGCGCCGAGGACTCCCCCGTGTCCATGACGTCGCCGACCTGGCTCGCTTCTGCCGACAGTCTGTGCCACGTACGAACGACCTCCCCCCTCATGACCGACCGGGCTCGCGCCCCGCAGGTTAGGCACTCATCCCCTTCTTACTTTAAAGTCCTTTTACTTCTTTCAGTACTTCCCGCACTTGTTTACACCGCTATCGAGACCTAGACTAGGTTAGACATTAGGGTGATACGAGCAGATTGCGAATGTGGTCTAATCTGTCTCATTGCTCATCGAGCTACCATCGATGACTCGAGGCCCAACGTTCGCGTGGGCCTGGAGGTTTCCCGGACTAACTCTACTCGACGCATGCCTGGACCTTTAGCGAAGGCATGCGAGGAGGTAGCATGTTTCGTATTTTTTGAGTGAGCCTCTTCGTCATAGTAGGTTGCACTAGGTCTTTCATCCTTAGATTCCCTCTCAGTCTCTGTGGCACGGTTGGGTTTATCAACCGGTTCGGCATCACATCTTGGGTTGTCTCCTCAATAAACTCCTCTATTTCTGTCGTCTCATTGACACCCACCATCACTTGTCTTCTCGCCCAACTCCACTCAGTGCTATTGTCCCCTTTTTGGACAAATACAATCATCTCCTTGCCCGACAATTTATTGGATCTCGTATGACTCTATCTATGGTAATATTTGCATGAAAAACATCCACAAGACAACTTGAGGGGAGGTGTGAGAAGGCCCAATACATGCATAGGTACTGTAAACCCAATAATCCCATGATTCCCTAGGTGTTGAAATTCTAAGATTCTATGGTTTGACAAATCTTAATTTACAGAGGTGGATCAACCTATCTCTTCTTCTCCTCTTCACCGCTTCATGTTCTCATCAGCTAACCTATATGAAGGGGGGGTTAGAGGCCCCTTGAAGCATCCAACAAGTATCCAAGTTTGTCATTT
Source organism: Lemna minuta (assembly GCA_024174645.1). NCBI lineage: Eukaryota > Viridiplantae > Streptophyta > Magnoliopsida > Alismatales > Araceae > Lemna > Lemna minuta. The sequence continues at coordinate 4,466,467 of CM044113.1, read as the reverse complement.
ATGAAAATATCGTGATTGACCAAATAGATCAATAGTCAAAGCATGAAATCTTCATTGAGCATTCTCTGTGAATCATGCAAGTTTTAATAAAGGTGATGATGAACATTTTTTTAGTACGAATACTCTAGTAGAAGATGTGAGGCTAATGGGGTTTTGGGATTAGTGTATGATATTGTACTTTGGAGTATTTCATTGGGCACATTATTAAGAATATTCTAATAATAAAACAAATAAATTTCAACATGCTCACTGTTTTGCTTTTATATCTTTGGATTGAATTTCTATCTTGTTGAATTTTTTAATATGCATGAACAAACCCTCCAGTAAAAAGTCCAAGCTTCAGGGAAAGCTTACAAGATGAGTCAAAGTATGCATATTTGCACTCCCTTCAGGGAAATTATTATTTGAATTGGTTCATTAATAAAACTCCATGAAGATAACTTCACTAATCCAATTTGACGTTAAGGCAATTGGGATGAAAATTTGATCATTGGAATGAAAATTTACTCACTAGGGTTTTCAAAATTAATCAATTCACTCTTGGAATTCCATCCCACATAAAATAAGTTCTCTTCGCTGCCGAAGAACGCCTGAAGATGAAGGCAAAAATTTGTCATTTCACATTGATGGTGAATCAAGGCACTCATTGGAGTTCATCAAATACAACTTTGATAAGGATGTCAACCTCCTTTGGGGGAATATGACACCGAGCAGGGAAAATGCTAGAAATGATGACAAAAAATGATAATTCAATTAGGAGAAGATCTATAAATATCGATCTCTTTGTGAATCTGATCCGGCCACAAACCTACTCGTCTAGTCAAAGAGTAAAGGTTTTATGCCCATTTTCTTATCTAGTAGTGAATCCTTGGAGACATAAACGAGTTTGAAACATTCCACTTCTACCCTATAAAGAAAGAAAGAAAGATAGATAGATCATATCATTGACCCATAAAAGGTGAATAAACTAAAATATTAATTTATTTTTATTTTTTTCGCATTTGATCACAGACATACCCCAGTTCCTCCTTTGGAAGTAAAGAAATAACTGGTCATCAGCCGTATGAACCGTAATTCACAAGCCCGGAAAGGATTAAAACACGCATAATCTGCTGCAGAATATTCAATTGCAATAGATTGCAGACCTTTCAGGTCTTCCACATGAAGAAACTAGGACTCGGAGTTGACACATAGAGATAAGAGATTCTTCTTAAAGAACTCCGCGCGATGACCGCTGCACGGCGTCCGTGCATCTCGCGCTACGCGTCCGGCCTGGCTTTCTCTAATTCTGCCGGCTAAATGAAGGAAAAACAGGGAAGTCGATGTCGAGAAGTAACTCTCTCTCTCCCGCTTCCTCTAGTGAACAGCATCCGCTTCGATTCTCTCGCCAAAAGCCAACAGCAGCTTGCTCAGCTTTTCCCCGTGAATCCTCTGTCGCACGCATTTGAAGTCCTCACTGTTGACCAACAGCAAAAAGTCAACAACTGCGATCCGCCTCATAGAGAGAGAAACACAGCTACAGGAGTCTCTGGTAATTTATGGATCTAGAGAGAGAGAAGATGAGTTTGCGGTGCGCTATATCTATTTATGATTACATCAATGGAAGTAGATGCACTCTCTCTCTCTCTCGATGAGTAGATGGATCATATAGCAATCCATGAATCTAGAGTGAGAATAATCATCTCATCTCTCCTCACTAGAAATCTATCAATCTGTAAACATTCTAGAAATGCATGAATATAGAATGAGCGAGAGGTATGGACATAAGCCTGGTACTATCCCTGTCTCCAACAAAATGCAGAATCAAGCCATGGATAGATTATCTGGTTATCTATGGATCTAGAGAGATAGAAAATCTGGAAGTCTAAAATTCTAGAGAGAGAAAGAGAGATGAAGATGAACCTACCCTCTCTACACTCGTCCATCAATCAATAGACAATCTAAAAAACTCACTAAGCCGCGTCAATCCAGAGAGAGAAAGGGAGACGGAGATAAACCTGCAAGAAGGAGGTGGACAAGAGACGCCCATCATCTTCGCGAGCTCGGCGGTGTCTTGAGGGCGACAGACGACCTTGTTGAAGCAGAGGTATCGGCCATAGGCGGAAGGGTCCTCAAAGGCACAAACATGAGCGTCAGCGAGGAAATTGTCCTCCACGGTGACCAGCAGCCCGTCCTCGTACATCTCAGCTGCTCCCTTTAGATAAGGATTGGCTATGGAGAGCCCCGTCCCTTCTAGAAGCCCAGAGTTTATGGCCACCATGCTTATTCCTCTGTCCATAGCGAGCGCCCACGCCGCCTTCTCCGCCATCGTCTTCGCCAGCGCGTGCCACAGCTGCGCATCATCATCATCATCATTATTACCATCATTAACATCATCCGTCAATGCCATCGCCATCATCATCATCATCATCATCATCATCATCATCATCACCATTGTCGTCATGATCAGCATGATCGTGATCAACATTATAATTATCATGACTCTCTTCAAAGCAGAGTTATCTTGATAAGATCGCTAATCCGATCACCCTAACCTAACGATCGTGATTGGATGGTTGGATGAACGGATAGTCGCAACATAGAAAAATCAAACAATTTATTTTTTAAAAATTAAAACGTGGATCAATCAATTTAAAGGTAATATAAAAATAAAAATGAATAACACGATTACAATCTGCAACAGCGAAATGTTTGTTTAGTCTTACCCGGAACTTGCGGCAGAAGAGGGGGTCGCTCCAGTCGCGCTCGTCGAGGTCCGTTACGAGACGGCGGCTCTCGCGCCAGACGACGGCGGTGACGGAGGACGTGTAAACGACGCGCTCCACCGTCTCCGTCTGCGCGCACGCCTCGAGCACGTTGTGAGCGGCTCTCGCCTCCACCTCCGCCATCTGCTCCTGCAATCCACGCCTTCGTCAGTCAGCCATGAATAATGGTTATTACTATAATAATGACGCTGAAAATGAAGGTGTACGTTATAGACGGGGAGATCGAGAGGAGGCTCGAAGGAGTAGAACAAGCCAGAGCAGCCACGAACAGCGTCGAGGAGGCTCTGATAATCGAAGGGATCGGCCATGAAGAACTTCAGCTTCTCGCTTTCCCCCATTCCCACGATCTTCCCCAGCACCCCTTTATCTCCTGTGCACATAATTACAATAATACCCTTCAGAGAGTGAGATAGATAGAGGAGGGAGAGTGACATTGAGAGAGGAGGGAGAGAGAGACCTTGGGTGGCGGCGTGGACGGAGTAGCCGCGGCGGAGAAGTTTCTTCACCAGCGCAGCTCCCACCCGTCCGCCCGCATCCATCACGCAGACCTTCTTCTCCGCCTCTTGGAAGATAGCTGGCGCCATGGTGCGACCAACAGAAGAGAGAGAAAGAATCTGCCTCTGGGCGAGTCTTGTTAACGTCTTGGGGAGGAAGAACAGAGAAGGTACCTCGGATTTATGAAGGCCAGGGCAGAAAAGAGAGGATGAAAGACTGCATCTGACTTTCCTTAGGGGCCGGGGTTTTATGCAGCAAGAGAGAGAGAGCATTCAAAGATCGTGTTGGCTAACGGGTAGTTGGTAGTTACAAGTTGAGGCTGACGGATGGACACATTGACTCTAAGAATGGGACCCACTGCTCCGACGTGCCAGCCTGCCAGCGAACCTAGCCGACTGGCGCCGTCGGATCACCTTACCGCTGCGGACAGTCGGCTGTCAGGTGGACAGTCACCGGCCTTCTTTCATTTACCCATGACGACGTGAAGTCTTGGACGGAGACGGCGCAGCCGGCCACGGGCTCACTGCTGGGCTGGCAAGTATATCGCGACCGCCCAGGTGGCCGGCTGAGCCATTAAAGCTGCAGCCTTCGTCGGATGGGTCAACGCGCCGTGTTTTGACCAGACCCACAACGCGAGTGATGAATGGAACTTGGGATATATTTTTTGTTGATGAAAAATAAAGAGAAAAATGGCTCAAAAACACAGAATTTATATTTAATATTTCGACAATCAATTTAGAAATTTTATTTTCCCAATTTAGAAATATTGTTGCGTTTAGATTATCACAAAGAAATTAATTCTCAATTATTCGATACGAGAGTGCAAGGATCAAAATAATTTGATTTTTAACTAATTACGAATAAATCTGAATACCGATGCAAACTACGAAATTTTCAAAGCGAAGCGAATGAGAATTTCTTCGTGGTTCGCTTCGTCTATCCGCGAACTTATTGAAAAATTGTAAAATAAGTATGTTTAATTAAAAAATTTAACTATATCCTTTTATGCTAGGAAATGATCCCAAATCCCAAATGGGCAACAGAACAAATAACTGAATCATGAACCATTGAACGAACCCTGAGTCCGTCTCCCTATTCGGATTTTCCCATTAGACTGTGAACTGGAGAAGGCGTGGAGCGAGCAGCGACTGCTGGAGAGTGACGCTCATTCAGCCTGCCCGCTATTGGAGATCCCTGCCTAATGCCCAGATCCACAGGTAAGCAGGTTTTTTTGTCCGCCAATAACCAATTTCCTCGGACGTCCTGAATTTCGTGTACTTTAG